>JAVRXN010000014.1:10606832-11298498 GCA_033556935.1 Timema podura | reverse complement strand
CCACGCATACCTCTATATTCAACCTTCCTCACCCCTTACACATTCAAGTAATTAGTACACCTAACACAGGCATATAACCCATAGTAAGCTGCGCTGCTAACAAAAAATAAAGCCCTTGTACTAAGTTAAACAAAATCGAAACAGAGGGAAAGAATGAACTATAAAAGACCATGCCATCTAGTCAGTATTACCTACCTTCTTCTCTTTAAACAGTTTTACTCATCAATAACTAAACATATACAGAGTATTTGTACACACACCAATTCTAACATATGAAAATACCGCACACCAACCCTTCTGGGTTCTTGTGGGGTAGTGTTCATATCATCATCATAATCACCATCATCATCACCAGCATCATCATCATCATCATCACCAGCATCATCATCATCATAATCACAATCATCATAATCACCACCATCACCAGCATCATAATCACCAGCATTATAATCACCAGCATCATAATCACCATCATCACCATCATTATCACCATCACCACCATCATCACCAGCATCATAATCACCATTATCACCATCATCACAAGCATCATAATCACCATCATCACCAGCATCATAATCACCAGCATCATCACCAGCATCATAATCACCATCATCAACATCATTATCACCATCACCACCATCATCACCAGCATCATAATCACCATCATCAGCATCATTATCACCATCACCACCATCATCACCTGCATAATAATCACCACCATCATCACCAGCATCATAATCACCATCATCAGCATCATTATCACCATCACCACCATAATCACCACCATCATCACCAGCATCATAATAACCATCATCAGAATCATTATCACTATCACCACCATCATCACCAGCATCATAATCACCATCATCACCAGCATCATAATCACCACCATCATCACCAGCATCATAATCACCATCATCAGCATCATTATCACCATCACCACCATCATCACCAGCATCATAATCACCATCATCACCATCAGCATCATCATCGCCATCACCATCATAATCACCATCACCATCACCACCATCATAATCATCATAATCATAATCATCATCATCACCATCATCATCATTACCATTATAATAATCACCATCATCACCATCATCATCTTCTTCCTCTCCAGTTTCTCAGATGTGGTCGGTGAGGCCTCTCCATCTCATCCTCTCTTTGTGCACTTCACTCTCACGGATAGTCTCCCAATCTAGTCCTCATTCTCTTACGTCTGCCTTACTTCTATTTGTTCATTCATTATGGTCGAACTCTACTTATTTTTTTCTAGCACATTCCTATTCGCCCTGGCATCCTTCCTATTGGTCACATTCCTTATCCTGTCTCTTTTAGTTTGTCTTGACGTCGATCTTATGAACTTCATTTCGAAAGTCTGTGGTTGATTGGGGTTCTCTGTCGGTGATGGTACAGATCTAGAGGACGTACGTCAAGATAGGAATGTAATATTTCTTGAGGAGTGTCAATTTAGACCTATGAGGTACTTGACCATACCACAGCAGGTTCTTCCTTTGGTTTTAGAACTGTGATGCCTTCTTGGTTCGGTTTGTCACTTTATTTATGCTGGAGCCGTTTGTTGTTATTACACTGCCAAGGTACTGAGCTTCATCAAGCTGACTGACAGCTCACAGCTGACGGCTTTGAAAAGTTACCAGACCAAATTATGTATCCCTACGCCGAACCATATGATCTACAAAAAACATGTGATTAGCAGCTGTCACTTCTGACAGTCAAAATTTAGGTATATACCTAAATGTTGACTGTCAGAAGTCAGCTGTGAACTGTCAGTCAGCACCAAAGAGGCCATGGGGCTACTGTAGCTACCTTTACTTCTGTTCCTTGTTGATTTACATTCCGTACTGCTGTCTTCTTCTGAAATGAAAAAATGAAACATAGTTATCCGCAGGGTGAGATGAGTTCTTAAAAAAGTCATGTATTCCTAAATTATTTTTTTATGAGTTTACTAATATCAATTATTGTAAATGTATTTGATGATATAAGTATACATATTTATTTATTTTTGGTCCAGGTGCAATAGCGGCAAGTGCATCTCTGACAGGTGGCGGTGTGACGAGGAGAGAGACTGCGAGTCGGGTGAAGACGAGGATAGCTGTGTCGAGAAGAGACCGAGGACATGTGGGCCGGACGAGTTCACTTGCAGCAAAGGAAACTGTATCCTGGTAAGTTTACTCTAGCGGCAGGTTTCGCAAACATTCTGTTTGGCTCATTGTATAGAACATTTTGTTTGGCTCATTGTATAAAACATTATGTTTGGCTCATTGTATAAAACATTCTGTTTGGCACAGTGTATAAAACATTCTGTTTGGCACATTGTATAAAACATTCTGTTTGGCACAGTGTATAAAACATTCTGTTTGACACAGTGTATAAAACATTCTATTTGGCACAATGTATAAAACATTCTGTTTGGCACAGTGTATAAAACATTCTGTTTGGCTCATTGTATAGAACATTTTGTTTGGCACAGTGTATAAAACATTCTGTTTGGCACAGTGTATAAAACATTTAGTTTGATTCAGTGTGTAAAACATTTTGTTTGGCACAGTGTATAAAACATTTAGTTTGATTCAGTGTGTAAAACATTTTGTTTGGCACAGTGTATAAAACATTCTGTTTGGATCATTGTATAGAACATTTTGTTTGGCTCAGTGTATAAAACATTTTGTTTGGCTCATTGTATAGAACATTTTGTTTGGCTCATTGTATAGAACATTTTGTTTGGCTCATTGTATAAAACATTTTGTTTGGCTCATTGTATAGAACATTTTGTTTGGCTCATTGTATAGAACATTTTGTTTGGCTCATTGTATAAAACATTTTGTTTGGCTCATTGTATAGAACATTTTGTTTGGCTCATTGTGTAAAATATTTTGTTTGGCTCAGTTTATCAACATTCAAAACTTTTGAGGGAGAGAGGGTGGGGGTGTCAGGATGAATGAAAATTTGCTGTTACATTGTTTATGGATGACCCCTGAGACTCCAAGTTAACAATCCCCCCTCCCCTCTACCAATCAAAACAGCTGTTGAATCCATTTGCTTTCAACAGTACTAGCTCTCCGGGTTTAACTGGTAAACTATTTTACTAACATAACGGTGACGATAATTATATATCACATCGCCGAATTAAAAGTGTTATAATCAGTGCCTGTCGTGGTGTCTGTCCAAGAAAACTTGGGTGTGCGACGGTGTCCACGATTGCTCCCACGGCGAGGACGAGGGTAACTGCGAGGCCACATGCGAGGAGAACCAGTTCCGGTGCGGCAAACCGAGCAACGACTCCGCCACCTCCAGGGTCACTATCAACTGCATCGGCCGCAAACATGTCTGTGACGGAAAGAAGGACTGCCCCAAGGGAGAAGGTGAGGTCACACTGGCTACTACGGTCCAATTTACATAGTCAGGGTCTTTTCTGACAGAAAAGTTACTACAGTCCGGTTTTCATAAGAAGGACCTTTTCTTTTTCTTTTTTTAGCACCACATATCACTCACTACCTGTTAAGGTTATACACATATGTATTTATTACACAAATGTGTTAGGGACGAGGAAGGTTTAATTTAGAGGAAATGTAGCCGCATTTGCGTGTAGGAAGAGTGTAAAACCATTTTGGAAAAACCCACCCTCACTACAATCGACCAGGATTGAACCTCGATCTCCCTATCGTCGGTGGTCTAGTCTATTGCGAGAGTGATACCTGAGTCCATGTGATCACCGAAGTGGGTAATATCTTTAGCATAGAGGGTTGCATCGATACACAATATTTTTTAAAATTACTTCATTCCATTGATTTGTTTGCGTATCTATTTGAAACTGTATTTGCGTGTTTGTTTTTCAGACGAGCGCAACTGCCCTAAGAAGGTACCTTGCAAGCACGGCACGGTCTGCAAGCAGGTGTGTGTGATCTACCCGAACAACACGGAGGGCTGTAGCTGCTACCCGGGATACAGCCTCAGTAAAGACGGACATAAGTAAGTGTTTTGGAACAGACCTCTGCATTAAATAATGGCTAAAAGCAGTCGTCTCTAACTCAAAACAGTCAAAGGGCCACATTCACAAACTCACGGTGTATTGCGGACGACAGCCTCCAGAAACTGGTTTGCTTAAAATTAATATATTCTATAATTTGGTCTTTGCATCGCTTCTCACCACACATTTAGGTTATGGACATTTTAATCACGCTAGTTAGTAAGGGATGAGGAAGATAGAATTGAGAGGAAATATAACCTCATTTAGTGAAGGGAATGTGGGAAACCGTTATAAAAATCACCCCCCATCCATACGGATGTAATTCGAACCCTAAGCCCTCTGTCACCGGCAAACCGGAAGAGCCTGATACTTAATCTGCATGCTCACCGATGTAATTCTGTAATAGTTATTTGATGCTATGTATTTAAAATAATTAATGTATATTTAAAATCTTAAAAAACTTAAATGTTCCCAAATGCTTAGGTGGGTTAGCGAAATATTCGAAGCAGTATTTATTAAATTATGTCATTAAAAATTCCAACAACCAAGTATTTAAAGTGACAAAAAAAAAAAAAAAAAAAAAATTAGCATCATATAAATTATTCTCGGTGTATTTTCTATTTTGATATAAAAAATTATGGATACATACACTAAAATTAAACTTTTATTTTTTTGTATGTATGTCTATATGATTGAAAGACGAATAGTAATGTAAAATTTATGCAGACAAACGGGCCGGTCAAATGTTTCTCGCGGGTTCTCGTGAGTTTGCGAACCCCGGTTAAAAGTAACAGTGATAGCCAGAACCACCTATAAGAATGGAGACAAATGGGTCATTTTTCCCCAAGCCCCTGCTTCTTACCTTCCCGGCCGCACAAACACCTCTCTTTTACAGTGGCAAGTCTTGACTCGGTCTCAACTAAAGTACCTCTTCCAGCACTTTATATATAAAAAAATGAAACAAATACCTAATAATTTGTAAAGTATAAATGGTCGCTTCATTGTTTAGAAAAGAATTAGCGGTAAGCTAAACACCGGTGGGGCTTATAAAAGTCAGAACAAGATTGGCATTAATATTTTTTAGTCAAACTTTAATACTATCAAATCCAACATCTTAGTTAAGTTGGTAACGTGTCTGCATACCGAGAGTTAAGGGTCCTGGGTTTGATTCCCGGTAATGGCCAAAATACTTATTATTAGCGAAATGTGGGTTTCACCTTTCACAGTGATGAATTAACGATTAGGGGCTGGATGTTGTGTCTGTTTGAGATTCAAACTAGCTTATGTTTTGTGCTTATATAATAAGTCTGTTCAGAAAGTGCATGTTCAATACCTGAAATAAAAAAAATAACTAAATTTGTCGGTATGTTGTGTACACTTGTGAATACGAGTACCACACTTTGAGAAATATTGCTTCAAATTTTTATATTGTGCAAGATAAAGTTGGCAACCATTGTTCGGTCTCTCTCTTTCCAGTTGCCACGACATCGACGAGTGTATGTTCGAGACAGACCCTGTCTGCAGTCAGACGTGCAACAACACTGTTGGCTCGTTCACCTGCGGTTGTATGACTGGATATGTCCTGCGGCCCGACGGGAGATCGTGCAAGGCCCTAGGAGCCGCACCTACTCTCTTATTCGCCAACAGGGTGGATATCAGACAGGTGAGTGAGCTCTCAGGGGGGGGCATACCAACTTTTGGCATGCATGTGTATAATTTGGTTCCTCACACCAAATATCAATCTATCCAATAACCATATTACTAAGGGCTTTAACCGAGAAGTTTTATTTTCACATTTAATTTTATTTTAAAATAATTTGAAATGGATTCTAAAAACCAAAAACACACATATGTTTAGTACACAATCCAAAGGTTGGTTGGATCCTTAAGAGTTCCATCGTCAGCTGTAAAGCCGAGGCATAACTGAAGAAGCGTACTAGGGAAATGAGGAGTGAGGTAGTGAGTGTCCTGTTGCTTTCCTTACTTAACCAGAAGGGGCTATTTATTTCACATCAGTCTGCTTAACCCACCAACTGACCCTACTAGCGACACCTTCACTCCATTCATCATAGGGACTGGCTGTATATTGAATGTTATTACTATTATCGTTCATAACTCTGCCACTTTCATATTTGTCAGAGCCATAAGTGAGACTGAGACAGATCTATGAAAGTAACAACTTGCTCTAGCCCAGACCAGAAGATATAGTGCATTGTAAACACTATGTCTGACCAGACTGAGACAGATCTATGAAAGTAACAACTTGCTCTAGCCCAGATCAGAAGATATAGTGCATTGTAAACACTATATCTGACCAGACTGAGACAGATCAATGAAAGTAACAACTTGCTCTAGCCCATACCAGAAGATATAGTGCAGTGTAAACACTATATCTGACCAGACCGAGAGAGATCAACGAAAGTAACAACTTGCTCTAACCCATACCAGAAAATATAGTGCAGTGTAAACACTATATCAGACCAGACTGAGACAGATCAATGAAAGTAACAACTTGCTCTAGCCCAGACCAGAAGATATAGTGCAGTGTAAACACTATATCAGACCAGACTGAGACAGATCAATGAAAGTAACAACTTGCTCTAGCCCATGCCAGAAGATATAGAGCATTGTAAACACTATATCTGACCAGACTGAGACAGATCAATGAAAGTAACAACTTGCTCTAGCCCATACCAGAAGATATAGTGCATTGTAAACACTATATCTGACCAGACTGAGACAGATCAATGAAAGTAACAACTTGCTCTAGCCCATTCCAGAAGATAAAGAGCATTGTAAACACTATATCTGACCAGATATGGATCTGGGCTATATTAGTACAATATCATAATTTATAAAATTATGTTGAATTGGATTATCAAAGTCCATCACGATATAACTGTCACCTATTATTTTCTTAGAAAACTCGATTCTTTGGAATTTATTTGAATTGAAACCTTAATTGTATTTTATGAACTTTTAATATAGTAACACTTTTCTAGAAAATTAACTTTCTTAAAATAAACTGTGCTTGTGTGAAAAAAAAAATGTGATAGTGTCGGGAGAGAGACAAGCTACAGTCCAATTTGTAAAACAAGAGCCTTATCTGATGGCTAAAAAAAGTTACTAGATCTACTTTAACGTATTCATACGTCAAGTCATGTGATCTGCAGCTGTCACGTTTGATAGATATTATCAATACCTATACAATAACAATAAAAACATAGTAAAATGTTAGCAATTTTGGCCATAAAAATTATGTGCGTGTTTTCTAAAAGTCCCTTTAAATGAAATCTGGACTGTACAAGTATATCCTTCACCTCTGACAAGACGTGTATTAATCACAACTTGTGAATGTGAGGAATGCCAGGCCTCCACCGTGGTTCGGATTCCACGTTAAACTGTAGGTCCTCCATTTCATCTCACAATCACCCTACCATTACACATTAGCGTAATTGCGTATAACCCGAACGGGTAATAATGCGAGGTGATGATGATAATAATAATAACAACAATAACAACAATAACAACAGCAACAATAACAATAACAACATTAACAACAACAACAACAACAACAACAAATAATAATAATAATAATAATAATAATAATAATAATAATAATAATAATAATAATAATAATAATAATAATAATAATAATAATAATAATATAATAATAATAATAAATAATAATAATATAATAATAATAATAATAATAAATAATATAATAATAATAATAAATACCCGTAGGTATATCTCATCATGCCAAGTATCTATCTCAGAATAAAACCCCACGATCTGCCGCTGTTTGAACTGTAAGCGCTATTTTTGTCACAGGTGAGTCTGAACAACGCCAAGTACACGGCTCTTCTCAAAGGGCTGCACAATGCTATAGCTCTGGACTACCACTACCAAAAGGGCCTTATTTACTGGACCGACGTTTCTATGGATGTCATCAAGAGAGCCAGTCTGAATGGCTCTGGAGCTGTCGGTAAGTCGAGGACCAATCATCATCATCAACTGTTTCCAGCCTGTGGCCGGATCAGTTTGGTAAAATCCCTCCATCTTCCTCTATCCTTCCATTGTTCTTCCTCCTTTACTCTTGTCCATCTTTATCCAATGAAAATTATATATATATAAAATTGCTAATAAAATTATTCAGGTTTTAATGTATTGTTTTTAATAGTGTAAAGTCAACGAATGTGATATTAGTTCATCGCTAAAACATATGTTTGTCACGGTGTCTACCATCCAGGAAAATCCTGGAAAACGGGAATTTGAAGTGGTCGAGAAAAAACGGGAATAAGTTGGGAATTTGGTAAATTACAGAAAAAAAAATCTGAAAAAATGTTGTTTTACTCAAAATATTAGATAAAATAATTACTAAATCAGTAAATTACAATATGATTCAAACTTTTTTTTTTTGTATCTGTGTAATATATTTTATAATTTTCAAATTCCTAGCAGATTATGTTAATATAAATAAAAAATGTTTAATTATAAAGCTTATTATTATTCATAAAAAAGATTAATAAAAAAAAGTGTGGGGGCAAGGGGTAAGAGGGGGAGAAGGATGTGACATACTTTTGAATCGGGGAATTTTAGGAAATGATCAAGGGAAATCAGGGAAAAAGTCGAGAATTTCATCGTTCAAGTTGAATAGACACCATGGTTTGTGATTGCAGACGTGATTCGTTGGGGCCTGGAAAGCCCCGGAGGAGTTGCCGTGGACTGGGTCCATGACATTTTCTTCTGGACTGATTCTGGTACTCGTAGGGTAGAGGTGGCGACACTGGACGGCAGCCAGAGAGTCATCATTGCATCAAGTGATCTCGACAAACCCAGAGCTATAGTCCTGCATCCCGGAGAAGCTTACGTGTTTTGGACAGATTGGGGTGAGTACTGTGAGGCTAGGAGTGGACTTTCTACAGCGCACGAAGAAATGGGTTGCGTGGGGGGTGTTATTGAAGTGGGGGTGGAGAATACAATGTGCTGTTGATCGATGAGGCTAGACATAGATTTCTACCACGCAAAAAGAAGGGGGTAGTCTTTTGGTGGAGAATATAATATACATTCCAATCTTCATAGGGATAACCTTATCAGACAGCTGTCACGGGCATTACGGGATGTTAACGGAACTTTTTCGCTTGATTTAAAATGTTTTTTGTTCATGCCATAATGCCCATGACAGATATAAAAGGACTGTTGAGATTACCATGTATATAAAATTAAATTAAACATACTTACTGTATGAATATTTTATTTCTGATCCAAAAAAATGTTTCCTTTTAAAAATTTTGTACGAAACTCTTTTGAGCCATGAATTTTTTTTTTTAATGAATAAGGTTTCTCAGTTTTTTTTAAAAAACATTAATATAACAAGAAAAAATATTTTTTTTTAGGTCCCAAACCAAAAATTGAGCGAGCAGAAATGGATGGATCCAATCGTAAAATTATCGTTGAAGAATCCCTCTTCTGGCCTAATGGTCTCTGTATCGACTACACTATGAGTAGGTTGTATTGGGCCGATGCTAAACATCACGTCATCGAGACCGCAAAGTTCGATGGCACGGACAGGAAAAAGGTAAAACGTTTCATTTGAAAAACAATTCTCTAAAACTCTGATTTGGTACATCTTTATTCCAGGATGGAAATGCATTCTTTAGATAAAGGAATATGTTTCTAAACCTGAGTACGGGATACCCTCACATTTCCGTCGTTTATTTAGACGTTAATTTTTAAATTCAAGCCTGCCTTTTGTCTTTTTCACCTATCAATACAAAAGGCCTTCATCTACTTTCTCTATCATAACCACTCATTCGTCCCATAGATATCAGTCAAGTCACTCGATCTCTGGCAATCAAATAAAATTGAGATTTTAGAGACTTGATATGCACCTAGTAATCCTGAAAAAGTAAGGAATTTGAGATGAAAGTAAAAAGCCAGTGAAATTTTAAAAAGAAACTGGAATTTTCAGACATTTTTTAAATGATTTTTAATTTTCAAACTGCAAAGTAGAAAAAAAGGGAAACTAGTGAGATTTTTCACTTAAAAGTTTTTTTATACATAAAATACTAAAAAAAAAGCATATTATTTGGAAAAAATTCACCTGAAATGCCAAAACTTTTGTTTCAACCCAGGATGACAACTTTTTTTAATATTATATTTTAGTGTACAACCCGAATGGTTAGTAAGTCGCGGTGCTAAAATATCTAACACGCTCGATAAAATACCTAACCTGGCATTTTATATATAAAATAACTGCCAAGTTGGATATTATTTAGCTCATCATCATCATCATCATCATTATCATCATTCGACGTTTCCTCCTCTGCAGATCGTCTGGCACATCCACTTCCATTCCTGTCGATCTTTCCAAACTTCTCCCTCAGCCACACGTCTCCAATCCACTCCTCTAGTCTCAATGTTCTTGTGTGATTGGTCCATCCATCTTGTCCGTGGTCTTCCAATAGGTCTTCTACCCTTCTCTTTGTTCTGTAAGGCTTTCTTAGGCATTCTATCTTCCTTCATTCTCATCACATGACAGCAACCTTTTTCTCTTCAGTGTCTCTTCTAATGATATAACTTTTAAACCATCCAAAATTATTTCATTTCTTCCTATTTAGCTATCTATACCAAACGCCTTCATCTAATTTCTCTATCATAATCACGCTCATATGTCTCATGGATATTTGTCAAGTAACCCAATTTGAACAAGATCTAGCAATCAAATTATATATATATAAAATAAGTGCCGAGTTAGATATTTTATCGAGAGCGTTACTACTTTTCAGGTGATTAGTAAAGGCCTACCCCACCCGTTTGCCATAACTTTGTTTGAAGACGCCATCTACTGGACAGACTGGCACACCAAGAGCATCGCCACCGCCAACAAATTGACCGGTACCGGCATGAAGATAATCCACTCTGGACTGCATTTCCCCATGGACGTCCACAGGTTGGTTACCCCTCACTAGACCGGACGCGTCAAACTGTGTGGCCCGTGCGGAAATTTTGACGAACAAATATACGATGCAGCCAGATTTTTTTCTTTTTTTCAAAGTCATAGAAATACATCATTTGTGAATGCCATACTTTGTTACATTTAATTGCACCAAATTCAAAAGCAGTATTAGAGTTCTAAAACAAATTCCAACTAAAAATTTTGTTAAAAAAAATATTCTTAAATCTAATTTTTTTTATATCAAATATTCTTAAAGATTCTGAGATTAGAAGGTCCCCATTCCTATTAATAACACTTTCAGGGGATGTGGGTGGGGCATGGGGGAGGTTTAACCCATTCCTTTAATCACGGCCATGAAACAACAACTCATTGAATTATATTTAAGAAAATCAATGTTTTAAATTACCCGCTTCGGTGGCCGCATGGCCTAAGGCGCCATTCTAGCAATAGACTGCACTGCCAATGACGGGGACATAGTGGCTTGGTCCTGGTCGGGTGTATTAAGAGTGATTTTCCATAAATATTTTTCCACTCGCTCTCTTTCCATGAAAATTTGGGTACACTTCCACTAAATTCAACCTTCCTCATACCAAACCTATTATCGTAATTAGTACATGGGTGTATAGCTCGAATGGGTAGCAAGACGTGGTACTGAACAAAAGTTTAAAATTATATGAGTATTTTGTATCCACATAATTCTACCTACTTCCGCTCACTTTCCTAGTTACCACTCGCTGAGGCAGCCTCCTTATCCGAACCACTGCGGAAATAATAACGGTGGATGTTCCCACATGTGTCTACCTCGTAGAAGTGGCTACCAGTGTGTGTGTCCAATGGGTCTCAAGCTACAGAGCAACAGGTAATTACTGTGACATGTTGCGTAATGTTAGGGAAGCTAATTGCTGTATTTATATTAATTATAATACACCTAACATTTTACACAATTTATTTAAACACCGATGTTATATTTTTTAAAACAACGTAACTTTTTCATATATTTATTTTATATTGTAGGTTTTTTTAAAAATTTTGTGTGTATAGTTCCTTCAACACAAAGTGACAATTTTAACTTAAGATTGGTAAAAAAAAAGGGATATTCATAAACCACTGCAAAATATCTATTTTATTAAGAAAAAAGAGCTTAGTTTGAGATTAAAAATAAGGTATATAATATGAGAACATTTCTAATTTTAAAAATAGACAAATTGTTTACTTTACAGATAAGATTCTACAACTTTAGAAAAAACTATTTTGTAAATTACCCACTAATGAAGGACTCCATTTGATATGAAATATCTAATTAACTAAACTCAGAATTTTCAGAAAAAAAATAATCGAAAATTCTGAGAGCTCAAGTGTTTTGAGTTTTGTAAAAATCATAGAGTTTGAGCAGCTATTAAAACCTAACTTTCTGAGTAGATACTTGCACACTTCTAGTAATTGGTACCACTTCAGTTTGTTTTGTTATGGCCGCAGGAAAAGCTGCGACTCGACTCCAGAAAAGCTACTCCTATTTGCCCGCAAGAAGGAGTTGAGAATCCGACAACTCGACAAAGGTCCTAACAGCGATGTCGACATGGTAGTGCCAGTCGACGGCATCCAATCTGCCGTGGCCCTGGCATGGGACAGCAACACAGACTCCATATTTTGGACCGACGTGGAGGCGGACACAATAAACAGGGCCTTCCTCAATGGCTCCAACCAACAAGTCATCGTCAGCTCCAATCTAGGTATGTATCACGGTATAAATATGTTTTATATACTTTTCTTAAAGCCAATATTTCAACACCACCTTTGAAAGAAAGATGGCTACTGCAAAATATCAATATTTTAACACTACCTGTGAAAGAAAGAGGGCTGCTGCAAAATTTCAACATTTTAACACCACCTGTGAAAGAAAGATGGCTGCTGCAAAATTTCAACATTTTAACACCACCTGTGAAAGAAAAATGGCTGCTGCAAAATATCAACATTTTAACACCACCTGTGAAAGAAAGATGGCTGCTGCAAAATATCAATATTTCAACACCACCTGTGAAAGAAAGATGGCTGCTGCAAAATTTCAACATTTTAACACCACCTGTGAAAGAAAGATGGCTGCTGCAAAATTTCAACATTTTAACACCACCTGTGAAAGAAAAATGGCTGCTGCAAAATATAAATATTTCAACACCACCTGTGAAAGAAAGATGGCTGCTGCAAAATATCAACATTTCAACACTACCTGTGAAAGAAAGATGGCTGCTGCAAAATTTCAACATTTCAACACTACCTGTGAAAGAAAGATGGCTGCTGCAAAATTTCAACATTTTAACACCACCTGTGAAAGAAATATGGCTGCTGCAAAATTTCAACATTTTAACACCACCTGTGAAAGAAAGATGGCTGCTGCAAAATTTCAACATTTTAACACCACCTGTGAAAGAAAGATGGCTGCTGCAAAATATCAACATTTTAACACCACCTGTGAAAGAAAGATGGCTGCTGCAAAATTTCAACATTTTAACACCACCTGTGAAAGAAAAATGGCTGCTGCAAAATATAAATATTTCAACACCACCTGTGAAAGAAAGATGGCTGCTGCAAAATATCAACATTTCAACACTACCTGTGAAAGAAAGATTGGCTGCTGCAAAATTTCAACATTTTAACACCACCTGTGAAAGAAAGATGGCTCCTGTAAAATTTCAACATTTTAACACCACCTGTGAAAGAAAGATGTCTGCTGCAAAATATCAACATTTCAACACCACCTATGAAAGAAAGATGGCTGCTGCAAAATATCAATATTTCAACACCACCTGTGAAAGAAAGATGGCTGCTGCAAAATATCAATATCTCAACACCACTTGTGAAAGAAAGATGTCTGCTGCAAAATATCAACATTTCAACATCACCTATGAAAAAAAGATGGCTGCTGCAAAATATATAAATATATGAATGTGCAGTCCGATTTTCATATAGAATCTTTTTTATGAAATACAAACATTATTAGTATAATTTGATCACCTCTATAGTAGAGCGGTCAGAGTTCTGGGCAACATATCAAGAAGTCCCGGGTTCAAACCTCGGTGCTTCCAGATTTTTTTGTGAAGCAGTGGGTTTAAAAACGAGGTCAACTCAGTCTTGTGAGGACAAATGGAGAGCTACTTGAATGAAAAACAGTGGCTCTGGTCTAGAAAACCGAGATTAATGCTGTGCTGATCACATGACACGCTCTATCTGCTAAAGTTAGCACTACCATTGCCAACAGACGGCGGCAGCTCGTTTGGTAATAGCTTGATTTCAGGCCAGGCAACTTAGTGAGATGCAAAAAACCAGCACATTTTTCAAAATGTCACCTCCAGGACATAGTATACCACCAATCTGTAACTTGATCTCCCAAAGGGTATGTATGCCCTGCACACCGGTCTAATTTATTTATATGTATATAACATTTTGTACATACAAATCTTAAATAATATTTAAAAAACATACCTTTTTAAATTCTTCATGTTACAATTTAGAGCATAATGAACTTGCTTTTGTTTATTTAAGTAATTTAACAGTCTACTAATATAAGTAAAATATAATATTGTAATTTTGAAAATTTTCTCAACCTCGAGGCTATAATGATTGTTGAAATTTTAAGTGCCCCAGAACCCAAATAAAGTGGGTCTTACAGCTTTTTATGTCCCCATGTCTGTCTTTACCTGGGGCTACAGCAGAAGTAGTTGAGTGAATTTTGCTCAAACTTAATATTTAAATTTTATAAGGCCATAATGTTGTGGTTTTTTTTTTTATTCTAGTCATCAAATTAATGATTGTTATCTTAATTAGTTAATGTTTGAAAATTTTGTCACAAAGTAAAAAAGAGTATATATATATGAGATATTATGAATGATTATGTTATACTATTTATTTTGATTTTGCTCATGTATTGCTAAGTTTCAAAACCATAAACCTAACATAGTAAAAATGGTGTATAAGCTAATATAATAATTATATTTTTTCTAACCACACCTGTACCAAACTTCCAGAGTCTCCAGCTGGATTGGCGGTGGATTGGGTCACCTCGAAGCTGTATTGGACAGACGCCGGAACCAACCGTATCGAGGTATCGAACCTTGACGGTAGCATGAGGGCGCTGCTGGTTTGGGAAGGACTTGACAAGCCAAGGGACATTGTGGTGGATCCTATTGGTAAACAGCCTTCTTTATTATAAACATACATAACTTAAAACTCTTTTAGGAAGACATATTTTTATTTGTATGGTACTTAATTTCATAAAAATTAAAAAAAAAGACAGGTACAGAAAAGAGTGATAGGAACTAATAAAGGGACAAACACAACTGGAATTACGCAGGAACACAGGTCACATCTTTTTCTGCTGCCATTGGACAGAGGGGAACACATTTAGCACAATCCATATCTTACATTGCTGCCACTGGACAGAGAGGAACAAACTTTACACCTTACATCGCTGCCACTGGATAGAGAGTAACAATTTTCATACGGTAATTATTTTCCAAATAAAAGCTTAAACACTAACAATGTTAATGTTAATGTTAATTCTGTAGTGTAACAGCTTATATTGTCAAAGTTTGATATTGGAAAACAATATTTATAATTATAACCAAAACATTTCTTATTGAAGGCTGTTTTTTGGGGAGGTATGTGGCCTGTTTTTGAGTTATTATGGTATTATTGGAAATAATAAATAACCAGTTTGGTTTTTTAATTTCTTAGAGCCATTATTTGCTTTATTTTGATTTCTCGAATTTTGGAGATTTATTTTTTAACTTTGAGAAGAGATCGATATTTTTTTTCTTGAATTTTCGAGTCTTGCACGTTCCTAATATAAAATACAAATAGTAACTAAATGTTAACATTCTTTCTTATAATCCGTTCAGTATAATATTCATACATTCAGTTAAGTGATAAATTACTGGTCTGGGGTCTGGTTGTTAAGTTCATCCTATAATTATAAATGGTTCTTAACCAACAAAAAGTGGTATTAAAAGCTCTTTCACTTGAGAAATTAAAAAAAAATTTTTTTTTAGGGATTTGAGTCTCAAATCATAAATTTTCTCAAATTATGAATATCCTAAGGATTCTAGGGATTGGAGAATTCGAGGGTCCCATTCCTAATATATATTCATTAAACTACTTTTAATAATAATTAAATTGGATATATAAATGGGGGTATTAACATACATACAACCTATATTTCTTATTTGCAACAATCTTTCCTGAGTCACTTTTATCGAAAAAGATTAATTCACTTTCCCTAGAGATATGTTTCTATATGATTATTTTTTCTTAGACCCGTAAAAGCTTCCCTATGGATTATTGATACAACCTACTTCTCCATTTTCTTTCCATCCTTCCTCCCTCCTATCTATCCACTCCCCTATAATTATTATTCATATTATAAGCCTTCATTCTTCTACTACATCAATAATGGATAAAACTTTAAGTTAAACATGAATTTCCCAAGAGAGGAGAAGGCTTATAACATTTCCGACATTTGAAAGTTTAAAACAAATTTCTCCATTATACAAATCCTATTATAGATGCGCTTCTAAAAAGATTAGAAGGGATCTGCTTTTTTTTTTCTCTAACATTTTCTCATTTAACTTTATGAATATTTGACTAATTTTTTTTTTATCGCTGAGTATAATAGTAATTTTCCACGTTGTTTGAGCTTTCCGATAAACGACGCTTGTCAAAACAGATGTTACTAAACATAATAATTGGTTGGCTGAATTATTATGACACATATGGTGATCTGGTGGTCTAGGGGTAAGGTGTCAGACTTCTGTGCTGGAGGTCCGGGGTTCAATCCTCGGTCCCGGCACAGATTTATCTGATTGCCAAACCCTTCCTTCACCTCTGACAAGACGTGTATTAATCACAACTTGTGAATGTGAGGAATGCCAGGCCTCCACCGTGGTTCGGATCCCACATTAAACTGTAGGTCCTCCATTTCATCTCACAATCACCCTACCATTACACATTAGCGTAAGTGCGTATAACCCGAACGGGTAGTAAGACGCGGTGCTAATAATAATAATAATAATAATAATAATAATAATAATAATAATAATAATAATAATAATAATAATAATTAATAATAATAATATTATGACACATACTTCATTTAAATTGTAATCCGCAATGGTGAGGTGTCAGTCTTGTCTTGTCTGGTTTGGTTGTAGCTTCAAGGTTGGCGTTTGAATCCTGATTAGAAGGTACCTAGTTTTTTTTCTTCTAAATATTTTACCGTTCACCTCACATAAAAACACGGGACACATTTCCTCTAAATTCGTTCATATCTTAAATCAACCCACGTTAGTGTCAATAAGTGTTTATTCCGAGTGGTTAGTAAGACTTTTTTTTTAATCATGAATTAACGGCATTACGCATATGTAATAATAACACTGTAGTGTTAGGGATGAGAAAGGTTGAATTTAGAGTAAATATACCCACATTTGTTTGGGAGAGAGATAGAGAAAAAAAGAAAAGAGAGAGGGAGTGTGGAAACCCATTTAGTAAGAAAACATCTTTGGTACACCCAACTGAGATTCGAACCCCAATATCCCTGTTATCGGCAGCCCAGTTTATTGCGAGAGTGACGTCTTAGACCATGTGGCCACCTGAGGAGGTTGACTTTAAATTAAGTAGGCCTATGTTTATTTCCAACTAATTGAAAAATGACCACCAGGACACGGGTATCGAACTCAGGAACTTTGGCTTTGAGTGCCGATGTATCACTGAGCTAACCTGGTTCGCCTTGTACCCAGGGCCACTTTTCACTAGTTTTTGGGTTCGATTCCCGTGTCAAGGTTATCATTTTTCACTGAATTGAAATTGATTCAGGCATCAACACAGATCTGCGGACAATCATCACATGTCAGTCTGTGATACACATGTTTATTTTAGATATGAGTTGAACTCAATATTTTATGAATCTGGATCTCCTCATTTCCCCTACAGATCCATAATTTGAATCCGAGTCTTCGTAAAAATGATAAACATAAAGAGAAAATACAAATAGTAGCTGAATGTTAACATTCTTTCATATAACTCATTCATTATAAAACTTTCATACATTCAGTTAAGTGTTAAATTAATGGTCTGGAGTCTGGTTGTTAAGTTTGTCCTATAATTATGTTGGAGCTGAACCACCAGTTAACAGTATCAGAGCTCTAAAACAAATTCCATTTCAAAATACTGAAAAAAACAAACACCATATTTTTATTTTATTTTTTCACTAATCCTTGAATCTAGAATATACTTAAGGAGTTTAGGATTCAACGTCCTTCTCCTTATTTTTTTTCATAATATTATTTTGTGTCTTTAACACAAACAAACATTCCTAATGTGATCCGTGGTTATGTCCAGTAACTGGCAATTTTTTTTTTTCTTCTCAGGTGGTTACATGTATTGGAGCGACTGGGGGGAAGTCCCCAAGATCGAGAGAGCGGGGATGGATGGATCAATGAGGGCCCCACTCATCACCCATAATTTGACCTGGCCTAACGGGCTTGCGATAGACCACGACAAGGGACGGATCTACTGGGCGGATGGAGGGACCAAGGCCATCGAGTACGCAAATCTGGACGGCCGAAGTCGGACTGTATTGATTGGTGAGCTCGCTTATTTTGTGTGGGTGTGTGTGTGTGAGTAAATTTTATGTTCAACACTCTTCTTTACTACTTACAACATATTAATTTGTACTGTGTGTTCATGTACTGCCCAATTTTAATAGGAAGAGTCTTTTAGAAAATAGAAATATATTAATGTTTTTAGCCAAAATTGATAAAATATTATTATATTATTATTGTTATTTTACAAGTATATCTATCAAAAGTAACAGCTGCAGATCACATAACTTGACAGATTAATAAGTAAAAGTAGATATAGTAATGCTTAGAGCTGCTAGATAAGGTTCTTACTATGAAAATTGGAGTGTATTTTACCTGTCAATTTCTGTAATGACTCTTGAAGTGTTGCCATATTTGTAGCAACTGTACTTTTCTTGTTGTTTTCACTTGTCGAGTAAAACATAAGCACATGCTTTTCCCTGTCATGGTTGATCATATTTTAAATCAGTCAAATCCTGCCCTACTGCACTATTTTATTTCTACACTTCACAATGTAGTTTTCTATTCTTTCTCCAGACAAATACTGGTTCATTTCCTCAAATTTACCTCCTTGGTTTCTTACCCCATTAGATGAAGTCATTAAGATTCCTACTTTTGAACTAATCAATACAACATCTATAGTGTTGACTCAATCCATTTTTTTTTAGATTCCAAATCTTCCATTTTACCTATGAATTCCGAATATGCATCTTGGAAAAAATAAATTGGCATAAGAGATAATAAAATAGTAACTAAATGTTAACTTATATTCTTTTGTTGAAATGCATTCACTATAACATTTATACATTCATTTAAGTGTTAAATTATTGATATGGGGTTTGGCAGCTGTGTTTTTCCCTATAGTTATGTTGGGGCAGAGACCACCAATCAGCAGTATGAAAGCTCTAAAACAAATTCCAATTAAAACATGTATTTATTGTTTTTTAAAATCTTGAATCTGAAATAGGTCTCAAGAGAAGTTTTTTTTACCACCGCGTCTTACTACCTGTTCAGGTTGTATACAAATGTGATAATTACTCTAATGGTGTAGGAATGAGGAAGGGAGCATTTCAGAGGTAATCACCTGCATTTGCCTGGAAGGAGATTGGGAAACCATTTAGGGAAAACCACCCTCGGTAAACCTGATCACAATACAAAACTCCAAAATCCCCGTTATAAACAGCTCAGTCCAACACGAGCGTGACGCCTTAGACCAACCGGTGCTGAATCAGGTCGGAATAAGTTAAAGAGTTTCTTCTGTGTTTAGGTTCCGAACTGCCTCATCCGTTCGGCCTGGCTGTGTTTGAAAGGAAGATCTACTGGACAGATTGGGACACCTCCAGTATTCATACCGCGGACAAACTCACGGGGAAAGATAGGACGGTTCTAAGGTGAGAGACATCGAGTGTTAGATTCGAACACTATATTAATTACAAAATGTAAGTTTTTTTAGTGATAAAATTGTACTTATTTCAGTTTAGGTCACACCTGGGCTAATTAAGGCCTGTCACATATTTGGTATATACAGCCTGTAAGCTTTAACTATTATATAAAACAACAAAACAAAAAATAGTACTAAAATACAAAATTAAAAAGTAAATTCTTATGGAAGTATATACCATTTGAATTAAAACCAAAGATGAATATTTACAAGCAGTTTTAAGAATCTAACCATTTGATTTATACCTGACATTAAATAAATGATGAGAGAGATGAAAAAAAATTGCATTACTTAGATAAAGTTCTGTGTTTTATTTGAGAACAAATTACTTCTTTTTAAATATTTCTTCCTTTATTATGTTGTGTATAGTTTTATAATAAACTGTGTCATATGAAAAATCATATTTTATTTGGCGGCCTGTTCTTTTTTTTGGTCATTTCTTACCCAGGCCTGGTTTAGGTAATGGTTCGATTTTTTCAGGGCTTTATATCCAAAAATATATTCTACTTATATATCTAAAATCATGAAATTTGTAAATTAAAATTCCCGCCAAATGAATCAAATCATTATGATCAAGTGTTTTTTTTTTCTTTTTACTTTTTAAAATTGTGTTCGAACAATAAGGCAAATTTTTTTAACCCTTTTAAACTCGCAACGCACTGAAAAAAAGTGCTCAAATGGTCAAGGCACATCATTGGTTTTTTAAGGAGAGATATTATCATTTAAAAAAATATTTAAATTGTGTTTTAAAGTTCAGTAGCTAAAATTTTAATCATGGTGTTATCTTTCCCCGAAACTCCCGCGGCACATCTTCTGATGCCCTTTGTGGCACACCAGATGAAAAAAATACTACAATATGATAATGACTTTTTCCCCCCATCACAGGTCTGGCGTGTCAGGTCTGATGGACGTTCGCGTGTTCCACCGTGGTCGGCAACCAGTGCAGTCTATGTGTCGCTCTCAAAACGGAGGTTGCTCGCACTTGTGTCTCCTGGCCCCTTTGGTGCTTGGCGCTCAGTCCCACACTTGTGCTTGTCCTATCGGCATTAAACTATTGGTTAGTGTTAGTGTTAGTGTAGTGTAGTGTTGGTTAGTGCACTGTATGAACTGTATGTTCCAGATACGATGTCATACTCTATCTATTGGAAACTTAGCTACTAAGTATCTTGGAGCGCCATAGGTCTTTTTTTAAATGCAAAGTGAAGTCGAAGCAAAGCTTGAAACATGAAAAGCAATGTCGAAGTTAAGGTTTTGTAGTTGTCGCTAAAAACTACTTAAAATTTGTATATACATACATAATCATGCTGTTCCTCTACGGGGTAAACTGTGAATATAGTTCAAGACAACAACTCCGTACTTAATCCATCCTCACTAACTTTCTCCACACTTCCCTATCCTTACACATCCCCTTCCCTTCAACAACATCCATACACCGAGTCATACATGCTCTTTTATTCTTAAAACTATTAATGCTCCTCTTGTCCACGTTTTGCCTACAAAATTTAGCCACGTCTAAAATTACCTACCCTTTCATTTTGATCCGCACACTCTACCTTCATATATTTGCTTCGTCACTCGATCCACACTCATTTTCTTAACATGCCCAAACCAACGTAAGACACTTCTTTCACATTGACCTATTGTATTCCCTTCAAACCGCACCCTTCAGCACCCATTCATACTGACTCTGTCCATACAAGTTTTTACACATACATTTCTTAGCTATCTCATTCCAACCAGATGACGACGACGGGGATACCAATAACAATAATAATAATCATCATCAACTTTAATGGGGAAGTTAATGCTACCACCTTTGCTTACACTTAACCATACAGCCATTTTTACATCTTACAATAGTCCACATACATCCAATAAGTGAATCTATGTTAAGAGAAAGGTTTAGAGAAAAAAACAAACATACTGTATTATTTTATGTTGACATATTTGAATTTATCTCGGCTTATGTTATCAATGTCATTTAATCACTAATACGATGTTAAAATATTGCTTAGAAACTCCTCTAAACATGATTTTAAGTTGAAATATGTCAAGTTTAATGAGATTTTTCAAATATGTTCAAAATATATCAAAGTTTTCTTCCTCCTTGAAATCCTGGTGCAAGGTGATCTTTTAATATCTAAATATGATCTCACCTAAATCTAATTTAGATCTCACCTGTTTCAGTGGCCACATGGTCTAAGGCGCTACTCTTGCAATAGACCAGACTGCCGATGATGGGGAGATTGGAGCTCACTCCCAGTCGGGCTTATCGAGTTTTTTTTTGGCTAAATGGTTTCCAACTCTTTACACACAAATGCGAATACACTTACTCTAAATTCAACCTTCATCGGCCCTAACCCTTTATCATAAAAAAAAAACTTAGTTTGCACTTGGTACCCAATGGCCCGCCATTACTTTAGGCAGACAAATTTTAACCCTTTCATAGAGTGACACAATTTCATAATGTGTACGTGTTTAAAAATACGATTACATCAAGTTCCGATTGTAGTAAAATTATGTTTTTTTATAGACTTAATATTTACATAGTGACTGTCAAAAAACACATTGGCTCTGGAAAACCTTGGAGAAGTCAGATAATTAAAAAATATAGTTTGACTGTACAGGATACACCTTGTTTAAAAATTATTATTATGGTTCTAGGAATGTGCAAAATCCAAATGGAAGAGTTTCTTTATGTAAAACCTCTTTTCACTTTTTGAGATATATTGTATTATAATATGGAAAAAAATACAGGAAAGATGGATATAAACATACAACTGGAACCAAATACTATTGGCTTTTACAATGAAAAGTACTCAGTTGACACTTAACACTGCTACCATTGGCAAAAGAGGTAATGGCTGCCTCTTGGAGAAAATATATCATAACCGCAAAATCCTTCGACCTAGGTTTCATTCTATTAAAACTCTTCAGGAGGGAGTGTGAAATGCACAACATAACTAGGTATCTAAAAGAGGAAACAAAAAAACACTAAAAAACGGGGGGGGGGGGGGAAAGAAAATTGTCAGCAAAGTATAAAAACCATATTGTGTTCATTCCCTTATATTTTTTTCTATCCACCTTCCCTGTATCTTCTCCCATACATGACCAAAATGGAAGAATTTAAAATTGTAAAAGCTGTTCAAGCTACTGCATAATTTACCTTTTAGATATCCAACACATTTTAAAATATACTTTTTTATTTAACGACTATTTGATTATATTGATTACAGGATGATAAAAAAACATGTTCCCTTGGACCGATGAATTCGTTGATCTTTGCTCACCGTGTTGATATCCGTCAGATATCTTTAGATGTGCCCTACATCGTAGACGTCGTGCTACCTCTACCGCCGCTGAAGAATGCCATAGCCGCAGACGTTGACAGAAAAACAGGTCTGTAAATCAACAAAATGACCAGTAAACTTGTGAAAATAAGAATACCCTTACAAACGTTTTTAATAATTTGATTTTATTAAACACGGGTCAAATAATTTACTTAGTTTTGTAATTTTTATATTATTTTTTCATGCCACTTAAAATGTGTGAGTGACTAGCACCTGGTACCTACTGAATTAAAGTAAGCCTAAATCACTTGTATACTACCTGATATATGTCTAATTTGCTGCTTCCCAAAGTATGGTACACATAATCTCAGGTGTACACAAAAATTTCAGAGGATACACAAATACCACGAGTTCAATGTAAAATAAAATATTTTATTATAAACAATTAACATAGATTTTGACATATCATCATGGGTTTTTATAAGTTTTTTTTCCCTCTTTCACGGTTTTGTTTGACTTGTTCCTTTAATTTCGGAACTTTTTACTTTACGAGTTGTCAGATATTTTTTCAAGTTATTTTTTTATAAAGAACTGTAAAAGATACGTTGGTTTGTTAATGGCCCCAAAAGGGATTGTCGAGAGTTTGTGAAACACTGATCTACTTGAAGTCTCAGAACCAAAGTGGTGGTGGCGGTCGTCGGAAGCTTCCTTATTTATGTGCCCCGAAACTTCATCTTATTTCTTTGTTTGTGAGGTCATTCGTTAGCTGCGTTTGTGATATCTTCCTGGTCCCCTTCTTTCTTTCATCTTGTCTTATGACATCACTCAATCAGCCATTTCTTCTCATAATGTTACCCATCCAGTTGTCCTTTCTTCGTAGAACCACCTGCAGAATGGTTCTGTTTTTTATTGACTCTTAAGAATTCATTATTCACCCGATTTGTTCACTTTATCATCTATATTCTTCTCCCACACCACATCTAAAAGCTTTCCATACATATCTTATCCTTTTTATATTCACCTACAGAAGCCCCATGGCTTCTTTGGTGCTGACTGACAGCTGACGGCTTTGAAAAGCTACCAGACCAAATCATGTATCCCTAGGCCGAACCATATGATCTGCAAAAAACATGTGTTTAGCAGCTGTCACTTCTGACAGTCAAAATTTAGGTACATACCTAAATGTTGACTGTCAGAAGTCAGCTGTGAACTGTCAGGCAGCACCAAAAAGCCATGGGGCTACTGTAGGGAACAAATAAAAATTATGAGCTTTTACTAAAATGTTATCTTGACTCTTATGTTTAATTCAAATATTGATGTTTATAGGTGAGATATATTGGACAGACACAGCCGAGGATCTGATACAAAAAGCTACGCAAGATGGCAAAAATATCGAGAACATCATTTTCGATGGTTTGGAAACTGCTGATGGCATCGTCGTTGATTCTACAGGGAGAAAGGTAACATACACTATATATGTTCAGGGAACAATCAGTAACAATGTGATTGTTGTAGAGAAATCACTGTTTGGATGCATTTTAAATCGTGACAAACCTTTTGAATCCTTGAATTCTTGAGGGTATTTGAGATTCAAAGATTCGAGAAAATATAAAATCTGAGATTTAACAAAAAATCATTAAATTTTGATTAGAATATTTTTTAGATTGAAAAATAACAACTTGACACAGTATTCGAACCCGGGACTTTTGCCTGAGTACGCCGATGCTCTCTAACCACTGAGCTATCCAGGATTTGTCGTGTTCTCAGGGTCATTATTCTCTAATATTTAAAGACAGAGTCTGTGATGGACATGCGGAAATTTTTAGCTACATATGAGCTATCAACTAAGATCACGAGCTATCAGATAACGCAGCTGTATTCGACTTGGGAGGGTTTTATGCTGTCATTAGTGCAATGACAACTGTACTAATGCTCATATCATGATGGATTAAATAGCAAAGCTATTATATTTATTAAGTATTGTTATAGCTCACTGGTTAGAGCATGTGCGTACTAATCCAAATGTCCCAGATTGTATTCCATGTCCGGGTGTCATTTTACAATTTAAAGAATACGATATATAGATGCAGCTATAACTGTACCTAACAATATTTATTTATTTAACCCTCATAACTATTTTATAGCTTTTTACATAGCTTGTTGTTTATAATAATTTAAAAACTAGGATATGAACGCTTGTGGGTTATTAAGGGGATCGCGATGGCCTCAAAGACAAAAATTGTGGTCACAGCTCAAAAAAGGTTGGAAAACACTGCATTAATACATTCAGTCAAGTGATACATTAATGGTCTTGGGTCTGGTTGGTAAGTTTTTCCTATAGTTGTGTTGTTGATGAACCACCAAACAAACAGTATTAAGGCTCTAAAACAGATTCCATTTCAAAATGTAGATATTTAAAAATATCAAATCTGATATTTTCTTGAATCCTTGAATCTATGATAGAATTAAGGGTTGAAGGGTTCCATCCTTAATAAATAACATCATTTCTTGGGCAGTAATAGAAATCTCATCTGTCTCTCTCCTTCTCTCTCTTGCAGCTGTACTGGACAGACGCGGGCAGGAACAGCATCGAGGTGGCAGAGCTTGACGGGCGTAACCGCAAAGTGTTGGTGTGGTCCGGGTTGGAGTCCCCGCGGGCCATAACGTTGCACTACTATCACGGGCTCATGTTCTGGTCGGACTGGGGCAAGAACGCGAGGATAGAGCAGGCCGACATGGACGGCAAGAACAGGTAGACAGACACGATATGTCCCTGGTAGCGTTTGTTGCGATGTTACGCTTAGGGCCACCTTTTGAGAGAGTTTGGATCGTGTCTCAGAGAGGTTAGAGATTTAGTCTCTCAATTAAAAGTTTTTTGTCAAGTATTGGTTGTTTTAGTAATGTCAGATAGTTAAAAATAAATTATAAAATTGTGTCAAATCATATACATTTTAAAAATATTACTCACAAACAATGTACTAATATAAACTATTCATTAATAATTTGTTATTTTATTGATCACATTTTATTGTGTTCATAAAGACTAATGCTTCCATTAAAAAAAACTATTTTTTCTTCCAAGAACGATTGAAAAAAATATAGGTATCTATTTTGGGGCGCTTACTATTACATTAACCCACTAAGTTATTGATTGTAGTTGGTCTAGAGCACAGAAAAGATACACCAGACACTCAGCCTTACAGGAGTTTCGCTGCGCTCCTTGAGCCAGGTTGAGTCCCTAGTCAGTGGGGAGTGCTAGTTGCAGTCCTCAGTGATAACATCACTTACAAGTGAAACAACTCACTTTCAAATTGTTAGTTGTAGAGGTCCGAATACAATAGTTCAGTTACCAGAAATCCCTCCTTCAACTCACCCTTCCTTTCCCTTTTAATGGTCAATCATTTTCAGACAAGTAACTAGTCGACGTATTTGAAGATTGCTTACAACTAGACAATTTGCAAACATTTTTTTGAATAAAAAAAGGAGCATTGTAATCTACATTTTCTTTTTAATTTGCAGTCTGAGTAAGCACATTTGGAGGTTGGTTTATTAGAAGGGGGTGGGGCCACTACCTGACCTAGCTTCGCGAAAGCCAGTTTATTACCACTAGCAGGCCATTTATCTCTCAAGTGAAAACCATCTTTAAGGTGAACTGTTTCTAAAAATGCCTGCTTGATAGCGATGTCGCCATTTGGGACTGCACATAGCGATCCTCGTGTTGAAGGACTCAAGCTCTCTCAATGAGTGCAGCCATTTTAATCTGGAGGCTTTTGGTTTGATGTATGTCTTGTTCGTGGCCTAGGGCCACCCGTATTTTTTCTGATGAGTCTATCTTTTAAAGACCTACCTGGGATTCAAACACAAACCTGACTATGGTTTTCATAGTTAGCTCTGGTTCATGGATTGACTCTCCGTGGGAAACAGAAATCTGAGGGTGAGGAGTGTAAAACGTTGGTAAACTAGTGCTCTCGACAGAATATTTATAGCCAATATCAGCCCACACTTATTTTGTTTATTTCCAGATTGACGCTTATATCTGATGGTCTCGGCTGGCCCAACGGTCTGGCCATCGACCGGGCGGCCGGTCGACTCTATTGGAACGACGGGAAGCGTAAGACGATCGAGAGCTCCGACTTGTACGGCCGTGACAGGAAGGTGATTGTGCGAAACGTCCCGCACCCTTACGGGCTGGTCATAGTTGGTTCCCACATGTACTGGACAGATTGGCAGACCAAGGCACTTCACCGGGCTGACAAGGCCAGCGGGAACAGTTCCACCATCATCAGAGGGAATCTGGAGGGCCTCATGGACATACGATCCGTGCAGGTAAGAGGAATGAATATATCAAATGTTGTTTGGTTAGTTCATAGGAAGCTAAGCTATTCATTTTACATTTGGGGCTGTCTGTAAACTATGTATTGTTATCTGGAGGGGGTGGGGGGTGGGGAGACTATTGCTCAACATGACCAAGCGTGATGAGGGGGAGGGAGGGAATGAGGTACTCAAATAATGCGTGATGTCACATTACAATTAAGTGTATCGGGCAGCGTTCAGTGTTAATAAGCCCAACTGCCAGCATGTGCAAACAAACAACGATTGACTCATCGACTTCGATCGGCAAGCTTGGTAAACATGTATGAACACGTGTCAATTAAAGGGTTATAAACTCTACAGTTAAAAATACTCCAAAATTAGCGTGACATAGTTTATCGACAGCTCCTTTTCTTGATATGGAAATATTGGTCATTTGAAAATCAAACTTTTGTAAAAATAGATAATAAAAATAAGATAAAACCGTTAAATACAGCACGGTCTTGCTCATCTGAATCAACGCAAGTCCGGAAGACACAGTGAATCAAACATCCCTTACCTACCTAAGTTTAGTTCCCACCAAACTCACTCATCGTCACAATGTATATTACCACGACAACCAGCTGTTGATGTCGTTTGAACTTGTCAATGGGCTGGTATTTCAACGTGAATTTATTGTGTAACGCTATTGAGCAAAACAAAACATAGCATATCATATTCTGAAAATTGAAAAATGACACCTGGACACGGGAATCGAACCCGGGACCTCTGGCTTAGTACGCCGATGCTCTAACCACTGAGCTATCCAGGATTCGTCCCGTGCCCAGGGTCATTCTTCACTCATATTTTAAGGCAGAGTCTATGATGGACGTGCGGAAATCGTCGGCTACAAATATGTGATTTTATTAAGATCCAGAGCTATCAGATAACTCAGCCATCTTCGACTCGGTAGTTGGCTTATTGCTGCCATTTGTACAATTATTAAATTGTACAGGATTGCATATTAAGAATTAATAGCCAAAGCTATTATTTATGCTTTTAGTGGGAATTTCAGAATATGATATCTAGATGGAGTAATTCCCACTAAAAGCATAAATAATAGCTTTGGCTATTAATTCAAAACATAAAATGTCAACAGAAATGTGTGATTTTAGAAAGGCAAGAAAGACACTAATAAAACTAGCTACGAAGTATTCTGTGGGTAAAGCTACCACTTTTTATATAAAGATAAATAACGCGAGGATGGTGTGTTTCAAAATCAAAGTAATAAAATATATTAGAATAAAGTTTTGAATAATAATGTATCAATAAATTACTAGATAATGTTGTTGTGCACAGTTTTTTTTTTATCATCCCTTGGTTATCTGGACAATTTGATAATTTGAATGTCCATGACAGTTTCAGATTTGGATTAACAAGAGCGTGCTGTAGTCACAAAAAAAAATGTAAACAATTTGAAATAGTTTTATTGGTATTGAAAAGCATCATAGTTAGTAACAACAACAAAAACATAATTAAATGATATATAATTTTTGCCTTTAGCTATCAAATAAAAAAATACAAATTTTCAGTTATAAGCTTGAAGGATCGAGTGAGCTTACATGAAAATTGGAAACTTGTAATAAAACCGTAGACAATGGAATAAATGAAAGCTCTGATTAAATGTTGCATTTTTCTCTCTCTGTTTTTTCACGTTTAAAACAGTATTTTAATTTTTGCATGACCTATGGCACATTTTGAATAACAGCGTTCAACGAAAGTGATGTAAATGCTTGCCCACTTGCCGAAGGATGCATTGTTTTGTCTCTCCGACTGTGTCCTATGTCCACCAACTGCAGGCGGACAACGTCGCCGAGAACGCTTGCGGGTCCGATAATGGTGGCTGCTCGCATTTGTGCCTTCGGAACCCGTCCGGTTACTCGTGCGCTTGTCCGACCGGGACCGTCCTTAGGGAAGACGGCGAGACCTGCAACACGCCACCGTCCACGTACCTCCTGTTCGCCACCCGCAGTACGCTGGCCAGGGTCTCTCTGGACACGCCCGAACTCTGGGACGTTACGCTCCCCATTCCCGATGTCCGCAATGCTATAGCCGTAGACTTCCACTGGGCCAAACAGAAAATCTACTACACTGATGTACAACTAGATATAATAAGGTATGATTTTGAAAATTATATCTACAGTACCTGCTTCAGTGGCTGCATGGTGTAAGACACAACTCTCGCAATAGACTAAGACTGCTGAAGACAGGGATATTGTGGTTTTATCCTGTTAAAACTGCTGACTGGCGGCGTGACCTTAAAAAATGGCACCAATTTTAAATTAACGATCATTTAAATGGGGTTCATCCTGTGCTTAAATGAGATAAATCACTATGATCACAAAATATACATTTTACAACCAATAGACAAGACGCTTTATATTTAAATCTGTGTTTATGTGTTTTTTATTTTGTTAAACATTTTCGGTCACGGGAAATTTGTTTGGATGGTCAAGTTTTTAGTGTAGTTTGGAAAGGAGTTAAATGTTTCTTTGTTCCTGTTTCCTTCAGCAGTGTATGTGACCTGTATCTACTCCCTTCAGGAGTCTAAGTGTCCTGCTCTCCGTTTCCTCCAGGAATTTAAGTTCCCACTTATGTTTCCTCCAGGAATCTAAGTGTCCTCCCTCCGTTTCCTCCAGGAATCTAAGTATCCTCTGTCTGTTTCCTCCAGGAATCTAAGTGTCCTGTCATTGTTTCCTTCAGGAGTGTCGACATGCATAACCTCTCCAACACTTACACTCTCATCTCCACAAACCTAACGACGCCAGATGGTCTGGCCGTGGACTGGATAGCAGACAACATCTACTGGACAGACGCTGCCCGCAAACTCCTGGAAGTGGCACGCTTGGACGGATCCTGCCGCAAGGTCGTCATTAAGGATGGGCTCGACGAACCCAGGGCGCTTGCCATTTTCCCAAGAAAAGGGTATTTTATTCAGTACAGTTTCCATAGGGAACCATAACGTATTTAGTCTGGGAATGCGACCCTCGAATCCTTAAATCCTTAAGGATAGTTAAGAAAACATCGGAAATTAGATTTGAAAATAATAATATAAAAAAAAAATATTTAGTCAAATTTTGAATTGGAATTGATTTTAGATAGAGTTGGATTGAATCCATTATTTTATTAATATGAATCTTGGAAAAAATTATCAACATAAAAGGAAATATAAAATATAATACATTAATATAAAATACAAATAGAAACTAAATGTTAACATTCTTTCTTTTAATCCATTCATTACAACATTCATACAGTCAGTTAAGTGTTAAATTACTAATCTGGGGCCTGGTTGTTAAGTTCATTCTTTAATTTATAGTTGGTTCTGAACCACAAATAAGCAGTATTAGAGCTCTAAAACAATTTTTTATCAAGGATTTGAGGGTTACATCCTAGATATAATGATGCATTTTAGCAAAAAAAAAATGTTAACCTTTAGCTACTATTTCTATTTTATATCATTCTGTTATCTTCCTATTTTCTATTATGTAGATAATTTAAAAAAAAATCAAATTATATAGTCGGGATGTGAAGGTAAAATAAAAATTCAAATTTGTAAAATAGAAGAATCGAACCATCTTTAGTTAAATAACTAGCCTGCAAATTTAGGTCTGGTCTTACCATATCTATACCCCTCCCCCCTCTTTATGTCAAACAGTTACTTATACTGGACGGACTGGGGTGATAACCCCAAGATTGAACGGTCACTGCTGGATGGATCGGCCCGCCGCACCGTTGTCGGCACAGACCTTGGTTTCCCCAACGGTTTGGCTCTCGACTACGGCGCTCGCCGACTCTACTGGGCCGACGCTCTGAGGGACCGTATCGAAACATCCGACCTCCACGGGAAGAACAGGGTCCATCTTGTTCCCGAAGCTACACACCCGTTTGGACTTACTCAAGTAATTAGCTTCTTCAATTGAATTGTTTTTACTTTTACAGTTGATATTTAGATGCTATAGCGAGTCAGTTTAGTAAAATGCTTCCATCTTCCTCTTTCCTTCAACCACTCTTCTCCTCTCACTCGCACACTTGCTGTTAGCTGTCCTTCCCATCTCTTTCTTGGTATTCCCTTGCTTTGATTTTCCTACTTTATCATCATAATCATAATCATCATAATCATCATAATCATCATATCATCATCATCATCATCATCATCATCATCATCATCATCATCATCATTTAGCACCGCGTCTTACTACCGTTCGGGTTATACGCTTAAGTACTAATTACACTAATGGATTAGGAATTAGGAAGGTTGAATTTAGAGGAAGTGAACCCACATTTGCGTGGAGGGAGAGTAGAAAACAATTTAGGGAAAACCACCCCCAGTTCACTCAACCGAGATTCGAACCTCGATCTTCCCGTGCTTGGTGGTCTAGCTCAACACGACTGTCGCGTTAGACAACTACGCATTTTCCTACATACTTAGTTTCTATTACTCTACTTGGGATTCTCTCCTTTCCCATCTCATTACGTGTTTATATCATCTCAGTCTAGAAGAAACAATTAACATGAAAGACAAACATAGGAAATTGATGGATGTTTAATGTATAGCTCTTTAAGAAAAGCTTCTTTTCACTTTTCGAGGTACATTTTCATTAAATATGTAATTTTATATACAGTACTTCAAAGGTTATTGCACATATTTAAACGAGATATTATAACCATACAGCGTAACATTTCCCCTTTGTCCCTGATGTCAGTATGGTGATCACATCTACTGGACCGACTGGTACAAAAAGTCTGTGGAACGCGCGGATAAGACGACGGGTAAGGACCGCATCGTGATACGGACCGATCTGGATGGGGTGATGGAGATAAGAGCTGTTGCCGCCGGCCGCCAGGCGGGTTGGACTCCGTGCGCCGTCAATAACGGGGGCTGCTCCCATCTCTGCATGTTCCAACAACAGACCTACGACTGTACCTGCCCCGATGTGCCTGATGACCGGCCTTGTTCCACAGGTCGGTACAGACTGTGGATTACCCAAGTGGTACCAACCAAACATTAGAAACTGTTTACTGTATATAGGTTCTCTTTTGTCATATGCGTCATACTACCCATTCAGGTGCCTGCATTTATGTTGAGGGAGAGTGGAAAACTATTTAGACGAAACCAACCTCAGTGCAGCCGACTGGGATTTGAACCCTGATTTCCCTATCATTTGCAGTCAACTCTATTGCGAGAATGACACTATAGACTGTTCGACACATTGAAGCTGGTCTGTATACAGGTTAAAAAGTTGATAGTTTACTTTTTTTTTTAGCACCACATCTTGCTACCCTTTCGGGTTACACACCTATTTACTAATTACACTAATGGGTTAGGGATTAAGAATAATTGATGGAAATAAAGTGCACCCGCATTTGTGTGAAGGGATGGTGGAAAACTATTAGGAAAAATCACCCTCAGTACACCCGACTGGGATCGAACCCTGATCTCCCCGTCTTCAGCAGTCTACTCTAACACGAGAGTAGCATATTAGACCATGCGGCCATCGAAGCGGGAGATAATTTACTTGGCTTAAGAATAAAATTGAGTTAAATTAGTTTAAAAATGACACTTGGTTACGGGAATCGAACCCGAGACCTTTGGCTTAGTGTGCCAATGACATACCACTGAGATATTCTAGGAATCGTCCCATGCCTAGCGTTATTCTTCATTAAAAGCTTAATGCATAGTCTATGATGGACTTGTTCAGCCCTTAGATCTATCGTTGGATCACAGCCATCGGTAACTTAGGATTGGCTGCCGCTCATACAAGAATACATTGTAAACGGTTAGACATATTCACACGAGCCAATTAATTCACTCAGCCATCACAGAATCTGCCGTGAATTATGAGTGAAGAATGGACCTTAGCATAACTCTAAAGTGGTAAAAGCCTGATATATTGTAGTCCGATATATTGCGGTTAAGTTAAATCATGAGAGTGAAGTGTGTCCCCCGGACAACCGCACTATATCGGGCTTCTACAGTATTGCTTATTGGTGGTCCAGTCGTAACATATCTATACTAGGGATAGGATCCTGGAATCCTTAAGAATATTCGAGATTCAAGGATTCGACAAAATTTTGGGTTCGAGACTTATATCCTTGAATTTTTTTTTTTTTTAATTTTGACTTATATATTAGAAAAAAAAAATCAATTTTTAAGGGAAATTTATTTTAGAGCTATAATACTGTTTATTAATGGTTCAGAACCAACATAATTATAGTACAAGCTCAACAACCAGGCCCCATACCAGTAGTTAAACACTTAGTTGAATTTATGAATGTTATAATGAATGGATTTTAATAAAGAATGTTAACATTTAGTTGTTATTTGTATTTTTATATTATTCTATTATTTTTATATTACCTCTAATGTTCATCATTTTTTCCAAGAATCAGATTTATATTGTAGATTCGGGATTCAAAGTTAAACTGGAGATTCGGATTCGAGATTCAAATTTGTAAAATAGTGGATTCGACCCCAACTCTAGGTTATAAGACAAAATTAACAACCAGACCATTAGTTTAACATTTAACTGGATGTTTAAATCCGTTTTTTCTAAAAATGTTGTTAATGGAGGACCACTGGGGGACCACCGAGGCCCTGGGCGCATCAGGGTGTGGGGGTGGGGAGTTGAAGACTATGTAGGAAAACATTATTTTTAGGCAATTCCATTTTAAGACTATAAATACAAGACAAAAATAATTTGTAAAAAAAGTGTCTAACTAAAATATAATATAATTTCGTTAGATTACTTATTAGGTAGTAGTTGATTGATTATTTAAAACATTATATACCTCATAGTTTTCGATAAATATTTGTTCAGAAATGTTTGACTTAAGGTTGGTACAGACTTCCTTTTCTATGTGGCTTGTGTCTACCTAGGAAAGAAATACAATATAGTATGGATATTTTATATTTAGTCTTTTGTGTTTCAAATTTTTGAATTATATGTGATCAACGTTCTTTGTTTAATTCTTATCGTGAAACTTCCCGGGATCCTTTGGAACGCTTTAAAGGCTGCTGTACCACTTGATAGACCGCCGCAGACCGGCATTGTTCTGAGAACTACACTTTGAGGAATACTTGTTTAAATGTTATAATTAATACTTTATAACAACAAAATTCTTACATTTAGTGGTCATTTGTATCTTCTACTACCCTAATAATTTTATATTTACTTTTTATGCACATAATTTTTTCCCAAGATTAAGATTCAAATTTGAGATTTGGAGGAAAAATGAAAATGAAAATTTGAGATTAAGATTTTTAAAATATTAGATTTGGCTATCCATAGTTTTTTTTTTAGTATGGATAGTCAGCCACATCTGTGAAGGGCTTTATCAATGTAAATGTCGAAATGTTTATCATTGTTTGGTTGAGTGACTATGACTATTTTCCACCCTCTTTCAGAACCGAGTGTCAGAGTTCCCAACAGGAAAACCGGCCCCGACAGCGGCAAGGATCCCTCCGACTATGACGAGGAGACCGAGGAGTCGACCGTGCCCATAATTCTTGACACTAACGACAACATCATCAATATACCTAACCTGATCGGAGACGGCATCAACATCAAGAACCCCATGTCCAAAGACCGCAATGACATGGAAGAGTCGGGTTCCTTGGCTCATCGCGAGATCATAATATTCATCATAACGATGACTGTGAGTCTGGTAGTTCTCGGGTCGAGCGCGCTGGCGGTCATCATGCTTTATCGCAGGCGGACAAGAGCCAAGAAATATCTCTACACCACAGGGAGAAGTGTTTTAACTTTCTCCAATCCGAACTATAATGCCTCGAACTCGGATGTAGGCCCCGGAGGGGCACAGCCGGACAAAAACCTTTTTTATGGAAGAGGCTCAAGTATGACAAATCACAGGTAAGGGGACAGTCTTTACAATAATGTTGTTATTGCTTTAACTAAAATATTAAACGCGCACCACAACTTCCTAAAAACAAGAAACCAAAATACATTAAAAGGAAATAAAGGAAAATAGTAAAGAATGATAGTACACTTAGATAGAAGTATGTGAAAGGAATAAATAACATGAAGGACAAACAGAGAAAATGGACATTGGATTCAAATATGTTGGGGGATTGGGCTGTAACGATCTTCAAGAAGCAGCCATTACCTCTTTGTACAGTGGTAGTAGTGTAAAGTGTGAACTGTGTTCTTCTTTTCATTGTAAAAGCCATATTGTGTTTGTTCCTTTTATATATTTCTATCCACCTTTCATGTACTTTCTTCCAAACATAATAAGAGCATGTGCGTGAACAGTGATCTTATACAATATCCGCTTAGGGGCAGAGGTATCAGCAAATAGGATCAGATCTACTATTCTTTGAAATTAAAGAAAATGCCCTAATGAAATCAATGGACTAGATCAGTGGTATTTAACCTTTTTGTTTGTGTACCCCTAGATATAATTTCTTCTCATTTCGCTAGCCCCAAAATTGTTGATGCATAATGCAAACTATACAATATATTATATAACCTACATATAAAATTAGTAAATGGCGCTCCCAGATCACATTTCTTTTTGTCCGGCTCTTTTGTGGTTAACCCTAAATATGGCACTGATTATTCAATGTCTATCATTAAATATATTATATACAATTTTTTTTAATAAATGTATCCCCTAAGATATCTTCATGTACTCCAGGGGGCACTCGTACCCAAGGTTGAATACCACTGAATTAAACCAAATTATTTAGTAATTATTTATTTATTTGGGGTATTTAACATGCATTTTCTGAACAGAATGATTATATATCAGCACACGAGAATTTCTATGAGCGAGAGCAAAAGGGCTTACCAATTTTTTGGGAAAGGTATTTTCGTATGCCACAATCGACATGGGACCAACGGCTTTATTATTCTTCCAAAGGAAGTGGTGTTACGGATTTTTATCTCTCAAGAAAAATCTGTCAACCTTAGTTGGGTTTGAACCCACTAACATCGGGTCCTGAGGCGAGCACTTTACCTCAAGACTACCGAGGTCAACTTAGTAATTTAAATAAAATATGAAAAAAAATTAAATAGGTACATAAAAAAATCAATAATTTTTAAGAACTATATTTGACAGATTTCTAAGTTATATATCATTATGTTCAGAAAACATCAATATATAAGCTATGTCAATAAATAAATCATAAATGACAGAAAATGAATTGCAAATAAAAGTTTTAAAAAACAACACATTTACAAACCATTCAATATATATTTCAATGCCACAAGGCATCTTCCTCATGAAGTAGTAGGAAAAATATGTCATATGTGCTCGTGTTTTTTTGTTACTATTTGTGCCTCATTTTCTACAATTCTACCATATTTATTTAATGACATACTATAACATTAATTTAATTTAGTTGAAAAATGACACCTGGACATTGGAATAGAACCCAGGACCTTTTTGGCTTAGCGTGGCAATCAAGGCCGTAGTCGGGGGGGGTTTTCGGGGTTCAAACCCCCCCCCCCCAAAATTTTATGAACAACATATATATGGCTTTATTTATGGTTCAAACAATATCAAAATTAAATTACAAGTACAAATTAGGGGGCTGTGTTACCATAAAAAAACACTTCAGAGAGCTTCCAAAGCTGTTTTTTATTTAATTAATTTTTCTAGCCTCATCAAAAAGGGGATGGGCTCACCAAACCCCCCCTGAAATTATTGGCTGCTACGGCCTTGGTGGCAATACTCTAAACATTGAGCTATCCAGGATTTGTCTTGTCTAAGGGTCATTCTTCACTTATTTTTTAGGGCAGAGTCTGTGATGGACGCTTTAACTACAATCTTATATTGTACACTTGTAAATCGTAACAGCCCTACCGATTGAAGGTGTGGCTGTGAAACAACGGTAGCCATTTATTCCCACAATTCCATCACACACCTTACTTCCACCTCTCTAGCGTGTACAACATTCTTTAGACCCGCCTCGGTGGCGTAGTTGGCAACGCGCCAGTCGTGTTGAGTCAACCACTGAGGACGGGGAGATCGAGGTTCGAATCTCGATCGGGTGAACTGGGGGTGGTTTTTCCTAAATGGTTTTCCACTCTCCTTCCACGCAAATGCGGGTTCACTTCCTCTAAATTCAACCTTCCTAATTCCTAATCCATTAGTGTAATTAGTACTTAAGCATATAACCCAAACGGGTAGTAAGACGCGGTGCTAAAAAAAAAAACATCTTTAGTCATCCACTTGTGAAGTGTACTGCAGAGTGTGTGCCGTCATAAGTCGTCAATAATTTGTAGTGCATTTACAGACTTGAGATATTGCTACAGAAATAATGTCACCCCCAAGGAGGGTTTCAGTAACTGATAATGCCATGCTCGAGAGTAGACATTCCCGTAACTAGGATGACCTACACCTTGTCATTGATGTACATATTATAACTTGGTTAATGAAATGTATTTCATAAATATTAAAATAAAATATAGTATTAAACTATATAAGAATCAAAGACTGAAACGCCTACAGACTTAACAGAAAACCTTAGGGTTCAAAGTTCACAATTAAAAACATAACAAAACAAATAATTATGACATTTTCGAGGTAAATCAGTACCCTTCTTCAGCAGAAGAGAGTAAAACACCAAAAAATGTCGTTGTTATGTATTTTATTGTGTTTTTAATTGTGAGCTTTGAGGCCTACTGTTTTCTGGTAAGTGCGTAGGCCTTGTCCTTTCTAGCCTCCTTTCAATGTTTAGTTAAAAAAACAACAAAAAAACGCCGTTTGGTGCTATTTTTCCTTTGAACATATAAAAATGTAAATTTTAAAGAACAAATGGCACCTAGATCTCCTAAGGTAAAAACACTTTGAATTTTTGAGAGAAAACTGTGTTTTTTTAACAATACATCATTAACATTATACATGCTTGATTTCACCCAATATTTTACTAACCCTTATAGTACCACACCTATAATGGATTCGTGTGTGAAGATCTCTACGGATATTATTCATTTTTTTTAGGGTAGTACAAGAAAAATCGCCAAACTGTTATTTATGAAGCGATTTCTTAAGACTGTTTTATCATTTTTTTTCTGTGTATAGTGTTCTATAACAGAGGTGGAATGTTCTCGCTAAATAATACACTCTTATCTTCTCTGTCGAGTAACATCAGAACTAGTGCAAATCTGTAAAGCTGATCACATCGGCTCGTGGCACTTTTAATGGTAGAAGGCGGAGACAATCAGATTGGCTCATGACATTTTTAACGGTAGAAGGCGGAGACAATCAGATTGGCTCGTGGCACTTTTAATGGTAGAAGGCGGAGACAATCAGATTGGCTCGTGACATTTTTAACGGTAGAAGGCGGAGACAATCAGATTGGCTCATGGCACTTTTAATGGTAGAAGGCGGAGACAATCAGATTGGCTCATGATATTTTTAATGGTAGAAGGCGGAGACAATCAGATTGGCTCATGACATTTTTAACGGTAGAAGGCGGAGACAATCAGATTGGCTCGTGGCACTTTTAATGGTAGAAGGCGGAGACAATCAGATTGGTTCGTGGCACTTTTAATGGTAGAAGGCAGAGACAATCAGATTGGCTCGTGGCATTTTTAATGGTAGAAGGCAGAGACAATCAGATTGGCTCGTGACATTTTTAACGGTAGAAGGCGGAGACAATCAGATTGGCTCATGGCACTTTTAATGGTAGAAGGCGGAGACAATCAGATTGGCTCGTGGCATTTTTAATGGTAGAAGGCGGATACAATCAGATTGGCTCGTGGCACTTTTAATGGTAGAAGGCGGAGACAATCAGATTGGCTTGTGGCATTTTTAATGGTAGAAGGTGGAGACAATCAGATTGGCTTGTGGCATTTTTAATGGTAGAAGGCGGAGACAATCAGATTGGCTCGTGGCACTTTTAATGGTAGAAGGCGGATACAATCAGATTGGCTCGTGGCATTTTTAATGGTAGAAGGCGGAGACAATCAGATTGGCTTGTGGCATTTTTAACGGTAGAAGGCGGAGACAATCAGATTGGCTCGTGGAATTTTTGCCGATAGAAGGAGGAGGCAATCAGATTGGCTTGTGACACTTTTAACGGTAGAAAACGGAGGCAATCAGATTGGCTTGTGACACTTTTAACGGTAGAAAACGGAGGCAATCAGATTGGCTCATGGCATTTTTAACGATAGAAGCAGGAGGCAATTAGATTGGCTTGTGGCACTTTTAATGGTAGAAGGCTGAGACGAACAAATTGGCTAATGGCACAAAAAGGCTTAAATAAGCCTGATCCCCACTGTTTCAGGAACGTGTTTTACAACGTACATGAAGACAAACAAGCCAACAGTCCTGAGGTAATGTCGTTGATTCCTGTAGCGACGACACCCAGCACGATAGACGGCCCGACGCCTGAGCGCGTAGCTACTCCCCCTCCCACCCCACCTCAGAGGTTAGACAGCATCAGCCTCAAAGCTGGGTGAAACGTTTATAAGAAGCCCATCGATTCGGTAACATTTACAACAAGCATAATGAGCCATCCATAACAAAACAAAACAATTTTTATTAGGTAGGCCATGAATTAATGTTTGTAACATTGTCAGAAAAAAAAATGTAACTAAATATAAAACACAAAAATAATTTAACAAAAATACATTCCCTTTTATAAGTGCGTTCAAATATTATGTATAAACGGTTGTTAAACTGTTTAGAGGTAAAAAAAACAACACCCTAATTACCAAAATTAAAGAGATAAATCTTTTTGATCGGTATGACAAATGTCGCAAAAGAAATAGCAGATAGAAAGAGTCATCCATACTTAATGAAGCAGAAGTAAGTATTAACCTATCACGTTAGCTGTAGAAGGTTTGTCAGAATCAAATTGCGTTGATTATAACAATTGCGAAGACAAGAGATACACCTGGATTTATTTCCTTGAAATAGTTTGTTGCATACTCATAACTGTATATTTATTTATTTTATTTATATATTTATTTATTCTTTTTGTAGTCAAAATGATTGTTTCTAGATGTAATACATTGCTAACATAGTTATTTTAATTCAATTGATGTTTTAATCATATGAACTCCTAATCAATTTTGGATTTGGAGCAGTCAAAAGTCAGCGAATATTGCCTCGTACGTCAATTTAATTTTGTAGCCAAAGTTTGTATTTATGAAAAATAATTTTACAAGTATCATATAAAGTTACCCTAGTTTAATATTTAATTTTTTATAATGCATATTGATAAGTTATAACGATAAAAATTTGCTCCTAACAATTAGATATATTTAATAATTGATTGTGTCTTAAAACTTTCCATTTAGTTGAATATAGCACCTTTTGTTAAAGGAAATGTTAAGTATAACAACATGAGTGCACACAAATTAAAATGTTAGGTTCCTACTACTAAAAATGTGGTTTTATGATGTGACATTTCACAGCTTCACAAATTATCAGTTTTAGGAAAATTTACCATTTTATGATTTATCTTTATACATCGGAGTTTAACTAAAATTGATTTGATAGTTAATAAGATTAATATTCCATTATAACTTTTTTTAATCATATATAGTCAATATTTGACTACAATATTAAATTGTATGTATACTAATAATGGTTTGATTCATTGTAAAATATAATGATACATGAGCATTGACATCTAAATAGAAAAAAAAGAATTTTGAATAAAACAAGATCAGAGGTTTGACGAGATAACATGAGTAACTAAATAACAACAATTTGGCATTTGACCACTCACAAATAATTTTATTGAAATTATTGTTTCTACACATTAGGTCCTACAAATAATACCTATTTTTTTCTATCAAAACTAGGAGAGTTAGTAATCCATAAATATATTCATGTGGCATTTTTGTCTATGCTTTGGGCAAATGTAAGGTTGGTTTGACGGATGTTTGGCGGCTTGACAACTAGGGAGAAGTATTGTGTGATAACAAACAAATCACAGGTTGCAGCCATGAATAATGAAGGGAAGTCGTTTGGATTCCAATTTAAAAGAAACACGATCTTTATGGGAAATAGATTTGAAGAAAATATAAAGACGAATACTTATTTTGATTTGTCAAACAAAAAATTCACATACAAGTATATATATATAAAAAAATTAATTTAATCTCATAACATTTTCAAGTCACCCATTTAATTTCTTTAATTTTTTATTCCCATTATATTTATCGATCAACAGTCAATTAAATAATAAAATGTATCTTTCAAAAAAATATTTATTGACTTTTAGACACAGCTTACTAAATAAAAACATACTTATATTATATTGTTTTTGTTTTAAAAACATTTATCAATGGAGTGGTTTGTTAATACCTCGACAAGGGCTGAAATGTTCTAATTTGAATATACTCGTATTTTAGGTGAGGCGGTTTACCCACCGTGAACTATGAATGGTTGCACCACCAACTGAATTGAATTTAAACTATCAGCAGTTTGCTATCATTTATTTTTAGACACATATCATTCTTAGCTTATCATGTCTTTAAGTTAGCAATAATTTTTTTTTTTCAATTTGTTCCTACAACAACTAAGGGTCCTGCACACCCCATCTACGCTAGCCCCTGTCCTCTCCCAGAAGCCCTATCTCCCCATAACCCTTTAATATTCACTCCTTTTTTTTCTACAAACACTCCAACCCCTTAAGTCCCTCCTTTTATCCCTTTAACCTCTTTCTTCCCTTCATTTTTTTTATTACACTCTTATCCACCCTTCTCTTATTTTAATTCCCCCCATGACCCACCCACCCAAACCTTCCTTTGCTATAGAACAATTTTTTTTAGTGACCTTGGATCTTTTTTTTCAAATTTTCTTCAGCGAATTTACTACAAATCTTGTTTAAGATGTTCAAGCAAGTTTTGAATTATTTTAATATTTCCATTTTTTGTTTGGAAACCCTTTGTACTATTTTTATTGACAAACTTTTGTTTTATACTGTACTTTGTTGGGGACATTCTATAATATTTTCATTGTTTTATACAATTAACTATAATATTTATTGAAGTTTTAGTAATCATCATCATCATCATCATCATCATCATAATCCACTGTTCCCAGACCCACTTCAGTGGCCGAATGGTCTAAGGCGTCACTCTCCTGTTAGACTGGCCTGCTGATGATCGGGAGATCGAGGATCGAATCCCGGTCGGATGTAGTGAGAGTGGTTTTTTTCTGAATGTAAACGCAAATGCGGGTAGATTACCTCTAAAATGCTTCCTTCCTCATCCCTACCCCTATTAGAGTAATTATCATATATGTGCATAGCCTGAACAGATAGTAAGACGCGGTAATTAGAAAAAAAATCAACTGTTTCCAGCCTGTGGTGGGTCAGTTTAGTAAAATGCCTCCATCTTCCTCTTTTCTTCCACCATTTTTCCTCCTTTAATCGCTTCCATTTTATTCTCTCACTTACACACTTGCATCTCCCATCTCTTGGCCTCTCTTGCGGTATTTTTCTCACATACTTCATCTCCATCATTCTCTTCGGTATTTTTTCCTTTTTTATTCTCTTTACATGACCATACCATCTCAGCCTTGCCCCCACTCTTTCCCGGATAACTTCATTCCTAGTCCTATTTATCCTCGTGACAGCTAAAATACTCCTCGCAAACTTCATTCCCATGGCCTCTACTTTCCTTGTCTCTGTCGAAGTTTTAATGACTAACTAAAAAATACCAATAAACTTCAATAAATACATTAACACATTAATTTGTCTGCATCATAATGAAAATGAATGTTAATCAAGATCCCAAACAATGTATATTTTAGAACAAATGTTAGTTTAACAAAAAAGAACAGTTGTTTCCGAACAAAAACAACAACAAAAAAAGGATTATTAAAAACAATTAAAAACTCACTTGAACATCCTAAAAGTATTTTTAAAGCAACAATATGTTGCAATGTATTTTCGCGCTCTATGTTGTATTACGGAGGAAGAAGGTACATTAGATGGTAATAAATGGTCAGCAAATTTAAACACATATATATTCATGTTGCGAAGAGTGTGTTTCAGAAGTCGCACTATTCAAAATATGAGGTTGAAGGAACAAAAATAAGATTATATACACGTTAACACAACCAGGTCACATTTTAAATACCATTCAATATCCATTATATTTTGTACAGATCGGCAGCACTGACATATATAACAACTCTAACCGATAAAAATATGGTAACACTAGAGTTGGTTCAACTCCACTATTTTACGAATCCAAGTTTAATTTCACCTAATTATCCCAAATTCGAATTTGACTCTTTGGAAAAATAATTAACATAATAGATAATATAAATTTTTTTTTTTGTTATAATGCATTGATTATAACATTCATACATTCAGTTAAGTGTTAAATTAATGATATTGGGTCTGGTTGTTAAGTTTTTACTATAATTATGTTGTGGCTGAACCACGAATTAACAGTATTAGTAGATTTCTCAAAAAATTCCAATTCAAAATTTCAATTAACTTTATTTTTTTCTGAATCTCAAATCGTTATCCCTCGTATATCCTTATGGATTTGTGGGTTCAAGGTTCCTATCCCCTGATGAAACTAAATTCTATAATCGTATATGTGTTTGGAAGAATTCTATAATTCTTTTATTGAAAATAAAAGGGAGATCACAAGCCTTGCTAAAACATAACACCACAGTTCAGATATAACGTGACTTGGCTGGTTTTTGGCTGCACTTTCCAATAAAATTGACAATTAATTTAGGTTGTTGGCAAATTAAAAAAAATAAATTATAGAGGAACCCATTATATAGCAGACGTAAAACATATTTTGTGCCTTAAGCTATGAGTGAAGAATGACCCTGAAAACAGGACAATTACTGGTGGTATTGCGTTGACACCCCAAGCCAAAAGTCCCGTGTTCGATTCTCGATTCTAGGTGTCATTTTTCAATTAATTTAAATTCATTTCTCAGGTTACATAGTAAAATCAGACACTATTAACTCTGGTGTGTAGGCCTACTAATAAAAAAAAAGTCAATTACACCTTAATTAGGTCTACTATTCTCAAATTTATCTCAAATCTTTTCAAAAATAAATTTCTCAAATCAACTAATAGTTTAATAAATTTAAGTACTATTTATTCATATTTGATTGGAAACTAAATTGTGTTGCTAAATTTTTGAAACTTAACATTCTGGCAAATATATTTAAATTTAAATGAAGTAACTATTTATAACACCATATTAATATTTTTACTTTTAATCAACTTGTTGATCATATTATTTTTTTCTTGAACTCTAATGGCTGTTTAATATCAATCTTTATAAATGAAATTAGTACCCTACACTTGTAAGGCCAACAAACTAAGTATATTGTCAATGCTTTGTAATTTCATTTAAAGCATAAATTTCCCCCACCCCCAAATCACTAAAACCCATACTTTGTGCATGGTCAGTAATAAAATGTGTAGAAGTTCCGAGAACCCAGTTATATGAATGAACACTTTATAGGCCCCATGTGACGAAAATAAAGGAGCAGTTTTCAACATGAATACTCGTTCAAAATACAAATCAAATATACAATTATTTTTAAACGAATTGTAAATATATTTTTAAAAAGTACATAATATTAACTTGTAGTTAAACATTTAAGGAAATAGATTATCATCTATGGAATTTTAGATAAAAAAAACACACCCATTAATCATTAAATGTACTAATTGCACTGCACTATTATCAAGTAATATTTCTATATAAAGCTATATTATTACTATTAATTTTTAAAGTGGTAATATTAACAAGCACAAAGCTAAAGTTATAAAAATACAGTGCACTCCTGATTATGCATCACACGATATCCATTTTGTGTCTTGTTCTTACGAAACTTATTTTCTTTTTCTGGCTAACTGTTAACTATATTTGTGAACAAATTTCGAGGTTCTAAAAGTTTGGTGTTGACCTTTTAGTTTGGCAAATATAATGAACTGTTTTTCTAAATAATCTTGTTTGTTAAGAAAATGTTAGTTTGGGATGTGATGAGGAATTAAATTTTATTATTATTTTGGTTTATACATGTTTTACAAGTAATCTGGATAGTCTAGAGTCTGCTGTATGGTTAAAATACAACTTCTCTTTACGTGCAAACAAAAATTTTTATCTTAAAATTTCCAGAAGAATCTCACAATTAAAATATTAAAAAAACAAAACAAAAAACTATTGGTATCCAAAGATTTATTAGAGAACTATGTTTAAAATTTAATTCAGGATATTGTTAGCTTACTTCCAAAACCTCCTTATGTTGATATGTTTTTTAAAATTAAGTGTTAAAAGAATCAATAGTTGCAGCACAATCCATGAGAATAAAATCTAAACATTTTGCTATTGGTGTACTACACTTTCTAAAAAAAGGTTTTTTATATGTGGGTGGATTTCTTATGTGTTTATAATAATTCTTCTATATAATACCATTATAAAAAGATAAGAAATCTACCCACACATCAAAAATTATTTAGACACTGGGCCACCTCATTGTTAAAAATTAAACTTTCTAAAAAAAGGTTTTTTTCTCCTCCTGAAAAATTTATTTGTTTGTATGTTGTGAAGTTTTGGAACTAAGCTAAATTATTAAAAATTTGCTTGGTGTGGCAATATATGTATATACATATTATGTATTTTGACAATTGTATAGTATTCAGCCTAATAAGTGTAATCTATAATGCTATGAAATGCATATTTCTTTTCAACTTAAAAAATAATTTGGATTTTTAAAAAGTTATTTAAAAAATAATAATTTAAGTAGGCCTAGTCATATTTCAAGTTTAGACAACGATTAATAAATAAAAGGTGAATATGGTATACTTATTCCAAAATGTTATGCTAACTTACCAACTTTAAGCAAATTGTTCAGTGGTTTTTTGGATTCCAGAAATTTAAATATAACCTACAATGAACATTTAATTTGAATTATGCACGGATTTTATTTACACACAACGAAATAATGGTATAAATATATATCATTTGGATGGATTAGGTCGTGAAGTAAATCAATCCTTCATGAGTCAACACTTGAAATTTCTTTTTGTGCATTGTCTGATGAGATAGTAATAAAACAAAAGATTAAAATTTAGAATAAGTGTAGCCACATTTGAGTGCAGGTTAAGTGGGAGACCCTTTAGGAAAAACCACCCCATCACATCAGCCCTGGGTTTTAATCTCGACCAGCCCATCGGCAGCAAACCAAACAAGACCAGGCTGATGACTTTGTCTGTATGAACATCAGTGCGGGCAACTCTCGAAAATACTTGGTATAAAAATAACTTCTTAAAAATTATTATCCATGACAAATCAATATTAAAATTTCAATCAATTTAACTATAATTTTAGTTTATCAAAAATATTTTGTAATATAGCTATTAATGAGTGTTGCGAATATTTCTTTTAATATCAGTGTTTTTTTTACATTTCTGAAATTCTCATCACAACCTGTACGTTTTACAACATATATATGTCTAAAAAAGAAAGTATAACCTCTAAATTAGTATTAAAGTTTCAATATATTATATTTCAACTACAATATATATATATTAGCATGATTTTATCATTAAAATCCAATGGAAGTTACACTCGTCGTTTTAATATCTGTAATTAATATTTTCTGGCTGTAATAGTAAAATCAAATAAAAACATATACACCTATAATTAATTATCATAAACAAATATTTTGGGCATTTATTTTTGAAATGTTTAATGAAGGAGAATTTTGGCTAGTAGTAATAATTCTTTTTACCGTGTAAAATATCCTTACCATAAAGTTATGGGAATGATGATACGTTCCTAATGTAGTGGATAGACTAGTTGTTAAGGAAATACTTTCTATGTCATGGTATAGTGTGAATATTGATTATTTATGATAATAAACTTTCTGCACATTTTCCTAAAAGTATATACTTTATTTTAAAATACACAATCATACTTAATTACTTTATTTGTACATTTTTAGCTTTATTTTTGTATTTCATTTATTTATTTATGGTAATCAAAATACTTTATAAAATAAAAGTAATATTCCTCTCACAAAACAATCAATTCAATTTACAATAAAAATTCAAAAGCAAGTAATGTAAATAATACATTAGTCAAAAACATATCTCTAAACTTTAATGTACTGTAAAAAGAGACACAAAGAAAATAACTTTTTTTCTTAGTGTTTATCTTAAATAATATTTTAGTTGGTACAAAATGAACAAAATACCGGAATCTTAAAATATTATTTAATGTATTAATAATACTTTTAAAAAAATTGATATATTTAAAAAAGTATATTATAATGTATTTTAAAACGACAGATTGTATAAACTTTTCCCCTCAATTAATACTTATAATTTAAAATATATTCTCAATAAACCTGAACGTGATACAATACAACCAAAATAATGAAGTTCAAACCTAATGTATAGAGTTAAATTACTCAAAAAGGTTTAAGATCCAGAAAATCAGACGGATTCTAAACGTGAAATAGCTAATACTTGTATCTTATGTTTTTGATTCATATTATTAAACATTAATCGGCTAGTTATATTAAAAATTCGTTCAAAAAATACCTTGTTGTTTGTATGTAAAAAAGTACATAACATTTTCATACACCTTCTTCCATAATTTACAATTAAACTTCAAAAGTAAAAATACGTTTTTCTTAAAAACATATTTTAAACTCATCTAAATGCTCTTTGATCAAAATAAAAGTATAATGTTTATTTCAATCATTTAATATGTAATTAAATTAAAAAATTTATATACTCAATTCATAAGCATTTAATATTAACTAGAAATGGTTAACAAATTATTAGCAAAAAAAAAAAAAAAGCCTACCTAATGAATTTAATGATAAAAAAATTAGAACATTTTCTGCGATGTTATTCAAAGTATGGATTTTTCTTGAATAAAGTAAAATAATGATATGAATAATTGATTGAGACTGAATACATATTATACTCATAACTAAGTTTAAAAAAAATTACAGCTTCGAATAACAGTGAAGGTATTTTGATAGCGTTTTTTAATTAAAATATAATAACTAAAAAATAACTCCACGCACCATAACAATATAATGAAATTCTCCAATCGTTCACTTACACAATATTTATCGCTCACTATTAGGAAAGTGTCTGAGGTGACCCTAGCTATAAGGCGTTAAAAAACTATGTGGAGAAGACTAGTTTTAACTCTTTGTTAACATAATAGGCCTATATAAAATAAACTAATAAGTATATTATTTTTCCATATAAATCCATGCACGTTACAGTCTGGGGTTAAGCTCAACTGATGACGACATGATTCTGCCTATAGGTAAACAATTTTGACAGCAACCATAAATTAATAGATGTTGCAAATGACATGACCATCATTTTATTGAGATAGGGTATTCTAAAATGCAATGCAATGCCATTTTTTTTTACATGACCTAATAATCTTTTGAGTGCATGGGCGTAGTAAAAGAGGGGAAGGGGGTGTTTCCAAACCCCTCCTAGAATTTAATGGAGTCCCCCTAAGGGAACATCCATTAGAACCATGTAAAAATCTTTCATTGGCTCCCCTAAAGGCATATTACAATTTTCTGATAGAAAAAATAGCTTTACACACCCTTGCTTGAGTGCGTTGCGGACAATTTCGTTTTACATCCTCATTCAAAGGCAATACTGGCTCCTTATCGATTATTCTAATCACAAGTTATAGTCCTATTAGATAAGAGTTATTGATAATACTATGGTTAAACAAATCATATCATCATCGTCATCACATTTAAGTGGTGAATTAATGGTCCAAGGCAGGGCTATCCAATTAGCAGCCCGTGGGCCACATCCAGCCCGCCAAGTCCCGTAGATTGGCCTGCGGATTTTAAGTCCAGCCATCAATGGAGAGGCGTCCTATATCTTCTTTTTTTTTGTGTTTGGCATTGAATAATGCAGGTGACAGGGTGGCGTGGGGCGGGGGATGACTTGCGCCACTTCTACCCCCCACAGGAGCTGCACACAGCAGCAGACGTATCACCAGTATGATATATGTCTGTCAGATTGTTTGTGTGTGTGTTCTTTATGGTAATAGCGGAGTGCTTTGCGTGTACATCTTATAAATTATATTGTAAGTTTGTTCTTCTCTCTCTAGAATGGTACTTTCTACTTTGAGCAGTAATAAAAGGAAGCTCTATGATGAAAATTACCGTTTTAACGCTAAGCGGATTAATAAGTACATATTTATAATGCCAAACATTCCTAATACTAAATCGATGTGTCCTTTTCGATCAAGGAGTTCAACTCCGGAAAGGACATTAAGAAAGTAAACCTAGATATTTTGAAAAATCACCCAAGCGATCCAGCATTGCGTATCTCAAAAGCTAAATCTTTTAACTGCCTCTTACCGAAGAGGAATTAGTATTCTTGTGCGGGCCTTGTCATAACAAGAGAAAGTTAGCATGGCGTCCTTGTGAGTGGTCTAACTAAACTTAAACTTAACTAAAAAGAAAAAAAGTGATTTACCATTTCAAAATATATACGATTATATGATAGCATTCTTAAAATATGTAATTACTGAAGAGAAACTAAATCGAGTGCAATTTCTTCCAGTGAACAAATCCTAATGTCAGACACAACTACATCTTGTAGAATCAAAATTCTCGGATCAGAAACATGCAAACTAATCCACAAAAACTTGGACGAGGCGGGAACTATATCAACAGTAGTTGATGAGTCGGCAGAGATCATAGTTATCACTAATTGAGCGTGTTATTTTAACGACAGCCGTTTTCATGAAGAATTGTTCCTCTTGAGGAAAATACTGATGCAGAAGCTATTTTCGAAAAAAAACAAACCTCAAAACTTTTTCGCTGAAAATAAAATAGATCCACAGAGTATTTGTCTCCTTGTAACGAATGATACTCCGTCCAAGAATGGAAGAGAAAGTGGTTTTGTTGCAAGATGGAGACCCTTAAGATGTAGATCTTAAACTGCATTACTCACCAAAATCTCTGATGCGCTGGATTTTCTGGTAAACTTAAAATATGTGATGGAGACTATTGTGAATCCAGCCTTCAGCACCGGCTGTCCCGTAAATTATTAGCACACATTCCTGCAGAACATAAAAACCTTCGAATTCATAATTATATTAGTTGGTTAAGTGCTGGAGAGATTCATTGAACTCAAATCTGAAAACTTGCTGCAGGATGAATATTTTATGTGTATGGTTGGGTTATTAATTATTATATGATGTATTTTTATCATATTAACAAACTTCAAGGAAAAGACAAATGTATAATTTATCTGGTTGAAAAGCTAAATAAATTCCAATAAAAATTTGCAATATTTTCTTCGGACTTGACACGAAATTGTGTGAAATTCTTGATGTTAGTAAATGGGTGGTAGTCCTGTTATGATTAATTTCTTGACCAAGCCGAAGAAAAAAACCAAAACTTTTGACGAATGATTAACATTTATAAAGAAATAATTAAATTTGTTAAAAATCCATTCAAGTCTGAGAATCAAAACTTTAGTGAGGTTTATTTAATTACAACTTCTGCCTCAAATTGACGGACATTTTCAGTGACAATTTAACTGATCTGAGATAATCATCGGCATTGATTGATCACATTCTAAGATGTAGTGATGGTGCAGCTTGGGATTGATATTGATTCAAATATGTTTACAAGTATAAAAAAAAAGTTTGCTTGGTTCTTACTAACAATGTTCGGGTCTACGTATGCTTGTGAATCATTTTCACATATGAACGCTATCATGTGGAACACTCAGACCTCCCTAGGAAATAAGCGGCTAGAAGACGAGGGGTCCAGAGGTTTCACTTTTCCCATAATAATTTATATTTGAATTATTACATTCAAACATTTTGACACAATTTACTTTTTCGTATTTGCTAATATTATTCTAACTTTTATATTAAATTTAACTGAAATAAATCAATAAAATATATAATGAAATGTATGTTTCATTACCTCCCCCCCCCCCCCATTTTTAACTGCAAAAATATACTCTAACAACATTCAAAACTACGGCCAGACTGAATTAAATGTCTAGCCCGCCAAATATTATAATTTTTTTTTTGGAGTGTTCCGCTTGGACAACTAATTGGATAGCCCTAGTCTAGGGTCTTGTTGCCAAGTTTGTGCTGTAATAATTATTTTGGTTTAAACAACCAGTTAGTGACATAATAGGTCTACAATAAAAATCCATAACTACTAAAACTCTGATTTTTAAACATCTTGAATCAAAATTTTTCTCAAATCCTCAAATCTTGAAAATGGTTAAGGATTCAAATATTATAGGCTCATCCCTATTTTTTTTAAATCCCACAGCACGTTTAAATTTAATAACACATATTTAAGCTATATTTAATTAGTTGGCCTAGCTATTAATGTAACATTGAAGTTTTTATTCTTTTCTTAAAATTTAGTGAATATAGGGTTATTAAAATTAGAATAATCTTAAAAATCATTTATGGGTTATGTTTTCCAATAATAAAACCTAATATGTAATCTGTTACTAATAACATTGTTGGCGTGTTTGTAGGCCATACCACGAACAAAAGGAGCCTTAAAAGTGGAAAATAAAGTCACAGCAACAAAAGCGGACGAAGCAAGAAATAATGAAAAGTAAAATTATTTTGCGAATTTTAGTAACTTGGTGGCAAATCTATATAAATTATTTGGAAGGCATTGATACATTTATAGTTAAATTATTTTATCATGCAGCATCTATATAAATATGGTTGTACTTAAAATATATTCCCCTTTCTACGAGAGTAATTAGCATGACTATCAAATTGGACAAGTATAACAAATTTTGATTTATACATAAGGAAAAGAATACAACCAAAAAGTTGATCTTAAAACATATGTATCATTAAAAAAAAAATTGGTGTTCTAAATTTAGCTAAAAAAACAACACATATATTTATATGAAACTATTTCTTGCTATAACAAACTCTATATTAATAATAATTAGCATGAAACTGGTACAGTTATATATGAAATAAAAACATTGAAAAAGATAGAAGGGAAAGTTACAAACTTACCAGAAAACTGTGGTCTTAAAGACAAACATAGCACTTCATGCCCAAACGCATAATGCAGAGTAATATGAGTCGTCCTCAATAGTTGCAATGCTTCCCAAGCTTCATAGGGGGAACTTGCTCACCAATATATTACCAAATCCATGCCCCTCTCCTTGTCTCAACCTTGGATAACCTTCTCTCCTTTTCTTACGAGCAAGCCTCTCACACCAGTTGGTCATCGTCATATGAACAATAATAATAAATACAGTAGAGCCTTGGAAACTCGCCCATAATGTGACTGAGATGGTGTCGAGTTATTGAAATGTCGAGTTTTACGATGAACTTGCATAAGATGATGTAATACAACAAGTACAGTAATTCAAATATTATAGGTACAGTTGTACTGTAGTGTAGTATTGTATGGTACATTTATATTACAAAATGTGTTAATATAATTGTGTAATATACAGAAATGCAGTACAGTACTTGTACATATAATATTGTATTGATTCGAATAACACTTACTGAATTGGAAAACTAACAAACACAGCAGAACGACTGTTCCACTCGAGTTACACAAACAAACTAGAGTTATACAGTTGAATGACCTTGGATTGTGATGACTGGCGCCAACAACTGTGTGCAGTGTGCGTCGAGTTTCCGAGACTCTACTGTAGTAACTATAATTAAATAATTCAAATTAAATACAATATAAATACAACATTCTATCCATTTACCAAGAGTCAAAATATGAGTTTGAATAGACAACAACATTATATACATGACCTCTAGCCATGCTGCCTAGTCCAATCTGTGTTTTACTTTCTTCTGCTAAAGAAGGGGGCTGATGTACCACGAAAATTACATAATTATGTGTTTAGTTGTGTTTTTAATTGTGAACTTTGAGGTCCTACAGTTTTCTGATAAGTGTGTAAGCCTTCCCTTCTAGCCTCCTTTCAATGTTTATTTTAAAAATAGCCTTTTGGCCCATTTTAACTATGTTGAAATATAGGTAGTGATTTTTTTTTTAATAATAAATTTATAAAATAAAAGACTTTACATTGTTCAATAGAATGTTATGCTATTTATCAAGACCTAAATTTTAATTGTATTATCACATGGTTTTGAAGATATGTCCTAAATTCATTCTGAATAATGTGTCGAGGCAGAATTAATTTTTTTTTTTAAAAAAAGGCCTTAGTTTGGTATTGTCTTTAAAACTTAGCTCAAGTTAATAATGTAATAAAAAATGGGAGGTCATAGTGTGAAATATTTACAATATAGATCTCAAAATGTATATTTATATAAAAAAAACCTGTGGATTCATGTCTTAGTATAATATGAAATTGAGTGTAATGTTCTAATTTCTTAATTTTAATGTAAAATAAAACAGTGTATATTCCATTATTTATATATTCGCAAATGAAAATAATGTTCAAAACTTGATTTTCACTGTTTTTAACAACAAAATTATGATTACTTAAGACTTTGCTGTAGCACCTTATTAACACCTTGTGAATTTTCAAATTTATGAAACCCATAAAGTGGTTAGAATACTGGTCGGATTTAAATGAGTGATTTTTACTAAATGGTTTCTCACTCTCCCTCCACACAAATGCGTGTGTATTTCCTTTAAAATTATACCTTCCTCATCCCCGATTCCATTACCATAATTTATTTAAGCATTTAACTCGAACGAATATTTAAACAGGCAGAAGAAAAAAAAAACCTGATGAAACTTTTTAACAGAAAAATCTAGTGTCAGCTTAGCTTGAAGTAACTAAAATTTATTATTAGGTGTTCTGTCTTATGACAGGTCCATTCCTTGTGTCAGTTAACTTAGACCGCCAATGCATCCTCTACCTCCTCCTTCGGCACCCAGAATTTTCTTCTTTTCTTCAAGTCATCCAATATTTGAATCCTCCTCCTTTCTAAGCTCCTCTTTCCCTCAACCTTTCCTCCTAAGGATGTGTCCGATCTAGTTTGCTTTGTACCGAAGAATCACTTTCCCAAAATGGTTCTTTTCACCCACTCTTTTTAGGACTTCATTTGATACCCTGTCTGCTCCAAATAAAGCACTAAACTAATCAAGTTAAAACAGGGTGAGGACGAGCTTTGATGAAACACACTGACACTTACCTGTGCGCACAGAGGAAACCATGATGTAGAATATATCTCCCAGTGCACCTCGACCTGGATTTGAAACCTGTCCTTTGGGTTAAAGTCTAGTACAATGGCACTGACTAAACTCTGCTGACTATTTTAATAAATCAGCTACTAATATATTTTCCCAATACTGTCTCAATTATTGTGCAACTGCTATAAAATTCAAAAACAATTTTTTTTAAATCATTCATGAAAAGCTACATATAAAATGTTATAAAAAAAAGCATTTAAGGACAATGAAACTCCCAAGTAGTTGAATTTTGTTGTTAATACAGTGAACGATATCCTAAATTGTATATATTACTGTTAAAATGCACATAGATACAACCACCTATTATATATTTAGAGGTTCATTTATCGATAGCGAGTGACTACACCCTTCTCTACTCACCCCCCCCCCCTCCCCCCCCGAGTCTTTGTTTTCATAAGGAAATATAATTAATAAGACGTGTATTTTAAATGTTCATTAAAATTATCCTGTATGTTTGTTATTAACTTTGAATGCATTTCTTTTTTTGCATCCTATTTATACCATCCTCTCCTATATCTACATTTACAAACATTAATAGATATTAGTTGATCTGTTTGTATATGTTTATTATTATTATTATTATTATTATTAGGTGTTTTGTCTTTCAACAGGTCTATTGCCTTGTCCGAATTAAAAGTCTTCCAGCACGTCATCTCAGATGATTCAATTTGTAGATACAGTAGAGCCCCCGTATCCACAGATTCACTATCCGCGGTTTACCGCTGACCAATTTTATTTATTTTTAATTAAAGGAAAAAATTGTTTTATAAGATTCAAACACGCGCCAAGCGAGAACTTGTCGTACGATACCAGCACAAACGTGCCTACCATGTACATTACTTGACATCATCAATGATTGTCGCAACAAGAAGAATGTAGAGTAGTAAGTGCACTGTAGTGTACAGTACACATTATTATTACTTTATTTAATGTTTTATTATATCTGGAAGAAGGTATAGATAGGAAAAGTGGATGGAAACATATAAAAGGGCCGTACGGCTGTTGTCCGACTAAGAATATCCAAATTGACAGAAGCGCCAATCTAGGTCATCTTAGAAAGAGCTGATTTTGTTTGAGTACCAGAGTCACTGTCGTGACTCTTAACCTCGTGAATGAAATTTAATACCAGGTGATGTGAAACCGGTGAAATGAGCCTGAGAACATTACAGGTGGTTGATTGTGTTGCCCGACGCAAGATATCCACCTTGACAGAAACGCCAAGCTAGGTCACCTGTGAAAGGGCTGAATATAAAGGGACAAACACAATATGGCTTTTAAAATGAAAAGAAGAAATGTAAAGCATGATGGATACATAGATAGGAACATAAAAAAGGTATAACAAAAGGACAAACACAGGAAAAGGACATTGGATGCGAATATATAATATATTCTATAAGGAAAACCTCTTTTCGCTTTATTATATTTGGAAGAAGGGATAGGAAATCATTCTTTACAATTTTTCATTTTCTCTCTCTCGCTTTTTTTTTTGTTTCCTCTTTTAGGAAGTTGCGTTGCGCGTTTCACACTCCTCCCTGATGAGTTCTAAAAGAATGAAACCTAGGTCGGGGATTGGGGCGGTGACGATAGATTTTCTTCAAGAAGTAACCATTACCTCTTTGTCCAATGGCAGCAATGTAAAGTGTGAACTGTGTTCATTTTTTCATTATACAGCCATTTGTGTTTGTCCCCTTTTATATGTTTCTATCCACCTTTTCACCTTCTTCCAAATATAATACAATTACCTCATAAAGCGAAAAGAGGTGTTTCTTATACAAACAGATTTATTTAATGTTGGTATTGTCTTACTGTGAATGATGTATCAATTAAACTTCATTGTATCTATTTAAGTTACATGAATATCATAGTATTATCAGCGGTTTCAAGTAACCGCGGTAGATGTAGGAACGTATTACTCGTGGATGTGGGGGCCTTGATGTACTAAAACTTCATTATCGTTCCTTGTTTAAGTTCATCCTTCAGTTGTATTTGTGGACTTGATGGTCCCATTTACCCTCCAACCTTGTTTTATCTGACATCACTTAATAAGCTATTTCTTCTCATAATGTGTGACCCCATCCAGTTGGCCTTTCTTCGTAGAATCACTATCAGAATGGTTATTTTTTCATCAACTTTTCTTAGATCTCCTTCATTAATCTCTCTCAATCTGTCTAATTTATACTTTCTTAGAGGTATGCTAAAATTGGAAAACTTTAACTTTGCTTCGATTTTGATTTAAAAGTAAATTTCTTTATTTGACAATTTACAAAGCTCAATAAAAAAGTTAAAACACATATTTATGCTTATCTTTTTTCATTTCCAGCTGTTATTTCCATCCCAAACTAATGTTCAGATAGAATGGTAGAAGGATAGAGAAATACCAGCCTCGATGGCATAGTTAACCAAAGCGATAGTTTCGTGTTTAGCTAGACTGCTGAGGCCAGGGATATCAAGGTTCAAATCTTGCTCGGGTGTATTGGGGGTGGTTTTTACTAAATAGTTTTCTACTCACCTTCCACACAAATGCGGGTTCACTTCCCCTATATTCAACCTTCCCAATTCCTAACCCATTAACGTAATTAGTACTTAAGCGTATAAACTGAAAGGGTAGTAAGACGTGGTGCTAAATATATAAAATAGAGATGTGTCGTTCGCGAACCACTGGTTTAAATTGAACGGCCCCTCAAGGTGATCGAGTCGAACTAGTTCACCTTATCGACATGAACTAGTTCAAATTGAACGACACAAGACAATCTGAAGACTCTTCGGCCGAAAGAAGTTTTTTCCCTCCTTGTTCAGCAAATCTACCTCCTCTTCGGCCCATCCCCCCCTCTCGTCCATAATGCCAAACAATAAGCAACATTGTCCTCACAGGTAGAGATGGTCTCTAGAGTTTAGGAAAAAGGCTACAAGAGGCAAATTTAAATTCTTCCTTAGAAACTCAAATATTTTAAAACTATCACGTGCTCTAAGGCAGCACACCACAACCTATGGCCCGCGGGTTAGATCCGGGGCGCCGACTGAGAGGCCTGGTTTGACGTAGATGGTTGGTTAATGTCTGAATTCACTTCTATATCTATAATATCTACATCGTCAACAGTTTGCTAACTAAGTTTAATGTGGCTTGATCAACTGATGGTACTGACCTATGAGGACACTCACTTCTAAAAGTAGGGTGTTTGGCTTTAAGGTGTCTCATTAAGTTCCCGGTAGAACCACAAGCTAAACTGACGAATTGTGAACAATACCCACACTTAGATTTTTTGTCTTCAATTACGGAAAAGTGATCCCAAAGTTTACTTTTTCTTAATGGCATTTTATTTTTTAAAACAAATGTGCATTTAAATACAATTATACTACTTAATAAACTACGTAATTAATCAGAATAAATAAAGTGCTACCTTTAATAAGTTTTAGATTTGATTCATGAGCATAAATAATACAATAATTAATTTAATAAACTTTTATAAACTTCTCCCTGAAAGCAGACCTTTGATGTGAAGGGAATAGCTCATTTACACGATGTGTTCCTCCAAATGGTACCGGTAACCGATTGATTGAAAGCCGTAGGTCGTGAACGATGAGCCACTAGCCGGTATCAGGTCGTTCGCGAACTATGACCTGCAAAACAAGTATTCGTTTGCGAATGACTGAACGATAAAAATGAACGGCTCATTTCAATGAACTGAATCACTTTAACCCGTTCCCAAGAGTGAGCCGTTCTGCCCATCTCTAATATAAAATAAAAAATATAGAGGAAGAAGACTTTTGCCAAAGTGAACCAGCCACCGGCTGGAAACATTGATGATGATGATGATGATGATGATAATCAGCACATTAATAAAAACAATACCATCTTCATTTGTCACAACACTTTTTATTATCTTTGGGAACAACTTGGTAACTAGAGACCTGTAGAAATATAGCATACCAAGCATTTTTTTCAAATGTTTTTAAACATTAAATACACTTTTTAATTTATATATACATAAATGCACATTTTACAGTCATACATTTTCAGAAAATAGCTATATAATATTAATCTCAAGTACGTCTGCATCATTACTGAAAGCGGAATGTTTCCAATCAAAGTAGCACAAGGAAAGCTCGTAAGTAATGATGCGTTAAAATTTGCCATATAAGCTTTAACAAAAATAAGTACAAAATAAAAGTGACCTATATAACATGATTTTTATATACAACATATTAACAACACTATAATATATTATCCATGTGGAGATTAAAAACAAACTAAGCCCTTTACTTAACATTTTCCTTGTACATCTCTTGCTATTATTATTCTGTATGATCATTTAATAAACATCACAACCATAAAATAATATATATCAAAACAATATCACAATAAAAAAATAAAAAATCTTTTGTTCAGTGCTAATAAATGTTTTAGTTCTTTGTAATAGTATTCTTATTCGCTTCGGAGGCCAAATGGTCTAGGGCGCTACTCTCACAGTAGGCTAGACTGCCGATGATGGGGAGATTGTGGTTCAATCCTGGTCAGATATACTAAGTTGTTGTTTTCTCTCCAAAATCGTGTCCCGCTCTTTCCACATAAATGCGTGTACATTTCCTCTAAATTCAGCCTTCCTCAATCCTAGCTCATTAATGTAATTAGTACATAAGCGTACAACCCGAACGGGTAGTAAGTCACGGTGCTAATATATGTGTATATATGTGTTTTCAAATTTTTATTTAAAATTAAAAAAAACTTGTTTGATTTTTATCATAAAATGACTATAGCAAAAAACTTAAAGAAACAATATAAAATAAATAATTTAGCAATAGCTTTGATTTAATTTCTATCAAATAACATTAGTAATTTTAACAAATACGGTACGGTACTAGTGTTCTTGGGAAAGAGGTTTTTGAGAAGCATGTCGTCACGAGGAGAAACAGGATAAGGAATGAAATTATCTGGGAAAGGGTGGGAGTAGGTGAGATAATAGAGGAGGCAAGAATGAGATGGTATGCTCATGTAATGAGGATAGAAAAAGAAAAAATCACAAGTAGAGTGAATGAAATGAAGTACGTTGGAAAAATACCGCAAGGGAAACCAAGAAAGAGATGGAAAGAGCAGATAACAGCAAGTGTGCAAGTGAGTGGAGAAGAATGGTGGAAGGAAAGAGGAAGATGAAGGGATTTTACTATCAGACCCGGCCCCAAGCTGGTAACACAAAGATGAAGAATTGAGCGCTCATCTAATCACAGGTACGATACAGATCTGACCACAATGTTTCCAAATATCGTCGAATAAAAACAATAAAACTGTCTAGCTATTTACTACCGGAGTGTGGGTCCCCCTCGGTAGTTCAACAGCGCTTTCTTCCTTCACCGACGGAGATTTAAGTTCAGGACACACTTCATAAATAATAACTTCGAGAATTTCCTGAAAAAATACAACATCTTTAAAATTCCATATGCATTTTAAGTATTGTAGGGTTCTAGCAAATCCGACACCTTAGCTCAGTCAGTAGCGTGTCTGCCTAGTAAACTAAGGGTCCCAAGTTCGATTCCCGGCGTGGGTGAAAATCTATCATTGATGAAAATATGGGTTAACCCTTTCACACTGATAAATCGATGGCTGGGGATTGGATGTTGTGCCTGTCCTAGTCTTAAGTTAGATTATAAGGCATATGAAGCTACGACAGGCCTGGCCAGCCAGTAGTGAAAACATATATGGCTTGAATAAAAAATTGACTTAGGTCACAGCCTGGAAACAGTAATGGGTGTAAAAGGGTTCTAGCAAACCCAATCAGTTCAATCTAATGAACCAGTAATGAGGAAATTAAAATAAAAGTATACCATAACAAAACCAATGACAGTAATATTCAGAGCTGGGTCTAAGTCACTAATTTACAAATCCGAATTGGGATCTTTATCTTACCTAGGGACTGTCCATAAGCTAGGTCACAATAATTTTGGGATTTTTTGAATATATAAAATATCTCTTTAAGGAAAATCCCTTGCGATCCAATCGTTATATTCTATATGTAAATTAATCAATGGTCATTGTTTCAGAGAAATGTCAGCTACTGCAATCAAGTGATGAAATTTAGAAACTATTTTTAAATTCAAAATGGATGCTTACGAGTATGTTATATTTACAGAATATTGCATATTAGACACATATTCCGTTAAAAAATACGAGAATTCGTTCGAAAACTTGGAATCTCGCATGTAATTACTTTTTTTTTTCTCGTGAACTTAAAAATGTGTAATAATGATTACTTCGAACATGAAACAAATGGTTGTGCTATCAAAGGGATTTCTTACGAGTTTCGTGAAAACACGGTTTGCGAAAAGTAGGTGACTTTATTGATAAGTAAAGTGTACTGGCTTATGGTTATCCCACCTAATTTAAACCCATAAACAATCTAAAAGTAATCAAGATGACATCATCAACTCACATAGAAGAGTTGCCTGTTGAGGCGGGGGTCTTGCAACGTTTCAAACACCTTGACGGCGCCTCTTCTCGAGTTCTGTTGCCCGACTAAGTTACTCAGTACCTCGGGAATGTTATTTAGCACCAGCTCTTTGGCTTCAATACTGTAGTAAAACAAGACACAAACTTAAATGTATAGCAATCAACAAGGAAGGAAATTGTCTTGAGTTGAAAGCTTTGTACACCACAATTTTCTTAGAAATGGACATATATGACAGTGAGAAAAAGTTACTAGGTTTACTTTAATATATTCATACATCAAGTCATTTGATCATTAGCTGTAACTTTTGATAGATATTATTTGGTAAGCGAGAAATTTCCGTGCATATGCTTAGCTCAGCTCTAACGCAATATTTAATTCTACGATAAGCGATTTCAGAATATGGTTAATGCCAAAATAAAGCCAAAAGATTGCAAATTGGCTCTTTTTTCCTTAACGAATCTAGAATTTTGAGTTTTATTAATGGAAAAAAATGTGTGAAAACGTGACATTAGCTAAGCTTCAACGACCTTTTAGACATGTTTGCAGATCTATGAGACTAGGCTTGATGAAAAAGAGCTCTAGGCTTCTTCTAGAAAATACTGTAACTTTGTGATGGACTCAGAACAGAAAATTTTAAAATATTTGATGGGAGGAACAAATAGCAGCAAGTGTGCAAGTGCATGATTGAGAATGGCGGAAGGACAGAGGGATATGGAGGCAATTTACTAAACGGACCTGGCCGCAGACTGGAAACAGTTGATGGTGATGATAGTGAAACTAAAATTATTTAGAAACCGTTTTACGGCACAAATGTTTGAAATAATTAACTCTAAACTGACAATTCAAGAAACTATCACAAAACTGCAATCCTTTATGTTATTCCTTTTACACGTTGAGCCATGTCTGTGTAAGACTCGTGTAACTCCTTGAAGAATCTTTTTCGCCCTCACTGGTCGTGCTCAAGGTTTTCATGCGGGGGTCAGGGGTTCGGCTCTGTATTGTGGTGAGTCTGGACTAGTTACTGGGTTCTAGAACAAAAGGTCATGTCTTCTTCTTGTCAGAGCATGGGCGGGGGGGTTAACAAGTGACCTAGACCAGGAGAGTGATGCATTGTGTGCTGGACAGGTGATATTTTGATCCGTCTTTGTTCACGTCTTATGTAACTAAGTGTTTCTTTATCAAAGACAAGTGGGTTTTGAGTGCCGTCTATTGTGGTGCCGAGATTTGGCAATTATATTAAGCTTGTTGGAGTGTGCACGCGGGAGTAATGGACGAGGCTTGCGTTTTAATTTGACGGCCGTCTGTACCAAGATCAATCAGAACTTGAATTCTTGAAGCAGTTAAATATACTTCAAACTTATCAGAATTAAGTTATTCACTGCTCTCAATCAACCTAAAGTTATAAGTTAGTACGAGTGGACGAGTTCGGAGTTTAGGACCTTCGTTGAAAACTGGTACGGATGTCAAGGGGTGGGGTATTTGGTGAATATCCACACCAAGTGGATGGGGCCCTGAGGTAAAGAATTTGGTGAAAGGAATGAGCTGTATAAGATAATACGCATGAGTAAGGCGAGACCGCAGACCATTTAAAACTCTTCAAAAAGAGGCTGGAAAGAGAAGTGTACAATTTTCTACAAGAAGAAAGAAAAGTAAGAAAGATAGGTGATGAGATATGGCAAATTGGATCAGATAGAGGATAAGTTAATTTACCTTGTTTGTAGCTTCTGTTCTTCAGTCCTAAGAGGAGAATCTATCAACTTCCCGTTTGGCCAACAGGATTTGATGAACTTCTTAATGTAGAAGTATATCATCTGCTCCGAGAAGAGCCACTCTATCGTCTCGTGCACTTCTCTGTGAATTAAAGCTCAACTCTATAAGAACCTGCTTCAATGGTCACATGGACTAAGGCGCTACTCTCGCAGTAGACTCGACTTGGGGAGATTGAGGTTCAAAACTCAGTCCGGAGTAATGAAGTGGGTTTTTCCAAAATGGTTTTCCACTCTACCTCCACGCAAATGTGGGTACATATTCTATAAATATTACCTTCCAAATCCCTAAAAAGAATGAGCGTAATCAGTACATCCATTCATACATTCAGCTAAATATGGAAGAAGGCAACGCTATACAATTTAGTATATATGAAAGGCGAAGTTTTGGAGGATGAAGGATTATAGTTGACCCGCCTCGGTGGCGTAGTTGGCTAACGCGCTAGTCGTGTTGAGCTCGACCGCCGAGGACGAGGAGATCGAGGTTCGAATCTTGGTCAGGTGAACTGGGGGTGGTTTTTCCTAAATGGTTTTCCTCTCCCCCTCCACGCAAATGCGGGTCCACTTCCTCTAAATTCAACCCTCCCAATTCCTAATCCATTAGTGTAATTAGTACTTAAGCGTATAACCCCAACGGGTAGTAATAAATAAATAAATAAATAAATAAATAAATAAAAAATTATAGTTACAGACATGAGCCTTATCTCGATTATGATCAAATAAATTGAAAAATGACACCTGGACATGGGAATCAAGCCCAGAACATTTGGCTTTGCACGACAATGCTCTACCGATGAGATAGCTAATGATTATCCCGTGATCAGGGTGTCATTTTTCAATTTATTTGATTCAGTTAAATGTTAAATCGACAGTCTGGTTAAGTTTTCCCTATAATTATCCTGTATATGAACCATCGATAAGCAGTATAAGGGCTCTAAAAAAATTCCAATTAAAAAAAATTGAATCTTAAATTCTCATATCTCGAATCTTGAGAATTTTAGGACTCCATCCCTAATCAGAACACCGGCTGTGGAGCGAGGGACCGTTGGCTTACCTGCGAGGTTCTAGGGGCCTCACGATGTCATGAAGCTTTGTGAAGACAATATTCTCCAAGCATCGCTACCGTTTGGGTTGTAAACATATTAACTAACGACGAAAATGGGGTAGAGATGAAAAAGGTTAAATTTAGAGGAAGTGTATGCACATTTGCAAGGACAAAAGAGTGGAAAACCATTTAGAAACAACTTCCTTCAGTACACCCAACTGGAATTCAAACTCCCGATCTCCCAGTCATTGGCAGTCTAGTTATTGCGGAAGAGAAGCCTTAGACCATTCGAACATTGAAGCAGACTGAGCAAGTTCTTAAATCCTCTGATTTTTAATTATTGTAATTTGTGGTATTAAATATGCACTTCCTGAATCGACTGATTATAGCAGCACACGACTTATAAACTAACTTAAATCTAAAACATATACAACATTGAGCCCACAAGTGTTAATTCATCACTCTGAAAGGAGAGATGCTCACTTCACCAGTGATAAATATTTAGGCCATGCCGAGAAATGAACCCGCGACCCTAAGCTTAGTAGGCAGACAGGCTACTCACTGAGATAAGGTGTCTTATTTATAATTAGGTGTGGGAGAAAAGTCCATTTTTTCAAAGTTATGTCAAAATGAATAATATGAAATATTCCCGAAATCAAAGTTTGACTAAAATGATAAATACAATAATTACTATTAATTATTTTTCATTTTTCATCATTTTCATCCTTTCCCTCTTCCCCCCATCCCCATCATCATCATCATCATCATCATAATAATAATTATCATAATCATCATCATCACCGCGTCTTACTACCCGTTCGGGTTATAAGCAGATAAATAAAATTACCATCACAAAAGATACTTAAATTATTTTAGATTTTTCATATGAATATTAATTTGCGATGTAAATAACAGCAAAAAATTACAAAAAAATTAACATTAATGTTTATTTTAACTTTTAAATATTCTTACTAATGAAGCTTCAGGATTGTCAAATTTCAAATTTCACTTACGAATTGAAATCGAAGCTTATGAATATTCAAAGTCAAGTCAAAGTTTCACACATCCCTTTTTATAATATAGCTAACCTGCTTCAGTGGCCTAATGGACAAAAGCATCACTCTCATGATTGTTCCTAAATGGTTTACCACTCTCCTTCCACACAAATGAGGGTAGATTAAGTCTAAAATGCTTCCTCATCCTCACCTCATTAGAATAATCATCATACATGCCTTTTACTACCTGTTCAGCTACTTTATACACATATATTTAAATTCCCCGACTTTTTCCCTGCCTGTAGTCACGATGGCACGTAAATACCACACCTCACCTATTGATCGTCCTTCCGTACGTGATCTGCACAAAGGTGATGAGTGTCTTCCTGAACCATTTGAACACGCCCTTCATATCAAAGATCTCTCCCAGCAGCCTGTAGAGAGGCTCGGCTATACCGTCCTTCCCGTCTCCGAGCATGGCCGCACCTCCCCGACCGTCTCCTTCATCCAAGAGGAGAGTCACGTCCTCCTCGTCGCTATCTTTGCTGCCGGGAGTGGGCCCGCCTGGCTCGCGCATCTGCTCTGAGCTACCAGAGGCACTGACGCGAGGGTCACACACACACAGTTAGAAAGAGCCAAGACAATGTTTCACAATCATTTATTGGAACAGTATGGTATTAAGATAAATATGGTTTGGATCAAATCCAAATTTCGGAAAAAACTTTAAAGATAAATAGACATTTTCGAAGCAGGTTTTTTGAGGTTGGGTCAAATCTTGAATCAAAGACAGTTATTATTCGTGAATTTCGAATAATTATCTAATTGAACCATATCCTAATTAAATACGTTAAAATTATGAGGTTAAATAAAAAGAGTTTGCATTATAAAAAAAAAATAGACTAGTTTTGGATTAGTTTAGGTTAACATATTTAAATTTAAGTTCTTTAATATGTTCATGAAATAAGAATTCACAACCGTAGTTCACAACAACAGTTCACAACAACAGTTCACAAAAATAGTTCCTAAAATTTGGTGTGTTTGTCCTTTGTGTTATTTGTTCCTTTTACATGTTCCTATCTAAGTGTTCTATCGTTCTTCACCATTTTCCTTTTTCTCCCTTTTGTGTACTTTTGCTCTCCTCTTTTATGAAGTTGTGTTCCGCGTTTCACACTCCCCCCCTTGGTTAGTGCCAATAGAATGAAACCTAGGTCGAGGGATTGGATGGTAGCGATCAATTTTTTTTCAAGAGGCAGCCATTACCTCTTTGTCCAGTGTCAGCAGTGTGAAGAGTGAAGAACTGTTTTAACGAATTAAAATCAGTAATAATTCACGTTAAGAAATAGTATACCTTTTGAATAATGTTGTGAAAGAAAACATGGATTTCTTGGGTGACGGCAACGAAACGTGCTTTAGGTGTTCCGAGCTTGGACTGAGGAATGTGTACAACGCTTCACTCTGATTCAAACGTTCGTCTTCTAAAACAAACTAGACACAAACAAAAATTTCAGGGTGTACCAAACATTTAAGTAAATTTATTATCATTATTATTACTAATAATAATTGGAGGGAGTAAGTACTCGGAAAATTTAAATAGCTAGTGTTTGAATCCTGGCCAGGTCTATCGAGGTGGGTTTTCCTAAATGGGTTCTCACTCCTTTCATGCAAATGCTGGCAAATTTTCTCTAAAAAGTTTCCGTCCTCATCCCTACCCCATTAGAGTAACTATCATACATGTGTGTAACATAAACGGGTAGTAGATGCGGGGATGAAAAAAATAAATAGAGTACAAAGAATTTTTGGATTTATCTAAATGAAAATCTGAATTTAATTGGTTTTAATACATCATTTCATAAACAACAAAGATCATCACTATTTTCTTTTGTGTGCTTAGAAAAAAATTCTACAACTGTTTTAAATTTAGTTAAATCAGAATATGTATGATCATAACTTACAGGTTTGTCAGGAGAAACACAAGAGCAAGGTGAATGTGGTTAGAATGAGAAATGTATGTGGTAAAACTCGTATGGGCGGAGTGCGTGATGAATGGGTGCTGAAGGAGTGCGGTTTGAAAGGGAATCCAACAGGTCATTGTGAAAGAAGTGTCTTACGTTGGTTTGGGCATGTTGAGAGGATGAGTGTGGATCGAGTGACGAAGCAAATATATGAAGGTAGAGTGTGCGGATCATAAGGAAGGAGTAGGCCTTGTAAGACGTGGCTAAATGTTGTAGACGAATGTGTGAACAAGAGAAACACTAAGAGTTTTAAGAATAAAATAAATGGCATGTCTCCGTGTATGTATGTTTTTGAAGGAAAGACAGTATGCAAGGATAGGGAAGTGCGGAGAAAGTTAGGTGGGATGGATTAAGTACGGAGTTTTTTTTTTGAGCCATGTAAACAGTTCTTTGCCTACCTCGTAATGGAAGGGCGTGATTATGTATAAGGAAGAAGACCAACCTTTAAATAGTTTTGTATCTGCTGCTTTGCTTTTTCGAGTGACGATTTGACAGCTTGCTTCCCGAAACGATATTTAATTGACTGCGAGGGAAGATCAAACTGCTTTAAGTTGGCACTTAACTGACTGGAACATTTCAACATAAAATCATACAAGAACATACAAATTATTTACATTTAAAGTACCAAAACAATGGAAAGTAAAAAAGCTAGTTTTGCCGTTTATTAAGTTCAGATGTTATCTAAATAGAGGGTGTTTCTTTTGAGGAGCATTAAATGCCCAAAGAGAGTTAAAGAGGGCCGATCCAATCATCGGTCAGTTATTGCACAGTCATCATTATGGCGTGTATGCGATACATCACTCATAGCCCAGTTTGTAAGAAGATTAGCCAGTACTAATGTACCGTTGCCCGAATGTACTAATAGTACATCTTTCCCTGGAGGCTCTTACCATGTCCTGATGACTCGAGAGGATGATGATGATAGTGATTATGAGGGGGTGAAGCAAGGTGTGCAAAGTCTATCTTTTTCAAATCAAGGTTAACTCAAAACAAATATATGAAATATTCTCAAACCAAATCCAAATGATTTAGACTTGATAAACTATATTTGTAATATTTCATTCAAATCTGATGAATCAAGTACGTAATTATCGTAGCATGCAATACAATTACTTTGTATTTATTTCATTTGAATATTAATTTATGATGTATATTATAGCTCGAAATGGCAATAATTGAACATAAATGAGAATTTTAGTTTTCAATATTTTTTTTGACGAAGCTTTGTAACTGTCGAAGCCGGATTTTTTTCCCCAGGAGCCGAATTAAATTTTTGAAGCTTTGCACTCTCTTACAAGGTAATCACGGTTACCACATCATATATTATTTCAGCCAGTTTGAGACAGTTTGAATTCATGATTTTCAATCATGAATCGAAACCAAATATTGGTTAATTGATTTGAATTGAATCTGAATTGAATCTCGTCTAAAAAAAAATTTGAGTTGAATCTTAATGGAATCCCATGCTTGAAAAAACTGGAATGTGTAGAATATATTACTATGTTAAGTTTTCGGATCCAATCCAATAATAAAATGTTTCAAAAAATGTTGATAAGCATTTTAGACACATTTTAGGTTCATTAAAAAAATGCAATCAATAGCAGTAATCTCCAAAGGGGAAAAATCAAATAAAGATCACACCACTTTTTTTTTAACAAAAGTGCAAAAACAGGGTGGCTACAAAACATATTTTACAAAATTCCCTGACTTTTCCAGGTAACATTTTTCAATTTTCACTGACTACTTTTTTCCAGTCTTAATGGTGGAGGATGACTTGTTTTATTTATTATTGATCATATATTAAAAAAGTTTGTATTTACTAAACACAAACAGTTTTATCAGTTATTTTAAAAATTAAAATGTTATTTTATCTAAGTAATATTAACTTTTGTTTTAGTGTTTAGTTGCGAAATTAATGGGATTTTTAGATAAATTTTTTAATTCCCTGACTTTTCCTTATTTTTAATTAAATTCCCTGACATTTCCCTGTTTTCCCTGTCATCCAAAAGTTCCCAGACTTTTCCCTGTTTTACCTGTCTGTAGCCACCATGTTAAATTAATATTTACAAAAAGATGGAGCTAGCTACTTTTTAAAAATATATGATATTCACTGTCAAACAACCGTAACTGGAACTCAAGTTAATTTCTCTTTTCACTCCACCACAAAACTGGTTTCCAGTCTGATTAAACTAATTTGTTAAGCAGCTATGAATTATAGATTCAAATTTTGAGTTAAAACCCATTGAATTCAAATCTAGGATTTATTTAGATTCTGAAATTTAGAATCAAAATCTCCCAATATTAAGATTCAAAATTTCAAAGGTGTTTTACAGGCTTTACCCAGTTTTAATTACCAAAGTTTCCTATGAAGCTCTTGGAAATCCGAGAGTTTCCGAAGGACTACCCAGCCGGTAGACACAGATTCTGAATCGGTCTCGTCTTCTAAAATATGCACCACCAGTACAAACTGAGGGCACTCCTTGTCTTCAGAAATCTAGAGATTAAATGTTATATGAAATTTAATTTAAATAATTTTAAGTATATTTAAATTAAAATGATCATGTCATTAAATAAGAATGGTAGGATTGTAGAAAAATGAAACACAAACAAAGATCAAAAAAACTACTACATAATTTACAAGCACATCAATATTTCCTCGGGATCAAGTAGAACGAACAGGAAGTTGGTTTCAGTGATGCCAACTCGGTTGTTGAAGAATGACAAATTCTCTGGTAAACTAAAATTTCTATATTGTTGTATGTGGATGGTGGTGATATTGTTGCAACAGGGTTTAAATATGGGCTCGTTAACGAATAGCTTGTCTAGTTAGTTTATATCACTGCACAAACTTCCTGGTCGGTCTACTACCTCCTGAAGGGGAATGCCATATGGCATCGAAATATTGAATTTATAAATATCAGTGTTTTTTATTTTTATTTGTGCTTCATTTAAAAAATATATATATTTATTTAATGATATATAATAGTTAGCTATAGAAATATACTATTAACTATTATAGTGAAATCTCAATTAATGAACGTCTCTAAATAGCGGATTCTTCTTTCAAACGAACAGTTAAAATTTCCTCAGTAAAATAACATGGGATTTTATGGAGATACAAATTCCCAAAAACGGATTTTCTCAATAACGTACACAGACACTACTAGAGATGCACATTTATGCAAAACAATCTCTAAATACCGAACAAAAATTGAAAACATCAGTCCATAAATCGAGGATGGTTGGATAAAAAAAAAGAGTTAGGTGAAAAAAAGTAATAATTATAGAAAAGGATACACAATTCTAAATGGTGTCATTTTATTTGGATGACAACTTTCATTTAGTAAGATTTGAGTTTTTATAATCGAGGCATCAACAATTGTGATATTAAGATTGATTTCTAATACATTCAATCACAGTAAGATTCAAGGTTATAGAAGTATTTGTTTGACATACTTTTTTTTTCCTTATCAAAATGATCACATTTTTGGCCAAAGCCTTTATTCGAGGCCAGACGGTATCGTCCAATTAATTTTTTAATCATCAGTGTGCTATAGCGCTTACCTCGGCAGACTGGACAGATGCACGCCACTGTCCCAAGTGCTCACCCCAAACCTCGGTGCGAGTGAGGTGAGCCTCCAACTGCCTTTTCTCGCCTTCGAGTCTCTCCACTTCCTTCTCCAGGACTACCAAAACTCGACTCTCTGGTTTCAGCGACATGCGTAGGGCCTGCAACGCCTGGATGTACCAACACGACACGTATAGCAGTGGTGGAAGGTTTACAGCGGAAAATACACTATTGATATCCATCATCATTATAAACTAGTCTACCCACTTCAATGGCCAAATAGTTTAGGGCATCACTCTCGTAAGAAACTAGACTGCCGATGACCAGTAGATCGAGGTTCGAATCCCTGTTGAGGTGTACTGAGGGTGGCTTTTATAAATGGTTTTCCATTTTCCTTCCTTGCAAATGCACGTACAATATCTTTAAATTCTTCTCATCCCTAGCTACATTAGCATAATTAGTACATGCGCGTGGACCTTGAACAGTAAGATGCGGTACAAAACAATTATTTTTATAAATATTTCAATGTGGTATAATTTGCCTTCTATACTTTTTATGTTTTTTTTAGGGTCAGGATTTGATATTTATGAAAAAAATTAAGATTCAAAATATGACCTATATTTTTATTATTATTTAGCGTGTCTTACCACCTTTTCGGATTATACGCCTATGTACTAATTACACTAATTGTATAGGAATTAGGAAGGCGTAATTGAGCGGAAGTGCCCCCGCAATTTGCGTGGAAGGAGAGTGGAAAACCAGTGCACCCGACCAGAATCGAACCTCGATCTCCCCTTCTTTGGCAGTCTAGTCTAACACGAGAGAGTAACGCGTTGACCACGCGGTCACCAAAGTGGGTGACCTATATTTACTCTTGCATTCATAAAACTAGAAATGAAATCTATTTTCAAATTGGATCAAATTAAAATTGATTAGCTTGCCTGCATTTTATTGTTCAATCTCTCTTGCAGCCCGTCTAACTTCATCCCTGCATAGTTGGAGTGATCAATGGCACTTAATTTCGAGCAAATATCAGTTGGTTCTGAATCATAAATTATTGGATCATCTTCACCTGAAATGATAAGACCAAATATATTTCAGCAACGGTAAAAAAAAAAATAAAAAATAAAACAGAATATGGCTTTTGAAATGAAAATATGAACACACTTTTTTTTAGCACACGTCTTACTACCCATTCGGGCTGTACGCTTATGTACTAATTACGCTAATGGGTTAGGAATAAGGAAGGTTATATTTAGAGGAGTTGTACCCACATTTGCATAAAGAGGGAGGGGAAACCATTTAGGAAAAAGCACACACAGGACACCCAACAAGGATCAAACCATAATCTCCCCATCATCAGCAGTCTAGTCTATTGAATGTACTGTGAGTACATCTCTCGACGGTTGTTCTCGGAAATTTCCGTGCTGATATTTTGTGCGGTTAGGGTGGAGTCGCTTGTCATCACCATGTAAACAATTAGTCTGCCTCAGGTAATCAAACTGGAAGGTTTGTGTGTGTGTGTGTGTGTGTGTGTGTGTCGGCGCGCTGAAGTAAGTGACAAGATCTTGACTGACAAGCCAGCGCGAAAGGAACAGGCCTCGTCTCGTTTGTATAATCAGTCCACGCTTAATAAATTACAACGTATACTGTGTCTCTATGTCCATATAATTTCTGCAGGGCCCAGCTACTCACGTTGCAGAGAGAAATAATAGTACACTAGAGCACAAGAGAAAGTAACACCTTAAATTATGTGGCCACCGGTGAGTATAAACACTGTTAACAATTCGGGTGTGCGAAGTCCCCTTTTTAATTCAAAACAAACTCTAATATAATGCATGAAATATTCTCAAAGTCAAATAAAAGTTTGAGTATTGTTTGTTAGTGGTTTTACACTTGAAAAAAATACTATTTTGAGGATGTGGACTAAAATTACTTGTAAAATGTTTCATTGCACAATTGTTGTAGTATTTGTTTTATTTTGATAAACCAAGTTTTTATAACAACTTACAATTCAATTACTCCAGATTGTGTACATTTGAATATTGATTTGTAATGTACATAACAGCTCGAATGGCAATAATTGGCCATAAATTGGGACTTTTAACTGTCAATATCTTTATTGGAAAATAGAATATTTTTTCGGGGCGAAGTCAAAGCTGATATTTGATTCAAAGCCAAGTTGAAGTTTCGAAGCTTCATACATCCCTTATATCTTGGAAGGTTTTTTGAATAGAGACATTTTTCTTCTTTTTTATCTGCAATATGATATATTCCATTATTTCTGATTATATTACAAGGGAATTTATAGCTTTCTGCAATCACACAGTTTATTTATTTATATTCTTATATTTGATATGTTTGTCTTTACCTACTTATGACAGCTTTGGTCCTTTTCAGTCTCTCTTATGTTACAAAGACACTGTGTTTTTGTGTTCAAGTCACGGTTGAATATTCTTGAAAAGGTTATACACAATTTGGTCTAAAAAGTTGAGCTAATGGGGAATGTAGGAGGTTACACAATGATGAGTCACATACCCTTCATGCCTCACAAGACATTGTTAAGATAGGTAATCAAATCTTGCAGATTATGGTGGGCAGGACATGCAGCGCGAATGGGAGAATCTAGAACCGTGTCCAGGGTATTTGACTTTACTTTACATCCGTTACTGTTTCCAGTCTGTCGCCTGTGGTCAGTTTTTTATTCAAGCCATATATTTTATACTACCCGCTGGCTAGGCCTGTCGTAGCTTCATATGTCTTATAATCTAACTTAAGACTAGGACAGGACACAACATCCAGTCCCAGTCGTCAATTTATCAATGTGAAAGGGTAAACCCACATTTCACCAATGATAAATTTTTCAGCCATGCACTTTAAATTAAAGTAAAGTGTTTTTCTCGTAGAGATATTCGAGCAACCATTTGATAGTTAAAATTTCACATCAGCCTCATAAGGGCTCCACTAAAAAATGGATTATTATAGAGAGATCCTATTTAATGTATTAACTAACAAACTATTAAATCAAATGAGACCGGACAGGAAGTGTAAGATTCAAGGCAATTCCCATGAATCCACCTGGTATCGAGGGTCAGAGACCACCCCTCTGATCACTCGAGATATCACAATCACACCTTAAGAGTCGAACATACTTGTATCCAGGGCTGTGAAGTTTGTATGCCAAGCCTTTGACGCCTTCATAAATGACTAATGTATATTAATTAGCAATAACAAATTTATCACAGAAAAATGATCTAATACAGACTACTTAATGGCAATTACAAATATTGGTCTTAAAAAAACCAAGTATAAAATTAAAATGTATATATTTACCATATATTGTTACAATACTATAAGTTTTTATTTTGAAGCCGGAGTCGTTAATTTTTACCGACATTCGACTCAGCCAAAAATTGCTTTCAATTCCGATTCCGGCTCCACCCAAAACTGATTTTAGCTCCAATCCCGACGCCACTCAAAACCTTTCACTCCATCCGACGCACTCAAACTCCTTTCAACTCCATCGACGCCACCAAACTCTTTCAACTCAATCCACGCATCAATTTCACTCCAATCGACGCCACTCAACTCTTAACTCCATCCCGACCCACTCAACCTTCAACTCCGATCCACACACCAACCTTTAATCGATCCACACCACTCAAAACTCCTTTCACTCCATCCGACGCCTCAAACTCTTCACTCGATCCCGACGCCACTCAAAACTCCTTTCAACTCCGATCCCGCGCCACTCAAAACTCTTCAACTCCGATCCGAGCACTAAACTCCTTTCAACTCGATCCCGACGCCACTCAAAACTCTTTCACTCGATCCGACCATCAAACTCCTTCAACTCCGATCCCGACGCCACTCAAAACTCCTTTCAACTCCGATCCCGACGCCACTCAAAACTCCTTTCAACTCCGATCCCGACGCCACTCAAAACTCCTTTCAACTCCGATCCCGACGCCACTCAAAACTCCTTTCAACTCCGATCCCGACGCCACTCAAAACTCCTTTCAACTCCGATCCCGACGCCACTCAAAACTCCTCAACTCCGATCTCCCACTCAAACTCTTTCATTCGATCCCGACGCCACTCAAAACTCCTTTCAAATCTGATTCTGACTACAATCAAAACTGCTTTCAGCTCTGACTCGACAGCCTTGCTTATATCAGTCCACCAAATAAATGGCTTAATTACCCGAGCTAAGTGCATTGTTCTCGCTGGTCTCCTCCAGCGCCGACTGCATTTTCTGATAAAGCTCATGGGTGAGAAAAGCGGGGTAGAACTTCTCCTCTAGAGTCTTGACGACATCCTCCTGTACCTCGTAGAACACTTCCGGGCCGTTGTCACCCAGGAGGAAGCCTTCCATTCTCTTGAGGACAGGCTGCGCAGACAAGATAAATAAATTCGTTGCAACACTCAAGATTATTAAAACCCCTGGAACCAGGGATTGTATAGTATTAGTTCATAAGATGGGTTATTGTGGATTGTTAGTTTGTAAGTTGTGTGTCAACACCAGAAAAAACTAGGGACGGAGCTCTCAAATCCTTAAGGATATTTGGGATTTAAATATATAATTAAAGATTCAATTTTTTTTTTCCTTTGTATTTAAATTGTTTAAGAACTCTAATACTGCCAATTTGTTTCCACCCCAACATAATTACAGTCCAAACTTAACAACCATAACACCAGACCATCAATTTAACTCCTAACTGAATGTATAAATGTTATTTCCACTTAAAAGTTTATAGTTTTTATTCAAGAATCGAATTCAAACTCCCAAGTTTAGATTCTTAGGAAAAATTAAGATTAGAGAATGAGATATGTGAACGTGGATTCGAATGAACATTATAAAGAAAAAGAAACTCATATCAATGTATCTATTATTTTATTTTAAAGCTAACGTGTGCAGAGTCTGATTTTCATAGAAAACCTGTTATTTGAAAACAGGAAACTCAAGCTGCCGCAATGGTGGAAAAAAATATTACAGTAATTGTATTTATATTCTTTGTCAATTTAATTTTCTTCGTAGCACAGCATCTTACTACCTGTTCAGGTTATATGTATTTATTCTTTTTGCATCCATTACCGTTTCCAGCCTGTAGTCAGTGTTTTATTCAAGACATATATTTTCCACTACCGGCTTGCTAGGCCTGTCGTAGCTTCATATGCCTTATATTCTAACTTAAGATGGGACAGGCACAACATCCAGTCCCCAGGCTGTTAGTTCATCGCTGTGAAAGGGTAAACCCACATTTCACCAATGATATATTTATCGGCCATGCCGGGAACCAAAACCCGGGACCCTTAGCTCAGTAGAAACACACGCTACCGACTGGGCTAAGGTGTCGGATATGTATATATTATAATTAGGCTAATGAGTGAGGGATGAGTAAATTGAATTAAAAAAAAGTGTTCCAAAGTTTGAATAGAGGGAGAGTGGAAAACCATTTTGTAAAAACCACCCTCAGTACACCTGACTGGGAATCAAACCCTGTTCTCCGTGTCACAGCAGCAGTCCAGTCTATTAAGAGAGTGACACCTTAGACCATGCGGTCATTTAAGCGGGTGTCAGTTTAATTGTCTGTGTAAAGAGAAATTAACGATATCAAAACCTTTTGATAACCTTTTAGATGAAATTAATAATTAATAAACAAATAAGACATATTTATGCATGGCAAATTTTGGTGATTTTCAATCAAAGATGGCGGTTGAAAGTGCGGTTACTATAAATATCAGGGTTTATAAATACACACATAACATGAACATACCTACAAGTGTTCGAGTTAAAATAAAAACACTTCAACACACACACCTTGTCGACCTTTATTTCCGGTGAGGGGGTGTTGATGTAAGTGTAGAATATCTCCGCCCCCAGCTGGTGCCAGTTGCTCTTATCCGAGACGCGCAGCTCCTCCACGGCCCCCCAGTAACCAATCAGGGGCTGGCTCCCGACTTGCTCCAAGTACTGGGTGAAATATCTGCGGCTCATCAGGTTCTCTAGTATGCTCGTCAGCAAGATGGTCTGAGAATATTGCATAAAGTTCTCACAAACTCGAGAGAGTAGAAACATTTAAAGATTCTAAGTAAAAAGAATCGAGAATTGATCTTAATTCTCAATATACGATTTTGATAACTCAAAATTCAGTATGTAAAAGTTATGATAGTAAAAACGAGAAGGTAAAAAAAGAAAAATTGAGTAATTTTACCAATATTAGTCTAAAAATGTTAAGTTTGAACTAAATGTAGCTAAAAAATGAAATGATTTATTTATTTTGGACAAAAAAAATTATTCCTTCTATCCCACCTTCAGGTAATCTTGAGCTTCAAACTTTATTTACATTCCTTGAAGCAAGATGTTTTAATATTTTAAAACTAAGAAAACAAGTAACGCTAAGACAAGGGAAAAGGGGTAGATAGATTAAATTTGTGAAGAAAACCAATATTCAGACAAGAGTTGGGCTACAGATACAAATCTTACAGTTAAATATTCTAAATTCAGAGTTTGCCAGCATTTTTTTTAGTGTTGTTTTGTGAAATTCTCCGTTTTTTCCCCTGTTTTTTTCCAGACACAAAAAAATTCTATGAGTTTTCTCCAGATTTTCAGGTGCAAACTTGTTGTAGTATCAAGCAGGTTTTTCATAACAATTTTTTCAATCGGTGAGGTTTATAAAATGTCAACACACGGGTCTGACGAGGTTTAAGTGGAAACCTACTTCTGTGTCGATCATGGTGCTAGCTTCCACAGCCTCCTCCACGGGGTATCCAGACCCCCTGAGCACTTTCAGCCGCTTCTCCGTCGCTCCTTTAGCTTGGCTAAGTTGGTTGATATACCTCTTCAATTGGCGACCCTGACCGAAAGAGATAGCACATAAAAATACAATCAAAACTAGGTGGACAAATGTCAATCATTAAGAAAAAAATGAGATGTTTGATTTGGTAAGGCTAAGGTCATTATTAGGGATGGGTTCATCGAATATCTCAAGGATATTCAAGATGAGGATTGCAGGAAATATCGAGTTCGAGGATCAAAACAAATAAAAATGTTTTGAAAAATATGAAGCAGTTTTCATTTGAATTCAAAATTTGAATATAGAATTAATTATTTTCGTGAATCCTCAAACCCCCTTAAGAAATTCAAGGATTCAGATTTCCTATCCCTGATTTCTACTCCCGCACTCTCCCCTTGAAATAATCCATCCCTGCTTTCTACCCCACCTCCCCCTCAAAGATATTATTGGTGGTGGGGGAGGGGGAGTGTTTGAGAATGTAAAATATTCCATACCTCTATTTTTACATAATATCCACAGCGTCTAATTTTACCTGCATGATATCCTTCTTCCCTGTAACAGGAGATAAAATATCCAGATCCAATCCTTTTGACCTCTTCATGTTGTGGAGGGTGGTGGCCTGCATGATTTCAGTCACAATGTTATACCTGTGAGCGAAACTGAATTGTACACAACTGGGGGGGCCGAAACTTCTGCAATTTGAAAAGAAATTTACATACCGTACGAAATGGAGGCTTCGAACAAGTTACAAACACTCTTACGTTAGTTAACTTTGAAAAACCTATGGAACCATGGACTGGACACTTTTATTGCGGGGACCAGGTCACAAATATGTCAGTACCATAGCTATTGGAACTATTTCTAGACACACTTCAGTGGCCAAATAGTCTAAAGGTGTCACTCTAGTGTTATACTGGCCCGCTAATTATTGGGAGATCGGGGTTCGAATCCCGGCCGGTCTGAGGGTGATTTTTTTTCTAAATGATTTCCCACTCTCTTTCCACTCAAATTAGAGTAGATTACCTATAAAATGCTTCCTTCCTCTTCCCTACCCCACTAGAGTAATTAGCATATATGGTTATAGCCTGAACAGGTAGTAAGAAGGTGAAATAAAAAACTTTTAGACAATAACTTAAATATGCATATTAATTGTACTTTTAACTGTAGGCCTATCATAGTTTTATATTTATATAAAGAGAGTATCAACTTTTTAAGAATATGAATCTCAAAACAAACTTTTTAGCATTAAATCTAAAAACAAACATTTTACCACTAAATCTAAAAAAACATTTTACCATTAAAATCAAAATTCAAAATCCACAATCTTAGAAAACGCAGGAAACCTAAAGGGTAGATTTTTTTTAGCCCCAAGTCCCATTTGGGTTTAACGAATATGTACTAGGAAACCGCATTTGCGTGGAGGGAGAGTGGAAAACCATTTAGGCCCCCCCTCCACCCAAGTTCACCTGAGGTGAGATTCGAACCTCGATCTCCCCGTCCTCGGCAGTCGAGCTCAACACGACCAGCGTGTTAGCTAACTACGCCGCCGAGGCAGGTAGCTAAGTTGTAATTTCCTCTGATTTAAAACTTTACTCATACCTGATTCGCTTCAGATCTTCAGCATCACTGGAATTCTTAATCATTTGCATAAAATCATCGAAAGTTGAAGCATAAGCAGGTTTCTTGCGGGATACGTCAGACTGAGACTGCTGATGGATGTATACGATAACCTTTTGGTTGATAAAATCAGGATCTGTTATCAGCTCTATTGCTGGATAAAACACTGTAAAATTTAAACAAATTAAAACAGTTAAATTAGAGACTACATTTTATCTACAGACACCATTAATACAAACCTTTAAAAAAAAGCAGTAACTAAAATGCAAGATTGTGTTAATATTTTGAAAGCACCGCGTCTTACAACACAATCGTGTTTTAATCCTATGTACTGATTACACTGATGTATAGTATGTATAGTATTAGGGATGAGGAAGGTTGCATTTAGAGGAATTGTACCTGGATTTGTGTAAAGGGGGTTGGAAAACCATTCAGGGAAAAACCCACCTTAGTGCACCCGACCGGGATTCGAACTTTAATCTCCTTGCTATAAGCAGTTATAGTCTATTACAAGAGTGAAGCTTTAGATCATTCGGCCGCTGAAGCAGGTTGGGTCAATTTAAGTGTGTTCATCTCTATCCGGGGCTTAAGATTTGGTTTGAATCCTGGCTGGGTGCTGTGAGGGTGATACATGCCGATTAATTTTTTTTTTTAAATTCACCTTCTTCATCCTGTCTTTAAATTAGAGTAAAGTGACAAAGAGTGTGAATGGGTAGCCAAACAAAGAGCACTAAAAACATAACAATACAAATCACAAGTTTTACATAGGATTAGTTTTAAATCCATCCTTGGAAAATTCTGGTGTAAGTAGTTCCTTTTATTTACATTCTTTATCGCTTGGACCAATGATTAGGCCTAAGCCTTTAATATATATTCGATTTTTTTATATCGATTTTAGTACCTGTTTGGGTATATGCACTTAATACATTAATAAGGTTTAATCCAATTCAGCAGCCCAATGGTCTAAGGCCAAGAAAGGGGAAACTACGTCGCCAACGGCCACAAGTGGGAATTGGCCACCCGAGTGTAGTGAGTTAGCTAGCTTTCAGAGTATGCCTAATATAAACTTTTCAATGAAGGTGTGTGCTGAATTGCATCACTCTCGAAATAGACCACTGACAATTACGGGGAGATCAAGGTTTCAAATCTCAGTCGGGTATAAGTTACTAAGTTTTTTCCTAAATGGTTTTACACTCTATATCTATGCAAATATGGGTAAGAGTCTTCTAAATTTAACCTTCCTAAACCAGAGCAAGTTAGCGTAGTTAGTACAAATGGGTGTTACCCAAAAAGTAATACGAAGCTATACAAAACTATATGTTTAAAAGAAAATACCAAAAATGAAACTTAACTATGAAAAAAAAGGTCAAGTAATATTCTCACCTTTACACGTAAGAACTTCCCTAACCAAATGTCTTATGGGGCTAGCCGCGCTGTAGCACGGCGGGAACAAATAATGGATGACATGCTCTGACATCTTGCGGAGGTAGTCCCTCTCCCTTTCTGGTGACTCGAGGTGCGAGGTAAGTAGTAGGCCGTAGTACTGGCGTGGGCGGCCTGTGCAAACCTGACCCGCTCAAAAGTGAAAAGTCACTTTGTTCACCAAATCCACCGCTATGAGTTTGGGCTTGTCGACCTTTGACATTCGTTCTTGTATATTGTGTATGACACTCCAGATATCGACCCTGTAGGTGAAACAGCAAGACCACAAATGTTATCGCATATACAGTAGCCCCTTGGCTTCTTTGGTGCTGACTGACAGTTCACAGCTGACTTCTGACAGTCAACATTTAGGTATGTACCTACATTTTGAATGTCAGAAGTGACAGCTGATAAACACATGTTTTTTGCAGATCATATGGTTCGGCGTAAGGATACATAATTTGATCTGGTAGCTTTTTAAAGCCGTCAGCTGTCAGCTGTGAGCTGTCAGTAGCACCAAAGAAGCCATGGGGCTACTATACATTTGATAAATTAAGTTCTAATAGGTTGGCTTTGGTGCAAGTATAAGCTCTTTAAACAAACATAACATGATTGAATGAAAAAATAGATAAACCTTATTTTTTTTAACCACCAAATCTATATCCATTCAGGTTTTATGTTTATGCACTAATCACACTAATGTGTCACGGATGAGGAAGGTTTAATTTAAAAAAGTGTACCATATTTTCATGGAGAGTGGAAAACCGTTTAGGAGAAATTACCCTGAGTACAACCAACAAGGATTCCAGCCCTGATTTCTCTATCATTCGGCAGTCAAGTCTTTTGCGAGTGAAAACCATGCTATCATCGAACGGATCACATACAATTATTTAAAAATAAAAATATAAACTTATGATATAGGGGACATAAGAGTTAAAATAAGCTTACTTCATATCTTGAATAAGTTCATACGATTCAAAACCCAAATCGTTGAACAATCTCCCAACGAAATCTCGGAGGGCCAAATCCATGAGTTGTTGGAGAATACCATCTACCATTCGTCCAAATATAACCGGTAGGCGAAGGGGTTTTTCAACTTTTGGCTCATGCCTCTGGAATTAAAAAAAAAAAAAAAGCAATTAAAAGATAATACCTTAATAAAACAGCAGTGTTATAGTCATAAGCAATAGAATCTTGCTTTTCAATTCCCTTACCAAGGTTTTAATTATAACAGAATGATTATTAATTTCCTTAATCAAAGCAGAATTTAAGGTGACATACCTTGTAAAGAGACAGACAATAAAACTCAATATTATCTGTTTAATGTTTTAAATCATGTATGTATGTTACAGCATATAAAAAATTAAATAATCACAAAAGTGTGTCTAGATCAAAACTTTTACAAAGCCATAAACATACCCATATAAAGATAATTTGATTAGAGTGAGCCGTGACTCACCCACGAAACTGTTTAATGAATCTCAACTTGATTCTCCTGATCAATATCAGGATATAAACCCCTTAAAAGCCAGCTACATACTAGGACAGCTCTTAAGGTGGGAGTGTAGGGGCGTGAGAAAAGGTCTATGTTTATGCAGTTTTTATATCAACATTTTTTTAATAATCAAATTGCTTCAACAAAATGTAGAGTTTAATTTTCTTCACATGCTGATATCAACACTTGTTGATTATCTGTCAAGGGTATTCTGGACTTTAATAACAACATTTTCTCTTAATTTAAAAAGTTTCTCATATAATGCCATCATCTCATGACAGATATTCAGGAACTGTTGTTATCACTGTGCGAAGAAAATTAAATTCTGTTTTTCTAATATTTATTTTATTCAAAAGAGGTTTTGCTATAAAAAATTGCAAAAATACTGCCCTTTTCTTACGTCCCCTAAAAACCCACCTTAAAATCATGTATTAGCATACTAGGTCATTATAACGAGACCCAAAAACCTATTTATTTATTTATCACCGCGTCTTACTACCTGTTCGCGTTTACGCTTAAATGTACTAATTACTCTAATGGATTACGAATTGGGAAGGCTATATTTAGAGGAAGTGAACCTACATTTGTGTGGAGGGAGAGAGGAAAACTTTAAGGAAAAACCACCCCCCAATTCATCCGACTGAGATTCGAACCTCGATCTTCCCGTTCTCGGCAGTATGGCACAACATGAAACTAGCGGTTAGCCAACTATGCCACCTACAGTAGCCCCATGGCTTCTTTAGTGCTAACTGACAGTTTACAGCTGACTTCTAACAGTCAACAGTTAGGTATATACCTAAATTTTGATTGTCAGAAATGAAAGCTGCTAAACACATGTTTTTTGCAGATCATATGGTTCAGTGTAGGGATACATAATTTGGTCTGGTAGCTTTTCAAAGCCATCATCTGTCAGCTGTGAGCTGTCAGTCAGCACCATGAGGCTACTGTAGGCGGGTGAAAACCTATTAACAAGCTTATATGCTTAATTAGCCTAATTGGACTTACAGTAAGATAGCTTCTCCACGCGTCCAACTCGGGTGTAGGTCTCTGTGTGGAATATGTCGATGGCACACACTTTGATGAGAAATTGACATAGATGAGGATTATAGCAGAGACCACGGCAAGTGTTACCAATACCATTCCGACCAATACAAGAGTCCATTCTGGTTGAAATATTAAGGCCAGTAAAAGTGTTCCCAAACTTGATAAGAGATAAAATTGATTCATAATCTGTTCTAAAAAAAACAACAATAATGACAAGTACAAAATAATAGGAATATTAGAGAAATAGAAAATTGTCCGCAGACACAAAAATATGCAGTGCTGATTTAAATTTATAAATCAAATTGTATATCAAACAATGTGATTTTATTTCTATCTGTTGATAAAAACTTCATAAATCTAAAAACTAAAAGTAGTCCTCTATGTAATTTTTTGTATAATACATACAGCTGAAAAATTCACGGCTTACTTTTTAAAAGTAAAATCGTAACGGTGGCCTACTAGTTATGTGAATAACACAGTAAGAAATTTAGAGTGTTCACAAAAAATTATATCTTTGTCATAATGTATAAAAAATTGTTTTTTATACACATAGAAAAATAGGTATTACATAATTAAATAATTTAACAACATTAATATTAGAAATTTGTTAACTTAGTATTATAAAACTAAAAATAGGCTATAGGCCTATCTAGGTATCCTACTCAACTAAATCACAATATAAAACTCAAAATAGGCTTTATCTAGGTAGCCTACTCACCTAAATCACAGAAGAAAATAAATATAGTTAAGCCTATAAAGGAATAGAAAAATGCCCCTACATGGCACCCAAAGTATTTAAGAACACCATTAATTATGGTCTGATACTAGGGTTCTTTGCTTTTTTAAGATTACAGACCTCCAATGGATTGCCCAATAAAAGACAATACCCATCAGACTGTCAAAATCGTCATCATCTCAATAAGTCCTATTAGTTATTATTATTACTATTATTAGCACCGCGTCTTAATACCCATTCGGGTTATAGCACGTACGCTAATGTGTAATGGTAGGGTGATTGTGAGATGAAATGGAGGACCTACAGTTTAACGTGGGATCCGAACCACGGTGGAGGCCTAGCATTCCTCACATTCACAAGTTGTGATTAATACACGTCTTGTCAGAGGTGAAGGAAGGGTTTGGTCAATCAGATAAATCTGTGCCGGGACCGAGGATTGGACCACATACCCCTAGCATAGAAGTCTGACACCTTAACCCTAGACCGCAGGTCACCTATTAGTTATCAATATTATGTACTTTAAAAGATATAAATAACTTGGTTTCACTTGACATATGGATTGCTAGGAACAGAACGGCACTCACACAAGTTCTCAAGATTTTTTTTCTTCCAAACAATGCTACACAACATGGACAAGCGATATCCAAAATTTAGCTGAATATTCTTAATTATTGCACACTTTTATAATCCATCTTAATATTGATATGAATTGGTTCAAGTAGGTCTATTCTATGTTTGTATTAGAAATAAAACAACAAAAACTATGCAATGTCCATAACAATTATTCAAAACTGTTGGTATATAACTATGAGTAAAAATTAAAAGCTTGAACGTATTTACAAAGCAGTGTTTTATTTACTATGTCCAAAAATTATTTTTTTAAGTAAAAACTGCAAAAATTCTGACCTTACCTTGGATTCCTTCCACCCCAAATTAACCACTTAAATAAAAATCAAGAAAATAACTTCAAATTCTTACCTACGTACTGGTAATCCGGTATATCATAGTAAAAATACCATTATTAAATAAACTTTACATCGTAGCTTTAATAACTTTGAATAAATAACCATACTTGTTATGTTATGTAAGGAAAAAGTTTGTGCCAGCGCCATAAGTTGATTTTTATCCCTTCACATTTCATATTGTGAATGTCCTACTTTTGATTAAAATTCAAAATAGTTTGAGATATAAGGGACAATGTTAGACTCTATTTTAGGAATTTAGTTCATTTTTTAAATTTGTAAAACATGATTAAATATAAAATTTAAATCGCGTAGTGGTAATTAATGACACAAACAGTAGCAAACTGACATTTCAGAATCACACTTTAAAGTTTGTACACTTGTAATGTAGATGTTTGACCAACATAATATGTAAAATATCAGTTATAAGCTCAGTATCAGTAAGCTTAAAAAATAAAGTTTAGATTATAAACAGATACACATCTATATAGAAAGATACGCTAACCAGAATGTTAATAAAATCGTTAGTTGAATCAAATATTATTTTTGATTAAAATTGTTATACAAAGTTTTGAAATAAAATTAATAGCAATAAAAGAACATTTGATGATTGAAGATAAAAAAATTAAACTATCCCTGAATAAATCAAAATAAAATGCATCGGTACAGCGAGCTTTAATATATTTAATTATGACTCAGGCTTCCAGGGTTCAATCCCGGTTTAGATGCATGGGAGTTTCATTGTCCTCTCTCCAATGGCCTAATAGTAATATCCCAACACTGACAAATATGCATACACATATTTAAAATGCACACAACTCTAAATATCGTAAATGGGGTATCATAGAATAATATCTGCTTTTAACAGGTTGAATATATTATTAATTGACCAATCAAGCCAGATTTAAATCTAGTCTTTTTGATGAAACATGGATTAAAACGAATTTTTTTATTATGTTTATATTTTCTGTGCTAAATAATATTACAAAAAGATAACCTCTTCGTAAATGATAGTATTCAACCCTCAAAAGATGTCGTGTTATTAATCAACTAAACAATCTAATTAGATTACTATATCTTAGTTACTGATACAGTTTATAGTCGTCAGTGTTAATTTTTGTTTTTAACCTAAAATTCTATGTTTATTAAAATTCTATTTATAAATTCTTTAGCAACAATAACGTAAGTATAAATTTTTGGGGGTTTCCTAAATTGTATGTGTGACTTAACTTCCATCAATATTAATAGGTTAAATTTTACTTATTGTTAAATTAAATGAACCATATTTATAGTAAATAAGGCACACTTAAACTCGTTATTTAATATTATTCAAAATGACATCAGAGGACGTCATTGAATCAGATGTTTTGTCGTTAGAATCGTCACTTTCTTTTACTGATTCAGTTCAAAATTACACTCCTTCCAAGTCCGGAAATAAATCAGATAGATTCGTCTGCATCCCCTTATTCAGAAAAGTATAAATATTCAGAAATTGATTGCTCACATCAATTTGAATCCTTGACTGAAAATCAGAAACTTTATGCTCATTATTTGAGTGATGCCTGTTGGAATGGAAGCTTAATAGTTTTCTTCAAACATCAGCAGAGTCACCACTAATCCTATTATTCTTCCTAAACTTCTTTTGCCCCAAAGCCTTGAAGAACTCAAGACAACCTCACTAGAAAATGGCGTAACAGAAGAAAATTACCAAGAGTTCCTTTTGTATGTCGCTCGCTTTTTCAGTAACAGGGGTAACTATGACAGGAACTACAAATTTGTCCAGAGCTGCACTCATGTGACATAAATTTCATTCTCGAATCTAGCAGTCTTGGGTTGAAGAAAGAACATTTATGCAAGATCTATGTAAGAGAATACTTGGCGCCATGTTTTCCCTAAACTCTTTTGATAAATGTCTTTCTTTCCCTGACACGGGCGTGACCACGTATTATTCAGAAGGGTGTGATAAAAGGGACGCACTGAACGTAAAAAAATATCTTTCGCCAAGAACGTGGAAGGCTGGAACATGCGAGTCATTAAGATCCACACCCAATCTGGTATTAAGTATGATATTCGGCTAGCCTCGGTCAACATCGACAACAGTCACGGTTATGAAAAAGGACCCGATTCAAGAGAGTTCAGAATAACCAAAGGCGATTACTCTCCTATACTGAGTAGGGTGGTAGAAGATTTGAATAAAGCGAGAGAATACGCAACACTAGAATACGAATCCAAAATGCTAGACTGCTATATAAGAAGTTTTAAAACCGGTTTGACTTTTCACCACAAGGAAGGATCGCGATTGTGGGTGGTAGGGGAAGACCCCGATATTGAGACCTACTTGGGATTCGTCGAGACACGTCGGGATCCTGCTCACGCCAGCGCTGAATTTGAAGGTTTTGTCGGCTTTACCAATAAGGGGTTGTGCTCCCAGTTCACCAGGCTTTTATCGGATACCGAAAGATTATCAGCATTGCTCCCCTGGCCGAAGGAATACGAGAAGAACACGTTAATTCAACCCCGATTTAAGATTGTCGACCTCCTTTTATTTGCCGGCAGCGGTGTCCGCAAGACGAAGATTATCCCCGCGTATGGGGATATTTGTGAGGCAGTCGGTTTCAAGTGTTTGATATTTTCTAATCTTACTTTCCCTATAAAAAAGGACTACAACGATATTTTCTTGTTGGAGGATGATCTTAATATTCTTAAAAAGCACAACGAGACCGCGCAATTGATTCAACTTTGGTTACACAAAGTGATGGGTCATGGCAGTGGTAAGTTATTCCGTAAATTAGGAAAGAGGAATTTCAACTTCCCGTGAGGAAGATGAGAAATCCACTGACGAAGGATAAAGTACGATCTTGGTACGAAAGGAATGAGTCATTTTCTTCCAAATTCGGGGATTTAAGTTCGACTTACGAGGAATGTCGTGCGGAGTGTGTAGGACTATACTTATGTTTAAATCGTGATATTATCAATCTCTTTGAAGTCCCCGACGAAGACGTTGATGATGTTATATATGCAATCTGGCTAAATCTGGTATACACAGCCGCCATTGACTCATTATTGGGCTATGATTACGAAAATAATAGGTGGACAGACCCTTTTTATCAAGCCATTTTTGTGATTTTGAGAGTGTTGCTTGATTCTGGAGATAGTTTAGTACGTATAGTTGAAACAGAACACGGTAAAAGTATCTCCATTAGGGTCAATAGGAGTAATATTTTCACAGTGGGTAAAAAAGTAATAGGGGATTTCGCAACAAAGCTGCAGATATTTAAATCCACTACGGACGTTGAATCAGCTCAGTCGTTGTTTAGTAGCTACTCTACCATTCCTGAAGAAGGTAGAAATCCTCTTGGAAGATGGCGTCCACTGACGCTAGCAAACCGAAGATTACCAATAGAAATGTATGTGCAATCGAACACTCTCCTTGTCAAACACGAGGAAGAAGATGATACTGATGATTCCGACAATGCTATCTATTTGCTCGAAGATCTGCCTAGTAAGTCCAAATTACAAGCGGTACAAATGATTACTAAAAGTTTCACTGACATAAACTTGCCACCTAAGACGGAACTACAAACTCTGGAAGTAGTGCGAGTCGTTGAAAAGGACACTCCAAACCAAGAACAAAGGTTTTGAACGAAAATACCAACACTCGCAAAAACAAATCCTATGGGTGTACCGGAAGCAACACAAGCTGAAGCAAAAACCCAGACTACAACTGTAGAAGACCAGCCGACACTGATCCAGACACACCACGATACTGAGCAGGAAACACGTGGCACAAAGTGATCCTCATGAAGAGCCTACAGGCGTCCTAGCTTCTCATGATGCCACTCCAGAGACTAGTGGGCCTGCGAAAACTGATGCTCAAGAGGAGAAGGAAAGAGAAGCCATAGCAGAAAATAGAGGATGATGGAAAGCATGATTCGGCTGGTGTTAAAGAAGATATTCAAGCCCCAATCGATACTAAAGATAGGAGCGAATCAGAAAATAAAGATACAACGGACGAAGGGAACGCTGACAAACAAAGACTCGAGAGTATCATTTCAAAACAATATAAGCTTAGGACTGAGTCATTATCACCAACAAAAGATGACTTCAAGATAAAGAGTCAGACTAAGAAACAAGACAGGAGGGAGTCAAGGTATTTCCGTGATCGACCATTGAGCGTGGAAGACGTATCGGACGAACAAAGAGCTATAATACAAAGTCTTTACGAGGATAAATACATTCCACTACTTCCTGAAGTGAGCGTTAGCGAGATTTACAGAGGAAGGGGTATCGCCTTGGAGCTTATGGAAAAGATACTCAAATACGGCGAGGAAAATATTGGCAGCCATTTTGAGTTACTCATCAAGGAGGAAAGGAAGTCACCAAACGTTGAAATAACGGCGACAAAGGAAAGCGTCGACACAATCAGGGACGGCTACGATACTCCATCGGTGACGACGTTGATGAGACAAAAGAAGAAAGATACAGTGTATCCCATGGTCAATGGTTTGCCCGAAGGAATAAACTTGAAACGGTATCCTTTGAATGCCAGTGGGGTGGTGTCATCTTTCCTCGACAAACTCCCCAGAGATATGGTAGATGTTCTAACCGAGCTCTTGTTTTGTGACCAAGGGTTCTTGGAATCAAAATCACCAGATGGTGTTCCATCAGGAACTCTTGAATCTAACGCGGTCTCAGAATACGACTCTGAAGAATATTTAAGATCACTGGAATATCAGAATAAATAAAGTAATTTATATAGAGTACTATCTGTGAGATAAAAAATAATTTGTGGACACTCCGTTTAGCCAGAAAGGCGGAGTCTTACCTTGACCGATTACAATATGGTGCAGCCTATAAGATAGGGGCATAGTGTAAATTCAGTCAAGGTAAGACTGCTAACTCTCCGTGTAAAAGGGGTGTACATCTGGAAGCAATTAAAATATTGCTTTCGATTATATTTTTGTTCTGTGAACATATTATTGTTTAAAGTAATACTAGACCAGTTATCAAACAATTTATATTTAACATTAAACTTAAATTAACTTTATTAAAAATAATCTATTCACGCATTTAGTCTAAGCTGGTACTCAAGTCGTAAGTTTATTGAATGAATGTTATATAATCTTACAATAATTATTTCTAGGGTTTTAAACATTTTTATTCATATTATATATTTACCATAATTAGAATTATATACATTCACCCTCCTTTAAGGAGGATTGAGGTAGTAACATTTCTTGGAAATAAGTACTTACATTTATTAACTTTGAATACCTGATCAAATAATAGTACATTTTTATTTTTACGAGATATGTTTAGCTATACAACAATGCTCCTGTAGAACATTATTTTATTTTCCCCATCAAGTGCTGCCGCCTCTGGGAATGCAGAGAACTTTGAACTAGTCGATATACCGAACTGAAGTCAAGCGATCTGTTAATACATTGGATTTACTACGCATCCCACCTGAACAATACTATTTTTAAACAGGTATAGTGCTTAGTGCCGGATTTGTGTTAACTTAAAATGATTGCATAGAAGCAATATTTGAAGTAGCCTCCATATTATCAAATGAATTTAAATAAAACACACATTTATATACAAACCTATAAATGACGTGTGAGGGATAATTTATTTTCAGTGTGCTCGTGATTTCTATAAATAATTTTCTGATGTACGAAAATATAAAATGTTCATCGACTCTATCTGTTATTATTCTATGATTGAGGGTATTTAATATAGATTTTAAATACACCAGTGTTGTATCAGTAAACTATTTATAAGTTAACTTAACCTAGTACAGCTTTGTGCTAAACATCCAATACCAGCGATAACAATGTAAACTAGCTACCGGTAATAGGGCAAATAAATACACAAATAGATCTTACTAAATGATTTTTTACCATCATTAGGGATATAACTAGATTAGTTTATCCGGTTGTTAGTATTTAAATATTTAATAGCCCTGGTAAATTTTTAACATTTAACGAACTTGTTTTTTTAAAAATTAGCATGTATGCTAATGAACTATTTTGCTTTAAAATTGAGATTTACTTTTTGTTTATATTTGTATATTTTACACTTAAATAACTAAATTGGCCATACGTGATCTTTGTGTAAATACGTTTATCACAAAAATAACTCAATAACATAATGGTATGGATGAGAAGGGGGTTAAGAGGAAATGCGTCAGCATTAACCCATTGTGACAAACCGGGATTGAACCCCAGCTACCCTGGACATAGTCGATCACACTATCCGTGCACCATCACTGTCGGTGAACCCTTGATAATGATTCTCTTATATCATTCATCGATAAATAAAGATGGAAAAACGGTCGTAAACGCTGTAAAGTCATTATAATATTGATGAACTATTTTTTATTACTTTGTATTAACTATTTTTTTTAAATCATTACTTTCTCTCGCGCCACTACTGGTTAATTTTCATTCAACCCGCCAACCAATCCGGTGGTCACGCAGTCTAATGCGTCAGGCTCGCCATATACCCCCCTCAACCCGACCGCCGATGAAAGGGGATGGGAAGTCGTGATTCGAATCTTGTCCGAGTTCACCGGGGGATGATTTTTCACACGTGATGCATCCTGTGGGTCCCCCCCCCCAATTTACTTTCCACGCTAATGTAGGTGCACTTTCTCTAAGCTACCTTCCGCACCCTTATCCTTAAAATATACATTTTAAGAACATTCATATTAAACTTACTAGTAGTTAACTCTATCAAAACCAAAATGGACAACACGATGTAGATTTTTTCTCAAAGGAAATGCACAGGAATTGAACCCTCGTCTGCAGAACATTGAGTCTTGCATGCTATCCTGTATCCAATTCACCCTCCCCCTCCAACACACACACGCACACAATTATGTCCTAGTCATCGATTAGAAGGACAGATAGAAGAATACCTACATATATGTGTTCCACTCATCGTGGCCTTGCGTGTATTGGAATTATATTTTTAATTACATGCTTGAGCTACGTTCTGACCTCAATCTATCGGAGAGAAAAAAAGGTCAAATATCACTATAAAACTCTCCTTCCACGTAAATTCGGGTAGATCACCTCTAAATGGCTTCCTTACCCCATTAGAATAACGTAACTTATCATATACACGTATAACCTGAACAGTTAGTAAGACGAGGGGATATTTAATTATATTATTATTATATTATAGTAAGAGTTACGGGTATCAGTAACTTAAATGATATAATCTAAATTCTAAGAGGTCAGGATGAAATGGGTCATTTTGAAAGACATGGTTGATCATTCGCCTGGATTGAGAGGGTGAAGCCACATTTAATTGAGGAAAAAAACCTTTCAGTACACAAGGCTGGGGATCAAAACGCGATCCGCCCTGATCAAAGTCAGGAATCATAACGTACAGTACTACATCATAACCCTTCAACTGGACGGCCTCTTGGTTTGGGGGTTAGCATTTCTGGCCACTAATTTAAAGGTCGCGGTGATTCCCGGTGGTACGAAGGTATTTTTTTTTTCTCAAGGGGAAACACTTTGGTCGCCATGGTCCGATTTAAGATTGTGCATCACATGCCAATCAACTTTGTGATACAGTCGGTTAGAAATCGTAAATTTACACCAACACTATTGCACGTGGATCATTTCTGATTAAACATCAATGGAGATAAAGAGTTAATAGACGTTCCTGATACAGAACATTGTTGAGATATTAAAGATATAAAAACTGCATTAAAAAGGCCGTTTTTGACCAATTTAGAAGGTCTTCACAGATAAGCACTGTGCACAAATACTTATTCTGTCATAATAGAAAAACATACTGTAGTTATTAACAAGAAACTTAGTCGCTTTATCCCCCCATCGTCACCGCGAAAAATTTCGAGTAATCGTTCAAATACGAATGCACTGCACACATTTCTGGAATATCTTGGGTTTTCTTTTCCCTTTTACTCCCATAACTCGCGCGAGCCGTGAGTTGGGCCTGCTATGATGAAACACTCTTAACTAGGCTTAATTTAGGATTAAGACTTCTACTGGCAATTTATAATCATCATTATCACATCGGGACGAAGTAACCTCACCTACAGGGTGCCCCAACCTCAGAAGACGGTTATATATCAGCCACTGCCATTAGTAGACCAGGAATGTTTAGCTGACAAACTCTGGTGGTATACGATAATAAAAAAACACTTCCGCTGATATACATAATTAATATTAAAACTGAGCAAGTAGTGTTTTAATTTCGAATCGAGTTCGAAATAAACAGTGAGTTTTATTCTAGCTCGAGTAATATAGAGAAATATTTGTACTACAATAATTCAACTTCAATTTCTGTAGTGGATACTTGCACATGTACGTCCATAAATAGGTGACAAGGGGGGGGGGGGCTTCAGCTTCCTTATCAATCCGCAATATTTACTCTCTTTTTTTTTGTTAATATTTATGAAAAAATAAAACAGTTTATTTAGGATTTGGCTGCAATTTGCTATTAACAACTTTGAGTCATCAATATCCGAGTTAACAGAAATAAAAATGATAAAAATATAGATTTCCATCCCTCTTCAAAAGCTTTTTTTAAATTTTGTCTATTCAGTAAACTTATGAAAAATATGTTTCTTTTCAATGGGTTCAACGACAGCGAAATTTTATTTTTGTTAATTTTTCAACAAATTTTTTTTCCGCTAAAATTGGCTTTTGAAATTTATACCAATCAGCTCGGAATTATGTTCAGAATTCTCTAGAATACCTTACCACAAGGTTAAATTCGTGAATATTTCCCTGAGGAGGGGATGGGGGGGGGGGTCTCACCCCCAGCAGAAGGACTCCAATCCGCCCCCATTTGGAAAACCCACATGGACGCCCTTGTTAATGCATGAACCATAAAAAAACACATACATATTTTTAAGAATGATTTTTTTTAATGTTTAAAAAGGTTATGATCACACAGAATACAGATTTATTAAGTAAATTCACTATACTGCCACGCTATACTTTAATATAAAATCAGACCATAGGAATGTTACTTGTGTTTTTGTTCACTACGAAATCATAATTCAAATTGAATTAAATTAATTAAACTTGAAACCCATCTCGGTGATCGATTGGTCGTCACTCTCTGGAGTGGATGATTGGGTTCGAATCCAGGTCGGGTGTATTGAGTGTTTACTAAATGTTATTACACACTATTCCCACGCAAATGCGGTTATATTTCCTCTGAATTCAACCTTTATCATTTTTAACACATTAGCTTAAATGGTAGATTTATACATATGGTACAGCCTGAACAGTGGTTTAAAAAAAAAACTTGCACTATTCGAGATAAAATCGGAAATCTCGAATAGTTCTACCAACTACTAAAGCTCGGCTTACACTCTAATTTTCGAGTACTTGTACTCTAATTTGTATCTCCTCCTTTCAGAACTCCAAGAGTTCCTGATGGACGACGCGAATATCGAAGAGCTACCTCTCGAGCTCCTGGTACACATTTTCTCATTCCTGAGTCTCGAAGAGCTGTTCTCATCTGTACAACACGTGTGTCTGATATTGGAAGCACGTGTACGAGAGTCCTATCTTGTGGAGCAACACGATCTACAGGCCTGACCTGAACACGGGTGAGAGTCAAATGGCGCAAGTTCCTGAAACAAATCCCCAGGCTGAGGAAGATAAACGTCACAAGACCGATAGACGCCGACATATTCGTGGACGGCATCGTCCAGAGCTGCCCCGACATCCACGTGTTCCACGCTCCTAACATCTACGACCTAAGCTGCGATCACTTGGAAACGCTGGTGACCCGCTATCCCCATCTCGAGTCTTTCAGCATTAAAATTGGCCAACCCGACGTGGGGAGATTCATAGAGATTCTGAGCGGGCTCAAGAGATTGAAAAGCCTCAAAATTCGAGTGATCTTCAGCACATCTTTTAGAGGGAAATTGAGGCCGATCGCAGATGGCTGCCCTTCTTTGAAACGTTTGACCCTGATCGGAAGTGGTTATTACGTAACATCGGATGATATGACCTATTTTTTGGAGAAGAAGAAAGATACATTAGTCTACTTGAACGTTCAATGTCTGTCCTTGACCCCACAAGTCCTGAAACTCTTGAGTAGCTCTAAGTCCTTAGAGGACCTCAAAATAGGCTCGATGTCTATCCAAAAAAGGACTTTCGCCTACTTCTTCGGTTTGACGTCTAAGGTTGAAACGACTGGCGATAAGGTACTACCGCGAACTGGAACCGGCTCTTTCGGAAATGTTTCACATCCCTGGAAAAGTTTGAGTTATCTGCATTTGAGTTATCTTACGAAGATGAGTTTGGAAAGTATATTCTGCAACTGTCCGTCCCTCGAGACGTTGTATCTGGATGGCGCCGACTCGCTGATGACCGACGGCGATTTCGCGAGCATCCACAAACTCTCCAAACTGTCCAGGTTGAGGCTCTACCGATTCAAACTGTTGAGAGACCAGACTGCTGAGTTTATAGCCGAGTGCGGTAATATGAGGTACTTGAAACTTAGCGCTTGCCCTGCGATGTCCGACGAATCTATCGGATATTTGGTGAAATGCGAAAAGATGAAAGAACTTTTATCGACCATTTTAATTTGACAGGGAGCACGTTGCATAGGATCGAATGTTTGTTGCATCTGACGCTTCTACACGTCACCTATTGCGATGACGTAGATCCAGGCGTCTTGGTGAGCCTTAAACAACGGATGCCCCATTTGACGATCAGGACAGAAGCGCAAACAATCTGGATGGCTCCGTATCTTTTTACTTGTAATAGTTGTGTTAGGAAGAATGGAATGATGATTAAAAACTAATCAAGCATTCGATGAATTAGATAATTACTATAGGCCTACTTCTGATTTACATCCCAACCTTGCATATGATTCAGGTATGTATTGTTATCGATTATACTAAGTATATAGGCACTTTATATTTTATTATGTGTTCAATGATTGTTTTGTAACTTTGAGTACATTTTCAAACATATCATTTACCAATATGATGGGTTTAGGAAAGAAATATATTATGCTTAGTACTTAATATAATGTAATTCTACACGCTTATTACGTAAATTCATACTATGTGAGAAGTAACATCTACACGAAAAGTTTAAAAATCACATTTCCTCCATTTACCCGAAATTATAGTAAAATTTCCTTGCCCTTTTTCCATTACGAAGCAGCTAATAGGGTAGGGCCATGATGTATTCTGACAAGATGATATTGCTACCTTTCATGATAAACGGAGTGTACATTACATTAATTCACAATAAAACTTTGTTCAACAAATATGATTACTTAATTTTTTTTTATAATTGAAAATTACTACCGGTTCAGGTTATACGCATGTACTCTAATGGAGTAGAGATAAGGTAGAAAATATTTTAGAGGTACTCTTACCCCATTTGAGTGGAAGGAGAGTGGGGAACCATTTAGGAAAAACCACCCTCGGGTTGACCCTACCGGGATTCGAGCCTCTGTCTTCCCATCATAAGCAGGCCAGTGTAACACGATAGCGATGACTAAGACCATTCGGCCATTTAAACAGGTGATCACGTAACTCATTACTTAATAAATTACCCGCCTCGGTGGCGTAGTTGGCTAACGCGCAAGTCGTGTTGAGCTCGACTGCCGAGGACGGGGAGATCGAGGTTCGAATCTTGGTCGGGTGAACTGGGGGTGGTTTTTACTAAATGGTTTTCCACTCTCCCTCCACGCAAATGCGGGTTCACCTCCTCTATATTCAACCTTCCCATTTCCTAATCCATTAGCCTAATTAGTACTTAAGCGTATAACCCGAACGGGTAGTAAGACGTGGTGCTAAATAAAAAACTTAATAGATTATTAAACCCTCAAGAAGGCTTTAGTCTCGTCTTGTCTGGTTTGCTGGTGACGGAGAGGTTGGGTTTCAAACTCCGGGTGGGTGTATTTAGCTGTTTCTCCTCCTCCTACCACGCAAATAGGGTTTTATATACACCAATTTTTGCTCTCTGCCTCTAATCATATGAACATTTTTTGATTGATAATGCCAAAATAAAGAGTAGGGCTATGGTTGACTTTGACTGAAGACTCAAATTATGGCTCGAGCGATTAATCAAAAAGTTTTAAGTCAAAAGTGTTTTACTGTGTAAAGAACTTAAAACGCGTCGTCAAAATGAATTATCTGTCATAAAACATACTCTTACTAAACTACATTGCTGTTTAACAGCTTCCTTACAATATATCATTATTTTAATTTCTGATAAACGACGACAAATCTATTAAAACGCCATGATGACAATATTCGCCGACAACAAGATTATTAATTAATAGAACCCTCACGTTTCATTTTATTCATGAAATAAAAACATTAAATAACGCCTCTTACATTGGGTTTATCGCAACAGTTTCCCACTAAAATGATCGCATATATTCATTCATATTATTAAAGAAGGATCAAAAAATGGTAGCCGCAACAATATACTATCATTAATATTATTTCATGTGGTTCAACTTTAAAAACTCGATAATGTCGAAATAATTATTACTTTACACACGGCTGAACGCGAGACTGTTATTCCGAAACCGTGTAAATAGGGGGGCAAGTAATTAATCTTTTGTTAAGAGCTTATACGCGTCTTAACAGTAACCTTTCTTTCAGTGGAGGGGAAAAATATACCGAGCAGCGTCGGTTGAATTTCAGGGTAATTTTTTTTTTTTTTTTAGCACTGCGTCTTACTACCCGTTCGGGTTGTACGCTTAAGTACTAATTACGCTAATGGATTAGGAATTGGGAGGGTTGAATTTAGAGGAAGTGAACCCGCATTTGCGTGGAGGGAGAGTGGAAAACCATTTAGGAAAAACCACCCCCAGTTCACCCGACCGAGATTCGAACCTCGATCTCCCCGTCCTCGGCGGTCGAGCTCAACACGACTAGCGCGTTAGCCAACTACGCCACCGAGGCGGGTTTCAGGGTAATTAAATATAACCAGTGATACGATGAGATTTTTTTTAGCACCGTCTTACTACCCGTTCGGGTTATGCACCTATGCACTAATTACACTAATGGGTTAGGGATTAGGAAGGCTTAATTTAGAGGAAATGCACACTCATTTGAGTGGAGGGAGGCTGGTAAATGATGTGGGGAGAAAAACCCCTCAGTGTACCCGACTGGGATCGAACCCTGGTCTCCCAGTCTTTGGCAGTCTAATCTAACACGAGAGTACCGCGTTAGACAATGCGGCCACCGGAGAAGGTAATATTTAGTTACTAATCTGCATACTCTTATGGCGATTCAACTATAAGAGCAGTACTGTAATTAATTAAAAAGAGAGTTTTTTTATTATTTTATGAACTTTTACTTTCTATTCACTCCTCGGAGAGAGAAGTATTTTGATCGTTAAAAAAAACTCGAAATTTTGACGTTTCATGCATGATGAATCGAAACTATTTTACCGATCTGGATGAAACTTGGTTTATAATGATCATTGGCTTTCATATAGGAATCCCCCGAGGAGTTTTTGGAATAAGATATTGTGTTATGGATGATGAAGGTTGGATTCAGAGGAAGTGTTCCTGTATTTGCGTGGAGGAACACCACTTAGTAAAAAAACCAGACCGGGGATTCGAATAACGATCATCCCATCATCGGAAGTCTAGTTTATTGTGAAAGTGACGCCCTAGATCATTCGTCCACCGATGCAGCTTTGTTATTGTTGTATTATATAACCTAAAAAGTAAATAACATAATACAATAATAAAAAAACCTCATCGGTGGGTATGGGTACAAGGATGTTGGCTCTCATCCAGTCAGGATCTCCAGTGACGGGAGAGGTCGGTGTTCGAATCCCGTTCATATGTTTTTTTTCCTCCTAAACGGTTCCCTCCATATTACATTTCCTCACCCTTACTTCATTATTATAAATATTCTGATGGTTTGGACGTGTAGTAGGGCGCGAAGTACAAATAAGAGGAAGGGAAGAAAATGTGGGAAGAGGAAATTAAAAACATAATCTCTTTTAATATTTTCTCCAACAGTCTACTTCATACACATGGGTGACATATAGATCAGAAAGAAAAAAAAAAAACTGTTAATTTATACGATAAAAAAAAATTAAATGCATTCTCGCGTGATATTGCGGTCTCAGTTAGGCCTACATTATAATTATATTAATGAAATGCGTGATAGTTTCCGTTTTCCACGTTCGGTTTAAACCATTGGTTGGGCAGTGTTATGCGCAGAACGCTTTGCGCACTCGTCCCTTGAACACAATTCGAAGGTACGTGAACACACTTTTTTTATATCTTTCATAATGTGAAGTATGGTTTGTGTAAGTGGTCACTTTTAAAAGTTTTAAGTTGTCCTTGTGGAACAAAAAAAAATTGTTTTAATAATAACAAACGTAAGTTAATATTTAAATTTTAACTGTATATATATATATAGTTGAGCTTCGATAATTCGAACTAATTGGGGATCGACCCAGTCCGGATTATCGATCTGTCAGATTTTCGAAAATACTGTACCTATTCCAAAAATTGACGTAGACGGGATCCTTAAGAAAATTCAGTGTTAAGGTAGAAGCATTTTCACTTCATAAACAAAGAACTTAAACATTGTTTTTTTGTTGTTGCTAAATATCACAAATTCTGAAGGAATATAATAACTCAAAAATCTAACAAAAAAAGGCTCCAAATTTTTTATTGAACAAGAGTTGAGGCGCGTTTTTTGGTGGCCATGTTTCTGATATTGATACCCCTATGGTTATTTTAATAAACACTATTATTTTCTTGGCGATCCAAATTTTCACGTCCGACTTAACGACATTCTACTGTATAAACATAATTTAAAATTAAATGCTCTGTAATTTTATGTTAATTTTTTTTATCTAGGCGTTAATTAGTTAGTTTTCCTAGCACGTCCTACTGTCCGTGCGGGCTATATGTATTTTAATTACGGTACCCTCTAAGGGATGGGGAAGAGGAAGATAGAATTTTGAAGAAATGAACCCGAATTGGTTTTAAAGGAGAGTGCTAAGATATTTGAGATAAAAAAACAACACCCTCATTACAATGGCTTGGGATTTGATTTCCAACCTTTCCTTCTTTTTGTTTTATGTATGCCACCAGTGTTTGTCGGTTAGATATTAAATTCGGGTCTTCTACTGGCAGTGGCTGGTATGTTCCGAGGTTGGGGCACCCTGTAGATGAAGAACTTTACTTCATACTGATGTGATGATGATGATGATGATTATGTTGTGCCAGTAGAAGTATTAAACCTAACTTAAACCTAATTAACCAGATCAAGGCGATCATAGGAACAATTTCCCCTTCGGGAAAAATACCAATGGTACAACATGTGAATCAAACCCGGGACCTCCAGTTTGGTAGCCAGGAATGCTGACCACTAAACCAAGAGGCCTTGATTTGCAAACTAGACTAAACGAGCCTGACATCTAGTCCGCATGCCCACCTACGCGGGCATTTGAATAGCAACGGATCAAAAATATGTTACTTGTTATTTTACGAATTAGATTTTTCAAATGTACCACGCTTTGATAATAATTCTAATTACGAATTAGTCTAGGAAGGAGGAGGGTACATTAGAAGAACTGCACCTACTTTAGAGGTAAAACTACATGTAGAAAATCACCGCTAAATGCACCCTGTTGGGATTCGAACTCGATGCGAATCTAATAAATACCTTAGACCTCTTGGCGTCGCTAGCTCCTAGTTATTGCTGCCAGAGGAAGGGGCGAAGGGAGGCGAAGGAATAAACCCATTTTCATTTCGAATTAAAGAAAATTTGTTACAACTGAATAATACGAACAAAATGCAATGAAAAAGATTTCTTTGGTTATTAATATATTGCCCCAAACCTAGATTTTCAGTTTTTTCTAAAAAAATGAAACGACATTCAATGTTTATTTTGAGGTACTTAGAACGTCCCGTTTGAGCAGATTATAAGATGGGTGCCCCCCCCCCCCCGTCCCTTATCCCCTCCACTAACATGGTAGGTATACCTAGTTCTAACCAGGGAGGCCGGGGTTCGGAACCCGCTCCAACATCGTGGACTATCCACACTTTTACCTGTATACAGTAGCCCCATGGCTTCTTTGGTGCTGACTGACAGTTCACAGCTGACTTCCGACAGTCAACATTTAGGTATATACCTAAATTTTGACTGTCAGAAGTGACAGCTGCTAGACATATGAATTTTTGTAGATCATATGGTTCGGCGTAGGGATACATAATTTGGTCTGGTAGCTTTTCAAAGCCATCAGCTGTCAGCTAGCACCAAAGAAGCCATGGGGCTACTGTAGCTTCTTTTACTTGCTATTCTAGTTCTTTCCACTTTTGGGTAATCCGTTAATTGGGTCTTTTGCATGTGTCATTAATTTTTTTTGTGCTCTACGTATTACTACCCGTCCGGACTAATCGCAATTTTTAATCATGCTACTGAGGCTAGTTTTATGAAGGAAGAGTAGGAAATACCCACTTCGCTGGCTGCACGGTCTAAGGTGCTACTCTCTCAATAGACTAGACTGCTGATGACTGAGAGATCTGAGTTCGATTATTATTATTATGCACCGCGTCTTACTACCCGTTCGTGTTATACGCGTAAGTACTAATTACGCTAGTGGATTAGGAATCGGGAAGGTTGAATTTGGAGGAAGTGAACCCGCATTTGCGTGGAAAACCATTTAGGAAAAACCACCCCTAGTTCACCCAACCGAGATTCGAACCTCGATCTCCCCGTCCTCGGCGGTCGAGCTCAACACGACTAGCGCGTTAGCCAACTACGCCATCGAGGCGGGTTCTGAGTTCGAATAATGCACGGGTGAACTGAGGGTGGTTTTTCCTAAATTATTGTCTAATCTTCTTCCCCGTAAATTTGGGTACACTTTTGCTATATTGAACCTTCCTCATTTTTTAGCTCATCAGCGTAATTAGTACATATGTATGACCTGAACAAGACGCGGTAGTAAAAAAAACAACAACACCCTCAATACGCAATAGCGGGATTCAAACCCTAAAATCTCTGTTATTGACAAACTAGACCAGATAATCTTGACGTCTTAGTCCACGAACCCACCGATGCAGTTGTATTTTTTCATGTCTGTGTGTTAGTCAAAGTTCAAGCTTCCCAATTCTCGGTAAACTGTTCCCTCATACATAAACATGTTGACTTCTTGTTTATCAATAACAAGTGATAGAACAGCAGCAGGTTATAATTTCCTGTGCTTTACACTCCATGGAAGAGGAGGAAAGTTTATTCGGGTTAATTACATTAACAATAACAATACCACGCCCCTTGGGACGTCAGGTTGTCGCCAGTACTTCTCATACTGTCTCTACTGTTCGGCCACACCCTTGAAAGCGGACAGATACTTTCCTGTTGGCAAGTTCAAGGAAGGATAAACCGGCTAGACACAATCTCACACAACTCGGACTGACAAATGTACGTTCTGTTTGTTTATAAATAAACAAAACGTAAGGGCGTTTTGCCACCAGTGTTGAAACAAGAGAACAAAAGGTTCATCCCGATCACCCTGGAAGGTAGCAATTATACCTTGATGGACTAACTATTAATTGTATCTCCTCATTAATATTTAATTAATTTGGGTGTTGTTTGACTACGATAAATGAAATAAAATTGGATTTAAAAAAATTGATCTTAAAGATTGATTTCAAAATAGGATTCTGATATTAGTTTTTCATGATAAGATTAATACAAATCATTTAAGTAGTTTACAAGTCAGTTATTTTTGAGAAATTTAAATTTTGTTAAATAGTCATATTTAAATACATTTGGTGTAAAATTTATTAATAAATAGTGTTTATTGTGAATAACAATATGATTTGTTTGTTTTGACGAGGAAAACATACCTAAGTGTAATTTACTCAAAACCTATTTTAAAAAATTTGAAAATCATCTTCGAAGCTACAATACTTACACAATATGAGAAAGTTTGTGTGATTGTGTCGTAACTTTTATTTACTCTACCATCTTCTGTATTTATTTTAGTTTCATTGATATATTTATTTTATTTTAATTGCTTACCTGTCACCAAAAAAATAAGATGGAAGCTACCATTGGTGAAATGTATGAGTGACACATTTAATTTAATATCACCCACTTCGGTGGCCGTATAATCTAACGCGAGGTTAGTATCTCCATCGAGTGTACTGAAGGTTTTCTTTTAAAATGGGTTTCCAATCTCCTTACACGCAAATGCGGATACACTTTCTATAAATATAGCCTTCCTTATTACCCTTTAGAGATTGGTAGGGTGACCTCCCTTGAAAAGCGTAGCCCCATTTACCCCACCCTCAGTGCACAAGGCCGATATATGAATCATTACCAGCAATTAAGTCTAACGCGAGCTCGACGCCTTAAACCGTAACTGTGGTAATAACATTATACTAATATTACCAATATATGGTTGTAATTTTTCATTATATGTCGTAAGTAATATTTTTGTACCGTAATGAAAACATTAAAATATTTGTATAATTATTGATCCAATAAAATGTTGTTTGATAATAAAAAACATTAGTCCATTACATCAGGTTTTAATGTAAAAATGAATGCATACTAATAATTATTGTATTTACTATTAAATAGTAGATACAATTTTATAAATTAATATTTATTATTTATTTAATTATTAATTTTGTAATTTAAAGCATATTCATATGGATTCGAGGAGATTTTAGGCTATGATTTCAATATATATTTATTCTTAACACCACGTTTTAATATTATCATTTTTTCTATTGTGTACTTGTCTGATCTATACCCATTTAAATGCACTAACATGGTATAGGAAATAGTAAGATAAAATTTAGAGACATTGTAACCAAATTTGCGGGGAGATAGAGTGGGAAACATAAAAAAAAAATAGCTCTTTGTAGACACACACACGGGCAGGATTTGATGCCGGACCTCCCAATCACTGGCAAACCAGACCATATCCCAATTTGATTACGAATGAACATATCTGAGAGATAGAAAACTTCCAATTCGTGTATGCTTTGGCCAGGATAAATTTCAATGAAAGACCAAACTATCTGACAAATGCACTGCCTTCTATTTGAGATAATCTTAGGTTCTTGCCCCTAATAGACTTTGTCAAGGCCTTGTACAAGTTATGGACTCTGACCCCTTTCAATACTGAGGTGATTGCTACCTGCGATAAAGGTTTAAGAGGATTATTATAGTTTTGTTTGCTAAATCAGTCTCACTCTTTGGATGGGTGAAGGGAAGAGGGGCGGGCTCTAGAGTGATCTGATAGCTCTGGCAACACTGTGGACTGACTGAGCCGACAAAGGGAAAGTAAAACTCAATTGGTTTCTACTGAAACTGTAAATTAGGGGCTGGCGCTGATGCGACTCTTCACTTCCAACGACCATTGACCGGACCTTTAATAATCTACGTTTTCTTTTAGACCTAAAATTTTATTAAACCATATTAATATTGACACATATAGTTGGAAACTAGGTGGACTAAAAATATAGGTACTATAAAGATAAATTAAATAAAAATATATTCATTTAAAGCTGTGTAATACTTTAATATTAACTTGAATAAAAAAATTCACTTAACTTGCACACCAAAAATTATCTTGGGATATATATTTATATATCCCAAGATAATTTTTATATATATATAGAATGATTGACAGTAATTAAGTAAAGGCTACATTTAATAATGAGCTTAGTATTTAATTTTAAATTTCGAATGTAAGTCTTGAAATCTGGTCTGGAAACTAATTATTCAAAACAGTAATTGTTTCAAATTAGTAACCAAATTAAACATAAAAGATAAAGCTTGTAAAAATACCTCAGTTGCTAATCTTTATAAAATAAAATTTATTCACTTTAAATTAAATTGGTTTTGAATTTATTAGATAGAAATAAATATGAAAAACTACCCAAACAAATTATATATATATATTTATAAGTATATACATTAAAGTCTAAAAGTGTAACACACAAATTAAAACTTCTCTGAAGAAGTTATTATTAAACACTCAACAAAATTCACTCACTAAAAATCACAAAGTTCATTTAGTCAAAAAACTTTTTATTAAAAGGATAATGTGGAGTTGTTTTTAATTTAAAGCCTTTTGAAAAGGGGCGTGGTATTTTGGAGATATAAAAAGAATTAGTTAACTAAAAATTTGGAATGTACTTGAGCAATTTAATATAATTTAACTTCTAGGAACTAATTTAATTTTATAACCATCCACTAATTTCAGAGTTAGGCCAAAAACCCATCGATATATTTCCTTTCTGTCGCACGCCGGATGAACTGTGAAATGTCTCAGAACTGTCGCAAGAACAACCTTCATCTGGAACATGGCGTACTTGTAGCCAACACATTTTCTCAAACCGCCGGAAAACGGAAGAAAACTGTACGGATGTCGACCTTTGGAGCGCTCCGGTGAGAAGTTCTCTGGGTCGAACTCATCTGGGTTCGGGTAGATCTTGGGGTTGCGATGTAGAGAATATATGTTAAATAACAGATCACAACCTCTAGGTAAAATATAGTTCGTGATTTTGATATCTTCTGTTGTATTTCTTGGTACGAATGGCCCCACCGGATAAAGGCGAAGTGATTCTTTTATAACTTGTTCGATGTATTTAAGGTTGTTTAAATCCTCCATTGATACTGAACGCTCCACGTCATCTCCAAAAACAGCGTCAAGTTCTTCTTGTACTTTCCTCTGAACATCTTGGTGGAATCCTAGTAACATCATCGTGAAGCTCAGGCTGGTAGACGTTGTATCCATTCCTGCCATGATGGTCGAGTTTATTTCTCCAATGATTTCTTTCTTTGTTAAAGGACATTCATTATGTTCTATCATTTGAATCATGGAATCTATTAGTGATGGTCTATCTTTCTTGGTTGAGCTATCAGAGCCAACTCGTGTTGAAATTTTCTGATTGATTCTTTCACGGTACTCCTTAGTCTTCTTTACGAAGAGCTCGTTACAAAACGAATTCACGTAATTTGTACACTCTGTCATTGTCTTGTGGTATGATGTTAGGCGAATTACAATTGGATTAAGCAGCCAAGGTTTGAAGAACATTTGTGTAAAAATGCCATTGAAAGTGTTTATAGAATTGATATATTTTTCACTTGTTTTTTCTTGAACTTTCCTTTCAAAACCTATAACTGTTTCACATATACTATCAAAAGAAAATTTGGTAAAATAATTATGAATATCAATAGTGTGTGTATTATTACACGTTCCTACCAAACGATTTACTAAGATTTTACTGTTTGTATTAAACACCTTAACAAAATATTCAAAATGTCGGTAATGAAACGAAGAGAGAATAAACTTCCTGTGAATCTTCCATTGTTCTCCTCCAATTATAATCAAACCATCTCCCAGTGGATATTTATCTACTAATTTCTTACATCTTTCTCTTCCTAAACACTTTTCACTGTTCATTAATATTTCTAGATCACACGGATCCGAAACAAATATGACTAAATACGGTCCAGCCCAGAAACGACCTGTTGGACTATATTTTTGAAAAAGAACTAAATATTTTTGATACGATTCTTCTTGAGTCCAGGCAAAAGCGTCCAGGATATTTCCTATTAATGGAAATGCTTTTGGTCCAGGTATCTTACTTGCCAGGTTCCTGATATGTCTACGCTGCCACCACAGTTTTAATAAATAGAAAACACCAAAAAATATTGTGTGTAGGATCAAACCAACACTATTCATATTCACAAGCGACATTGTAAATTATAATATTTTAAAATAATGTTGTCTTTAAATTAAAATTAACCTTTTCCTTCGATTTTATATTGTGGACATACTTAAATTAAAATCTACTACTGTACTAAGAAGAATTTTTCTATCGATACGCTCTTATATACCTTGATTTTTAATCAATTTTTTGTTGATTTAATAATGATGGCCAGAAATAAAAACTTGTATAATGTAGTTGACCTAAGTACAAACGAGTTCAATGCTATTATTTTTTATGTTAATATACAAGTTGGTTAAGTTTTTTTATTTTGTTTTTTTGTGTGTGTATAAAAATAGAAGAAATGTAGTCAACCTCGAGACCAAAGAGTTCAATGTTCTTACTTTTTATGTTAATATGCAAACTAGTAACGTTTTTTTATTTTGTGTTGTTGAGTGTATAGTAGTTACTGTAAACAATTTTTACTTTCTCTCTATCTTACAGGTAGAGAAAGTATTGTGATCGTCAAAAAAATCGAACTCGAGATTTTGATGAATTTTGACGTTTCATGACTTCCTGAATCCGAAAAAGTGGTTTTTGAATTTCCGTCTGTCTGTCTGTCTGTCTGTCTGTCTGTCTGTCTGTCTGTCTGTCTGTCTGTCTGTCTGTCTGTCTGTCTGTACCTCCAACTAGAGCCTAAACTATTTTACCGATTGAGCTGAAACTTGATATCTAGGGTTTTCATAGGGTTGCCCCGAGGGGTTTTTGGAATTGGATATCTACCCCTAAAATTAAGGGTAGTTTACTGAAGGGCAAAAAGAGAAAAAGTCGATTTTCTCAAAATCGGCTCTAACGATTTTGATTAAATTTCATTTATGAACATAAATAAATATTCCAAACAAAATGGCTACTCTCAATATTTCGGCAAAATCGTTTTAAGGGCTCCGGTCTGATGCGTAAATTAACATTTTTTATAATAGCTCCGAAACTATTTGAGATATGAAATTACTTAGCATTACAAATATGTATATATATTTATAATACAAATATTTTATTCGAAACATATTTTTATAAAATCAATAAATTTCAATATATACGCAATTATATATATATTTTTAACTTTTTGGGCATTAAAGCTTAAGTATTGCGACCGTAAGAAAAACTAACCTGAAATGTTGATGGATGTCGACGTCTCATGACCCTCCGAACCCTTAAAAATAGTCTTTGCAATGCCGTCTGTCTGTGTGTCTATTAAAACTTAAAATTAAGGGTAGTTTACTGAAGGGCAAAAAGAGAAAAAGTCGATTTTCTCAAAATCGGCTCTAACGATTTTGATTAAATTTCATTTATGAACATTAATAAATATTCCAAACAAAATGGCTACTCTCAATATTTCGGCAAAATCGTTTTAAGGGCTCCGGTCTGATGCGTAAATTAACATTTTTTATAATAGCTCCGAAACTATTTGAGATATGAAATTACTTAGCATTACAAATATGTATATATATTTATAATACAAATATTTTATTCGAAACATATTTTTATAAAATCAATAACTTTCAATATATACGCAATTATATATATATTTTTAACTTTTTGGGCATTAAAGCTTAAGTATTGCGACCGTAAGAAAAACTAACCTGAAATGTTGATGGATGTCGACGTCTCATGACCCCCCGAACCCTAAAAAATAGTCTTTGCAATGCCGTCTGTCTGTGTGTCTATAAAAACTTAAAATTAAGGGTAGTTTACTGAATGGCAAAAAGAGAAAAAGTCGATTTTCTCAAAATCAGCTCCAACGATTTTGATTAAATTTCATTTATAAACATTAATAAATATTCCAAACAAAATGGCTACCCTCAATATTTCGGCAAAATGGCTTTAAGGGCTCCGGTCTGAAGCGTCAATTAACATTTTTTTAAATAGCTCCGAAACTATTTGAGATATGAAATTACTTAGCATTACAAATATGTATATATATTTATAATACAGATATTTTATCCGAAACATATTTTTATAAAATCAATAACTTTCAATATATACGCAATTATATGAATTTTTTTAACTTTTTGGACATTAAAGTTTAAGTATTGCGACCGTAAAAAAAAAACTAACCTGAAATGTTGATGGATGTCGACGTCTCATGACCCCCCGAACCCTAAAAAATAGTCTTTGCAATGCCGTCTGTCTGTGTGTCTATAAAAACTTAAAATTAAGGGTAGTTTACTAAAGGACGAAAAGAGAAAAAATTTGGTTTTCTCAAAATCTGCTTAAACGATTTTGATTAAAATTCGTATCTAGGCGTTGATTAAGATTATAAATAAACTGGCTATTTTCATTTTCCTATGAAAATGATTTTTAGGGTACTTTACAGAAGCGTTAATTTCCGTATCTCCACAACTATTGGAGAAACTAAACAACTTATCATTGCAAAATTGTAGGACTATTAGAAATAAAAAACTTTTATTTGACATTAATTTTTATAAAAACAGCAGTTTCTGAGATATTTGCAAATATATTAATACAATTTTGTGAGCTTTAGTTGTAAACATATACTACTTAAGTCTTAACGCAATAATGCTCCAATGCCATAGAGTAATTAAATATAAGTATCTAAAAAAGTATGTTATTTTTCCTTAAATCTCTTAGGAGAAATGTTTGCATAGCAATGATCTATCTCCATTTTAGACTCAATAGTCAATATTTACATTTTTTATTGGTCAAAATGTATAAATGAATAATTAAATATCAATGCGATGACTTGAAGATCTGCAACACCTTTTAAAATGTTAAAATTTTAACCAGAAATCGAAATTTTAATACGAAGTGTTGACCCTTGTGGAAGACATTAAACTGTTTGAAATTTTCTTAGGTGGACAAAGATGCGCCTCTTTTCTCATTGATTCTATATCATTGTATATTATTTTATGCGTGTTCTTATGTGGAGTGGTGATGATACAATGTACTACATTATTCCGTTCAGAAATCTTACGAGTTTATAGAAAGAGAGAGAAAGTCTGTGCGGTGCGCCGTACCATTTATTTCAAACCTTATAGGAAGAAGAGTTTATTTTAATCAATTGTAAATTAATATTTATACTTTTTTAATATTATAGAAATCAAGGGGTCAAATGGGTTCATATAAAAGCTAAACAATTTTTTTAATAGGCACTTAATATTCTTCTGGATGTCCAAAGTATAGTATAAGATTACTACTTAAAACCTAAAGTCTATACATAATGTATTTTCATTTGCGTAAACTTATTGTAGAATTGTTTAAACTGTTTTAATCAACACCCATAATCTATAATCTAACCAAACTTTAACAATTTAACTTCTCAAAACAAAAATATTAAAACGCTCTAATATTTTCTCTTTATAGCAAAGGTTACAAAGTCTAAGGTATCATTATCTCTAAAGACTGGGTCACCAGTTACTGGAGGCTGGGTTTCAAATCTCAGGTGGGTTTATTATCGTTTCCTTTCACTACTTGATCTATTACAACATTTATAACACTAACTTTTTACACTAATGTGGTTGATTTACTCAAAACACTTTACTTTATATCCCTTTCATATATAACTAGCCCCGTTTTTACATAATAACCTGAAAAAATATCTGGGTCAAAATCAAATTATAGTTATTTTAACTATTATTTATAGTTGATTTATATTGTCTTTGAATAAATGAGTAGCGTGGGCTCTTAATATAAACTTTTATTTCTAGTAATAAATTAATCCCACCTCAATGATTTTCAAGGGATTTATGTTGAGTTAGAATCCAAGTAAGTGCACTTCAAGTATTTATTTTTCAGTTATTTGTGTTAGAGTCAATAATTTTAGTGCATCATTACAAGCCTATTCTTGACAAACTGGATGGTGTTTTGATATTTCTTTATGAATGTATTTTAATCTGGTCTCATTAAAGCTAATTTGTATACATGTATCTCTATCTTTTTGCTTTTACGTGTTCTTTATCTATGAATGTTTTCCCTGTCTACGTATACGAGTCTCTAGATTTATCTAGAGCACCAGTTCAAATCTATTTCATATAAATACTAAACAATATTATAGAAACATTGAGAAATGCCTAGTATAACTGTCCACCAAAGAGCATAACAATATATTTCACATTTTCAAAGACTTACACAAAAAATATAATATTAACTTGTAGCTTAGAAACTATTAGTTTTATAAAAATATATTTCAAATAAAATGTTTTTAAATTCTAGTTGTACTGCAGTTTTAAAAAATAAAGTTATTTCGTATTTCAAATAGTTGCAGAAGTATGATCAAAATTGGAAATTTATTCTTATATAAATTAACCTCGAAATCATTTTCACGGAAAAATAAGAGTTGCCATTTGGTTTTTAATGTTAAACCATGCCTAGATACAAAATGTATTCAAAATAATTAAACGTGGATTTTGAGAAAATCGATTTTTATCTTTTTCCCCCCATCAGTAAACTACCCATAATATTAGGGCTGTGCCATAGCTTGTAGTCTTAGTCAATCTAGAGAATGCAAGGAGGTCGTGCTCATATTTTCAACTGACCTGAACCACCAGACGACCATTCGTACCAGATCAGGTTTTTTAAAACAGAGATTGTTTTGCCAATGGCATAACACAGAGTATTGGCAAAACTAGTAATTTAGGGGAGACACCTCTACATTTTTGGTATATAGAAACGAGTTTTTTTTAGACCTTTGGAAGAAAAGGGGGTGGGGGGCACAGAAGGACTCCAGTTGTTAGGGGGCTGTTCAGAAATGCTCTACATACTCAGCTACCAACATGTGGGGAGAATATCCTACAGCTTTTGATTCCCTGTTCAGTACAGAGGAGGATGACCCAACCCATCTTGAAAGTCTGAGTTAGATAACAACCGCGCAACGCCTGTCGGTCGTGTGTTTGACACCAGTTAGGGGGAGGGGCAGTAGTGACAGTTGGATATATGATTCCGAAAGAAAACACCTTAGAGGAACATTATGAAAAACTAGAATACCAGTTTTAGGTAAATCAGTAATATTGTTTTGCCTATAGGCCGAGATATGAATAGACAGACAAATTGCATCGCGAATTTTTTTTTGTTTTGTTTCAGGGAGTCATCAAACTTCAACATTTATCAATATCTCAAGTATTTTTAAAGATCACAATAATTCTCTTTCTGAAGGTTCGAAAGCTAGAAAATAGGAGCACAAATCTGTATATAAATATTGAATATCCTTCTCAACGCTGTTAATAATCGAACCTGGACTCTCACTATTTTAGGTCGACACCTATGACCACTCAGCTGGGGAGACACTATTGTGTTTTTGGTTGTCAATATTATTTTAAGGCTGTGAACGTGTTTTATTTTTACTTTACTTGCTTATTATATCTCAACTTTAAGATGGAGTGGAAAAAAAACGCGAGTTAAAATAATTATTTTGAAAAAAAAATGTTGCCAAAATAAACTAGATATTGCTACATTAAGTAGGTCTAAATTTAGTTTAATTTTCAACAAAATTTATTACATATCTATTATGGACTTGCCGGTATTTTATGGAAAAACTTTTAAATAAAATGAAGTGGTCCCAGTCAAATGCCGCAATGCTCATGACTTTTTTTTATCACCGCGTCTCACTATTCATATGTTCTGTACACATATGTACTATTTACACTAGTGGATACATGATGATTGTTGAATTATATGAAGTGTACTCTCATTTGCATGGAGGAAAGTGGAAAACCTTTTGGAAAAATCTCCCAAAGTATACCCAACTGAGGTTCGAACCTCTATCTGTCAGTCATCGACATTCTAGTCTATTGCGAGAGTGACACGTTAGACAAATATTCAAGAACTGTTGATATTTCTATTTTTATGAAATCAAACTATTATATTTCTACTGAAGCAATATTTAATTTATTTTGTCCAAAAACGTATTTTCTTGTTTTTTAAATAAAAAAATAAAAAATTGGCGCTTTCTTCCATCCAATGTTAAAAGATATTCATTGAAATATATTTGTTTGAAGTAAATCCACCTCTTGGACTGTGAAAACACTTATTTTCTCACGACTTACGTGGGAACTAAACCCCCCCGCTCTGATGAACAAGCCCTGGGACCGTAAAAAGTTCGACGGTAAAGTCACCCCGACGTCCGACCTCGTGGCGACAGTGGCGCCCCAGAGACTGTTCGTGAAGGTGAGGAAACATAGGTCCAACGATAGCCTGGCCCAGGAGATGAAGGATTTCTTGGCGTCGACGCCGAGACGCTTCATGAGGCTCAAATGCAACAGGGTGGACGGCCAGCCCGAGGAGGATGTGACCTCGGTGCTCGCAGATGACTCCATTTTGTCTCAGGACAACGTAGGGGGTGAGGTTTTCCTCGGCTTCTGAGGTCGAGGGGGTAAGTTGAGGGCTTATTTAAATAATATATTCAATATGCTTTATAAAAAATATATTAATTCCATTTTTACGGGAGGATGGTGTTGGACTTTTTTTTAAAGATAATTTTATTCGTCCGGGCTGGGGTCTTACATGGCCTACCCCTTTCTTTTGATCCACACAAACTCTACTTTCATATATTTAAGAATTAATAGCCAGAGCTATTATTTATGCTTATTAGTGGGAACTACTCCATCTAGATATCATATTCTGAAAATTGAAAAATGACACCTGGACACGGGAAGGTGGAAGGGGAGGTCCCGGGTTCGATTCCCGTGTCCAGGTGTCATTTTTCAATTTTCAGAATTTCATATATTTGCTTCGTCACTCGATCCACACTCATCCTATCAACATGAATAATTTGTTAATATTCTATCATTGACTTAATAATGGAAAAAATAGCTTATTTTTTATCAACAATTATTTTCAAAGCCAGTTTGAAAGAGTGCAAAGATGTTAAGAAAACTTCACATGCCCTCTTTTATTTCCTCTTGACGCACAAATATACTCTTGAAGATCTCTGTCTTGATTTCAGCACAAAGACACTCTTCATCACGCCATCGCGCCCATCCTGGTGGCGGCCCAGTGTTTCGGAATAATGCCCGTGGAAGGGATACTCGGTCCTTCACCGAGGTCCCTCAGGTTCAGGGTCAGGTCCTTCAGGCTCGTCTACACCCTAACGGTTTGGCTCTGTATCGGCGCCCTCGAGGTCCTCTCTGTCTGTCACATGATCAACGCGCTGGGGAACAGCACCGGCAGCATCATGAGTGAGAACCTTAGTTTATTGGGTGTTCAGCTTTATATATTCATCTATGGCGCAAACCGGTCATTTGGTATAGTAGTCAGTGCACCGGGCTACTAGCCTATAGGTCCCGGGTTCGATTCCTGGCAGGTACCATGCTTATTTTATCCTAAGAAGAACTAACCCGATGGCTACGGTTAGAGTGTTTCCACTGGTTCTACAACCTCGTACTTTCTTTCACCATAACCTCATCCCATCGGGACATGGAAAGAACCTCCAGGGAAAGTATGTACTATTAGTACATTCGGGCGTCCCCTGGACAACGTACATTAGTACTGATAATCGTTTCACGAAATGGGATACGAGTGATTAGTCCAAACACTTATATATATAGGCAACATCCTTTAAAGCTAATTATCATTTTACGAATCGTTGTATCAAGCTTTCAACAAACACACTCGGGGTGTTTTTATTTTATTTTGTCCAGATCGATCCAGAGAATCCATTCAAGACCTATGAACCGAGCACCCCTACCTACCTCGTGGATTAATGACCAGCGGTAGATTCGCCTTAACCCTCCAACGATCTTGCCGGCACAAACCTACTAGACTTACTTTCATTTCTTCATACGCCAAGACATGTGTTCTTCGGTTGTCACTTTTGACATATTAAGAGCTGTAAATTAGATATAAGGAATCCGTTTACCCTGAATCATCGCCATGGCTTATCTTGTGAGCTGCACTAAAATATATTAGCTTTAAAGGTGTTGATATCTGTGACGTCATGGCAGGTCAAGATAGTCATTTCTTATGTAATTGTACTTACGTTTTATTCGGCAATTTTTAAATATATAAAGTTTAAACAAAAACCATAAATTCTTTAATAATTCTAAAAATAGTCCACACTCTCACAAAATTATTATTCTTATCTTTAAATAGTTTTTTTGTGTGTAAAATAGTAGCATATGTTTATCTAGAATAGGAAACAAAAAAAAGGTAAAATTAAAAAAAAACAAGTCGATATTTTCGAGGCGCAAATAGTAGAGTGAGTGTGTGAACTCGTCAGAAAAATAGGGGAAGTGTTATCAGTAGCTAAACCAGAGTCCTTGCAGGGTGAAATGTTCATTTTCTTCCCTCTCTTACTATTTCGTTCATTGGTGTCCAAGTGTATTAGTGCTTAGACTGCTTAGGTGCGTCAAGTTAAGATGCAACCCGCTTCACAAAATAGATTTGAAATCTCCGAGTAGGCAGCGTCGTTAGCCATATCTCAAATAGAATGGGCATATATTTTTCGAAAAAAAAAACCTCCCCCCCATCTAAGATTGAGCCCATTAATATCGATGCTCGTCCCTAACAGTCAGTTAAGGCTCTTTCTATAGCGACCCTCCTCGGTGGCGTAGTTGGCTAACGCGATAGAATTGTGTTGTATTTAGACTGCCGTGGACCGGGAGATCGAGGTTTGAATCTCGGTCAGGTGAACTAGGGGAGAGGTTTTCTATAGATGGTTTTCCACTCTCCCTCCACGCAAATGTGGGTCCACTTCCTCTAAATTCAACCTTCCCAATTCCTAACCCATTAAAGTAATTAGTACATAAGCTTATAACCCGAACGGGTAGTAAGACGCGATGATAAATAATAATAATAATAATCTTATAGCGACGCAACCACATTATTGTGAGCTGTTACATTGACGCCCAGCTCTCGTTTATTTTCCTAGCCGGTATAGGCGCCGCGACGGCTGGCGCCGTGTTCTACGGCAACGCGTGTTTGGCCCTCTTCCTGTTCCTGAAGCTGGCCAAGAGGTGGCCTCGTCTCCTCTCCTCTTGGTCCGAGATGGAGAGGATCATGTGGAGGTGGAGCTGTCCTAAACTGGTGGTGCGCTTCAACGTCATCACCGCCGTCATCATGCTGCTGGCTCTAGGTGAGGGAGAGGACGTGTGGAGGGGGAGTTGAGGAGGAAGGACAGTGTGGAGGAGAAGTTGAGGAGGAATGACAGTGTAGGAGGGGGAGTTGGTAGGGAGGACAGTGTAGGAGGGGGAGTTGGTAGGGAGGACAGTGTGGAGGGGAAGTTGAGGTGAGGACGTGTGGAGGGGAGTTGAGGAGGAAGAACATTGTAAAGAGGAAGTTGTGGAGGAAATATACTGTGGAGGGGAAGTTGGGGAGAAAGAACACTGTGGAGGGAAGTTGAGGGGGAGGACAGTGTAGGAGCGGGAGTTGAGGGGAGGATGTGTGGAGGGGAGTTGAGGAGGAAGGACAGTGTGGAGGGGAAGTTGAGGGGAGGACATTGTAGAAGGGGAGTTGGATATGAAGGACAGTGTAGGAGGGATATTTGATAGGGAGGACAGTGTAGGAGGGAAGTTAGGGAGGAAGGACAGTGCAGAGAGGAAGTTGGGGAGGGAAGACAGTGTGGAGGAAAAATTGAGGAGGGAGGACACTTGACCAATATTCTAACCTTGATATCCTTGACATATCCCAGTTTATATTGGTAACTGTTATCAAATATTACGCAAATTAAATAAGGATCAATACCTTTGTCAATCAAAATAATTTTTTGCCTCTTTCCGTACCTTAAACAACATATTTTTTGTTTTACATTTAATAATGGTAAGAGTTTCAAGAAAGAGGGGTTTACATTTTGATATCGGAACGGGAAATAATAGCGCCTGATTTTGATAAGTCGAGAATATTACTATTGGTAGCTCTACCCTGAAAACCTCTAAAAACAAAGAGTTGTTGTGACCTTCCAGTGGAGCACATCCTGAGCATGATGATCAACATCCCAGAGATCCTCGCCCCGGGAAAGAGCCGGGGCCCCATCTGCCCCCTGTGGGACTCCGACGACCCCGAACCCGATGACTTCCTGCGGGTGTACTGCTGCCACTCTCACAGGTTCATCTTCACGACTGTAGAGTACAGGAACTGGATAGGAGGGATCGTCTTTATCGGCAGCAAGCTCGCCACCTTCGTGTGGAACTTCACCGACCTCTTCCTCATCCTCGTCAGTATCGGGTTGTCCGAGAGGTTCAAGCAGATCAACAAGAGGATGCTCACCGTCAACAGGAAGGTCTGTCTAGGGCAAAGGGTTTCAAAACTTAAATTAGTCCAAGGTCACAGTCCACAGACAAGGTATTACAACGGACCCACAGCCTTCAGGTGCTCGAGTCTTCCACCCACGAGGATCGCTAAGTGCAGTCACAAGTGACAACATCGCAATCAAGCAGGCATTAAAAAAAGTTCACTTAAAGATGGTTTTACTAGAGAACAAACCGGACCCGAGTTGTAGGGATCAGTGCACCTTGTGGCTACGAGTCTTGGGGTCTCTTGTTCGATTCCCGGCTGGTAACTCGGATATTTTTCCCGAAAAGCGAACTACTCCAACAGTCAACAAGGTTTGGTTAATTAGACTTAAGTTAGGTTTAAGAGTTTCTCATGGTTCCACACGCTCATACTCTCCATCACCATCATACTCACCATCACCCTCATACTCACCATCACCTCATCTCACTGGGACATGGAAAGAGCCTCCACGGAAAGGATGTACTATTAGTAAATTCGGGCGTCCCCTGGACAACGGTACGTTAGTACTGGCTAAACTTTCCACAAACTGATCTACTGATTGATGTAGCCCAGGCGCTCAATATTAAATATTATTTTCATCATTATTATTAGAGAACAGACAACAATTACCTCTTACTGTCAATAAACCCTCTTTCATAAAACTAGGTTCAGATAGCGTCCCCTACCCCTTTTCCATAAACCAACCCCCTAAACGAGCCTACTCAAACTAGGAAAAAAATAAATTGTTAGAATACAATGGTTCTTTATTTATTCATGTGAATATTTGCAAATTATATAATTGTTAACAATCTTCAAACACGTCGACTAGTTACTTGTCTGAAAAGGTTTGACCATTAAAAGGTGAAGAATGGGTGAGTTGAAGGAGGGATTTCTGGTAACTGAACTATTGTATTCGGACCACTACAACTAACAATTTGAAAGTGAGTTGTTTCACTTGGAAGTGATGTTATCACTGAGGACTGCAACTAGCACTCTCCACTGACTAGAGACTCAACCTGGCTTTGGAGCGCAGCGAAACTCCTGTAAGGCTGAGTGTCTGGTGTATACCTTGGTTTTATTGCGATATGGGAACGTGTATTGTCTTGGGATATGGGAACATGTATTATCTTGTGATATTGGAACGTGTGTCCACAGTTCCTGAGACGAGAGGAATGGCGGGAACTCAGAGAGCACTACGCCATGCTGTCCACCCTGACCAAAAATCTGGACAGTAATGTGTCTGGGATCGTTCTTCTTTCGTTCGCGAACAACCTGTACTTTATATGTCTTCAACTTCTCAACGGACTATCGTAAGTACAGCCAGAGTAGATTTGCTCAAAACTTAGGCCTATATTTAGTTTGTTTTCAGTTTATCTTGATGAGGACAAAAAATAATGACAAAACTTTGAAGTTTCCTTTATTTTTTATTATATTAATGAATTTTCTATCTAAAAATGACTGAAGATGATTTATATAAAATTAATCAATAAATATATATTCTATAAATCACAATTTGGTTGGGGCGTTAGCCCCTGTCATCATCATCATAATCATAAACTCTTTCCAACCTGTGGTCGTGTCAGATTAGTAAAATGCCTCCATCCTCCTCCATTATTTCACCATTCTTCCGCCTTTAATCGCGTCCCGTCTTCTCCTCTCACTTGAACACTTTCTATTACCTGCTCCTACCATAGCTTTCTTGGCCTCCCCTGCGGTATTTTCCCTTCATTTCCATAATTTTCTTTGGCATCCTCTCCTTCTCCATCCTCATTACATGATCACACCATCTCAACCTTGCTTCCTCTACTATCTCACGTACTCCCACTCTTTTACGAATAACCTCAATCCATTTCTTGTTTCTCCTCGTGACTGCTAACATGCTCCTCACAGCGACTGTCACTCTCCTATTGATCTGGGGCCCGAGTACAGTAGAATTTTCTTAAGAAGAACCTTATCTGAAACTTCTGAACTACCATCCCCGCTGGAAATATTGCATTAAGACGATATTTCTTTTCAAATCGGGGGAAGGATCCATGGGTGGAAGACACACACAACACACACACACACACACACACACACACACACACACACACACACACACACACACACACACACACACACACACACACACACACACACACACACACACACACACATACACACACACACACACACACACACCAACTTCCCCAGATGGTCAAGCGCTGGAATAAAATTAGGGATCTAGCCGAAATAAACACATCTGAACGTAGAAGACAGCATGAAAAGAACCAGGTGAAAGGACAAGAATTAATGATATAGCAGTAAAATTCAGATTGAGGCAGTGCAAATATTGTTGAGGTTAACTATCGGTGTCATCAAGACATGGCTGAGGACACCTCTGATGGAAAGCAGACTTTTGTTTTGGCTCTTCTGTGTGTCCACGATATCATTTTAGACACACAAGTAATTGAGGGGTTTGCCAAAATTATAAGCAAATCAAAACAAATGCACAAGGAAGTGGCCAAATTTCAATTACATATATATCAAAATACTTCTTTATGTTTTAAACCATATTGGAGATATTTTTAATAATTCTCTACAAGTAGGAATTTTTCCATCTTTGTGGAAATCTGCAGTAGTGAGGCCTATCCCTAAAACCCCTTGGTGCGTTCTTATATTACGTAATCCTTGTGTATTTTAGCTCTAGTTTTTATACATTTTTTGTGTGTTTTTTATATATATATATTATTTTTTTAAACTTCATTATAATTGTATTGGATAAGTGTAAGAAAAGGCGGTAGACTTAACTTCGCCATTAAAGTCGTTGATTATTATTATTATTATTATTATTATTATTATTATTATTATTATAAAACACGGAATAGTCATGTAAGTAACAACCTGTAGCCTACCTTTAAGAAAATATTATAAAATAATAATGATTTGTTTAATTATTTTTCCGTGTGCTACTTACTATCTTATTTCCAGAAGCCCAGGATGACCTTAAACGACGGTTTTGAGGGTAAATTTTAAAGGGGTTGGGAGGGGGTGGATCCTAAACTGGGACCCCCGTTAAGAGTTCCCCCTCCCCAAAATTTGCTCCTTGGATTCATCCCTATTTCAATTGGGTGTTGCCCTTATGATTAGCTTTGTTATAAATAGTATATATATCTTAATATATATAATTCTTCTGTACGTGTGTATGTCACTGAACTCCCCCTAAACGGCTGGACCGATTTTGATGAAATTTTGTGTGTGTGTTTTAGTGGGTCCGTGGATGGTTTAGATTCACAATTGGACCCGGTAGGTGGCGCTGAAATCGGGTACTAGGATTTTTTTATTTTTTAGGGAATTTTTTTGGGGGGATTTTTTAAAAATTTTTTGCATATCAGAACATGTAACCTCAAAATTTCACCCCCACCCCCAATATTTATAATAATGAATATAATATTAATAATTGACCGTTAAAAAAAATCTTAATTTCATCAATAATTGACCGTTAAAACCTTCTGAAAAGTTCATGAATAATTGAACTTCTGAGAATAATTCATAGTTATGTTTTTTTTTTCAATACAGCTTATATTTGTGGAGTTGTGGACGAAATGCCAAAAATGAAAAGATGTTTTATTTTGTATGTTGTCTTGACAAACACTGAATTTGTAATATTTGTGTAACTCACTAATTGGAGTTCATTGTGAATTTGTAATTGTGATGATCACATAGTATTTGTTTTATTATCGAAATCAATTATGCCACCCACCCGCCTCAGTGGCGTAGTTGGCTAACGCGCTAGTCGTGTTGAGCTCGACCACCGAGGACGGGGAGATCGAGGTTCGAATCTCGGTCGGGTGAACTGGGGGTGGTTTTTCCTAAATGGTTTTCCACTCTCCCTCCACGCAAATGCGGGTTCACTTCCTCTAAATTCAACCTTCCCAATTCCTAATCCATTAGAGTAATTAGTACTTAAGCGTATAACCCGAACGGGTAGTAAGACGCGGTGCTAAATATTATTATTATTATGCCACCCAAACGAAAAGCCAACGTTCGGGCAGGACAACGTCTGTCGGGTCCGCTAGTGTATATATATATATATGTTTTTTTTTTAATTTATACGATACGTTTATGACAAATTTCATCTGAACATAAAATTTCGCAGCTCTATTTTTTTATCGCCACATATAGCAGTATTTCTCAAACTTTGGTCAATCTTGAACTCCTTTTGGGGCCATGGACTAACTTGAGCACCCCATCCAGCTCTATTAAAAAAGAAGGACACAAATATTTTACTTGACTATTATTATTAGAGCTATTTAACATGCAGTTTATAAATTTACTGATTATATCAGCACATGACTTACAAACTACCTGCTACAGTGGCTGCATGGTCTAAGGCGTCACTCTCGCAATAGACTAGACTGCCGATGACGGGGAGATCAAGGTTCAAATCCCAGTCGGGTGTGTATTAAGGTTTTTTTTCTTAAATGGTTTCCCTCTCTCCTTCCACGCAAATGGGGTGCAATTCATCTAAATTCTGCCTTAATCGTCTTTAAATCTGTGTTAATCTGTTTGATCAGACTTACTATTACAAACAAAAATATTTTACAATCAGTAAACTAAGTGATACTTCTCGTACCCTTGGGTGTACGCAGACCTCAAAACAGTAGCATCGCATATTGCCAAATATTATATATCGAGCAGTTTTTTTCTTTTTTTTTTCCCAGCCCTAATTTGAACGGTGCCCTCGACAGTGTTTACTTCTTCGACAGTGTTACTTTCGGCTCTTTCGCCTTCTTCTCACACGGACTGTCACCGTGACCTTATTCACGGCTAAGATTCATGACGAGAGCCGAATAGCTCTACCCGTGCTCTACAACTGTCCTTCAGACAGCTACTGCGAAGAGGTAAATAAATAACGACGTTTTATTCTTGTACATAGTTATAGAGTGAGTGACGTATTCATAACTCGTATGGCAGGCAGATCTTCTCTTGCTCTGCAACTACCAGGAGAACAGCTACTGTAAGAGGTGAGTCATGTCATGTTCTTTCTATTGATGAGAGCAATGTAGGTTTTCTCCGGCTCTACAACTACCAGGAGAACAGCTACTGTAAGAGGTGAGTCATGTCATGTTCTTTCTATTGGTGAGAGCAATGTAGGTTTTCTCCGGCTCTGCAACTACCAGGAGAACAACTACTGTAAGAGGTGAATCACGTCATGTTCTTCCTATTGATGAGAGCAATGTAGGTTTTCTCTTGCTCTGCAACTACCAGGAGAACAGCTACTGTAAGAGGTGAGTCACATCATGTTCTTCCTATTGATGAGAGCAATGTAGTCGACAGTGTTGTCTATTGCGAGAGTAGCGCCCTAGACCATGTAGCCACAGAAGCGCGCATGAAGAAAATTCAACTCAGTGTTTGTACAGAAGCAATATTTGCTTTCTTTTGACCAACATAGTGTTTCAGTATAAAAACTGCAAAAACAATTATATTAGCTCGCGACATTAAATAATTATTGTTTCTGTGTAGGTTCTGAGACTTCAAACGCAGATAACAACGGACGAGATCTCTCTCACTGGACTCCGTTTTTTCTCAGTCACAAGGAATTTCATGCTAGCGGTAAAGTCCTACCTACAACAGCTCTACCGATTGCTACCAAATTGATTGAATACTATCTATAAAACGTATCTATAAAATAGTATTTTGTAATCTGCACTTGTTATCGCAGGTCGCCGGGGCCATAGTGACGTACGAAGTGGTCCTTCTCCAGTTCAACGTCGCAATGCTGAGCGGCAATCACACGGAGCCTGCTGTGACGACGCCTAATGGACCGACGCCTGTGTCTTGAATCTTATGATGACGCTTCTAGTGAAAATGTACTGGATTACCTGACCTGAACTTTACCTTACCTAAAAGTACATTATTATTTGCCTGGAGAGACGGTGGTAAATCGTAATATTTAGGTAGGAATAAAATATTACCTCACCCAACGTATCCGGTCTAGAATCGAACTCCTGACTTACAGTTTTAATTCATAAAGAGGAGTCTCGCGCAGGTGAGCAAGTGAACAAAAGCGTCAGTTTCGTCTTTGTCTGGTTTGCCTGGGAGGACAGGGTAGGGTTCGAACCCCGGAAGAGCGTATTGAGGTGTTTTTCCATTTAGTTGTTCCCCACTACACCTCTACGCAAATGAGGGTACTCGTTCTCCAAAATTTTACCTACCCCATCAATTATTCCATTCGTGTAAATAAGTGGATATCCCGGATGGGTAGTAAGAAGCGAGCTCCGAAACAATTCGGTCATCGATTACCTTATTCGAGAGGTAGGAACGAGGAAGTAGTTTTAGAGGAAACGCACCCACAATAGCAGGGGATGGTGGTGGAATGGTAGTAAGTAATCCACGGAATCTGGCAATTTTTTTAAAAAAATTAATATTATTTGTAATTTCTCTCGACGCCTTGGAGAGAAAAGTATTGTTATCGTCAAAATAATCGAACTATGGATTTTGATCAATTTTGAAGTTTCATGACCTCATGAAATTAAAAAAAGTGTTTTTCGCGATGCAGTCTGTTTATATCTCTCCTTAGAGCCGAAACTATTTCACTGATCGGTATAAAACTTGGTATTTATATATTCATAAGGTTTTCCCGAGACGGTTTTTGGAATTAGATATATTATTTTTATTTTATTATTTATTATTATTTAGGTGTTCTGTCTCACGACAGGTCAATCCTTTTGTCAGCCCAATGTGCCTTGTCCTCTGACTCCCTTCAGCTCCCAGAATTTTCTTCTTTCCTTCGAGTCATCTAATATTTGAATCCTATTTCTTCCTTAGCTCCTTTTCCCTCAACCTTTCTTTCTATGTCGTCGTGTAGAATACAGTTATTCTTTATGGATTAACTGAAAACCTTTTGATTGGCCGCAATCTTGAAACGAAAAGCCAAATCGAAAAACTATTTACTGTGCATACATCGTTCGGCTTAGAATCAAAGAATGTCCTCTTCGAAATTGAGTTAAAATTGGTGGACACATTAGAATGTTCTCGCGGCGAAAACATCCGGACAGACGGAAGAAATTCCAAATGGTCAAATTAAAATATAACCTCGCTACACTCGGTAAAACCTGTCAGGTCAAGGTATTAATTTAACGTACCCTCATCTGACGCCTAATCGATCTTTTTTAGCGTGTATGTGATGAAACTTACGAAAATATTATTTTATAATCCGTTGATAAAAAAGAAAGTTGATTCAAAATGTTGGTAAGACTGTTTAATAGGTTCGAATATAAACAAAAAAAAGCATGAGGACGAATTCATTATTTAGTGAATTAATTATAATGTTTCCTTCTCTGTGTTTTTATTATGTTTTCACTTTTCAAAGACACGAACAATTTAGGGAACTTTTTCATTTATTTGCACTTTTTGAAACGATTGATTATATCAGCGCACGACTTATAAACTAACTTAAATCTAGAATAGACACAACATCCACTCCATCACTGTGAAAGGGGAAACTCACATTTCCCAGTGATACATTTTTCGGCCATGCCGGGAAATCGAACCCAGGACTTTTAGTTCAATAGACAGACACGCTACCGACTGAGCTAAGATGTCGGACTGGGAGAACTTAATTAACATTGTAGTGGCTGCCTTTTTAAACACATAATGCTTTATTCTACAATTACATTTTATTCAAAAATAATCTTTGATATTAAAATAAACGTTACTGCTCAATACAGAGACTTTTTACCAAAAATTGGAGATATTTAGGCTACTTCAAAATAATAAATAATGTAAAACGAAATAATATATATTGCTAAAGAAACATGTTGAGGAAAAAAGGAAAATTTCGGTTCACCGAAGCCCATAAAAATAGACTCCCCATTTCCCATACTTTCATAAAAACAGATTTGCTTATAGCTCGGAAACTATTTGTTTTAGAAAAAATTTACTTGGAATTAAAGTTATTTATTTTCAACAGTCCTACAAATTTGCAACTATAAGTAAGTTCGTATCTCAAAGAATTGCAGAGATATGATTCAATATGAGATATCCACGTACGTAAACTACCACCCTCTAGATAATTTTACCGGAAAAATGAGCTCCACATTTTATTTTGTGACTAATGTCAACAGTGACTATGGAACTTACGGACATGGGGTATGAAGATAGGGCTTAACGTGTTCCGTCACAGATTGTAGTCGAGTTGTGTTCCAAGATGTCCGTTTCTTCGGACTCACTAAGTTGGACCAAGACTATCGCATATGTCACAATCGTACCAGCAATCTGAGGGGGAGAAAAAACCTAAGCTTATACTTCCAAAAGAAAAGTTTTATTTTAAGTATATACTTTTATTTTTATCGAGACGTTAGTATTACAAAAGTTATTTCCCCCCATGGCTAACACCTAACTTAGGTAGGTAATACAGCTAGAACCAGACGTCTTAATAGCCCGTCTCACCCCACAGATAACACCTAACTTCTGTAGATAATACAGCTCGAAACAGACGTCTTAGGAGCCCGTCTAACCCCACAGATAACACCTAACTTAGGTAGGTAATACAGCTAGAACCAGACGTCTTAAGAGCCCGTCTCACCCCACAGATAACACCTAACTTAGGTAGGTAATACAGCTAGAACCAGACGTCTTAAGAGCCCGTCTCACCCCACAGATAACACCTAACTTAGGTAGCTAATACAGCTATAACCAAATGTCTTAAGAGCCCGTCTCACCCCACAGATAACACCTAACTTAGGTAGGTAATACAGCTAGAACCAGACGTCTTAAGAGCCCGTCTAACCCCACAGATAACACCTAACTTAGGTAGGTAATACAGCTAGAACCAGACGTCTTAAGAGCCCGTCTCACCCCACAGATAACACCTAACTTAGGTAGGTAATACAGCTAGAACCAGACGTCTTAAGAGCTCGTCTCACCCCACAGATAACACCTAACTTAGGTAGGTAATACAGCTAGAACCAGACGTCTTAAGAGCCCGTCTAACCCCACAGATAACACCTAACTTAGGTAGGTAATACAGCTAGAACCAGACGTCTTAAGAGCCCGTCTCACCCCACAGATAACACCTAACTTAGGTAGCTAATACAGCTATAACCAAATGTCTTAAGAGCCCGTCTCACCCCACAGATAACACCTAACTTAGGTAGGTAATACAGCTAGAACCAGACGTCTTAAGAGCCCTTCTAACCCCACAGATAACACCTAACTTAGGTAGCTAATACAGCTATAACCAAATGTCTTAAGAGCCCGTCTCACCCCACAGATAACACCTAACTTAGATAGGTAACACAGCTCGAACCAGACGTCTTAAGAGCCGATCTCCCCCCACAGATAACACCTAACTTAGGTAGGTAATACAGCTAGAACCAGACGTCGACATACGGTCTTAGTGTAATCCATCAAGGTAAGGCTGCTTGCTATCTTTCAGGATAAATCAGCTAAAACTTTATTTAGCACCGCGTCTTTTTACCTATTCGGTTTATACGCTTATGCACTAATTACTCTAATGGTTTTAGGAATTAGTAAGCTTATATTTAGTGCATGTTTACCCGCATTCACGTGGATGGAGAGTGGAAAACCAATCTTAGTAAACCCGGCTGAGATTTGAACCTCGATCTCCCCGTCATGGGTAGTCTAGTCTATTGCAAGAGTAGCGCGTTAGACGACGCGGCCACCGAAGTGGATGCTAAAATGATTCTACGGTCGAATTCCCATAAGAAGAACTTAATCTAATAACCAGAAAAGTTAATAGAAATACTTTGAAATAATTATACTTAGGGCCATGTTATCCGCAACATTCACTTTGATAGATATTATCAATATCCAGTGGTGACTCGTGTACAGGCACTGCGGAACTGCAGTACCCCCTATTTCCACTTGATATCATCGATAACATTTAATATAATGAGTCCTTTTTTCTTTAATTTTTTCTTTATTTCTGTAGTACAATATATATTCCTTAAGCTTAATGTCAGTACTTCAATAGCCATCCCCCAGTTTATGAAAAAGATACAAAAATGTTTTTATGGAACTGTGCGCTTCACAGTGCCAGCGACGTGGTGTTTACTGTTGTGCGCATGCGTACATAGGAGTGGAGTGGATGCAGCAAGTATTACACGAAACGCAATAATTTTTTTCTCTAACATTCTGGCTATTCCAGCATTCTTCTCAAGATCACCACAACGTGTGTCCATTCTCAAAAAACATATGGACGTCAGCATTCCACGTCCATCCTCTACAAGGTGGAATTTCAACATACGGACCATAAACAGAGTTCATGAAAAATTTGCAACCTTTAAAAAACTCCCTTACTGAAATTCAGTCAACATCAAATTCAGATCAAACCATTGCAGAAGCAACAAGAATCTTAAAATATCTGAATGATGATAATTTCAACTTTTGTTAGAGATTTTTCATCAGATTATGTCTCATGTTGAAATAATTTACAACCAAATGCAATCTCGAGAAATTAGTATTTTTAAAGTTAATGAATGTATCACAAATTTCAAAAATGCTATTTTAGACTTTAGGAACTCAAAGTACTCTAGAGAATCGTTCAAAGACACTTATGGCAGAAGCTAAGGAAGTGTGTGACTATATTTGTGTAGATATAATGGACAGATATTTTTCCACTAAACATTTAATACCTGCTAAATTGTACAACAAGAATTGCTTCACTAGATTTAAGAATGAACATCCCACAAAAGAGATTGTACTGACCACTGAAGCTTATCCCATGATTGACAACGAAAAGCTCGAAACTGAACTAAAAGTATTCTATTGTAGGACTGATATTCATGAATATTGCAAATTTATTGAGCTGCTTAGATTTATCTTGGAAAATAATCTAGATGATGTTTTTAGTGAAATTACGAAACTGATAAAAATCCTCTTGACAATTCCCATGACTATATCAGAGGCAGAACGCTGCTTTTCAATATTGAAAAGAATAAAATCTTTTTTAAGAAGCACTATGAACTCGGAAAAACTAAATGCGCTTGCAATACTTTCAATGGACTCCAAATAATACACTGCCTTCTATTTGGGACAGTCCTAGGTTCTTGCCCCTAATAGACTTTGTCAAGGCTTTGTACAAGTTTTGACTTTTACCCCTTTCAATACAGAGGTGATTGCTACCAGCGATAAAGGTTTCAGAGGATGTTGATAGTTTTGTTTTGTTTGCTTGTTAACTAACTCTCACTCTTTCGATGTGTGAAGCGAAGAGGGGCGGGCTCAAGAGTGCTGATAGCTCTGGCAACACTGTGGGCTGACTGAGCCGACAAAGACAAAGTAAAACTCAATTGGTTTCTTTTGACACAGTAAATTTTGGGCTGGCGCTGATGCGACTCTTCACTTCCAACGAGCATTGACCGGCCCTTAATAATTTACGTTATCTTTTAGATCTTAAAATGAATGAAAACCAGTGGCGCAGGAACTAGGGGGTACGGGGGTAAACTTTACCCCCCCGAAAAATTGAGGGGGGTAAAAAGTATAATTTTTACCCCCCAAAATAATATAGTAAAACTTTAGATAATGTAAACATCTCATTGAGTCAAGATACAATGTTCAAAATATGTTAACATAATAAAAATAAAATGTGCTTGGAGCATACACTGAAGAGATTTTGAAAACTGATAGTGATACCAGCTACATCAGCTACTGCAGAAAGAAGTTTTTCAATGCTTGGATGCATTAAAAACTATCTTCACTCCACGATGAGGCAATTTAGACTAAATCACATGAGAGGCTCAACAAAATTGAAATTACAAAACTGGTTAGTGATTTTATAGCTATTAACAAATATATGGCAAAGGTGTATGGAAATCTACTTTAATTTTCAGATTTTCATAATTCTTAGTTGAGCTGCATCAGATAACATTTTTCTTAATAGTTTTTGTTTGTATTAATTCTAATGTTTGGAATGACTAAAATAAATTATAAAAATGCACAGTGGGACTATTAAATACAGGTATCCCTCGCTATACGTGATCTCACTTTATGTGTTTTCTCTATAACACTATTCAAAGAAATAAAAAATAGTGCATGATCAGCTGGAATTTCCCAGTTATCCTGTGCGGTGGTGGTGTGACCTTGTGTACACCCATTCCAGTGAAAGCATTGATCTTTACTGTACAGTTTTGGTGTTAGGGGGGTGGTATTGACAACATTGTATATGCATGGGCAGAAGTTAAAGTCTTGTATGAAAGGAGTTTGGAAAAATATTTGGCCTAAAGTTTCTGATGTTCATGATTTTGATCCTGAACACGAGCTTTCCAATTAAAGACATGACATTGTTGACATAGCAAGATGTTGGATTTGAGGACATAGATCAGACAAATGTGGATCAATTGTTCCAATCCCACTCAATAGAACTCACCAAAGAAGATCTTCTAGAAATGGAGAATGGCATAAAGAATGAAGAGGAAGAGCCTTATGTTGTTTAGCCTATCAAACAACTTTCAACAAAACAATTTGCTGACTTATTTAAACACATTGACATTGCAATTAGAATCATTGAAGTGACCCTAACATGGATAGAAGCACCGAAGTTGCCAGAGAGATCCAGAGTTCTTTGGCTTGCTACAAATAACTCTATAGAGAGAGGGAAAATGCTGCCCGTCAGTTGAGTCTTAACCATTTCATCAAAGAAATTGAAACTTGTCAGTCTAAAGACCCAGGGCCCTCACAACAGCAAAAGCTTACCATTCCAGGGCCTTCAAGAGAGCAGAGAGCAGGAGCGTAACGTCCAAGGGTCTTCCGAAAAGCTAAAGCCTACCATCCAAGGGCCTTCAAAAGCTTACCGCCTATGCCAGCAAAAGCTTACCGTCCCAGGGCCTTCAAGAGAACAAGAGTCTACCATCCCAGGGCCTTCAAGAAAACAAGACCCTATCATCCCAGGGCATTAAAGAGAACAAGAGCGTACCGTCCCAGGACCTTTAAGAAAGCAGGAGCGTATCATCCAAGGGCTTTCATGCCAGAAAGAGCTTTGCGTTCCAGGGCCTTCAAGGGATCAGGAGTCTACCTTCCTTGGACCTTCAAGTAAGCAAGAGCTTACCGTCCAAGGGCCTTCAAGGGAGCAATAGTCTACCATCCCAGGGCTTTCAAGAGATCAAGAGTCTACCATCCTAGGACCTTCAAGAGAGCAAGAGCTTACCGTCCAAGGGTCCTCCAAAGAGATAAAAGCCTACCATCTAAGGGCCTTCAAGAAAGCAAGAGCCTACCATCCTAGGGCCTTCATGCCAGCAAGAGCCTACCATCCCAGGGCCATCAGAATGCAAGAGCCTACCATCCAGGGCCTTCAAGAGAGCAAGAGCTTACCATCTCGGGACCTTCAATAGATCAAGAGCTTACCGTCCAAGGGCCGTCAAGAGAGCAAGAGTCTACCACCAAGAGCAAAATAGTGATATTACAGATTTTCCAAATTCAGTTATTTTATCATGCGATTGAAGATTAACAGTAAGTGTACCTGTATCATTGTATTAATTAGATACATTTATTAAAAATTGTGTTTGTTTACAAATTTCAGGGGATTGAAGATTGGCAATAGGTGTAGGCTACCTAATGCATTGTACTAGTTATATACATTAAAAAAATGGCATTCATTTACAAGTTTTAGGTTTTTATTTCCTTTGGAGTAATCACTATATCACCCATGTTAAAATCATTTCACTTGCATTTTCGTGTTACGCGATTATTTCGATTATTTATCAGAACCAATCCCTCGCGTAGTGTGAGGGATAGCTGTATTACATTTTCCTGTTCTTTTTTTTAATCTCAAAAATGTTATCACCTATAAGAGCACATGGTTATTTTTACCCCCCCAAATAAAAACGTTCCTGCGCCACTGATGAAAACATATTAATATTGACACATATATTTGAAAACTAGTTGGAATAAAAATATAGGTACTATAAAGATAAATTAAATAAAAATATATTCATTTAAAGCTGTGTAATACTTTAATATTAGTTTGAATAAAAAAAATTCACTTATCTTACACACAAAAATTTATCTTGGGATATTGATATTGACTCTTTATATATATATATATATATATATATATATATATATATATATAATGATATACAGTAATTAAGTAAAGGCTACACTTAATAATGTAGCTTAGTATTTAATTTTAAATTTCGAATGTAAGTCGTGAAATCTGGTCTGGAAACGAATTATTCAAAAGAGTAATTGTTTAAAATTTATTAACCAAATGAAACATCAAAGATAAAGATTGTAAAATACCTCAGTTGCTATTCCTTATGACATCAAATTTATTCAAATTATTTAAATTGGTTTTGAATTTATTAGATAGAAATAAATATGAAAATTTACCCAAACAAATCATAGATATATTTAAAAGTAAATACATTAAAGTCTAAAGTGTAACACAAATTGAAATTTCTCTGAACAAGTAATTATTAAACCATCAAAAATTCACTCACTAAAAATCGCAAAGCTCATTTAGTAAAAAAACTCATATTAATAGGACAATATGGAGTTTTTTTTTATTTTAAAGATTTTTGAAAAGGGGCGTGGTATTTTGGAGAAATAAAACCATTAGTTAACTAAAAAATTTGGAATGTACTTTAGCAATTTAATATAATTCAACCTTTAGGAACTAATTTGATATTATACTCATTCACTAATTTCAGAGTTAGACTAAAAACCCATCGATCTATTTCCTTCCTCTCGCACGCCGGATGGACGGTGAAATGTCTCAGAACTGTCGCAAGAACAACCTTCATCTGGAACATGGCGTACTTGTAGCCAACACATTTTCTCAAACCGCCGGAAAACGGAAGAAAACTGTACGGATGTCGACCTTTGGAGCGCTCCGGTGAGAAGTTCTCCGGGTCGAACTCATCTGGGTTCGGGTAGATCTTGGGGTTACGATGTAAGGAATATATATTAAATAACAGATCACAACCCTTAGGTATAGAGTGGCTTGTTATTTTGATATCTTCAGTTGGAGTTCTTGGTACGAATGTTATCACCGGATAGAGACGAAGTGATTCTTTTATAACTTGTTCGGTGTATTTAAGGTTGTTTAAATCCTCCATTGATACTGAACGCTCCACGTCATCTCCAAAAACAGCGTCAAGTTCTTCTTGTACTTTCCTCTGAACATCCTGGTGGAATCCTAGTAGCATCATCGTGAAGCTCAGGCTGGTTGCAGTAGTTTCCATCCCTGCCATGATCGTTGAGTTTATTTCTCCAATGATTTCTTTCCTTGTTAAAGGACGTTCATTATGTTCTATCATTTGAATCATGGAATCTATTAGTGATGGTCTATCTTTCTTGGTTGAGCTATCAGAGTCAACTCGTGTTATAACTTGTTGATTGATTCTCTCACGGTACTCCTTTGTCCTCTTTATGAAGAGCTCGTTACTAAACGAATTCACGTAATTTGTACACTCTGTCATTGTCTTGTGGTACGATGTTAGACGAATTACAATTGGAATAAGCAGCCAAGGCTTTAAGAACATTTGTGTAAAAATGCCATTGAAAGTGTTCATAGAATTGATATATTTTTCACTTTTTTTTTCTTGAACTTCCATTTCTAAACCTATAACTGTTTCACATATACTATCAAAAGCAAATTTGGTAAAATAATTATGAATATCAATAGTGTCTGTATTATTACACGTTGCTACCAAACGATTTACTAAGATTTTACTGTTTTTATTAAACACCTTAACAAAATATTCAAAATGACGGTAATGAAACGAAGAGAGAATAAACTTCCTGTGAATCTTCCATTGCTCCCCTCCAATTATAAGCAAACCATCTCCTACTGGATATTTATCTACTACATTCTTAGATCTTCCCCTTCCTAAACACTTTTCACTGTTCATTAATATTTCTAGATCACACGGATCCGAAACTGAGATGATTAAATACGGTCCAGCCCAGAAACGAACTGTCGGACTATATTTTTGAACAATATTGAAATATTTTTTAAATGATTCTTCTTGGGTCCAGGCCAATACATCCAGGATATTTCCTATTAGTGGATATGCTTTAGGTCCAGGTATCTTACTTGCCAGTTTCCTGATATGTCTGCTCTGCCACCACAGTTTTAATAAATAGAAAATACCAAAAAATATAGTAAGTAAAATCAAAACAACAATAATCAAACTCACAAACGACATTGTAAATTATAATATTTTAAAGTAATGTTGTCTTTTAATTAAAATTCACCTTTTTCTTCGATTCTATAATGTGGACATTCTTAATTTATAATCTACTATTGTACTAAGAAGAATTTTCCCATCTATACGCGCTTATATACCTTGATTTCTAATTTTATTTATCAATTCTTTGTTGATTTAATATTAATGGCCTGAATAAAAACTTGTATAATGTAGTTGACCTAAGGACAGACGAGTTCAATGCTTTTAATTTTTATGTTAATATACAAACTAGTATTGTTTTTTATTTTATGTTTGTGTGTGTGTATAAAATTAGTAGAAATGTAGTCGACCTCGAGACCAAAGAGTTCATTGTTATTACTCTTTATGATAATATGCAAACTAGTAACGTTTTTTATTTTGTGTTGTTGATTATATAATAATGTGCTGTAAACAATTTTTTCGGTGACCTGGTGGTCTAGGGGTAAGGTGTCAGACTTCTGTGCTGGGGGTCCGGGGTTCAATCCTCGGTTCCGGCACAGATTTATCTGAATGCCAAACCCTTCCTTCACCTCTGACAAGATGTGTATTGATCACAACTTGTGAATGTGAGGAATGCCAGGCCTCCACCGTGGTTCGGATTCCACGTTAAACTGTAGGTCCTCCATTTCATCTCACAATCACCCTACCATTGCACATTAGCGTAAGTGCGTATAACCCGAACGGGTAGTAAGACGCGGTGCTAATAATAATAATAATAACAATTTTTTCAAACTTCATAGGAAGAAGAGTTTATTTTAATCAATTATAAATTAATATTAATAATCTTTTATATATTATTGAAATCAACGTGTCAAATGTGTTAGTATAAAACCTAAACAATTGGTTTAATAGGCACTTAATATTCTTCTAGACGTCCAAATTATAGTATAAGATTATTACTTAGAACCTAAAGACTATACATAATGTTTGTTGTACGCGTAAACTTATTGTAGAATTGTATAAACTGTTTTAATAAACATACATAAGCTATAATCTAACCAAACTTTAACAATTTAACTTCTAAAAACAAATATGTTAAAACGCTTTAAAATTTTCCCTTTATAGCAAAGGCTATGAAGTCTAAGATATCAATGTCTCTAAAGACTGGGCCACTAGTTTCTGGAGGCTGGGTTTCAAATCTCAGGTGGGTTTATTATCGGTTCCTTTCACCACGTGTTCTAGTACAACATTTCTACCACAACTTTTTTACGCTAATTCGGTTGCTCTTACTCAAAACTACCTTACTTTATATCTCATCCATAAGCAGCTGGCCCCGTTGTAACATAATAACCTGAAAAAATATCTGAACCAAAATCAAATTATAGCTTTTTACACACCTCTCTCCAAACTTTCCTTACGACCACAAATAACTTAAAGGAAGGGGGAGTGTTGATATCTACATACATACAAAAAGGGTAATTAAATGCAAGATTAAATAACAATACTATAAACGGTTTGTTCAAAGCAAAAACAAAACAGAATTCTTTACATGGTCTCAATGATCGTACTGAGTTCTGTGGAAAATCATAATAGAAATAAACAGTCATTTCGCGCAGTTAACTAGAGAAAAACTTCCCTCATATTTGTCATATCTTACAATCAGATGGGCTAGTCTTGAAGAGACAAACAACCAATAGTGTTGATAAGAGTACATTAATCAAACTTGTAAAGTTTATATAAGGGCCTTAATACATTGTTCCAATCGCGTCTGATTTACTACAACAAATGCAGATTTCAACAAATTAAATAATAAATATAAAGTATATTTATTAGACATTATAAAAATACGTGAGAGTTTGGCTAACAGACTTTAGTCAAACTCCCACGGGACTATCTGACCTATACTTTAAGTTTAGAAACTTTTATTTAATTGCGAGCTCAAGGTAAATGAACTACTAAAAACAAAGCCTAGCGAAAACATTTTAAAAATGTCTAACTATAAAATTAATCACTAATTTAATTTTATCTGCTTAAAATTTACGTTACAAGGTTAAATTTAATATATATTCATCATAACAAAGAAATCAAAACCATAATTAGCAACACTATTTCAAAATGAAATATTTATAAAAGTGTCCAACACAAAATTATCTAATAGGTGTGGTTATCTAAAAGATCAAGAATAACAGCTGACTCTAGCGCCCAAATTGGTGACAGACACAAAAATAGAGTCTCATATTAAAGTTTAAAGTTCTCGTAAAGAAAATTATTGTGGAAAAATATCACAACGCCCAATATGGCTTATACAAAAAGTTAAAGTTTTAATTTTAAAATTCAATATATACGTTGCCATAGTTTACGTCCGTAATTTATCAAGGTTTATCCTTCCATAGTCTTGGTCCTAGTACTATGTTCCTCCGTCCAGTGTCGATTGAAAAATCATCTTTAAAATACGTTTTCATTACTTTAAATAGAGTTTTTTATAACCGGGATGGAAGGTGGGGGAAAAGAACAATTTTGTCGGTGGCGTTGTTATAGAAGCAATGGAACGTCACGTAGCTTTATTGTTGTTGCCCCATCCTTCTTCTGGAGCAGTTGTTCTGCCATCGGATGTTGTTACGTAGTACATGATTCTCCTATCAGAGAGCAGGTGGGTAGTATTCCATTGGTCGAGGTTAATTCGGTATGGTCTTCTTCAGCGTCGATTTGATTTATTAGGTGTGGACTTCAACTGAAGGGATCTCGTGGCTCGCGTGGTCAAATCCCCGTTCTCGGCTTCTACCCGGTGTTGCTCGTAGTTGCTCTAACCAAAAGATAGATTGGGTGAGTACATGAACAGTGTATTCTACTATTCTATTGAATAGATATTGATTAGAATTGTCTATTACATTGTATCAAATTACGAGAACTACAATAGAGAAGTGTACTATTGTAGGGATTAGATTATTTTTGAATATTATTTGGAGCGGGTAGTATGAATCCAGAGGCGAGAGCTATGTGTGAAGGTTTGAATGGGGGCAAGTCCTATTGTAACACAATGTTACAAGCTTTTTTATTATTATTCATAGTTGATTAATGTTGTCTATGAATAAATGAGTAGTGTGGGCTCTTAATATGAACTGTTATTTCTAGTAATGAATTGATCCCACCTCAATGATGTTCAAGGGAATTATAATTAGTTTGAATCCAAGTCAGTGCACTTCAAGTATATATTTTTCAGGTATTTGTATTAGAGTCAATAACATTAGTGCATCATTTCAAGCCTATTCTTGACAAACTGGATGGTGTTTTGATATTTCTTTATGTACGTATTGTTAAACTGGTCTCATTAAAGATAATTTGTTTACATGTATTTCTATCTTTTTGCTTTTACGTGTTCTTTATCTATGAAAGTTTTCCATGTCTATGTATACGAGTCTCTAGATTTATCTAGAGCACCGGTTCTAATCTATTTCATATATATATATATATTATTTAGAGTTCTGGCACACTTTATAATGTGCTTAGCTTTTTACATTTTGAATATAAATTCATTAGTCTGATATTTAAATGTAATATATATTGCTTTCAAAATATTTCAGTGTTCTATAATATAGTTGTATGATTCAAGCTCTAATTAACATTATTCGAGGTTTTATTGTGACAGGGGTAAGTAATATTCCACTTGTACTATAATTGCGCCCACCAGGGGCGCTAATTTTGGTGAGTGGAAATAAGGGATTACAATGTTCCTGATAAATCTTACAGACATATTAGCAGGGATGGGCCTAGTATTCTTCCATTCTTACTATAAATGACTCTACTGATGAATTCAGATAGTAGATTATGGTTCTGTTTTAACATAATATTTTAATGGTGACCATAACTTATCTTGGATACCATTTTTACTTCATACATTCCAGATTTTGTCAACTCTGTTGGTAAGCAAGTGTTGCGTCAGATATACTTCACGGTACCAGCAGTTTCCAACACATTATTCCCTCAGGGTATAGTTATAGCCAGTCAAGGATTATCACTATTTCAAACTACCAGCAGTTTCTGACACATTGTTCCCTCAAGGTCTAGATATATCCAGTCAAGGATTATCACTATTTCAAACTACCAGCAGTTTCCAACACATTATTCCCTCAGGGTATAGTTATAGCCAGTCAAGGATTATCACTATTTCAAACTACCAGCAGTTTCTGACACATTGTTTCCCTCAAGGTCTAGTTATACACAGTCAAGGATTATCACTATTTCAAACTACCAGCAGTTTCCAACACACTGTTTCCACAATGTATTGTTATAGCCAGTCAAGGATTTTCACTATTTCAAACTACCAGCAGTTTCTGACACATTGTTCCCTCAAGGTCTAGTTATAGCCAGTCAAGGATTATCACTATTTCAAACTACCAGCAGTTTCCAACACATTATTCCCTCAGGGTATAGTTATAGCCAGTCAAGGATTATCACTATTTCAAACTACCAGCAGTTTCCAAAAAATTATTCCCTCAGGGTATAGTTATAGCCAGTCAAGGATTATCACTATTTCAAACTACCAGCAGTTTCCAACACACTGTTCCCTCAAGGTATAGTTATAGCCAGTCAAGGATTATAACTATTTCAAATTACCAGCAGTTTCCACATGTTCCACAATGTGTATAGTTATACACAGTCAAGGATTAACACTATTTCAAACTTTGTATTTTGTTTGCATGTTAAATGTGACAATTCTGGTTTTTTATCGGCGTCGTTTCAATTTAAATATAATACTATTACTACTACTAACAATAAAAACAACACATGCTAGGTTTTATTAAAATATTTCTGCCTTAGGACGGATGTAAATGTAAATCAAGATAGAACGTATACATTAAACATCCTGTTCAAAACCGATGATTATTAGCTTAGTCATCATTATAAAGTTAAAGTTTCTAGCTTGAGCGGTTAGCGTTAGACTTAATTGCTGGTAATAATTCATATTTCGGCCGTGTGCACTGCGGGTAGGGGAAGTGGGGTAACACTTTTCCACACGTGATTTATCGCTGCTGAGTTTTACCCCTCCTCTTTCCAGGGGAAGTCACCCTACCAATCTCTAAACCCATTTATATTAAGTCATCATTTCATTCTGGTGTTTAACTCGTTAGTCTTTTTCTCAGCACTGCTTCTTACAGCCTGTTCAGTGTGTGCGCAAACTAATAAATTAAAAACAAATTACATTCAAAATGTACTTTTTTTCTTCTCTCGAACATGTAAACACATATTTGACCTTGGCATAGTCAAGGATCTTGAAGATTTTTTTCCCAAACTAAAGAAAAAGTATGTTTTACAATTGGCTCAAACGATTTTGTTCGAAATTGATATCTTTAGAGTGTTTTACCTGGCATATATAATTGTACCCTGCGTTTTAGGAGATAAATTCTTAGGGTTAGTTTACAGATAATCCATTTTTGAACAGTTTTTTTAAACGATTTATTGTCAGCAGATCACATGACGTGACGTATAAATACGTGAACCTAAATCTAGAAACTTTTCTTGCTGTTATATAAGGTTGTTCCTATGCAAATTGTACTGTAGATAGTAACGTATGCCGGCACATAATGGAAGTTAACGAACTTAGGTCATATGTTGTTTGCTTTTCTTTGTATGTGTCCGACAGAGCGATATCAACAAAATAATATATCATTCTAAAATGTATAACATACGTGGTGGCCCCTATGATTATCTGTATTACACATTCATATGTGACAGACCATCATCAACGAATGTTTTTATCAGATATTTAGATTTGGAATATTTTCATTTCAATTATTAGAGTAACTAATTTCCTTTCCACATATCCACAATACTTACATGAGAGACACGGAGATTAAACTAAGAGTTCTGTGAACAGTATTCAACTCGGTGACCTGGTGGTCTAGGGGTAAGGTGTCGAGATTTCTGTGTTGGGGGTACGGGGTTATATCCTCGGTCCCGGCACAGATTCATCTGATTGTGCCCAAACCCTTCCTTCACCTCTGACAAGACATGTATTAAGCACAACTTGTGAATGTAAGGAATGCAAGGCCTCCACCGTGGTTCGGATCTCACGTTAAACTGTAGGTCCTCCTTTTTAATCTCACAATCACCCTACCATTACACATTAGCGTAAGTATGTACACCCCGAATGTGTTGTAAGACACGGTGCTGCTACTTGTTATAGTGATGATGATAATAATAATAATAATAACAGTATTCAGTATCTATCCCATAAAATGTCGTTTTAGAATAATTCAGCATTAGGCTATTATATACTGTTTTAATGTAATGTTTGCATACAAATAAAATTGTATCCACTATTTACTAATTCTGTAATTTAATGCATATTCAAAGTTCTGGTATGATATAATTTTTTGGAGACTTTAGCTTATCACTTAAATATTTTTTTAGCACAGCATCTTTATATTGTTATTTTCCTATATTGTATAAATACTTTTATGATCCTTACACATTTAAATGCACAAATGGGGTATAGGAAATAACAAGGTGAAATTAAAAGACATTGTGACAACATTTGCGTGCAGGTTGAGTGGAAAACATTATTTAAATAAACACTCTTTGTAGACACACTACCAGGCAGGATTTGAAGCCGGACCTCCCCATCACTGGCAAACCAGACCATACCCCAATTTTATTACGAATGGACGTATCTGATGGATAGGAAACTTCTAATTCGTGTATACTAAGGCCGGGATGAATTTCAATAACAGACCAAACTATCTGACAAATCCACTACCTTTTATTTGGGACAGTTCTAGGTTCTTGCCCCTAATAGCCCTTGTAAAGGTTTTTGTACAAGTTTGAATTCTGACCCCTTTCAATACAGAGTTGATAGCTACCTGCGATAAAGTTTTAAGAGGATGATGATAGTTTTGTTTTGTTTGCTTTTAACTAACTCTCACTCTTTGGATGGGTGAAGAATAGAGAAGTGCTCTAGAGTGCTCTGATAGCTCTGGCAACACTGAGGGCTGAGTTAGCCAAAAAAGACAAAGTAAAACTCAATTGGTTTATTTTGACAATGTAAATTAGGGGTTGGCGCTGATGCGACTCTTCACTTCCACGAGCATTGACCGGCCCTTAATAATCTACGTTATCTTTTAGATCTTAAAATGAATGAAAACACATTAATATTGACACATAAAGTTGAAAACTAGTTGGAATAAAAATATAGGTACTATGAAAATAAATTAAATAAAAAATATATTCATTTAAAGCTGTGTAATAATTTAATATTAGCTTGAATAAAAAATTCACTTACCGTGCACACAAAAAATTATCTTGGGATATTGATATGGGCTATATATATATAGAATGACTGACAGTAATTAAGTAAAGAATACACTCAATAATGTAGCTTAGTATTTAATTTTAAATTTCGAAAGTAAGTAATGAAATCTGGTCTGGAAACCAATTATTCAAAAGAGTAATTGTTTCAAAATTGGTAACCAAATGAAATATAAAAGATAAAGCTTTTAAAAATACCTCAGACGCTAATCTTAATAACAACAAATTTATTCAAATTAATTAAATTGGTTTTAAATTTATTAGATAGAAATTAATATGAAAATTTACCCAAACAGATTATAGATATATTTATAAGTATATACATTAAAGTTTAAATGTGTAACACAAATTGAAACTTCTCTGAACAAGTTATTATTAAACACCCAAAAATTCACTCACTAAAAATCGCAAAGCTCATTTAGTCAAAAACTTATATTAATAGGATAATGTGGGGTTGTGTTTAATTTAAAGCTTTTTGAAAAGGGACGCGGTATTTTGAAGGGATAAAAGCATTAGTTAACTAAAAATTTGAATATACTTGAGCAATTTAATATAATTCACACTCTAGGAACTACTTTAATGTTATAGCCATTCACTAATTTCAGAGTTAGACTAAAAGCCCACCGATCCATTTCTTTCCTCTCGCACGCCGGATGAGCTGTGAAATGTCTCAGAACTGTCGCAAGAACAACCTTCATCTGGAACATGGCGTACTTGTACCCAACACATTTTCTTAAACCACCAGAAAATGGAAGAAAACTGTACGGATGTCGACCTTTGGAGCGCTCCGGTGAGAAGTTTTCCGGGTCGAACTCATCTGGGTTCGGGTAGATATTGGGGTTGCGATGTAGAGAATATATATTAAATATTACGTCTCAACCCTTAGGTATAGTGTGGTTCGTTATTTTGATATCTTCAGTTGGAGTTCTTGGTACGAATGGCGCCACCGGATATAGACGAAGTGATTCTTTTATAACTTGTTCGGTGTATTTAAGGTTGTTTAAATCCTCCATTGATACTGAACGCTCCAAGTCATCTCCAAAAACCGCGTCAAGTTCTTCTTGTACTTTCCTCTGAACATCCTGGTGGAATCCTAGTATCATCATCGTGAAGCTCAGGCTGGTCGCAGTAGTTTCCATCCCTCCCATGATGGTCCAGTTTATTTCTCCTATGATTTCTTTCTTCGAGAAAGGACGTTCATTATGTTCTATCATTTGAATAATGGAATCTATTAGTGATGGTCTATCTTTCTGTTACACCGTCTCCGTGCCTTCTACTTAACGACCACAATTAAATAAAAGGGAGAAGTTGAATCTACATAAGGGAAAATATAAGCAGAATTAGAAATATAAAAATAATATGGTTTATTCAGTATAAACGTAGATAAAGCAAAGTACAGTGGTCTCATTATATCATTCTGAATAATGCTGAAAATAATAACGTGAAGCGCAGAATGTAAACATTACATGTTTACATTTATTACAGGTCGTCTTTAAGAGACACAAAATTACGTAGATAATAACATCAAAAGAGAAGTTAAACTACCAAAGTGAAGAGAAGTAAAATATCTACAAAATGAAACAACATTAAATATTCATGCCTGATGGGCTCCTCAAACAATTACAAGTTACAATACGAAAATTTACAATTACATAAAACATAACGCGAGAGTTTGACTTCCAGACTCAAGTCAAAATCTCCCGGGACTAACTATATCTTAGAAAAAACTAAAGATTGAAATTTAGAACAATATTAAATTATATAAAAAAAATAACAAGAATGATTTTATTTCTACAGTCGCGTGAAATAGCCAAATACAAAAGTCCACACATTTTAACAATTTACATTTAAATTCACTCAATACAAAATTACCAATGGTGGATTTCAAACCAAACTAATAAACTAACAAACTAACCAACCGCGCCAAAGTGGCGGCATACAAGTTACATTTAAGCGACTGAGATAATAAAGCAAAAAGTTAAATATTAAGCAAAACGCAAAATAAAGATTTTAACACGAAAATATTATAAGTCGAAAATGAATAGAGTTCTTTATAAGTAACAGCCATAGTTACGTTCCAATTTATGATGTATGAATGTTTATCCGATCATTGTCCAGGTCGACGACAATGATCCGTCCTCGTTCGTAGATTTTAGATAGTCAAAGTATTTAGACAATGTCAGCCTGTTTTATAGTGATTTTCGTTGCACGGAAAGAGGGGAGGTAATTTCTAGCACGCAGATGCTAGCTGTCTTCGGTCACGTAGGCACTTTGTAGGGTTGTTCCATCGGAAAATTAGAACAAGTCGGCGATCATTGGATGTTTGTGTTGTTTGGGGAAGTTCATCTGACATCCGTCAGAGGGCGGGTGGATTGTTGTCTTCTAGCGTTCTCCATGTTGTCATTCCTCAGATTCAATCTGACTAGACGGAGAATGACCACGCGTTGATTGTAGACTTTCGTTAGCTCGGCCCCATTCTTCACATTGGCTGCACGGTGTAGTTCAGCTTTGGTGGCGGCTAGTGATAGAAGATTTCAAAGGTAAGTTCCTGAACAAATATGAGTGTAATATTACAGAAGATTGTACTATATGAAATATACTGTGTCGTATTATCTTTCCGTATTAGCCTACAGGGACTACAACAGAGAATAGTACCATTGTAGGGATTCTATTTAGGTCGGAATTATTGAGCGGGTGGTATGAATTCTTGATAGTTACGTATCAACATTATAATGGGATGGATCCAATTGTAACTAACTGTAAGTTAACGTTACATTTCTTCGCTGATATATCAGAGTTAACTCTTGTTGAAACTTGATTGATTTTCTCTTGGTACTCTTTCGTCCTCTTTACGAAGATCTCGTTACAAAAAGAATTCAAGTAATTTGTACACTCTGTCATTGCCTTGTGGTACGATGTTAGACGAATTACAATTGGACTAAGCAGCCAAGGCTTTAAGAACATTTGTGTACAAATGCCATTGAAAGTGTTGAAAGAATTGATATATTTTTCACTTGTTTTTTCTTGAACTTTCATTTCAAAACCTAAAATGGTTTCACATATGCTATCAAAAGCAAATTTGGTAAAATAATTATGAATATCAATAGTGTTTGTATTATTACACGTTCCTAATAAACGATTTACTAAGAATTTACTGTTTTATTAAACACCTTAACAAAATATTCAAAATCACGGTAATGAAACGAAGAGAGAATAAACTTCCTGTGAATCTTCCATTGCTCCCCTCCAATTGTAACCAAACCATCTCCCAGTGGATATTTATCTAGTACATTCTTACATCTTTCTCTTCCTAAACACTTTTCGCTGTTCATTAATATTTCTAGATCACACGGCTCCGAAACTGAGATGATTAAATACGGTCCAGCCCAGAAACGACTTGTTGGACTCAATTTTTGAACAATATTTAAATATTTTTGAGACGATTCTTCTCGAGTCCAGGCCAAAGCGTCCAGGATATTTCCTATTAGTGGATATGCTTTAGGTCCAGGTATCTTACTTGCCAGTTTCCTGATATGTCGGCGCTGCCACCACAGTTTTAATAAATACAAAACACCAAAAAATATAGTCAGTAAAATCAAAACAACAGTAATCAGATTCACAAGCGACATGGTAAATTATAATATTTTAAAGTAATGTAGTCTTAAAATAAAAAATCACCTTTTCTTCGATTCTATATTGTGGACATATTTAAATTAAAATCTACTACTGTACTAAGAAGAATTTTTCCATCCATACGCTCTTATATTCCTTGATTTCTAATTTTAAAATCAATTTATAGTTGATTTAATAATGATGGCCTGAATAAAAACTTGTATAATGTAGTTGACCTAAGGACAAATGAGTTCAATGCTATTATTTTTTATGTTAATATACAAATGTGTGAAGTTTTTTATTTTGTTTTGGTGTGTGTGTGTGTATAAAATTAGTAGAAATGTGGTCGACCTCGAGACCAAAGAGTTCATTGTTATTACTCTTTATGATAATATGCAAACTAGTAACGTTTTTTATTTTGTGTTGTTGAGTGTATATGCTGTAAAGAATCATTTCAAGCCTATTCTTGACAAACTAGATGGTGTTTTGATATTTCTTTATGTATGTATTCGTCTCATTAAAGCTAATTTGTTTACATGTATCTCTATATTTTTGCTTTTACGTGTTCTTTATCTATGAAAGTTTTCCCTGTCTACTTATACGAGTCTCTAGATTTATCTAGAGCACCAGTTCAAAGCTATTTCATATGTATATTTATATTTTATTTGTAGAGTTCTGGGACACTTAATGTTTTTAGAATTTTACATTTTGAATATAAATTCATTTGTCTGATATTTAAATGTAATATATATTAATTTCGACATATTTCAGTGTTCTATAATATATTTGTATGATTCAAGCTCTAATTAACATTGTTCGAGGTTTCAAGGTTATAGGGGTAAGTAATATTCCACGTGTCCTCTAAACCCGCCCACCAAGGGCGCTACTTTTTGTGAGAGGAAATAAGTGATTACAATGCTTCTGATAAACCTTACAGACATATTTGCAGGGATGGGCCTAGTATTCTTCCTTTATTTCTATGATCGACTCTACTGATGAATTCAGATCATAGATTATGGTTCTGTTTTAACATAATATTTTAATGGTGACCATAACTTAAGTTGGGCACCATTTTTAATTCCTTCATTCCATACATTGTCACCCCTGTTGGTAAGCAAGTGTTGCGTCAGATATACTTCACGGTACCAGCAGTTTCCAACACACTGTTCCCTCACCGTATAGCTATAGTTAGTCAAGGATTATCACTATTTCAAACTACCAGCAGTTTCAAACACATTATTCCCTCAAGGTATAGTTATATCCAGTCAAGGATTATCACTATTTCAAACTACCAGCAGTTTCTAACACACTGTTCTCTCAGGGTATAATTATATCCAGTCAAGGATTATCACTATTTCAAACTACCAGCAGTTTCCAACACACTGTTTTCTCAGGGTATAGTTATATCCAGTCAAGGATTATCACTATTTTAAACTACCAGCAGTTTCTAACACACTGTTCTCTCAGGGTATAATTATATCCAGTCAAGGATAATCACTATTTCAAACTACCAGCAGTTTCTAACAAACTGTTCCCCCAAGGTATAGTTATATCCAGTCAAGGATTATCACTATTTCAAACTACCAGCAGTTTCTAACAAACTGTTCCCTCAAGGTATAGTTATAGCCAGTCAAGGATTATCACTATTTCAAACTACCAGCAGTTTCTAACAAACTGTTCCCTCAAGGTATAGTTATAGCCAGTCAAGGATTATCACTATTTCAAACTACCAGCAGTTTCCAACACACTGTTCCCTCAAGGTATAGTTATAGCCAGTCAAGGATTATCACTATTTCAAACTACCAGCAGTTTTTGACACATTGTTCCCTCAATGTATAGTTATACACAGTCAAGGATTACCACTATTTCAAACTTTGTATTTTGTTTGCATGTGAAATGTGACAATTCTGGTTTTTTATCGGCGTCGTTTCAATTTAAATATTCTACTATGACTACTACTAACAATAAAAACAACACATGCTAGGTTTTATTAAAAGATTTCTGCCTTAGGACGGATGTAAATGTAAATCAAGATAAGAACGTATACATTAAACATCCTGTTAAAACCAATGATTATTATTTTAGTCATCATTATAAAGTTGAATTATATATCTCTAGTGGCTAGCGTTAGACTTAATTGCTGGTAATGATTCATATGTCAGCCTTGTGCACTGAGGGTGGGGGAAAGTGGGGTTACACTTTTCCACACGTGATTTATCGCTGCTGAGTTTTACCCCTCCTCTTTCCAGGGGAAGTCACCCTACCAATCTCTAAACCCATTTATATTAAGTCATCATTTCATTCTGGTGTTTAACTCGTTAATCTTTTTCTCAGCACTGATTCTTACAGCCTGTTCAGTGTGTGCGCAAACTAATAAATTAAAAACAAATTACATTCAAAATGTACTTTTTTTCTTCTCTCGAACATGTAAACACATATTTGACCTTGGCATAGTCAAGGATCTTGAAGATTTTTTTCCCAAACTAAAAGAAAAAGTATGTTTTATAATTGGCTCAAACGATTTTGTTTGAAATTGATATCTTTAGAGTGTTTTACATGGCAAATATAATTGTATCCTTCATTTTAGGGAATAAATTTTTAAGGTTAGTATACATTTTTGACCAGTTTTTTTTAAAAAACTATTTATTGTCAGAAGATCACATGACTTTACATATAAATACATGAACGTAAATCTAGAAACTTTTCTAGCTGTTAAATAAGGTTGTTCCTATGCAAATTGGACCGTAGATAGCACCGTATGACGTCACATAATGGAAGTTAACGAACTTAGGTCATATGTTGTTTGCTTTTCTTTGTATGTGTCCGACAGAACGATATCAACAAAATAATATATCATTCTAAAATGTATAACATACGTGGTGGCCCCTATGATTATATGTATTACACATTCATATGTGACAGACCATCATTAACGAATGTTTTGATCAGATATTTAGATTTGGAATATTTTCATTTCCATTACTAGAGTAACTAATTTCCTTTTCACATATCCGCTATACTTACATGTCATGTAAAACACGGAGATTAAACTAAGAGTTCTGTGAACAGTATTCAACTCGGTGACCTGGTGGTCTAGGGGTAAGGTGTCGAGATTTCTGTGTTGGGGGTACGGGGTTATATCCTCGGTCCCGGCACAGATTAATCTGATTGTGCCCAAACCCTTCCTTCACCTCTGACAAAACATGTATTAAGCACAACTTGAGAATGTAAGGAATGCAAGGCCTCCACCGCGTTTCGTATCTCACGTTAAACTGTAGGTCCTCCTTTTTCATCTCACAATCACCCTACCATTACACATTAGCGTAAGTACGTACACACCGAATGGGTTGTAAGACGCGGTGATACTACTAGTGGTAGTGATGATGATAATAATAATAACAGTATTCGGTATCTATCCCATAAAATGTCGCTTTAGAATAAATCAGCATTAGCCTATTATATACTGCTTTAATGTAATGTTTGCATACAAATAAAATTGTATCTACTATTTACTAATTCTGTAATTTAATGCATATTCAAAGTTCTGGTATGATATAATTTTTTGGAGACTTTAGCTTATCACTTAAATACTTTTTTTTAGCACAGCATCTTTATATTATTATTTTCCTATTTTGTATAAATACTTGTCTGATCCTTACACATTTAAATGCACAAATGGGGTATAGGAAATAACAAGGAGAAATTAAAAGACATTGTAACAACATTTGCGTGCAGGTTGAGTGGAAAACATTATTTAAATAAACACTCTTTGTAGACACACTCCCGGGCAGGATTTGAAGCCGGACCTCCCCATCACTGGCAAACCAGACCATACCCCAATTTTATTACGAATGGACGTATCTGATGGATAGGAAACTTCTAATTCGTGTATACTAAGGCCGGGATGAATTTCAATAACAGACCAAACTATTTGACAAATCCACTACCTTCTATTTGGGACAGTTCTAGGTTCTTGCCCCTAATAGCCCTTGTAAAGGTTTTTGTACAAGTTTGAATTCTGACCCCTTTCAATACAGAGTTGATAGCTACCTGCGATAAAGTTTTAAGAGGATGATGATAGTTTTGTTTTGTTTGCTTTTAACTAACTCTCACTCTTTGGATGGGTGAAGAATAGAGAAGGGCTCTTGAGTGCTCTGATAGCTCTGGCAACACTGAGGGCTGAGTTAGCCAAAAAAGACAAAGTAAAACTCAATTGGTTTATTTTGACAATGTAAATTAGGGGTTGGCGCTGATGCGACTCTTCACTTCCAACGAGCATTGACCGGCCCTTAATAATCTACGTTATCTTTTAGATCTTAAAATGAATGAAAACACATTAATATTGACACATAAAGTTGAAAACTAGTTGGAATAAAAATATAGGTACTATGAAGATAAATTAAATAAAAATATATTCATTTAAAGCTGTGTAATAATTTAATATTAGCTTGAATAAAAAATTCACTTACCGTGCACACAAAAAATTATCTTGGGATATTGATATGGGCTATATATATATAGAATGATTGACATTAATTAAGTCAAGGCTACACTCAATAATGTAGCTTAGTATTTAATTTTAAATTTCGAATGTAAGTAATGAAATCTGGTCTGGAAACGAATTATTTAAAAGAGTAATTGTTTCAAAATTGGTAACCAAATGAAATATAAAAGATAAAGCTTTTAAAAATACCTCAGTTGCTAATCTTTATAAATAAAATTTATTCACTTTAAATTAAATTGGTTTTGAATTTATTAGATAGAAATAAATATGAAAAACTACCCAAACAAATTATATATATATATTTTTAAGCATATACATTAAAATCTAAAAGTATAACACAAATTGAAACTTCTCTGAAGAAGTTTTTATTAAACACTCAACAAAATTCCCTCACTAAAAATCACAAAGTTCATTTAGTCAAAAACCTTTTTATTAAAAGGATAATGTGGAGTTGTTTTTAATTTAAAGCCTTTTGAAAAGGGGCGTGGTATTTTGGAGATATAAAAAGAATTAGTTAACTAAAAATTTGGAATGTACTTGAGCAATTTAATATAATTTAACTTCTAGGAATTAATTTGATTTTATAACCATCCACTAATTTCAGAGTTAGGCCAAAAACCCATCGATCTATTTCCTTTCTGTCGCACGCCGGATGAACTGTGAAATGTCTCAGAACTGTCGCAAGAACTACTTTCATCTGAAACATGGCGTACCTGTAGCCAACACATTTTCTCATACCACCGGAAAACGGAAGAAAACTGTACGGATGTCGACCTTTGGAGCGCTCCGGTGAGAAGTTCTCTGGGTCGAACTCATCTGGGTTCGGGTAGATCTTGGGGTTGCGATGTAGAGAATATATGTTAAATAACACGTCACAACCCTTAGGTATAGTGTGGTTTGTTATTTTGATATCTTCAGTTGGAGTTCTTGGTACGAATGTTAACACCGGATAGAGACGAAGTGATTCTTTTATAACTTGTTCAATGTATTTAAGGTTGTTTAAATCCTTCATTGTTACTGAACGCTCCACGTCATCTCCAAAAACAGCGTCAAGTTCTTCTTGTACTTTCCTTTGAACATCCTGGTGGAATCCTAGTAGCATCATCGTGAAGCTCAGGCTGGTTGAAGTAGTTTCCATCCCTGCCATGATGGTCCAGTTTATTTCTCCAATGATTTCTTTTTTTGTTAAAGGACGTTCATTATGTTCTATCATTTGAATCATGGAATCTATTAGTGATGGTCTATCTTTCTTGGTTGAGCTATCAGAGTCAACTCGTGTTATAACTTGTTGATTGATTCTCTCACGGTACTCCTTTGTCCTCTTTATGAAGAGCTCGTTACTAAACGAATTCACGTAATTTGTACACTCTGTCATTGTCTTGTGGTACGATGTTAGTTGAATTATAATTGTATTAAGCAGCCAAGGCTTTAAGAACATTTGTGTACAAATGCCATTGAAAGTGTAGAAAGAATTGATATATTTTTCACTTATTTTTTCTTGAACTTTCTTTTCAAAACCTAAAACTGTTTCACATATGCTATCAAAAGCAAATTTGGTAAAATAATTATGAATATCAATAGTGTCTGTATTATTAAACGTTCCTGCCAAACGATTTACTAAGAATTTAATGTTTTTATTAAACACCTTAACAAAATAGTCAAAATGACGGTAATTAAATGAAGAGAGAATAATCTTCCTGTGAATCTTCCATTGCTCCCCTCCAATTACAATTAAACCATCTCCCAACGGATATTTATCTGTTATATTCTTACATCTTTCCCTTCCTAAACACTTTTCACTGTTCATTAATATTTCTAGATCACACGGATCCGAAACTGAGATGATTAAATACGGTCCAGCCCAGAAACGAACTGTTGGAGTATATTTTTGAACAATATTGAAATATTTTTTAAATGATTCTTCTTGAGTCCAGGCCAAAGCATCCAGGATATTTCCTATTAGTGGATATGCTTTAGGTCCAGGTATCTTACTTGCCAGTTTCCTGATATGTCTGCGCTGCCACCACAGTTTTAATAAATAGAAAACACCAAAAAATATAGTGAGTAAAATCAAAACAACCGTAATCAAATTCACAAGCGACATTGTAAATGATAATATTTTAAAGTAATGTTGTCTTTTAAATAAAATTCACCTTTTTCTTCGATTCTATATTGTGGACATTCTTCATTTATAATCTACTACTGTACTAAGAAGAATTTTCCCATCTATACGCGCTTATATACCTTGATTTCTAATTTTATTTATAAATTCTTTGTTGATTTAATAATAATGGCCTGAATAAAAACTTGTATAATGTAGTTGACCTAAGGACAGACGAGTTCAATGCTTTTAATTTTTATGTTAATATACAAACTAGTATTGTTTTTTATTTTATGTTTGTGTGTGTGTATAAAAATAGTTGAAATGTAGTCGACCTCGAGACCAAAGAATTCAATGTTCTTACATTTTATGTTAATATCTAACAAGTAACGTATTTTATTTTGTGTTGTTGATTGTATAATAATGTGCTGTAAACAATTTTTTCAAACTTTATAGGAAGAAGAGTTTATTTTAAACAATGATAAATTAATATCAATAATCTTTTATATATTATTGAAATCAACGTGTTAAATGTGTTAGTATAAAACCTAAACAATTTCTTTATTAAGCACTTAATATTCTTTTAGACGTCCGAATTATAGTATAAGATTACTACTTATAACCTAAATAGCATACATAATTTTTTTTGTACGCGTAAACTTATTGTAGAATTGTTTGTTTGTTTGTTTGTTTGTAAGTGTTTAATTATTTAACATAAAAAATATGACATGAAAAGACAGGAGACATATTGGACAATAAACAATTAAAACACCAGCCCCGTAGGGCTCTCGAAAACAAACATACACAGAACAATTAATATATGAGCCCCTGAGAATACAAGTGGTATAAGTCATTTTTTCTCATTTTGAGATAATTGGAGGTAAAGCTAGATCCATATAGAAAACTCACCGATTTTTCTGATCTTTTCAAAATAATTAAGTGCCTACATAAAGGATCAACTTAACTTATGCGTTGGTTAAAATTAGAAAATATTAAAAACTTAAATAGTTAAGAATTTATTTTTACAATATTTGTATTATTTGATGACTTACAGCATTTGTGCTGAGAAAAATCTATGGAACTGGCTAATTAAATAACTCAAAAGCTGTTAAGTATGCGAGGTAATTTATTAGTTGTGAATTACATATCAAAATACTCATTTAAGTTAAATTTAAATTTACCTAACTTGACACGCATCACATGGCCGTTGTCAATCCCATCACTTTGAAAGTCTAAACAAATTTATCTTTCATAGTAATATTGCAGTACTGTCAGTAAAGATCTATCATTACTAACACTAAACAAGATGTAAGTGTGGTCATTATAGCTTCAAAATCTGAGCCAGATCATTTAAATGCCAGAGCACATCACGACTTACACCACTTGTTTTGTCAACAAACGCGTTGGTGTGTTAACAAGTTCAAGCATGTCGTGTGATCTAGCTGCAAATATATCAACTATGACTTATACCACTTTCCCAGTTGATAGAATGAATAATTCTTCACATGCTTACATTGTTAACTCAATTATGAAAAAAAGTGACTTACATCACTTGTATTCTCAGGAAATCATATACAGATTATCTTTAACGCCCTGGCGGGCTGATTGATGTAATCATTAGGGTAGGTGGTGGGGGGGGGGGGGGGAATTGTAGAATTGTATAAACTGTTTTAATAAACACCCATAAGCTATAATCTAAGCAAACTTTAACAATTAAACTTCGCAAAACAAAAATGTTAAAATGCTTTAATTATTTCCCTTTATAGCAAAGATCATGAAGTCTAAGACATCATTGTCTTTAAAGACTGGGCTACCAGTTTCTGAAGGCTGGGTTTCAAATCTCAGGTGGGTTTATTATCGGTTCCTTTCACCACGTGATCTATTACAACATTTCTACCACTAGGTTTTTACACCAATGTGGTTGATTTACTCAAAACTACCTTACTTATTATCTCATCCATAAGTAACTCGACCCGTTTTAACATAATAACCTGAAAAAATATCTTAACCAAAATCAAATTATAGCTTTTTTTAACTATTATTTATAGTTGATTTATATTGTCTATGAATAAATGAGTAGTGTGGGCTCTTAATATGAACTGTTATTTCTAGTAATGAATTGATCCCACCTCAATGATTTTCAAGGGAATTATGTTTAGTTTGAATCCAAGTCAGTGCACTTCAAATATATATTTTTCAGGTATTTGTATTAGTGTCAATGATTTTAGGACATCATTACAGGCCTATTCTTGACAAACTGGATGATGCTTTGATATTTCTTTATGTACGTATTGTAAACTGGTCTCATTAAAGATAATTTGTATACATGTATCTCTATCTTTTTGCTTTTACGTGTTCTACATCTATGAATGTTTTCCCTGTCTACGTATACGAGTCTCTAGATTTATCTAGAGCACCAGTTCAAAGCTATTTCATATGTATATTTATATTTTTTTATAGAGCTCTGGGACACTTTATAATGTGCTTAGCTTTTTAAATTTTGAATATAAATTTATATGTCTGATATTTAAAAGTAATATATATTGCTTTCATCATATTTCATTGTTGTATAATATATTTGTATGATTCAAGCTCTAATTAACATTATTCAGGTTTTAGAGTGACAGGGATAAGTAATATTCCACTTGTCCTCTAATTCCGCCCACCAGGGGCGCTAATTTTGGCGAGTGGAAATATGGGATTACAATGTTCCTGATAAATCTTACAGACATAGGCCAAGTATTCTTTCTTTATTACTATGATCGACCCTACTGATGAATTCAGATCGTAGATTATGGTTCTGTTTTAACGTAATATTTTAATGGTGACCAATACTTATGTTGGGCACTATTTTTATACCTCCTTCATTCCATACTTTGTCACCCCTGTTGGTAAGCAAGTGTTGCGTCAGATCTATTTCACGCTATCAGCAGTTTCAAACACACTTTTCCCTAAGGTTATAGTTATAGCCAGTTAAGGTTTATCAATATTTCAAACATTTTATTTTGTTTGCGTGTGAAATGTGACAATTCTGTTTCTTTTATCGGCGTCGTTTCAAATTAAATATTATACTATTACTACTACTAACAATAAAAACAACACACGCTAGGTTTTATTAAAAGATTTCTGCCTTAGGACGGATGTAAATGTAAATCATGATAGGAACGTATACATTAAACATCCTGTTAAAACCAATGATTATTATTTTAGTGATCATTATAAAGTTGAATTATATATCTCTAGTGGCTAGCGTTAGACTTAATTGCTGGTAATGATTCATATGTCAGCCTTGTGCACTGTGGGTGGGGGAAAGTGAGGTACGCAACGCAAGTAACGCAAACCAAAGGACAAGTAAAATGTCTGCGCAACTTAGCGTCACTCTACTAGGAAAATATTTGCGCTCGCAAGTACTTTGCTTTCGGAAAGTGGTCGACAATAATAACTTTTGACGCAAAGTCTAGCGTCTCTATGCTAACGGTCGCAAATTTGTTTTGCTTCGTGGTCATAATAGCCCTGCAGGCCCTTAATAATTTATGTTATCTTTTATATCTTAAAATGAATGAAAGCATATTAATATTGATAACATATAGTTGAAAACTAGTTGGAATAAAAATATAGGTAATATAAAGATAAATTAAATAAAATATATTTATTTCAAGCAGTGTATTACTTTAATATTAGCTTGAATAAAAAAATGCACTTAGCTTACACACAAAAAATTATCTTGGGATATTGATATGGGCTATATATAGAATGATTGACAGTAATTAAGTTAAGGCTACATTTAATAAATGTAGCTTAGTATTTAATTTTAAATTTCGAATGTAAGCTATGAAAACTGGTCTGGAAACGAATTATTCGAAAGAGCAATTGTTTCAAAATTAGTAACCAAATGAAATATAAAAGATTAAGTTGTAAAAATACCTCAGTTGCTAATATTTATAACATCAATTTATTCAAATTAATTAAATTGGTTTTGAATTTATTAGAGAGAAATAAATATGAAAATTTACCCAAACAATTTATGAATATATTCAAAGTAAATACATTAAAGTCTAAAAGTGTAACACAAATTAATAATAATAATAATAATAATAATAATAATAATATTTAGCACCGCGTCTTACTACACGTTCGGGTTATACGCTTAAGTACTATTTACGCTAATGGATTAGAAATTGGGAAGGTTGAATTTAAAGGAAGTGAACCCGCATTTGCGTGGATGGAGGGTGGAAAACCATTTAGGAAAAACCACTCCCAGTTCACCCGACCGAGATTCGAAACTCGATCTCCCCGTCCTCGGCGGTCGAGCTCAACACGACTAGCGCGTTAGCCAACTACGCCACCGAGGTGGGTGTGTAACACAAATTGAAACTTCTCTGAACAAGTTATTATTAAACACTCAACAAAATTCACTCACTAAAAATAGTAAAGTTCATTTAGTCAAAAAACTTATATTAATAGGATAATATGGAGTAGTGTTTAATTTAAAGCATTTGAAAAGAGGCGTGGTATTTTGAAGGAATAAAAGCATTAGTTAAGTAAAAATTTGGAATATACTTGAGCAATTTAACATAATTCACACTCTAGGAACTACTATAATGTTATAGCCATTCACTAATTTCAGAGTTAGACTAAAAGCCCATCGATCTATTTCCTTTCTGTCGCACGCCGGATGAACTGTGAAATTTCTCAGAACTGTCGCAAGAACAACCTTCATCTGGAACATGGCGTACTTGTAGCCAACACATTTTCTCATACCGCCGGAAAACGGAAGAAAACTGTACGGATGTCGACCTTTGGAGCGCTCCGGTGAGAAGTTCTCCGGGTCGAACTCATCTGGGTTCGGGTAGATCTTGGGGTTGCGATGTAGAGAATATATATTAAATAACAGATCACAACCCTTAGGTATAGTGTGGCTTGTTATTTTGATATCTTCAGTTGAAGTTCTTGGTATGAATGGTATCACCGGATAGAGACGAAGTGATTCTTTTATAACTTGTTCGATGTATTTGAGGTTGTTAAGATCCTCCATTGATACTGAACGCTCTACGTCATCTCCAAAAACAGAGTCAAGTTCTTCTTGTACTCTCCTCTGAACATCCTGGTGGAATCCTAGTAGCATCATCGTGAAGCTCAGGCTGGTTGCAGTAGTTTCCATCCCTGCCATGATCGTTGAGTTTATTTCTCCAATGATTTCTTTCTTTGATAAAGGACATTCATTTTTTTCTATCATTTGAATCATGGAATCTATTAGTGATGGTCTATCTTTCTTGGGAGAGTTATCAGAGTCAACTCGTGTTGAAACTTTCTGATTGATTCTTTCACGGTACTCCTTTGTCCTCTTTATGAAGAGCTCGTTACTAAACGAATTCACGTAATTTGTACACTCTGTCATTTTCTTGTGGTACGATGTTAGACGAATTACAATTGGATTAAGCAGCCAAGGTTTTAAGAACATTTGTATAAAAATTCCATTGAAAGTATCGGTAGAATTGATATATTTTTCACTTGTTTTTATCTTGAACTTTCATTTCAAAACCTATAACGGTTTCACATATGCTATCAAAAGCAAATTTGGTAAAATAATTATGAATATCAATAGTGTCTGTATTTTTACACGTTCCTACCAAACGATTTACTAAGATTTTACTGTTTTTATTAAACACCTTAACAAAATATTCAAAATGACGGTAATGAAACGAAGAAAGAATAAACTTCCTGTGAATCTTCCATTGCTCTCCTCCAATTATAAGCAAACCATCTCCTACTGGATATTTATCTACTACATTCTTGACTCTTTCCCTTCCTAAACACTTTTCACTGTTCATTAATATTTCTAGATCACACGGATCCGAAACTGAGATGATTAAATACGGTCCAGCCCAGAAACGAACTTGTTGGAATATATTTGTGAAAAATATTTAAATATTTTTGATATGATTCTTCTTGAGTCCAGGCCAAACCGTACCAGGATATTTCCTATTAGTGGATATGCTTTAGGTCCAGGTATCTTACTTGCCAGTTTCCTGATATGTCGGCGCTGCCACCACAGTTTTACGAAATAGAAAACACCGGAAAATATAGTTAGTAAAATCAAAACAATAGTAATCAGATTCACAAGCGACATGGTAAATTATAATATTTTAAAGTAATGTTGTCTTAAAATCAAAATTCACCTTTTTCTTCGATTCTATATTGTGGACATTCTTAATTTAATATCTACTACTGTACTAAGAAGAATTTTTCCTTTTATTCGCTCTTATATACCTTGAATTCTAATTTTTTTAAATAAATCTTGTTGTGAATTTAGTAATAATGGCCTGAATAAAAACTTGTAAAATGCAGTCGACCTAAGTACAAACGAGTTCAAATCTATTACATTTAATGTTAATATACAAACTAGTAAAGTTTATTATTTTGTGTTGGTGTGTGTGTATAAAAATACTAGAAATGTAGTCGACCTCGAGACCAAAGAGTTAAATGTTCTTACTTTTTATGTTAATATACAAATGGGTTAAGTTTTTAATTTTGTTTTGGTGTGTGTGTATAAAAATAGTAGATATGTAGTCGACCTCGAGACCAAAGAGTTAATGTTCTTACTTTTTATGTTAATATGCAAACTAGTAACCTTTTTTATTTTTTGTTGTTGATTGTATAATAATATGCTGTAAACAATTTTTTTCAAACTTTATAAGATAAAGAGTTTAATCAATGGTGAATTAATAATAATAATCATTGATATACTATTGAAATAAAGGGGTCAAATGGGTTCATATAAAATCTAAACAATTTGTTTAATAGGCACTTAATATTCTTCTAGACGTCCAAATTATAGTTTAAAATTACTACTTAGAATCTAAAGACTATACATAATGTATTTAATTTGCATAACCTTATTGTAGAATTGTATAAACTGTTTTAATAAACACCCATTAAAACCCATCAAACTTTCACAATTTAACTCCTCAAACAAAAATGTTAAAACGCTTTAATATTTTCTCTTTATAGCAAAGGTTACGAAGTCTAAGACATCATTGTCTTTAAAGACTGGGTCACCAGTTACTGGAGGCTGTGTTTCAAATCTTGGGTGGGTTTATTATCGGTTCCTTTCACCGCGTGATCTATTACAACATTTATACCACTACCTTTTTACGCTAATGTTGTTGCATTTACTCCAAGCTACTTTACCTTATATCTCATCCATAAGTAACTAGCTTTGTTGTAACATAATAACCTGAAAAAATATCTGGGACAAAATCAAATTATAGCTTTTTATTATTATTATTCATAATTGATTAATGTTGTCTTTGAATAAATGAGTAGCGTGGGCTCTTGATATGAACTGTTATTTATAGTAATGAATTGATCCCACCTCAATGATTTTCAAGGGAATTATGTTGAGTTTGAATCCGAGTCAGTGTACTTCAATTATATATTTTTCAAGTATTTGTATTAGAGTCAATAATTCTAGGACATCATTTCAAGCCTATTCTTGACAAACTGGATGATGATTTGATATTTCTTTATGTATGCATTGTTAAACTGGTCTCATTAAAGCTAATTTTTATACATGCATCTCTCTTTGCTTTTACGTGTTCTTTATCTATGAATGTTTTCCCTGTCTACGTATACGAGTCTCTAGATTAATCTAGAGCACCGGTTCAAAGCTATTTCATATGTATATATTTTGTAGAGTTCTGGGACACTTTATAATGTTTTTAGATTTTTACATTTTGAATATAAATTCATAGGTCTGATATTTAAATGTAATATATATTGCTTTCAAAATATTTCAGTGTTGTATAATATATATGTATGATTCAAGCTCTAATTAACATTGTTCGAGGTTTTATTGTGACAGGGGTAAGTAATATTCCATGTGTCCTCTAACCCTGCCCACCAAGGGCGCTACTTTTTGTGAGTGGAAATAAGGGATTTCAATGCTCCTGATAAATCTTACAGACATATTAGCAGGGATGGGCCAAGTATTTTTTCTTTATTACTATGATCGACTCTACTGATGAATTCAGATCATAGATTATGGTTCTGTTTTAACGTAATATTTTAATGGTGACCATAACTTATGTTGGGCACCATTTTTACCTCCTTTATTCCATATTTTGTCACCCCTGTTGGAAAGCAAGTGTTGCGTCAGATCTACTTCACGGTACAAGCAATTTCCAACACACTGTTCTCTCAGGGTATAGTTATAACCAGTCAAGGATTATCACTATTTCAAACTACCAGCAGTTTCCAATACATTATTCCCTCAAGGTTTAGTTATAGCCACTCAAGGATTATCACTATTTCATACTTTGTATTTTGTTTGCATGTGAAATGTGACAATTCTGGTTTTTTATCGGCGTCGTTTCAATTTAAATATTATACTATTACTACTACTAACAATAGAAACAATACATGCTAGGTTTTATTAAATGATTTCTGCCTTAGAACGGATGTAAATGTAAATCAAGATAAGAACTTGTACATTAAACATCCTGTTCAAACTGACGATTATTATCTTAGTCATCATTATAAAGTTGAAAGTTCTAACTTGAGCGGTTAGCCTTAGACTAAATTGCTGGTAATAATTTATATGTTGACCTTGTGCACTGATGGCGGTGAAGGGGGGTAACACTTTTCAACACGTTATTTATCGCTGCTGAGTTTTACCCCTCCTCTTTCCAAGGGAAGTCACCCTACCAATCTCTAAACCCATTTATATTAAGTCATCATTTCATTCTGGTGTTTAACTCGTTAGTCTTTTTCTCAGCACTGATTCTTACAACTTGATCAATGTGTGCGCAAACTAATAAATTAAAAACAAATTACATAAAAAATGTGCTTTATTTTCTCTCTCTAGCATGTAGAGACGTATATAACCTTGTCATAGTCAAGGATCTTGAATATTTTTTCCCCAAACTAAAAGAAAAATATGTTTTACAATTGGCTCAAATGATTTTGTTCGAAATTGATATCTTTAGAGTGTTTTACCTGGCATATATAATTGTACCCTGCGTTTTAGGAGATAAATTCTTAGGGTTAGTTTACAGATAATCCATTTTTGAACAGTTTTTTTAAACGATTTATTGTCAGCAGATCACATGACGTGACGTATAAATACGTGAACCTAAATCTAGAAACTTTTCTTGCTGTTATATAAGGTTGTTCCTATGCAAATTGTACTGTAGATAGTAACGTATGCCGGCACATAATGGAAGTTAACGAACTTAGGTCATATGTTGTTTGCTTTTCTTTGTATGTGTCCGACAGAGCGATATCAACAAAATAATATATCATTCTAAAATGTATAACATACGTGGTGGCCCCTATGATTATCTGTATTAAACATTCATTGTGACAGACCATCATTAACGAATGTTTTGATCATATATTTAGATTTGAAATATTTTCATTTCCATTATTAGAGTAACTAATTTCCTTTCCACATATCCGCAATACTTACATGAGAGACACGGAGATTAAACTAAGATTTCTGTGAACAGTATTCAGGTCGGTGACCTGGTGGTCTAGGGGTAAGGTGTCTAGACTTCTGTGTTGGAGGTCTGGGGTTCAATCCTTGGTATCGACACAGATTAATATGATTGTGCCCAAACCCTTCCTTCACCTCTGACGAGACGTTTAATAATCACAACTTGTGAATGTGAGGAATGCCAGGCTTTCACCATGGTTCGGATCCCACGTTAAACTGTAGGTCCTCCATTTTCATCTCACAATCACCCTACCATTACACATTAGCGTAAGTGTGTATAACCCGAATGGGTAAAAGACGCAGTGCTGCTATAATAGTAGTAATCATAATAATAGTAACAATAATAACAGTATTCAATGTGTTCTGTTAGCAGCCATCTTGAAACGGAAAATCAAACCTAATAATCACGTATGCACATCATTAAGGCTATAAGTTTAAAAAAAATCACTGACAAATTTTCTTATAAGTGGTCCACGCATTTGTCAGTGACCACGGGACGAACAGACGAAATGCCGAACGGTTGAGTTAAATATTTGTTGGTGCTTTCCCATCCCAGTAATCCTACGTGGTGGAGGGAGAGGGGGCAGTAGTGACAGTTGGATATATGATTCCGAAAGAAAACACCTTAGAGGAACATTATGAAAAACTAGAATACCAGTTTTAGGTAAATCAGTAATATTTTTTTGCCTCTAGGCCGAGATATGAACAGAATGACAGACAGACGGCATCGCGAAATAATTTTTTATTTTGTTTCAGGGAGTCATGAAACGTCGACATTTATCTAAATCTAAAGGTTTTTTTTAAAGATCACAATAATTCTCTTTCTGAAGGTTCGAAAGCTAGAAAATAGGAGCACAAATCTGTATATAAATATTGAATATCCCTCTCAACGCTGTTAATAATCGAACCTGGACTCTCACTATTTTAGGTCGACACCTATGACCACTCAGCTGGGGAGACACTATTGTGTTTTTGATTGTCAATATTATTTTAAGGCTGTGAACGTGTTTTATTTTTACTTTACTGGATTATTATATCTCAACTTTAAGATGGAGTGGAAGAAAACGCGAGTTTAAATAATTATTTTTGCGAAAAAAAAATTTTCAAAATAAACTAGATTTTGCTTCATTAAGTAAGTCTACACTTAGTTTAATTTTGAACAAAATTTATTACATATCTGTTATGGACTTTCCGGTATTATATGGAAAAACTTTTAAATAAAATGAAGTGGTCCCAGTCAAATGCCGCAATGCTCATGACTTTTTTTTATCACCGGGTTTCACTATCACTATGTGCTGTACACATATGTACTATTTACACTAGTGGATACACGATGATGGTTTAATTATAGGAAGTCTACTCTCATTTGCCTGGAGGGAGGGTGGAACACCTTTTAGAAAATCTCCTAAAGTACACCCAACCGAGGTTCGAAGCTCGATCTCTCATTAATCGGCCGTCTAGTCTATTGCGAGAGTGATATGTTAAACAAATATTCAAGAACTGTTGATATTTCTATGGTTAGTAAATCAAACTATTATATTTCTATTGAAGCAATATTTAATTTATTTTTGCAAAAAACGTATTTTTTTTGTTTCTATAAAATCCAACAAAAATAATTGGCGCTTTCTTCCATCAAATATTAAAGATATTCATTGAAATATATTTGTTTGAAGTAAATCCACCTCTTGGACTGTGAAAACACTATTTTCTCACGACTTACGTGGGAACTAAACCCCCCGCCCTGATGAACAAGCCCTGCAGGGCTATTATGACCATTCGACGCAAAGTTAGTTGCTACCGCTAGTTAGCGTCACTCTCGAGGAAAATATAGCGTTTGGGTTATTATGACCACCACACTTTGTATCGTCCGCTAGTTTTAGCTTCGACTTTGCTTCTAGCGTCAACGCACAGAATAAAATCAGTTTGCGTCAACAGTTGGCAACACTTTCCCAAAGAATATTACCTTTTAAGACGTTAGAGGCTAGAAATTAGGTAATTTATTTCAAGAATGTTGGTATTCATGACTGAACATTATTAATATGTTTTTATTTACCCAAACAGCTGATCACAAATCACATTATTTGCAAGAAAGATTTAACCTATCTAATAAATCTCTTGCAGAATTTTGTTTGCCTACGGTTTGAAATGAAAAAAATACTAGGCCTACATTATTCAATACACAACATATTTTAGTCAAAAAATCATATTGTGAAATATGCATTCAAATAGTAATGTCACACGGGGAAATGAGATGTTGGCCAATAAAGAAACAATGTTTTTTGTAATATGTATGCTTTACGACCCAATGCTTTATTCTACACATATTTGTGTTAATACTGGAACAATTAATATGTTGTGTGAAGATCTTAGAAAATAAAACTAGTTATTTAAAGTTGATGAAAGCGTTCAAGAACTCCCAAAAATAGTGTTTACACGGAATATTTTCGACAACTTAATATCAAAACAAGGGCATTTATACCCAGTCAGTCTACTAAGTTAACAATAAAGTGAACGAGAGGGTGGTTTGGATGGTTAGAAATAATAAAATCCCTATTTTATTTAAAGGGAATTCTTGAGACTTTAGTTAAGTGACTAAGAATATAAGGATATTATATTTCTTTATAATGAGTTATTTGCAATTTATTCACTTCAGGATAACTAATAACTAACTACTAATTATCGGTTTCAGATAAATTTGGTAAATATTTTATGATTAAAAACCTAGGCCTATACCAAACCACATGTACATATTAAGCTAGGGCCTATTTTGGTTATTTCCAGTCTTGGCTGCATTATTTCATAGGCCTACAACTCACATTAATATGGAAAGTAATTACTACTGTATGTACGATTCAGTTTAAATAGGCTTACATTATTAAAGTTATGTTGAGGTATCTTAAACAGATTAGGCCTACTTTTTTATTATCTTGTCAACTGGTCTGTTCATGTGTTTAACACTAATAGCCATAGGGTATACTTAGATGATAAAGGTTGAGTTATAGAATTCGGATTTGTATAGCGGGAGAGTGAGAAAACATTTAGAGAAATAAAATCACTCATCACACCCAGCTAGGATTCAAATCCCAACCTCCCCACCATTGGAAAATTAGACTAAAGAGATTAACGTCTTGGTCAATGTTGCCCCATGAGGTAGGTCAAAATACTAATAACATCCCAAATATTTTGAAGCCTAACTAACTTCCACCTATTATAAAACCTACAAACAATTAGTATTGGAATGTCCCAATTATCTGTGTGTATATGTTGAATAATAATGCATTTTGATAGTATTATGTTTCAAAGAAAATATTCTTTTAGAATTCAGTGTAAGCGTACTATCCCCACTCTTGGCTTACATTATGATATAGGCCTATTTAAAGTTAGATTATGTGAAACACACACAAAAAAGTTTTGAAATTATTATATTGAGCTAATGAGATGGCAAGTTTAAATCAGATAACACAAAACACCTAATAAATTACAAAAACTAGCAAACATAACCTCATAACGCAAACCAAAGGACAAGTAGAATGTCTGCGCAACTTAGCGTCACTCTACTAAGAAAATATTTGCGTTCGCAAGTACTTTGCTTTCGCAAAGTGGTCGACCATAATAACTTTTGACGCAAAGTCTAGCGTCTCTATGCTAACGGTCGCAAATTCGTTTTGCGTCGTGGTCATAATAGCCCTGCTGGGACCGTAAAAAGTTCGACGGTAAAGTCACCTCGACGTCCGAGCTCGTGGTGACAGTGGCGCCCCAGAGACTGTTCGTGAAGGTGAGGAAACATAGGTCCAACGATAGCCTGTCCCAGGAGATGAAGGATTTCTTGGCGTCGACGCCGAGACGCTTCATGAGGCTCAAATGCAACATGGTGGACGGCCAGCCCGAGGAGGATGTGACCTCGGTGCTCGCAGACGACTCCATTGTCCCACGACAACGTGGGGGAGAGGTTTTCCTCGGCTTCTGAGGTCGAGGGGGTAAGTTGGGAGCTTATTTAAAAAATTATTCATTACGCTTTATAAAAAATATAATCATTATCATGAAAAAAAACATATTATCACTCTTTTACCTAATAAAAAACATCAGGAGATAATATAATTTTTTATCATCGAGGTATTTTTACATTGAAAATTTTGACCTTCATAGCAAAAACAGACTATACCTCACATGGGAAATAAGAATGAGAAGTTTCTCCCTTCTTAGAAAACACGGTGTATAGGCAATGAAAACAACAGACCCCCAGGTGACGTCACGTGTTTTGACAGAATCGTCACAATACATACTCTCTCAGTGGTAAAATTGTCCTGAGGAGCCCCACTAGAGTATTTATGTTAAACGAAATAATATTTATTGTTAAATAAACTTGTTGCGGAAAAAAGGAAAATTTCAGTTCACCAAAGCCCATAAAAACGACTCCCCATTTCCCATACTTTCATAAAAATATATGTTTGCTTATAGCTCGGAAAATATTTGTTTTATAAAAAATATACTTGGCATTAAAGATTTTTATTTTCAAAAGTCCTACAAATTTGCAACTTGCAGAGATATGATTCAATATGAGATATCCACGTACGTAAACTACCCCCTTCTAGGTAATTTTTCCGGAAAAATGAGCTCCACAATTTTTTTTGTGACTAATGTCAACAAAGACTATGGAACTTACGGACACGGAGTATGAAGATAGGGCTTAACGTGTTCCGTCACAGATCGTAGTCGAATTGTGTTCCAATATGTCCGTTTCTTCGGACTCACTAAGTTGGACCAAGACTATCGCATACGTCACAATCGTACCAGCAATCTGAGGGGGAGAAAAAAATCTAAGTTTATAATTCCGAATGAAAAGTTTTATTTTATATACATACTTTTATTTTTATCGAGACGTTAGTATTACAAAAGTTGTTTTCCCCCATGGCTAAAACCTAACTAAGGTAGGTAATACAGCTAGAACCAGACGTCTTAAGAGCCCGTCTCACCCCACAGATAACACCTAACTTAGGTAGGTAATACAGCTTGAAACAAACGTATTAAGAGCCCATCTACCCCACAGATAACACCTAACATAGGTAGGTATTACAGCTTGAAACAGATGTCTTAAGATCCCCCCTCACCCCTCAAATAACACCAAACTTCTGTAGATAATACAGCTCGAAAGAGACGTACAAAGAGCCCCTTTCACCCCACAGATAACACTTAACTTAGGTAGGTAATACACCTTGAACCAGACGTCGAATTGTGGTGCTGTTTTCAAAATTCTACTTTTAAAAATACTGAAAGCTAGATAATTGAAACTATTTTAATCAATTTAAAAAATACGACTTTATTGAAAAACAATGATTTTAAAGTGTAAAAATATAAACTGACAACATTTATAAATCACATTAGTATTAACTTACGTACACTTCGTCTAGCCTGTAAGTTAACATGTTCCACTATGGTATCACCTGTAACATACGGTCTTAGTGTAATCCGTCAAGGTAAGGCTGCTTGCTATCTTTCAGGATAAATCAGCTAAAACTTTATTTAGCATTGCGTCTTACTACCTATTCGGTCAATACGCTTATGCACTAATTACTCTAATGATTTTAGGGAATAGGAAGCTTATATTTAGAGCAAGTTTACCCACATTCACGTGGATGAAATGTGGAAAACCCTTTAGGGGGAAAACCACCCTTAGTAGATCCGGCTGAGATTTGAACCTCGATCTCCCCGTCATGGGTAGTCTAGTCTATTGCAAGAGTAGCGCGTTAGATGACGCGGCCACCGAAGTGGATGCTAAAATGATTCTACAGTCGAATTTCCATATGAAGAACATTATCTAATAACCAGAAAAGTTACTAGATATACTTTGAAATAATTATACTTAGAGCTATGTTGTCCGCAACATTCACTTTTGATAGATATTATCAATATCCAATGTTGACTCGTGTATAGGCACTGCAGAACTGCAGCACACCCTATTTCCACTTGTAATCATCGATAACATTTAATATAATGAGTCCTTTTTTCTTTAATTCTTTCTTTATTTTTGTAGTACAATATATATTCCTTAAGCTTAATGTCAGTATTTCAGTAGCCATCCCCCAATTTATGAAAAATATACAAACATCTTTGTATGGAACTGTGTGCTTCACAGTGCCAGCGACGTGGTGTTTGACTGTTGTGCGCATGCGCACATAGGAGGGGGTGGATTCAGCAAATATTACACGAAACGCAAGAATTTTTTTCTCTAACATTCTGGCTATTTCAACATTCTTCTCAAGATCACCACAATGTGTGTCCATTCTCAAGAAACATATTGATGTCAGCATTCCACGTCCATCCTCTACAAGGTGGAATTTCAACATACGTACCATAAACAGAGCTCATGAAAATTTGCAACCTTTAAAAAAACTCCCTTACTGAAATTCAGTCAACATCAAATTCAAATCAAACCATTGCAGAAGCAACAGGAATTTTAAAATATCTGAATGATGATAATTTCAAGTTTTGGTTAGAGATTTTTCATCAGATTATGCCTCATGTTGAAATAATTTACAACCAAATGCAATCTTGAGAAGTTTGTGTGTTCAAAGTTAATGAATATATAACAAATTTCAAAACTGCTATTTTAGACTTGATAAACAAAAAGTACAGTGAGAATCGTTCAAAGACACTTATGGCAGAAGCTAAGGAAGTATGTGAGTATATATATGTTGATATAATGGACAGATATTCTTCCACTAAACATTTAATACCTGCTAAATTGTACAACAAGAATTGCTTCACTAGATTTAAGAATGAACATCCCAAAATATAGATAGTACTGACCACTGAAGCTTATCCCATTATTGCAAAGAAAAACTTGAAACTGAACTGAAAGTATTCTATTGTAAGACTGATATTCATGAATATTGCAAATAATTTGAGCTGCTTAAATTTATCTTGGAAAATAATCTAGATGATGTTTTTAGTGAAATTACGACAATGATAAAATCCTCTTGACAATTTCCAAGACTACATCAGAGGCAGAGCTTTGTTTTTCAACATTGAAAAGAATAACTTTTTTTTAAAGATGCACAATGAATTCGGAAAGACTAAATGCGCTTGCAGTACTTTCAATGGAGAAAAATTTCCTCAATTGTTATCCAGAGATCAAGGAGAAAATTATTGAATTTTTGCGCAAATTAAAACAAGAAGAATGGATTTCATTTTTAAATGACTAGATCAAGTTTGAACTGTAACAATTTAAGTTAAAGTAAGTAAAATAGTTTGGTATTTTTGTTAAGATTTTATCAAGTTCCTGAATAAATTTTATTTTTAAAATGTTTTTTTCTTTTACATAATTTTAAAACAAATGTTAAAAACTTTCTGGAGCAGTACCCCACTAATTTATCTATGAGCCACCACTTTCAATATCTATAAAATACCACACTAATGATATGATGAAATTTTACCATTGTTTATTGCAAAAAATATGTTTGTATTTTCTAAAAGGATCTTTCTATTAAAATTGGACTGTATGATCGTTTATTTTAACTGTCTATTCCGGATACTCGTTGAGTCGTTTCCATAGTAACGTTAAACATATTTTATGATACACAGGGCACCATATTTTGTGGCAAAACAGTGAATATTGGGGAATACTTCACCTAGCGCGTGATTTAAGAACCAAACTGAGAAGTTATGAAGCATTTTTGAAAATTATAATTTCAAAATGTATGCCATAAAAATGTGAAGTTATTTTCATTGCTTTACTAAATCTGTACCTGAAGAGATTTAAATTAGTTAAAATATTAATTTCAATAAAAACCAGTCCTTGGTTTTGTTATTAAATAATAATTAAAATATTGTTTTAAAATAAAATTGATTTTCTTTTACTTAAGTTAAAATCCTCGAGTGTGTTTAAAAAAAATACATTTGGAGTAATGTCGGCTGAATTGAACAGGAGTGTAAGGTGGGGAATGTGAAGAACGTAAGAAAAATGCAGTGTTTTCGAAGTTTTTATAGAAAAACTTTTTTTTTGCCAAAATTAATAAAAATATTGCTATGGTAGAAACATAGAATGTAATTTTCCTCACCTGGTGATATTAATAGTTGTTGAATATCTCTCAAGGATGTCCTGGAATTTAATGACAACTTTTTCTATTTATTTAAAAAATTTCTCATTTAATGCCGCTAAGCTCATGACAGATGTTAAACAACTTTTGATATCACCTCGTGAAGAAAATTATATTCTATGTTTATACTGAAGGAATATTTTATTCATTCCGGACAAAAAAGAGTTTTGCTATGAAAACTGAAAAAAAAAACTGACCTTTTATTATTTTTCTTAAATTCCCAAATTAAAATTAGCGTCAAATGGACGAAGCTTTCTTATTGGTGAGGTACTGCGACCTACAGAGAATCTGTAAACCTCTTGAAGGAATCTACGGTGGTTGAGTCTATAAACAAATAGATCTACGTTAGTGGCTTTATTTTCTGTTCTAGCTGACATTTTCAAGTAAGTAAAATGTTGACTAGAAAAAAAAAATGCCTACATTATTCAATTTTATTTTTTAAATACCTATAAAATACTAAATTTACAGAGACAAACTTTAAATTTACATTTTGAGAGAATACGCCTTATATTCTAAATTATGAATAGTTACGATAAAATGCATTTAATTAAAACCATATTACTCTAACTTTTTTCGGAACTGTCAAGGAAAGACTACTTTTAATTGTAAATGGAACATACTTTCCAAACTATGTCTAAAAATTATTATTGTAATAACCATGTGATAAATTTATTTTTGTAATGGTTTAGGCATTAGAAAGTTTTAATTGAGAGGAATTGCACCCGCATTTGGGTTGAAGGAGAGTGGAAAACCACCTTCAGTGTACCCGACTAGGATCGAACCCGGTCTTCAGCAGTCTATTCTAACACGAGAGAGAGTAGCGTGCTAGACCACGCGGCCATCGAACTGGGTTAAATAATATAACCAGGGGCTCCAGAACCGTATGGGGTATTGCCATGTAAGGAGGGTGAAAAAAGAGAATATACCAAAGAGAACGATGTAGATAAAGTATGAAGGAAAATGACCGCAAGAAAGACTAAGAAAAAGATGGGAGGAGCAGATAACAGAAAGTGTGCAAGTGAGAGGAGAAAAATGGAAGCAATTAAGGGAGGAAGGATAGAGGAAGATGAAGGCATTTTACTAAACTGCCCCGGCCAAAGACTGAATGGAAACAGTCGATGATTCCGCAAATATAAAGAGAAAAGGAAATTGAAAAAAAGAGATAAATTTGTTTTGCAACATATTATTATGATTATTATGATTTGGTGACGTGCATGGGGTGTGGTTTATTTATATTATACATAACACAACTGGGCCGTGAAGTTAAAAAAAACTCTGCTAGGGCGCATGATTCCCTTGAGCTGGTCCTGGGAAAGGAGGTATACGAGTAGTAAGGAATCTTTAAAAAATACTAATCTTATCATATTATTATTATTATTATTATTTTATACCCATTGATATGATCTAACAAAAGCGACGGCTGCAGATTACATGATTTGAATTATAAATACGTGAAAACAAAGTTTTAGTAATAAATAAACTTATTTCTAACGAAATCAGACTGTACAGATGAATAAAGGGGTATACCTTGAGTAGCAGTGACCTTGTGACGGAGAAGAAGCTAAGGCCTGTCAGAGCTACCTCGTCTGACGTCACTTGGGTCAGAAACCTCTGCACCTGCAACACGACATTGTAAGAACAGTAATTGGCAGAATTTTCTAGGAGTGGGCCAAAAGAAATAAATGGTACGGCGCACCGCACAGACTTTCTCTCTCTTTCTATAAACTCGTAAGATTTCTGAACGGAATAATGTACATTGTATCATCACCACTCCACATAAGAACACGCATAAAATAATATACAATGATATATAATCAATGAGAAAAGAAGCGCATCTTTGTCCACATAAGAGCATTTCAAACAGTTTAATGTCTTCCACAAAGGTCAACACTTCGTATTAAAATTTCGATTTCTGGTTAAAATTTTAACATTTTAAAAGGTGTTGCAGATCTTCAAGTCATCGCATTGATATTTAATTATTCATTTATACATTTTGACCAATAAAAAATGTAAATATTGACTATTGAGTCTAAAATGGAGATAGATCATTGCTGTACAAACATTTCTCCTAAGAGATTTAAGGAAAAATAACATACTTTTTTTAGATACTTACTTATATTTACTTACTCTATGGCATTGGAGTATTATTGCGTTAAGACTTAAGTAGTATATGTTTACAACTAAAGCTCACAAAATTGTATTAATATATTTGCAAATATCTCAGAAACTGCTGTTTTTATAAAAATATGTGTCAAATAAAAGTTTTTTATTTCTAATAGTCCTACAATTTTGCGATGATAAGTTGTTTAATTTCTCCAATAGTTGTGGAGATACGGAAATTAACGCTTCTGAAATGTACCCTAAAAATCATTTTCATAGGAAAATGAAAATAGCCAGTTTATTTATAATCTTAATCAACGCCTAGATACGAATTATAATCAAAATCGTTTAAGCAGATTTTGAGAAAACCAAATTTTTCTCTTTTCGTCTTTCAGTAAACTACCCTTAATTTTAAGTTTTTATAGACACACAGAGAGACGGCATTGCAAAGACTATTTTTTAGGGTTCGGGGGTCATGAGACGTCGACATCCATCAACATTTCAGGTTAGTTTTTTTTTTTACGGTCGCAATACTTAAACTTTAATGTCCAAAAAGTTAAAAAAATTCATATAATTGCGTATATATTGAAAGTTATTGATTTTATAAAAATATGTTTCGGATAAAATATCTGTATTATAAATATATATACATATTTGTAATGCTAAGTAATTTCATATCTCAAATAGTTTCGGAGCTATTTAAAAAAATGTTAATTTACGCATCAGACCGGAGCCCTTAAAGCCATTTTGCCGAAATATTGAGGGTAGCCATTTTGTTTGGAATATTTATTAATGTTTATAAATGAAATTTAATCAAAATCGTTAGAGCCGATTTTGAGAAAATCGACTTTTTCTCTTTTTGCCCTTCAGTAAACTACCCTTAATTTTAAGTTTTAATAGACACACAGACAGACGGCATTGCAAAGACTATTTTTAAGGGTTCGGGGTCTCATGAGACGTCGACATCCATCAACATTTCAGGTTAGTTTTTCTTACGGTCGCAATACTTAAGCTTTAATGCCCATAAAGTTAAAAATATATATATAATTGCGTATATATTGAAAGTTATTGATTTTATAAAAATATGTTTCGAATAAAATATTTGTATTATAAATATATATACATATTTGTAATGCTAAGTAATTTCATATCTCAAATAGTTTCGGAGCTATTATAAAAAATGTAAATTTACGCATCAGACCGGAGCCCTTAAAACGATTTTGCCGAAATATTGAGAGTAGCCATTTTGTTTGGAATATTTATTTATGTTCATAAATGAAATTTAATCAAAATCGTTAGAGCCGATTTTGAGAAAATCGACTTTTTCTCTTTTTGCCCTTCAGTAAACTACCCTTAATTTTAGGGGTAGATATCCAATTCCAAAAACCCCTCGGGGCAACCCTATGAAAACCCTAGATATCAAGTTTCAGCTCAATCGGTAAAATAGTTTAGGCTCTAGTTGGAGGTACAGACAGACAGACAGACAGACAGACAGACAGACAGACAGACGGAAATTCAAAAACCACTTTTTCGGATTCAGGAAGTCATGAAACGTCTAAATTCATCAAAATCTCGAGTTCGATTTTTTTGACGATCACAATACTTTCTCTACCTGTAAGATAGAGAGAAAGTAAAAAGTCAGGCGGGTCGACACAATTTATTAAAAAGTTACAATGGTGCATTTTACTAAACTATTACAAAATTAAGTCTTATTAATTACTAAATGGTATTGTATTATAATGATATATAGTTCTAATACAATGCGAGTTGTCTATATTATTTAACAAATACTATACTTAAATAAAACATACTTAACACTACTTGAATTATTCTCAACAAAACGTCTACATTCCAATTCCATGGATGGTTTACGTATTGTCTAATCTCTGGACACTGGTCACTAAGCTATAACCTAAAAATAAAAACAAACGAATGCGAAAGGCATTTTTTCTTATTTTTCCTTGTTTTTTAATACATTTTCCTAAATCGGAATTTGGAATTATTTCGTGGGCCGCATTGAAAATGTCAGTGGGCTGCATCTGGCCCACGGTCCGTAGTTTGCCCATAACTGGTGTAGAATATATTTTGGTCTTGATACAGAGAAAGAATGAAGGCAGGTGATAGCAGTGAGCTCAATATTCTACTGGAGGGATATGAACACGCCACTGAGACAACTTCATGTTAGCTGTAACAAGTCTAGGGGTAAGGTGTTAGACTTCTCTGCTGGGGTCCGGCGTTCAATCCTCGACCCCGGCACAGATTTACCTGGTTGCCAAACCCTTCCTTCACCTCTGATAAGACGTGTATTAATCACAACTTGTGAATGTGAGGAATGCCAGGCCTCCACCGTGGTTCGGATCCCACGTTAAACAGTCAGGCATCAATTTTATATCGAAGATACGCCCATTCGTAATCAAATTGGTGTATGGTCTGGTGTGCCAGTGATGGGGAGGTCAGGCATCAAATCCTGCCCGGGTGTGTGCCTACAAAGAGTGTTTTTTTATCTTTCCCACTCTACCTCCACGCAAATGTGGTTACAATGTCTCTAAATTTTACCTTACTATTTCCTATACCCTATTAGTGCATTTAAATGGTTATATAGATAGATCAGACAAGTACATAATAGAATAAATTATGATATTAAGACGTGGTGCTAAGAATAAATATATAATGAAATGATAGCCTAAAGTCTCCTCGAATCCATATGAATATGAATTAAATTACAAAATTTATAATTAAATAATAATAAATATTAATTTATAGAATTGTATTTACTATTTGATAGTAAATATAATATTTATTGTTATGAATACCATTTTACATTAAAACATGATATAATAGTCTAATGTTTTTTTACTATAAAACAACGTTTTATTGGATCAATAATTATACAAATATTTTAATTTTTTCCATTAAAAAAATATTACTTACGACATATAATGAAAAATAACAACTATACATTGGTATTATTAGTATAATGCATATACAATAAAAATCTAAATTACACTAATTAAATAACTATATAATAATAATTATTATTATTATAATGAAATAACTATATAATAATAATTATTATTATTTTTACTAGCAAATCGTCTTAGTACCCGTTCAGGTTATAACTGACCCAAGCCACAGGCTGGAAACCATACTGGCTGTTTATTATTGGGTGTAAGATAATACCACAGTTACGGTTTAAGGCGTCGGGCTCGCGTTAGACTTAATTGCTGGTAATGATTCATTGTCGGCCTTGTGCACTAAGGGTGGTGGAAAGGGGGGTACGTTTTCCCACACGTGTTTATCGCTGCTCAGTTTTACCCCTCCTCTTTCCAAGGGAAGTCACCCTATCATTCTCTAAAATGTAATAAGGAAGGCTATATTTATAGAAAGTGTATCCGCATTTGCGTGTGAGGAGAGTGGAAACCCAGTTTGACAGAAAACCTTCAATACACTCGACGGAGATACTAACCTCACGTTAGATTATACGGCCACCGAAGGGGGTGATATTAAATTAAATGTGTCACTCAAACATTTCACCAATGGTAGCTTCCATCATATTTTTTTGGTGACAGGTAAGCAATTAAAATAAAATAAATATAGCAATGAAACTAAAATAAATACATAAGATATTAAAGTAAATAAAAGTTACGACACAATCACACAAACTTTCTCATATTGTGTTAGTATTGTAGCTTTGAAGATGATTTTCAAAATGTTCTAAAATAGGTTTTGAATAAATTACACTTAGGTATGTTTTCCTCGTCAAAACAAAAAAAAAAATCATATTGTTATTCCCAATAAACACTATTTATTAATAAATTTTAAACCAAATTTATTTAAATATGACTATTTAACAAAGTTTAAATTTCTAAAAAATAACTGACTTGTAAACTACTTAAATTGATTTGTTATTTAAACAATTAAAAGAAGTATTCCTTTTATCATGAAAAACTAAAATAAGGATCCCATTTTGAAATCAATCTTTAAGACCAATCTTTAAAAAAAATCAAATTTTATTTCATTTATTGTAGTTAAAAACACATAAATTAATTTATTTTAGATAAATAAACATATATTAATATTGATATTGCAAAATAGACCCCCGTTTTCAGTTTTGAACCTAAACATTAAAGCTATTTAAAATTTTTTTATTACTAAAGCCATCTTTTAAAATATTAACATTAAAAGAAAAAAGCCATTGATAAATTACCCATAGCTGAATTTAACCCCCCCACTCCCATCAAAGCAATTATAAATCTTTGTCATCCACATGAATAATGAGGTGGACTGGAATGAACTAGCTCAAGATATTGTTATGTGGTGTACTTTAGTAAGTGCAGCAATGAATTCACGAGGTCCTAATGCCATAAAGTAAATAAATATGATAAAATAATAAACGTTATTTAATCATATTTAAAAACAACATTTTACTATCAGGATTAAAATAGTTTTGTTTATTTTGTTATTCAATAACAAAAAAGTTAATAACCCGAATGGTTAGAAAGACTCGGCGATAAAAAAGACTACCAAAATGAATATTTTCTTGATAAAGTATTTAGGTATATGAAATAAGAGTAATATTTTGTTCTCATTCACAGATAACACTGTTTTAAATTTTTATTGTGAAGGGTTTTTCAATTCTTTTAGCATTATTTTACGCTTTTAGAAGTCTGACTATTACAGACCTATGTTAATATCACCCAACCTAACAAAACAGAACCCTCAAGTTCTAGACGGATGAAAGTTAGGCGTCACTCTCGCAAGAGACCTGACTTTCGATGACGGACAGATCGGGGTTTGAATTGCAGTCATAACTTCCTTCGTACATTTATAAATGCCTTGTGTACTTGAATTTATTCATCATTTACTGTTGATACAGTTGATAGCTTAAATCCGAGTGACGCAAGATTTTACAAATACATAGTCCCTGGCTTGAGCTCCAATTTGGGAATCTATGCATATATCTGCTTATCCTCCTCCCAGCATGTCTTAATATTATTATTATTATTATTATTATTATTATTATTATTATTATTATTATTAGCACCACGTCTTACTACCCATTCGGGTTATACGCACTTACGCTAATGTGCAATGGTAGGGTGATTGTGAGATGAAATGGAGGACCTACAGTTTAACGTGGAATCCGAACCACGGTAGAGGGCTGGCATTCCTCACATTCACAAGTTATAATTAATACACATCTTCTCAGAGGTGAAGGAAGGTTTGGCAATCAGATAAATCTGTGCCGGGACCGAGGATTGAACCGGACCCTCAGCACAGAAGTCCGACACCTTACCCTAGACCACCAGGTCACCCACCATGTCTTAATACCTGTCCGGCTTTACACACTTATAATTAATACTCAAGGGTTTAAAGATGGTGAGGGTAGAGATTAGAGAAAGTGTAACCTACTTTATTGGTGTGTAAGAAGAGTGATAGATAGTCCGTTTAGGAAAAGACTCTCATTAAATCCCCCGGGATTTGAATGCCGACCTTGCTCCAAACAGCAAACCTGACTAGAAGAATGTGACGTTCAGTCCGCGTGTCCAAAGATGCGTGTGATGAGTCTCACTATATTATATTTAAACTATTTTATTTAAACCAATATGTATTTTCAGAAGACATTCTGATGGAGCGATTGTGTAAAGATGGTAAAATGACACATAAACAGGGATTTTAACCCTGGTCATTTGGCTCTACTCAATAATTGCTGTACCTATTGGACTATCCGGGATATCCTTTTCAGTTCCATCACCCACATAAACACCCGTGTGTACTGGTGTAGGTAAATACCAACACTGGTTACAAGTAAACTTAATTATTCAGTAAATAATAATATAGGTATTATTTCATTAGTGTTATTGGCTAATTTGATTGTATTCCCATTATACTAATATTACCAATGTATAGTTGCTATTTTTCATTATGTGTCGGGAATAATATTTAAGTAATGAAACAATTATAATATTTAAATATTTGTATAATTATCGATCCCATAAAATGTCGTTTCAGAATAAATCAGCATTAGCCTATTATATATGTTTTAATGTAATAATATTTGCATGCAAATAAAATTGTATCCACTATTTACTAATTCTGTAATTTAATGCATACTCAAGGTTTTGGTGTGATATAATTTTTTGGAGACTTTAGCTTATCACTTAAATACTTTTTTTAGCACAGCGTCTTTATATTATTATTTTCCCTATTTTGTATAAATAATTGTCTGATCCTTACCCATTTAAATGCACAAATAGGGTATAGGAAATAGCAAGGTGAAATTAAAAGACATTGTGACAACATTTGCGTGCAGGCTGAGTGGAAAATATTATTTAAAAAAACACTTATTGTTGGCACACACCCGGGAGGATTTGATGCCGGACCTTCCCATCACTGGCAAACCAGACTATACCCCAATTTGATTAAGAATGGACGTATCTGAGAGATAGGAAACTTATAATTCGTTTATACTAAGGCCGGGATGAATTTCAATGACAGACCAAAATATCTGACAAATGCACTGCCTTCTATTTGGGACAGTCCTAGGTTCTTGCCTCTAATAGCCCTTGTCAAGGCTTTGTACAAGTTTGGACTCTGACCCCTTTCAATACTGAGGTGATTGCTACCTGCGATAAAGGTTTCAGAGGATGTTGATAGTTTTGTTTTGTTTGATTGTTAACTAACTCTCACTCTTTGGATGGGTGAAGGGAAGAGGGGTGGCCTCTAGAGTGATCTGATAGCTCTGGCAACACTGTGGACTGACTGAGCCGACAAAGAAAAAGTAAAACTCAATTGATTTCTTCTGATACCGTAAATTAGGGCCTGGCGCTGATGCAACTCTTCACTTCCAATGACCAATGACCGGGCCCTTAATAATTTACTTTATCTTTTAGATCTTAAAATGAATGAAAACATATTAATATTGACATATATAGTTGAAAACTAGTTGGAATAAAAATATAGGTACTATAAATATAAATTAAATAAAAGTATATTCATTTAAAGCTTTGTAATTCTTTAATATTAGCTTGAATAAAAAAAATTCACTTATCTTGCACACAAAAAATTATCTTGGGATATTTATATGGGATATATATATAGAATGATTGACAGTAATTAAGTAAAGGCTACACTTAATAATGTAGCTTAGTAATCAATTTTAAATTTCGAATGTAAGTCGTGAAATATTGTCTGGAAACCAATTATTATTATTCAAAAGAGTAATTGTTTCAAAATTGGTAACCAAATGAAATAAAAAAGATAAAGCTTTTAAAAATACCTCACTTGCTAATCTTTATAATAACAAATTTATTCAAATTAATTAAATTGGTTTTGAATTTATTAGATAGAACTAATAATGAAAATTTACCCAAACAAATTATTGATATATTTATAAGTATATACTTTAAAGTCTAAAAGTGTAGCACAAATTGAAACTTCTCTGAACCAGTTATTATTAAACACTAAAAAATTCACTCACTAAAAATCGCAAAGCTCATTAAGCCAAAAACTTATATTAATAGGATAATATAGAGTTGTGTTTAATTTAAAGCTTTTTGAAAAGGGGCGTGGTATTTTGAAGGAATTAAAGCATTAGTTAAGTAAAAATTTGGAATGTACTTGAGCAATTTAATATAATTCAACTTTTAGAAACTAATTTGATATTATAACCATTCACTAATTTCAGAGTTAGACTAAAAACCCATCGATCCATTTCCTTTCTGTCGCACGCCGGATGAACTGTGAAATGTCTCAGAACTGTCGCAAGAACAACCTTCATCTGGAACATGGCGTACTTGTAGCCAACACATTTTCTCAAACCGCCGGAAAACGGAAGAAAACTGTACGGATGTCGACCTTTGGAGCGCTCCGGTGAGAAGTTTTCCGGGTCAAACTCATCTGGGTTCGGGTAGATCTTGGGGTTTCGATGTAAAGAATATATATTAAATAACACGTCACAACCCTTAGGTATAGTGTGGTTTGTTATTTTGATATCTTCAGTTGGAGTTCTTGGTACGAATGGCACCACCGGATAGAGTCGAAGTGATTCTTTTATAACTTGTTCGATGTATTTAAGGTTGTTTAAATCCTCCATTGATACTGAACGCTCAACGTCATCTCCAAAAACAGCGTCAAGTTCTTCTTGTACTTTCCTCTGAACATCCTGGTGGAATCCTAGTAGCATCATCGTGAAGCTCAGGCTGGTTGCAGTAGTTTCCATCCCTGCCATGATGGTCCAGTTTATTTCTCCAATGATTTCTTTCTTTGATAAAGGACATTCATTTTTTTCTATCATTTGAATCATGGAATCTATTAGTGATGGTCTATCTTTCTTGGCTGAGTTATCAGAGTAAACTCTTGTTGAAACTTTCTGATTGATTCTTTCACGGTACTCCTTCGTCTTCTTTACCAAGAGCTCGTTACAAAACAAATTCACGTAATTTGTACATTCTATCATTGTCTTGTGGTACGATGTAAGACGAATTACAATTGGATTAAGCAGCCAAGGTTTTAAGAACATTTGCATAAAAATTCCATTGAAAGTATCGGTAGAATTGATATATTTTTCACTTGTTTTTTCTTGAACTTTCATTTCAAAACCTATAACGGTTTCACATATGCTATCAAAAGCAAATTTGGTAAAATAATTATGAATATCAATAGTGTCTGTGTTATTACACGTTCCTACCAAACGATTAACTAAGATTTTACTGTTTTTATTAAACACCTTAACAAAATATTCAAAATGTCGATAATGAAACGAAGAGAGAATAAACTTCCTGTGAATCTTCCATTGCTCCCCTCCAATTATAATTAAACCATCTCCTAGTGGATATTTATCTATCATATTCTTGACTCTTTCCCTTCCTAAACACTTTTCACTGTTCATTAATATTTCTAGATCACACGGATCCGAAACAAATATGATTAAATACGGTCCAGCCCAGAAACGAACTGTAGGAATATATTTGTGAAAAATATTTAAATATTTTTGATATTATTCTTCTTGGGTCCAGGCCAATACATCCAGGATATTTCCTATAATAGGATATGCTTTAGGTCCAGGTATCTTACTTGCCAGGTTCCTGATATGTCGGCGCTGCCACCACAGTTTTAATAAATAGAAAACACCAAAAAATATTGTGAGTAGGATCAAAACAACACTATTCATATTCACAAGCGACATTGTAAATTATAATATTTTACAATAATGTAGTCTTAAAATCAAAATTCACCTCTCTCTTCGATTCTATATTGTGGACATTCTTCATTTAAAATCTACTACTGTACTAAGAAGAATTTTTCTATTTATTCGCTCTTATATACCTTAATTTCTAATTCTTTTTATCAAGTTTGTTGTTGATGTAGTAATAATGGCTTGAATAAAAACTTTTATAAATGCAGTCGACCTAAGGACAAACGAGTTCAATGCTATTACTTTTTATGTTAATATACAAACTATTAAAGTTTATTATTTTGTGTTGATGAGTACCTAAATATAGTAGAAATGTAGTCGACCTCGAGACCAAAGAGTTCAATGTTCTTACTTTTTATGTTAATATAAAAGCTAGTAACGTTTTTTTGGTGTTGTTGAGTGTATAATAATGTGCTCTAAACAATTTTTTCAAACTTTATAAGATGAAGAGTTTAATCAATGGTGAATTAATATTAATAATCTTTGATATATTATTGAAATCAAGGGGTCAAATGGGTTCATATAAAAGCTAAACAATTTGTTTAATAGGCACTTAATATTCTTCTAGACGTCCAAATTATAGTATAAGATTACTACTTAGAACCTAAAGACTATACATAATGTGGTTTTTTATGCGTAAACTTATTGTAGAATTGTATAAACTGTTTTAATAAACACCCATAAGCTATAATCTAACCAAACTTTAACAATTTAACTTCTCAAAACAAAAATGTAAAACGCTTTAATATTTTCCTTTTATATCAAAGATCACGAAGTCTAAGACATCATTGGGTTTAAAGACTGGGCTACCAGTTTCTGGAGGCTGGGTTTCAAATCTCAGGTGGGTTTATTATTGGTTCCTTTCACCACGTGATCTATTACAACATTTCTACCACTAGATGTTTACACTAATGTGGTTGATTTACTCAAAACTACCTTACTTTATATCTCATCCATAAGTAACTCGACCCGTTTTAACATAATAACCTGAAAAAATATCTTAACCAAAATCAAATTATACCTTTTTTATTATTATTCATAGTTGATTAATGTTGTCTATGAATAAATGAGTAGTGTGGGATCTTAATATGAACTGTTATTTCTAGTAATGAATTGATCCCACCTCAATGATTTTCAAAGGAATTATGTTGAGTTAGAATCCAAGTCAGTGCACTTCAAGTATATATTTTTCAAGTATTTGTATTAGAGTCAATGATTTTAGGACATCATTACAGGCCTATTCTTGACAAACTGGATGATGATTTGATATTTCTTTATGTATGAATTGTAAAATGGTTTCATTAAAGCTAATTTGTATACATGTATCTCTATCTTTTTGCTTTTACGTGTTCTTTATTTATGAATGTTTTCCCTGGCTACGTATACGTGTCTCTAGATTTATCTAGAGCACCGGTTCAAAGCTATTTCATATATATATTTATATTCTTTTTGTAGAGTTCTGGGACACTTTATATTGTGCTTTGTTTTTTACATTTTGAATATAAATTCATGACTGATATTTAAATGTAATATATACATAATAATTTATAATAAGTTAATATATCTATCATAATTTACATTTTACAGTTTACATTTTAAAGCACAGCCATCTTTAAGTGCAGTACTCTATTGGATTGTATTATTTTGATATGTTGGTAAACTTATGTTAAATGATTATGTCACGTGTAATTAATGAGAAGATGGTTTATTGGAGGTTTATACTTTTTTGCTTATACAGGGGCCGCGAGCCCGCGTACCTATTCTGCCAACTTTGTTCATATGTTAGGTTTCTTAACTATAGTAAATGTTTCTATAATAGATATTTATTGTACATTTCTATTGCGCCCAGTAATGGCTGCTAAGATAATCTTTTATCTGGAATACATTGTTTATTACTCTAATAAATTGAGAGTCGCCGATGGCGACGGGCTAATATTCTTATGATATTACCAGAGTCTATGGGTTATTATTTCTTTCTTTCGTAGTTATTATTTTTTCTATCAGATTTGTACGAAGGTCAATTAAACCTAAATTATTTGAATTGTTTGATCGGCCATTTTTGAGCTTGGGGTCGTGCCTCGGATCTTTTATTGTGTTATTATTTTGTTTTGGCCATTGTGTATGGATTCTGCGTCTAACGCTAGGTATGTTTCACCCTCTCTCTCTTCGAGTTTTGTCATTTTGTTGAATAAAAAATAAAACTCTCTTGTAACCAACCTGACTGTTATTTATGGGTATAAGATTACACAAAGGGGGGGTTACAAAAAGTTGTCAAAATAAACTAGATTTTGCTTTATTAAGTAGGTCTATATTTAGTTTAATTTTCAATAAAATTTATTACATATTTGCTATGGAATTTGCGGTATTTTATGGAAAAACTTTTAAATAAAATGAAGTGGTCCCAGTCAAATGCCGCAATGCTCATGACTTTTTTTTATCACCGCGTCTCACTATCCGTATGTGCTGTACACATATATACCACTTACATTAATGGATACACGATGATGGTTTAATTATAGGAAGTGTACTCTCATTTGCATGGAGGGAGAGTGGAAAACCTTTTATGAAAAATCTCCTAAAGTACACCCAACCGAAGTTCGAACCTCGATCTCTCAGTCATCGGCAGTCTAGTCTATTGCGAGAGTGACATGTTAGACGAAATTTAAGAACTGTTGGTATTTCTATGGTTAGGAAATCAAACTATTATATTTCTACTGAAGCAATATTTCATTTATTTTGGCAGAAAACGTATTTTTTTTTTGTTTCTATAAAATCTACCAAAAATAATTGGCGCTTTCTTCCATCCAATGTTAAAGATGTTCATTGAAATATATTTGTTTGAAGTAAATCCACCTCTTGGACGGCCAAAACACTATTTTCTCTCGACTTACGAGGGAACTAAACCCCCCGCCATGATGAACAAGCCCTGGGACCGTAAACAGTAAAACGGCAAAGTCACCCCGACGTCAGACCTCGTGGCGACAGTGGCGCCCCAAAGACTGTTCGTGAAGGTGAGTAAACATAGGTCCAACGATAGCCTGGCCCAGGAGATGAAGGACCCCCAGTACAAAAGTCCGACACCATACCCCTAGACCACCAGGTTACCTTATAGTGTGAAAATACCTGGCGTCCGAACACAATAATATAATTAATTATTTATAACTAGCGCCGCAATATAACCGACTCACGTGGATCTAGGATGATCAAGCCGTATACTAACCCGATTAGAATCAGAACCAAGGACGCCTGGATGGATACGACCGCGTGCCTTTATAACATGCACGAATGTATTCTGTGTAAGCCATACAGGAGCGTCATTATCTCGGTATTCGTAATTAAGATTATTTTGTTCATTACATTTTAATTTAATTTTTGTCGAAGCGTTCGCGGGCCGCAAAAGCCCCACCCCGTGGTTCCTAGTTTGGGGACCCCTGCGCTGGACTGACGACTTGTTGCATACATTCAAGGACAACTTACCTCCACGCAGCAGCTGTTCTCTGGGACGGAATAAAGGATGTGTCTGGGTCTCTTGCTCTGGTCATGGATTTCCCCTGCGAACATCGAGACTGCAACTGTCCTCACAAGCAGGTATCCGAACGAGAAAGAGAAGTAGACAGTTTCATACGCGCTACCCAGTGGCCTGAAACAAGGACGAGAGAGATAGAGAGAGAGAGTGTGTGGGAGAAAGTAAGAGACAGAGTGTGTGAGTGAGAATGTGTACCAATGTGTGGGATAGAGTGTGATAGAGTGTTTGACGTATTTAAAAGTTGATAAATAACAATTTAAACTATAATATATACAGTTCGGAATCCTACGAGCAATCTTAAGTTGATAATTTAGAACAATTAAAATGCAAAATTTAATCTTGGAGTTCTATGAACCATCTTAAGTTAACAATTGTGTGATACACTTTAAAATTTAATGTTTAAATGGTGTATCTGGAGACTCAATACTGTGAAATTGCCAGAGACCTAACAAACAATCAAAATTGCTCTAAAAACATTTATTTAAATTTACCACCGCGTCTTACTACCCGTTCGGTTATACGCTTAAGTACTATTTACGCTAGTGGGTTAGGATTGGGAAGGTTAAATATAGAGAAAGTGAACCCACATTTGCGTGGAGGGAGAGTGGAAAACCATTTAGGAAAAACCACTCCAGTACACCCGACCGAGATTCTAACCTCGATCTCCCCTTCCTCGGCAGACGAGCTCAACACGACTAGCGCGTTAGCCAACTATACCACCGAGGCGGGTATTAAAAAACATTGATTTTTCATATAAACCTCCTCTTGCTAAAAGGAAGGCTAGGAATTACCTGCCTAAAGAGAGTTCACATGACATGATCGGATAAAAATACTACAAAATTGCCACAGACACTGCAAAACAATCAAATAACTCAAAATACGATTTTTCAGATACTACTGACTTAGGTAAAAAGGAAGGGCTCATAGTTACCAAACCAAAGAGAGTTCACATGACACGATCAGATAACAAATATAGCTGTCCCTGGCTTTTTTATAGTCAACATATGTGGTAAAATGAATGGCCCGGAGTTACTTACATAAAAAATAGTTCACATGTACCGACTATAATTATCAATTGCTTAGTTATAGAGGAAGGAGTCTTGTTTAAGGTGTGGCTGAAGGGAGCGCGAGTATTTTAACAGTTTTTATAGCATTACACTTTTTTTGGCCAAAATAAATCGATTATTCCTCCAGTAGCAACATAGAGTTTAGTTTTCTGCACATGCTATAATCAACAGATCTTGATTATCTGTCCAGAGTGTCCTGGAATTTTGTCAAAACTTTTTAAATAAAGAGGAAAAGTTTTGACAAAATTCCAGGACACCTTTCGTTGACAGATATTCAAGATCTGTTGATATTAGCATGTGCAGAAAACTAAACTCTATGTTGCTACTGGAAAAATATTTGATTTATTTGGACAAAAAATTTTAATTACATAAAAACTGTAAAAATACTTTCGCTCCCTTCAGCCGTACCTTAAAACGGAGAACTAATAAAGCACATTTTATGTATCATATAATAGTTATGTATGAAAACCCTTTTTAATTATACACTACACTCACGAAAAACACACTCTTTTGAAGAATATAATTAATTTATTAAGTTTGTCATAGGCCTATCTATGTTCTGGATTATTCCACAATAAGTTTATAAAACCTCGAATCGAATCTCACAAACCTCTCTTAAAATATGTAATTATTTGGATTAACATCTACATCACATTTCAAGGTGAGCTTGCTGGCTCAAATGTTTAATTCATTAATAATATATATTCTCTTAAAGCGGCACTTTACTTAACATTATTTTAATAATGTTTCACGTTGGTTTTCCTTTGAATTGAAGATGGCGTAATACGCCAAAACATGTAATTGTAAGACGTTTGATGACCTCACCCACAATCTTTAATTAAACGAGAGCAACAGAAATCACATATAAGGAAGGAAAACTTTCCATTCATAGTCCAATTACCAGTTTTTCAAACACAAATTAACATATTGATCTTCACACTTATAACTATTATATAATATAAAAAATATATTTTATTTGTTCAACGTTTTACATCAGACTTCTTACTCTATAATTAAGCAAATGAGTCTTATAGAAACATTCAATTTTAAAGTGTACCGCACAATTTGTTAACTTAAGATTGTTCATAAAATTCACAAGATTACGTTTTGCATTTTAATTGTTTTATATTATTACCAATTTTAATTACAATAACCTAATTATCAACTTAAGATTGATCATAAAATACCGAACATTACATTTTGCATTTTAATTGTTATAAATTATTACCAATTTTAATTATAATAACTTAATTATTAACTTAAGATTGTTCAAAAAATTCCAAACATTACATTTGATTTTTTAAATTGTTATTGGCTATCAACTTTACAATGTCATAACTCAATTTTTAACCACATCATTTAATTATTGTAATCCTCAATATACTCTATAGTTGACTTAATTATCATTAGATAAAATAAATTAATATCTTATTACTTATATTAATTTATCAACATATTATATGACTGCTTGATGTGGAGATGTCCTCGCAAAGCATCAAGTTTTCTTTCTTAAATATTTAATCTTAATTACTCTTCACTAACAAAACCATGAACATTATTAAAATCTCACTCAAAGCTATGAAGAGTTTGCAGACAGATAAAATATAGGTTGTTGCCGAAAGAGAGCAGCACAATCTTAGACACTTTGTCGTCGACGGTCTTGGTCAAATAGGACAGTTGATTGTATTCTTCGCGCGCCTCGAGCCAGAACATTTCGGGCAAATCCTGGTGATAGAAATAATAAGTTTTCATCAGAGAGAGAGAGAGAGAGACAGCATAACGGGGTAAAATATAAGGTTTGGTTTTTTAAAAAATCAAACTTTTGTTGAGTTGATACAGAATGATCCAAAAGTCGCGCAATCCTGTTTTTCCAAGAATATTTCACGCAGAAGAAAATGGAAAATTAACATGTTGTTTATATGTATGGCAACACTGTAATGTTGCCGGGTGCTGTGCAGGCCGTGTGACCTTGAGACATACACTAGGTCTAGCCAGTTGAGTTACAACATGCGAAAGTGTAAAATGAGTTTTTCACGAGCAGAGCGAGTATTCATTTTGGAACATTATTTTAAGGCCAACTCGTACATGGAATGCCAACAATCGTCTGTGCGTAGTTTTCCAGAATCATGGGTGTTGAATAAATCAACAATATGCAGAATTGATGGCACAAAATATAAGTTTTTTCTTTGGGTTGCGTGACTTTTGGATCATCCTGTATAATCCGTTTCTCTTTCTTTTACAACTGCATCTTATTATCTGTTCGGGTAATAAGCTTATGCACTAATTACGCTTATGGTTTTAGGGAGTATGAAGGAGATATTTAAAGGAAGTGTACCCGCATTTACGTAGAGCGAGAGTGGAAAACCGCTTTGGGAAAAAAATAAAATCCTCAGTACACCTGACCGAGATTCGAACTTTAATCCCCACGCCATGGGCAATCTAGTCTACTGGAAGAGTAGCGCGTTAGACCACGTGGCCACCGAATCGGCCTCGTCCATATTTAATTACACTAATGAGGTAGGGTCGATAGTGGTTGAATTACGAAATACTATACCCGCATTTGCTTGGAGGGAGAGTAGGAAATAATACACAGCCTAAGTTTATTCGACCTGGATATTTTTTTCTGTTATCGCGTCTTACCAACCGCTCAGGTTATATCCATAAAACCTCAAATATCGGGTTCATGTAAATATAAAATTAAAAAGTAAAAAAATCCATTGAATAGAAGGCTTACCTTCCCTTCGACAGTCGCCAATCGTCGGTTGATCCGTCTGAACTTCTCGGCGAGGTGAACGCTGACCAGGATGATGAACAGGTCCGTGTAATTCCACGTGAAGCTGCACGTGAGATCGACGTAGAGGGTCAACAGTCCGACGGGCAGGCTGTAGGACACGTGGTCGAACACGTGGGGGAAGCTGTTGACGAAGAAGAACCGAAGGGCGTCGAGCCCTCCCTTGGAGCAATGGGCGGCTATCAGACCCTTCCTCACGTTGAATAAGGTATACTCCACTGCGCGGCGGGGACAAAACAGATTCAAATATTCTTCCATTCTGTTCAAGGACGCTGCCTACCCTGTGACTTCACAGCAGGTCAAGACAGGATTTCCCATGTCGACGAATTTAAGTTTTATTCAACGCGTTTTGAATATACAACGTTGAAACAAAAACAATAAATTCTTAAATAATTCTGGTAATAGTCCTACAGTGTCCCAACATTATTATTTCAAATAATACATATGGGTGAGAATCTCATTAGATAAAATTTTCACAATTTCCCGAAAGCTTTAAGTAAAACCAATCATCTTTGGTACAAATAAGACTTGAAGATTTTGAAAAATCACCGAAACATGTCGTCATCGTAGAAGAAAAGTAGTATATAAAATAAGGAGAAGGGAATAAAAAAGAAGATACAACCTTACTATCAATTATTATTATTTCATATTGATCATTTATGAATTATTTAGAAACATAATCATCAATTGCTTATTGTATACTTTTCAAAACAGTGTAATATTTTTTTTATTGATCTGTGACCCAAAGTATTTGCAAATCTAACAGCCATGAGCCACCAATAAAGAAAAGGAGTCGTATTAACATCTTGTTATAATAGTTACAGCACACGTGATCAAGACATGCTTATCGTGTTGTGTGTTCCGAATTGAACTTTGTTAAAAAAATTATTGTGAAGTGCCTAGTAATCCATCTCGTGAGTGAGGCTACATATGTGTCTCTAAAGGCGTTCTTACCATGGTGCCAGCGTTGGGATAAGATGGGTTAGAAGCAGTGGGTGCTATATTGGGTGGCTATTGACCCCAACTTACGTAGGAACAAGCAGAGGATGATGAAGGTGATGATACACTCCATCTAATGAGTGAGGCTACATATGTGTCTCTAAAGGCGTTCTTACCATGGTGCCAGCGTTGGGATAAGATGGGTTAGAAGCAGTGGGTGCTATATTGGGTGGCTATTGACCCCAACTTACGTAGGAACAAGCAGAGGATGATGAAGGTGATGATACACTCCATCTCATGAGTGAGGCTACAAATGTGTCTCTAAAGGCGTTCTTCAAATGGTGTCAACGTTGGGATAAGATGGGTTAGAAGCAGTGGGTGCTACAATAGGGTGGCTATTGACCCCAACTTACGTAGGAACAAGCAGAGGATGATGAAGGTGATGATACACTCCATCTCGTGAGTGAGGCTACAAATGTGTCTCTAAAGGCGTTCTTCAAATGGTGTCAGCGTTGGGATAAGATGGGTTAGAAGCAGTGGGTGCTACAATAGGGTGGCTATTGACCCCAACTTACGTAGGAACAAGCAGAGGATGATGAAGGTGATACAGTTCGTCTTGCGATAGAGGCCACCAGGGTATCTATATCGGCTGAGAGTTGTCTCCACGCTGTGCCAATGCCGGGATAACGCCGGCCAATCATGGGCCAGCAGCAAGAACAGGAAAAGAGCTGTCAATGAGTTGACGTAAAATACAAGCCCGGCTGAAATAACAGCACGAACCCATGATTATTTTATCACCGTCTGTTACTCGTCATCAGGGGAAATTACGCATTTTGTAATCAACTAGAAAAATTTATATTCACGAGTATTCATGGGAAACTCATGATTTTCTTATCACATTTATTTGTGGTATTTAACGCACACTTTCTGAAACTACTGTTTATAACAGCATAGACTTATAAACTAGCCTGAATATACAACAGGCACAATATCCACCCCGCCTCCCCCCACTCATCACCGTGAAAGGGGAGATCCCAATATCGTTAATTATAATTTGTTTGGCCATGTTGGGAATAGAACCCGGGATCCTAAGTTCACGAAGCAGACACGCTACCGACTTAGCTAATATTCCGGGCTTTTTTTTGTTTTTGTTTTTTAGCACCTGTTCAGGTTATACGCATATGTTCTAATTACGCTAATAAATCAGGGATGAGGAGGTTGAATATCGATCAAGTGTATCCGCATTTACGTAGAGGGAGAATGGAAAAACATGTAGGAAAATGCCCTTTCATTAGACCCTACCGGGATTCGAACCCTGTTATCGGCAGTCTATTCTATTGAGAGAGTGACGCCTTAAAGTCTTGGACCACCGAAGCTTGTATGATTTTATTAAAGAGCTAACAACTCACCTGAACCCGAGAAAGTGACACCAGTCGAATTTAACCTGATGACGCAGAGCACAGTCAAGAATGAAACCACAAAAAGAACTAAGACGGTGTAAAACACTCGAAAACTGCGCCAGCAAAATCTGTTAAGACAAGGCGGAAAAATGGTGGTAGTCTTATTAATTATCTCAAACATTTATTTATGTAAGATTGAAAAATTACACCTGGGCATAGGAAACGAACCCGGGGCCTTTGGCTTTGGCCAGGTTTGATTCCCGTGTTCAGGTGTCATTTTTAAATTTACAAAATATGATATCCAGAAGCGGCTGTAGCCGTAATTAACAAAGATAATAGGGTGACCTGGTGGTCTAGGGGTAGGGTGTCAGACTTATGTGCTGAGAGTCCGGGGTTCAATCCTTGGTCCCAGCACAGATTTATCCGATTCCCAAACCCTTCCTTCACTTCTGACAAGACGTGTATTAATCACAACTTGTGAATGTGAGGAATGCCAGGCCTCCACCGTGGTTCGGATCCCACGTTAAACTGTAGGTCCTCCATTTCATCTCACAATCACCCTACCATTACACATTAGCGTAAGTGTGTATAACCCGAACGGTTAGTAAGACGCGGTGCTAATAATAATAATAACAAAGATAATAGCTCTGTCATTTAATCCATATTAACATTTATTATGATTATTTTATAGTAGGCCTATGGCGTATGTGCCATCCAGGTTCGGTTGCCTCATGTGTTACTAGCCGCTCTGGTGGCACAGAACGGTACCCAGGTTACACCATAGGAGGTGGTCTACACGTCGTACCCACAATGAGATGATAGTGCTTGTTAAATTGTGGAGCCATTGTGAGTCTTAACCTAACCTAGCTTAACATTCATGCTAAGATAATCAGTGCTTTATATATAGTCGAGACTCAGATTTCAGCCAACCCTCATTCGACCCGATGAGAAATGTCGAATCAAGAGGAAGTGTACCCGAATTTGCGTGAAAATAAAGTGGTGAAACAGCTTAGGTAAAAAAAACTACCCTCAGTACACGCGACTGAGATTCGAACCGCAATCTCCCCGTCGTTGGCAGTCCAGTCTAATGCGAGATTGACGCCTTAGGCCTGTTAATATATAGCATTTTTCTATTTCCTTTTAAATGTTTCGAAGATGCGAAGTCTATGATGGGTACCGAAGTTGGAGCGAAGAAGATTTTATTTTCGACTTCACTTTCGGCATTTCGAAGTTCAATATTATAATGCGAGAAGGTAGAAGTGACTTAGTAGAATAATAAAAATCAATTAATACTAATGGATTGTTATAGTGATGTAAACTTTTTATTGGGAAAATATCTATATAATAAGTCCTTCCTTGACCTTTTAGTTAAAAGTTTACTCGTCAAAGGCTATCAACTTTAAATTGATATTTAACTTTCAGTGTTTAGTTTGAACCAAAACTTATATTTTTCCCCCTTCACACCCGATGAGAACATTAAAATGACCCCCCTCCCGGCTCTCTATATATTCGTTGCACCAAACCACTTTAGTAGGATTTGTTATCATTTTTAACCAAAGAGAACATTTTATTCACAGCTTTAAAACCATGCAAAAATCAGGGTTTCCATGGTGATGTAAACAAAGAATGGAAAACTGAAAGTTCGCTGGGAAAATAGGGTTTGCGTTGAAAACTACTATTTTTCCCGTCATCCTAGACCCCTAACCTTTAAAACGAGAATTCGTTTGTCAAAATCTGTTGAGCCGTTTACTCGTAATTTCTATGATATCTTTAAATTCGTGTACTAAGTCATTGTAGGTATACCTCGATTGTCTTGGGGTAAAATGCTCGCCTCAAGACCCGATGTTCGTGGGTTCAAACCCAACTGAGGTCGACGGATTTATCTTGAGCGATTAAAATCCGTAGCACAACTTCCTTCGGATATGAAGTATATCCGTGGGTCCCATGTCGATTGTGGCGTGTAAAAGCGTCCTGGAATTATGTTGAAATCAACCTTCCCGGCAAAATTGGTAGGCCCTTTCGCGCTTGCTCGTGGAAATTCGGTTGCAGAAGGCAACGGGTAACCAACAACCACATATCCTGAACTCCCTAGAAGTGAACATGGAATATTTTTTTTACCAGATTGTGCAGGCAGTACTAACCATCTGAAGGGCTGAATACGTGGTCAGTCCCGGATGGATGGAAATTCGATCAAATCAATTTTCGGGTTGTTGTTGTTGTTGTTGTTGACTTAAGAAGAAGCCACTGGTGTCCCTCCCCTCTTTCTCACTGCTAGACCACGGGATACTCCTCTCACACGCATTATATTTTACCTTATATGTGTGACGTCACCGGTGGTAACACCTTGCACGGGCAGCAGAGCGAACCATTGACCCATCACGATGGTACGTTTCATAGACTGGCTGAAGGAATCTGGATCACCCTGTATACAGCTAGAGTGTACCCGCCTGGTGGCCCAAACGTTGCAAGGGCGCCCGGGGGTCTTCTGGCGGCGTGTTCTAACCATCAATTAACCTGAAACAACACCTCTAATACGCACTTCATGAACGAATCAGAAACACGACCTAAAAAAGAACAGACTTGACTTTATAACCGTTCAACTCGGTGGTTATAGGTCACGTTCTCGCCTCGGGACGCGATGTTATTATTACTAGCACCGCGTCTTACTACCCGTTCGGGCTATACGCACTTACGCTAATGTGTAATGGTAGGGTGATTGTGAGATGAAATGGAGGACCTACAGTTTAACGTGGGATCCGAACCACGGTGGTAGGCCTGGCGTTCCACACATTCACAAGTTGTGATTAATACACGGTCTTGTCAGAGGTGAAGGAAGGGTTTGGTAAACAGATAAATCTGTGCCAGGACCTAGGATTGAACCCCGGACCCCCAGCACAAAAGTCCGACACCTTACCCCCTTAGACCACCAGGTCACCTGACGCGGTTTCGTGGGTTCAAACCCAGCTGAGGTTGACGGATCTATCTTGTGCGATACAAATCCTTAGCACGACTTCCTTTGGATAGGAAGTATATCCGTGGGTCCCATGTCGATTGTGGCGTGTAAAAGAACCCCGGAAGGTATGTGTCAATCAATACCTTTCTCGATAAAATTGGTAGGCCCTTTCGCGCTCGCTCGTAGAAATTCTCTTGTGCTGATACAATTAATTGGTTCAGAAAGTGCACGGTAAATACTTCAAATAAATAATAATACTCAGAACACCCCGCTTCGATTGTCTAAAGGCTCACTGTCGTAATAAACTGAACTGCCGAGGACGGGGAACTAAGGGTTCTAATCCCGGTTAGTTACACTGAGGGTGATTCTTTTTCTAAGATTCTTTCCACTTTCCCTCCACGCAAATGCGGGTACACATCTTAAACCTTCCTCATCCCTGACACATTATCGTAATTAGTACATACGCACATAAACCGAACGGGTAGAATGACGAAGGGTAAAAAAAAAGTCTCTTGAACAGACACAACGCCCAGTCCCCCGATCATAAGTTTTTTCACTGTGATAGGGATAGCCCTCAATTTGACAAGCTACACATTTTTAGGACATGCCTGAGATTCAAACCAGAGATACGTTTCTCAGTAGATCGACTGATCTTTACTGTTTTATCCCGCGCCTCCGTACCCGTTTGGGGTACACGCGTACGTTAGTAACTACGCTGAAAGGATGAGGAAAGTCGAAGTTAGAATTAAATAGGAATTGTATCTGAATTAGCGTGGAAAAGCATTTAGGGGAAAAAAAATCCACTCTGTATATTCGACCGGGATTTGAGCCCCAGTACCTCCGTCACCGCAAACCAGTCTCTAAGAGATTGACGTTTTGTCCACGCGACAACTGATATCAACTATTCGGAGGTATTTTTTTATTTCTCTGGCTGCTAGACGTAAGCGAAAAAAAAAAAAGGAGACAAAATTACAACTTAAGTTAAATGGTAAATTAAATATTATATTTGTAAGTTACGTTTATAGTCGTATGTAAATATCCTATTCTTTAAATTGAAAAATGATTCTTCGAAACGAGATTCGAACCCGGGACAGTCGGTTATGTACGCCAGCGTTCTAACCCCTGAGCTGCCCGTAAATCATCCCGTCCTTAGGATCATACTTCACACATGTTTTAAGAGAGAGTCCGTGCAGAAATCGTCATATACATATGTGTGATCAATTAAGATCATGAGATATAAGATTATGCAGCCATCTTCGACTCGAGAGGGATTTATTCTGTCGATAGTACTGTTGTAAAAATGCGCACACCATGAGGGATTAAATAACCAAGCTATTGTAACTTATATTGGTGTCCTGGCGGTCTAGAGGTAAGGTGTAAGACTTCTGTGCGCTGGGGTCCGGGGCTCAATCCTCGGTCCCGGCACAGATATATCTGATTGCCAAACCCTTCCTTCACCTCTTGTGAATGTGCGGAATGCCAGGCCTCCACCGTGGTTCGGATCCCACGTTAAACTGTAGGTCCTCCATTTCATCTCACAATCACCCTAACATTACACATTAGTGTAAGTGCGTACAACCCGAACGGGTAGTAAGATGCGGTGCTAATTATAGTAATAATAATATAATTTTTATTAATAATTATAGCTGCCTTTAAATATTAAATTATTTATCATAATTATATGCACGTTCTTACAATTGATCATTGTACTATCGTCAGCATAAAACCCTCCTGGGTCGAAGATGGCTGTGTTACCTGACAGCTCATGATATTAATTGATCACTCGAATGTATCTGACGATTTACGCAAGTCCATCACAGATTCCGCCTTAAAATATGAATGAAGAATGAGTCTGAGCACGGAATTACGGATGGCTCAGTACTTATAGCATTGGCGTACTAAATCAATTATCCCAGGTTTGATTCCAGTGTTTAAGAGTAATTGTTTTAATTTAAAGAAAATTAAATTAAATTTAGTTTGAAAAATGACACCTAGACAATGGGAATAGAACCCAGGACTCGTGTTTAGGTGCTATTTCTCAACTATATTTAATGGGATTGAAAGATATACCCTCAGGTGTACGTAAATCAAGTTAATTTCCCTTTTCATAAAAATAAATAAATAAATAAAACTTTGATATCGCTTTTTTTAAACTGATCTTCAAGAAAAACCGGTTTTCACTTACCAGGCTCACGATTCTATTCATGAAAGAAGGTAGAGGAAAGAGAAATAGTAGCAAATACTAGTATAACTACTATTTCTTTACCTTTTTTTCCCCATCCATACGAAAATGAAGTTAAAACTGTTATTAAAGAGCGTTCACTTTCTTAAATCTACTTCGTTTTTCTGGTGGGTCAAGTTTTGTTCTTTCTGTAATGTTTCAAGTTTATTTTTCTAGTTTAGTTATTTCACTTCTTTTTATTTCCTCGCGATAGTAATTTGCCTGACAGTCTGCATCCAGTAGAATGTCGACAGAGCATATAACCTGTCGGGCTGTAACTACATGTTTTATTCAAGAGACGAACATAACCTGTTTTTGTTTTTTTAAATTGGAAGCGCTGTAAATTGCTAACGCCATTCCTCTTATTTATTATTTATTTTATTTTACTTAACGTGCACTTTATGAACCTACTGATTATATCAGCACAAGACTTATAAACTAATTTAAATATAAAACAGACACAACAACCAGCCCTCCGGCCGTCAATTCGTCACTGTGAAAGGTAAAAAAAAAAAAAACCTACATTTTCCTATGATACATGTTTCAGCCATGTCAGGAATAGAACCCGGGACCCTTAGCTCACGATAAACTTAACGTTCACTTAACGTTCACATGACGTAACGTAACGGTTCTCCTCGAGTTTTTAAATGGATGCCATCACGATTCAGGTAACTTAACGTTCACCTAACTTAAAGAACAATTTCACGTTACGTAGAAGTTAAGTGAAGGTATCACGTTTTATAGTCAGCCAATCTTATTTCGAGCAACATCAACAAGGCTACTTAGTAAAAAAAAAAAAAAATTTACACTGCGTCTTACTACCAGTTCGGTTTATACGGCTGTGTACTTGTAGCGAAAAGGGGTGACTGCAAACAAGCAGGTAAGGAGGGGGGGAGGGGGGGCGAGCGTCGCCCAACAGGCCAATTCTTTCATTTTATTTTCATTTATTCATTAAAAATCAATACAAAATGAACGTCAGAACACTCATTTTATTATACTAAATCATTATTTAAAGCTTTCATTAAATGTGAAAAGGAGTTCTACTTTTGTTCATTTTTAATGATCATTATTGATAAATGAAAACAAAATGAACAATGAGGACATGTACAATAATTAATGAATTCATTTCTCTTTGAATGTAAAGATTTATTTTAATTAAACGCTACACTGCGACCACCTGCGACCACTTGCAATCTTTTATTGGAGACAGCCTTTAACGAAATGTGTGGCGCTTATTTACAGACATTGTGTTGTAAGAGTTCTATAAAATGTTGTTTAAGTGGTGAGTAGAACAAACGGACCAATTTTCGGATTTTTTTAAAACAATTTATATAAATGAAACTCTAGTTGGCCAGTCACATCAAGATCATCATGATTAATGAAACATGTGAACGAATTCCTTTCATTTTCGTTTTCATGAAAAATGATTCAGTGAAAATGATACCTGAGAACTGGCCTATTGTCAAAGTTTAATTGAATATGACACTTGAGGACTTGCCTTAATTTATGCCTAAATTCTAAGATAAATTATAGGAATGATTATTTGTAAATAGTAATTAAATATGTTTTCTACGTGAGGTGGGGAATAAACAAAACAAGTTCTGTATTTCCGCAGTTTTTATAATAAAAAAAATCAATTTTAGTCCAAATAAATGAAATATTGCCTTAGTAGATACGTTTAATTATATTCTTACGTATATTTATCCAAACATCTCGCGGAGTTTGTCCTGGCTATGGTGTAAATTAAAACAGAAGCTGTTTAATATAAGAGAAAAGGTCTTGGCCAAATTAACACTATGCTCATGAGAGATATTCAACAACTGTTGAGATTTATATGCGTTGAAAATTAAACTAAATGTTTCTGCGGAACCAAAACTCTATTTATTTTGTTCCAAAATGTTTTGCTTGCTTACAAAAACTGTTAAAACATTGACAGAAAACACGTGTTATCTTCATTTATATAGAGAACTTAAAAAAAATATAGCTTTGAAAGCAAATATAAGATTGAAATAAGAATGAATATCTATTAAGATGTTTATAGTATATGACCTACTAGTTTGGAAAAAAGCTACAATTTTACTAAACTTACCAATCACAATGAGTTTATAATTTTTATAAGAATAAAACGCGCTAAATTTCTACTTTCAAAGATACAGAGTATATTGAAAATTTACTACAAATGATCATTAAAGTTTTTGTACTGCATTTTTATATTCAGTTAGGAGATGTTTATAATAGTTTCATCATTCTACTTATTATTTCAATATTATCAAAATATGTATGAAAATAATGATCATTGTAATACGTAAAAATGTAGAGGAACCTCAAACATATTTTATAATATGTATGGACCGGACAGGTTTTCCAGCTTAACAACCAATTTAAAGCTGTGTTATTGCAACAGTGCTGTTTTAATGTCGATATATTATGAGTGACACGTAAATTGAACAAATATTGCGGGAAGGGGGAGATTGGATAATATAATATTCTACGAATGTCACTGCCTCTTCATAGCATTAGACATTTTTTTCTGATAGAATGACAACTCTAAATAAAAACAAACTGTCAGTTTGGTAGGATTGTTTACATGAGTCGGGTGAATAAATTCACTAAAACAATCAAAAAATACATAAACTTGATGCAATTTTCACAGGAAGAGACATGTATGACAGACATAAACTTTACTTGATCTACTTTCATGTATTCATACGTCAAGTCATTTGCCTTCAGCTGTAACTTTTGATATATATTATTAATACCTATAAAAAATAATTATTTTATAGTAAAATGTTATCATTGTAGACTGAAAAAAAGTTTGTTTTTTCTAAAAGATCTTTCATATGAAAATTGGACTAGTTTATCATAACTATTCAAAAAATAAGAAGATTAAATGATAAACTATCTGTAGATACTTTTTGCAATGTAACTAGTAAGCCTGTTTAAGTATGTTAGAATTGTATTTTTTGTATTAATACGTTCAAAGAAATGTTAGTAACAAGGCGTATTAACGAGTTCATTAATTTTTAATGGCCGTGTAAGGAATTTATGGATTATCTTAAAAGTAGTTTGAGGAGAAAACAAAACAATGACCCGGTCCCATGCCATTAATTTAGCAATTTCACAATTATTGGGCTTAATAAAGTTTTAAATATTTGAAAATATTCTCAGTAGATTTAATTAGTCTACTGGATGGTAAGCAAGATTTTTTCCCTGGTAGTTAATTGAATACAAATATAATATAAGTGTATCCGCATTTACATAGAAGGAGATTTAGAAAAAAACACTCCAGAATAACTGGATTCTAATCGAACGCCGAGCTCACCGTCACTGGCAAACCAAAGAAGACGGGACTGACGCCTTGTTCCGTCGTGACCGTGGCTGCGTTTATTTTTCATGCAAAATTAATTGTTGGTGCATGGTCTAACTCTCACAGTAGAATAGATTGCTGATAACAGGGAGATCGGGACTCTATTCCAAGTAGGGTATACTGGGGTGGTTTAAAAAAATATATAAAATGGTTTTACACTCTTCCTCTGCGCAAATGCGGGTTAACTTTCTTTAAATTCAACCTCCCTCATCCAACTCACTATCGTAATTAGTACATAATATGCGTATAAACTTAACAGCTAGTAAGATTTGGTGCTAATGAATAGATAAATATTTATATTATTAAACGTTTATGGTTTGGATAGTACAATCTAACTAGCCTGTCATTTTATTTTAGTGGCTGTATTCCATATGTGTTTCTTTTCAAAGCAAACATTATCGACAACACAAGGTAAACACACGTGTTCTCCTGAAAGTGTCGTGTATGGTACATAGAACTCAGTAAACAACACATGGCTTTGATGAGCTGATCCGTCGCTATTGACACGCGTCGCTATTGACCAAACTTAAAAAAAAATCTCCTGTGTCTATATGTAGGCCCGCAACGCAGCGCTTTGAACAATAGCATAAGGCTGGAAACAACAGGCGTTACATCATTATGGACGCTTTTATTGTTTACTTTCTCGCACCCCTCGGGTAGATAAACTATTATGATCGTCAAGGAAAAAAAATATTTAAAATTAAAACTTAAAATTTGTTATCACGAATTAAATCTGCACTGAATGAGTTCGAAAGTTACTTTGTACACATTTATTTGTTCAATTGTTGACATGATTCATTTGACACACTGGTAAAAATAAATTCTTCTCTACATAACGTCATCATTGTTTTAACAATTTCCACCAATTATGTGTCAGTGGTCAATTATTTGATAAACATACCACAACATAATCATCTGAATATATCCTACGAGAGTTAGAGTAAACCATTGAGGCTTCTTTAACATTCAAGATAAACTGTTTTAGTTAACGATACATATAGTTCCATTAAGTTTTAAAACCATTTCACGGAAACAATACGATTATATAATAAAATCGAGAGTTAATTTTTAATTGTAATGTTTTGTTTCTCGCTGTAGCGAGTAAAAACAGGATTAGGAGTGAAGTCATTCGGGAAAGAGTGGGGGTACAGGGAGTATATAATGATAGTAGAGGAAATAAGGTTGAGATGGTATGGACATGTAATGAGGATGTTGGAGTACATGAGATAGTAGAGAAGCAAGCTGAGAGAGGATGTAATGAGGATTGAGTAATGAGTAGTGAGGAGCAAGATATGTAGGAATTATGAGGATGTTGGAGTACATGAGATAGTAGAGGAAGCAAGAATGAGATGATAATGTAACATTAACTTACAGTTAGTTACAATTGGATCCATCCCATTATAATGTTGATACGTAACTATCAATTTAATACCAACCGCTCAATTGTTCCGACACAAATAGAATCACTACAATAGTACTTTTCTCTGTTGTAGTCCCTGTAGGCTAATACGGCAAGATAATACGGCACAGTATATTTCATACAGTACAATCCTCTGTAATATTACACTTAGAATTGTTCATGAACTTACCTTTGAAATCTTCTATCACTAGCCGCCACCAAAGCTGACCTACTCCGTGCAGCCAATGTGGAGAATGGGCCGAGCTAACGAAAGTCTACTGTCAACACGTGATCACTCTCCGTCTGGTCAGATAGAAACTGAGGACGTGATGACATGGAGTACGTTTGAAGACAATTATCCGACTGCCCTCTGATGGCTGTCAGAAAACTTCCCCAAACAAAACAAACATCGAATGATCGCCGACTTGTTCTAATTTTCTGAAGGAACAACCCTACAAAGTGCCTACGTGACCGAAGACAGCTAGCAACTACGTACTAGAATTACCTCCCTTTTTTCCGTGCGACGAAACTCACTATATAACAGGCTGGATTTGTCTACCAAAAATGACTATCTAAAATCTACGAACGAGGACGGATCGTTGTCATGGACCTGGACAATGATCGGATAAACACTTATATATTAATTGGAACGTAACTATGTTCTACATATCATAGACTCTACTCATATTCGACTTGTAATATTTTTGTGTTAGAATCATTATTTTGTTTTTGGTTTAATATGTAACTTCTATCTTTATCATCTCAGTCGCTTAATGTAACTTTTGTGTGGCCACTTGGGCGCGGTAACCAGTTGGTTATTTTGTTTTGAAATCCACCATTGGTAATTTTGTTTTGAGGAAATTAAATGTAATATGTTGAAATGTGTGGATTAGTATGTCGTACTATTTCTCGCGACTGTAGAAGTAAAATTATGCTTGTTATTTTTTTTATACTTTAAATTTATTCTAAATTTCATTCTTTAGCTTTGTCAAAGAGTTAGATAGTCCCGGGAGATTTTGACTTGTGTCTGGTAGTCAAACTCTCGCGTTATGTTTTGTAATTCTCGTCTTGTAAACTGTAACTGTTTGAGGAGCCCATCAGGCGCTGATATTTAATGTTTGTTTCTTTTTTTGTTAACGTAATTAACTTCACTGTTGATGTTAAAAATCAACACAAACTTTATGTCTCTTAAAGACTATCTTTAATAAATATATAAACATGGGAGGTTTATATAACTGCGCTTCACGTTATTATTTTCAGCATTATTCAGAATGATATAATGAGATCACTGTACTTTGTTTTATCTATGTTTATAATGAATAAACCGTCTTATTGTGATATTTTAATATTGCATATATTTTCCCTTATGTTAGATTCACCTTCTCCCTTTTATTTAATTTGGTCGTTAAGTAGAAGGACACGGAGACGGTGTAACAATAAGGTCATGCAATGAGGATGTTGGGAGTACATGAGATAGTAGAGGAAGCAAGAATGAGATGATAACGGTCATGTAATGAGGATGTTGAAGTACATGAGATAGTAGAGGAAGCAAGGGTGAGATGGTAAGTCATGTAATGAGGATGTTGGAGTACTGAGATAGTAGAGAGCAAGATGAGATGATAAGTCATGTAATGAGATGTTGAAGTACATGAGATAGTAGAGGAAGCAAGGGTGAGATGTAAGGTCATGTGATGAGGATGTTGGAGTAATGAGATAGTAGAGGAAGCAAGGGTGAGATGGTATGGACATGTAATGAGGATGTTGGAGTACATGAGATAGTAGAGGAAGCAAGAATGAGATGATAAGGTCATGTAATGAGGATGTTGAAGTACATGAGATAGTAGAGGAAGCAAGTGTGAGATGGTATGGAATGTAATAAGGATGTTTGGAGTACATGAGATAGTAGAGGAAGCAAGGATGAGATGTTATGGGCATGTAATGAGGATGTTGGAGTACATGAGATAGTTAGAGGAAGCAGGGTGAGATGGTAGGCATGTAATGAGGATGTTGGAGTACATGAAATGTAGAGGAAGCAAGGTGAGATGGTATGGACATGTAATGAGGATGTTGGAGTACATGAGATAGTAGAGGAAGAAGGGTGAGATGATAAGATCATGTAATGAGGATTTGGAGTACATGAGATAGTAGAGGAAGCAAGGTTGAGATGATAAGACATGTAATGAGGTTTTTGGAGTACATGAGATAGTAGAGGAAGAAGGGTGAGATGATAAGATCATGTAATGAGGATTTTTGAGTACATGAGATAGTAGAGGAAGAAAGGGTGAGATGATAAGATCATGTAATGAGGATGTTGGAGTACATGAGATAGTAGAGGAAGCAAGGGTGAGATGGTAAGGACATGTAATGAGGATGTTGGAGTACATGAGATAGTAGAGGAAGAAAGGGTGAGATGATAAGATCATGTAATGAGGATTTTGGAGTACATGAGATAGTAGAGGAAGCAAGGTTGAGATGATAAGATCATGTAATGAGGATGTTGGAGTACACGAGATAGTAGAGGAAGCAAGGGTGAAATGGTATGGACATGTGATGAGGATGAAGAAGGAGAGAATACCAGAGAGAATGATGGAGATAAAGTATGTAGGTAAAATAGCACAAGAAAGACCAATAAATAGATGGGAGGAGCAAATAACAAAAAGTGTGCAAGGGAAGGAGAAGAAGGAAGCAATCAAAGGAGGAATAATATTGGAAGAATAGAAGCAGATGGAGACATTTTACTAAACTGAGCCGGCCACAGGCTGGAAACAACTGAGGGTGATGATAAGTTTTATTAAACCTAGAATGTATAATTTTACTGACACAGTTTTTCCTACAAATATTTCAGAAATGGCGAGTGGTACTTAGAGTCAAATATTTGAGTATTAAAAAATCTTTACAAATAGAGTAAACATTGTTTATTTGTACACTGAGTTTTATCCTGTCCGTACACATTTTATATTCAACAATAATTGATTGTAAAATACATATTTTACCATGTTTTAAATAGTATAATCAATTAGACGTCTTTAAGGAACATTCTACTTGGATACAAAAAATTCTTAGTCCCTTAATTTTTAATATATTAAACATTTATTTAAAATATCAATCTTAAATCTTACAAAAAAAACCAAATTCCTTAATTATTACTTAAGTCTAAATAAAGTAAGTAGTGAAAAATTGACACCTGGACACGGGAATCGAATCCGGGACATTTGGCTTAGTACGCCAATGCTCTAACCACTGAGCTATCTAGCTATTCGTTCCGTGTCCAGGGTCAATCTCATATTTTAATCATAGACTCTGCCCTAAAATATGAGTGAAGAATGACCCTGAGCATGGAACGATTACTGGATAGCTCAGGGGTTAGAGCATTGGCGTACTAAACCAAATGCACCGGATTCGATTTCCGTGTCCAGGTGTCAATTTTCAGAATATGATATCTAAATGGATTAATCCTCACTAAAAACGTAAATAATAGCTTTGGCTATTTGATTCTATAGTAAGTAGTCTATGGTCATCGATATTATTTACAGTAATACACAAACATCTTAAAATGCGTAAAAAGATGAACCCTTCAGAAAAAACACCATTCAGTTCTGGAATGTTTTGACATAAAATTACTTTAAAAAAATCACGTAAATATTAAACGTACTGTAATTGTTAAAATAAAGAACACAACTTCAACAATTATCCGTGAAAGTAGAAAGTGTACTATAATTTGAAAGAAGTGCGTTTTTTTTTCTAAATTATTCACCAAATAAAAGCGAAATTGAAATGAGCATAATAGATGGTTTATAAAAATTTTAATTTTTTCAAAGATGGTAGAACTATTTCATTAATCTTAGTTCCACAACCCTCTTTCTTCTCTTGGTTCTAACAGCAGTGTTACCTTAACGAATTATCCATGCGTTGAGTTGGAATCTAAAGGAGGCCATTTCAGCCATTTAAGTTTTTTAAATATTTATTAAAATATGTTTTATCTGACATAATTATTTGAAATAATGTCACCATTACAAGAAAAGAAAAATACAATACGCTAATAGAGTTTTTAGGAAAATATTTTATCTTTGTAATATTTCATTGTATAAAATATACCTATCATATATATATATATATATATATATATATATATATATAAACAGTCTGATTACATTGAAGCGGGTACCTGTTGAAATAGTTTTAACATATTAAAAAAAAATTGACAGTTTTAAAATTAAAATTAAACCATTAAAATGATTCCGATTTTTCTGCTTTCAAGCGAGTTAAAAGGTGGTGTTATTACAGTTTTTATAGCAACAATTTTTTGGCTAAATCAAATCAAATCATTAATCAGCAGAAACAAAGAGTTTAATTTTCTTCACAAGGTGTCATCAACAGTTTGTTGGATATCTGTCGTGAACATAGTGGTATTAGACGAGAAACTTTAAAAATGAAGAGAAAGAGTTGTCCATAAATTCCACGACACCCTTGACATATATTCAAGAACTTTTATTTTTATACTGGAGCAATATTTTTATTTATTTTATCCAAAACACATGTTTTGCTAAAAAAAAAAAAAAACACTTCCGAAACGTGTCCACTCTCACCTTAATTAGTTTCTTGAAGCTTTAGAACTACCACCTCCATCAGAAACACACAATTTTTGAAGGCAATTCCCCTTTAAGTAATCCATGCTTCTTACGAAACCATTTTTACAAGTATCAGTCGTAAAAGATCGATTTCCTTCTCGATGATAATCGATTGAAACTCGAGTGCTCGCACCTAGTGGTCCTTGTACCCCGCGTAGCACGATACAGTGAAGTTGTACTCCACGTGAATCTCTGTGTCTGCGTTGATGTTGTTGAACTGGATCAGGAAGATCTCGTAGGTCACAATCGTGCCCGCTACCTGTAACCGAAACAAACAATTGAAGGGACACTACATTAAAAAAAATTAATTTTACTAGGGAGGTTGTTGCAATACGTGTGTTGAATTTTAATTCATAACAATCCTCACACACGCTTCAGTAGCAGAATGGTATAAGGCAAGGGTCGGAAACCTTTTAAAGCATGAAGAGCTATTTTCCAAAATATGTTTTACTCTGGAGGGGGTGGGGGGGGGGGGGGAGCCAAGAAAAATATCGATTTTTATATTTGAATTTTCACCTTTTATGTGTGTATTTATTAGCGACAAGTTGAGAATATAATATTTTAAATGTAATAAACAAAACATAAACTATAATATTATCACTCTTCAGATTTAAATATTTAAGCCTAAAATTTTGAGGCATGTTACAAAGTAAGCTTATTGTTAAAAACTTATTTAAGAAGATATTAATGATGAATATATAACAAAGAAGTTTAATTTCAAATAATACACGACAACCATCCTGTTATTTATCAAACAAAACTATTTAACAAAAAATTTACAAAATTACAAAATATAAGGTGTGTGCTCCTAAAATCTGTCAAAAGGGCGGGGCCACGTTGCTGACCCCTGGCTAAGGCGTCACTCTCGTGTTAGACTGGCCTGTGGGAGATCGGGGTTTGAATTCCTTTCGGTTCTATTTAGGGTGGTTTTCCCTAAATGGTTTGCTAATACCACGGGGATGTCATCGTTATTGTTTGGTGACACGCTGACACATAAGCGTCAACTTGCGTCAGAAACATGAAGGATTACTCCCCTCTCCCCTTCAAGCTTCCTTGCAGAGAGATAGTTTAAACCTAAACACTTAAAATTAATCATACAAATAAGCATAGAAAAGAAAGCAAAGGCATAAGGTATGGCTGAAGGTAGAGCAGACGGTATTGAAGAAGGTACGGAAGAAGGTATAACAGAAGATAGAGCAGAAGGTATTGAAGAAGGTACGGCAGAAGGTATAACAGAAGGTAGAGAAAACGATATTGAAGAAGGTACGGAAGAAGGTATAACAGAAGGTAGAGCAGAAGGTATGGAAGAAGGTAGAACAGAAGGTAGAGCAGAAGGTATTGAAGAAGGTACGGCAAAAGGTATAACAGAAGGTAAAGTATTAGGTATGGCTCAAGGTAGAGCAGAAGGACAAAGGATCAAATCTGACAGCTCGAAAAAGTTACTAGACCTACCTTTACGTATTCATACGTCAAGTTATTTAATCTGCAGCTGTCATTTTTGATTGATATTACCAATGTTTATAAAATAATAATTTAATAATAATAATAATAATAATATAATAATAATATATTAAACTATTATCAATTTGAACAAACAGAAGGTATTATGTTTATATTTTTTAAAAGATTCTCCAAGTGTGCACTCCGTTAGCTCCATACCGTTAGCAGGAGACTTCTTGTAATGGAGAAGAAGTTAAGTCCGGTGAGCACTACGTCATCGAACGTCACTTGCTGGAGGAACCTCTGGACCTGTCAAAGAGACGTAACGACGGTTATATCACAGGCGGGTTATCAGCACCTGGGATCGTCACTTGATAGATATATCACAAATACCCTAACCCCCCAAAACTCTCGAATCTTCGACGCCCAGGTCCAGTGTTTTTCCAGACACGTCCAGACCCTTGCTTTGGATATTGGAGGCACCTCAAGGCCAAGGGGGTGGGTGGTCAAAGTACGGCCCGTGGACCACCGACGGTCGTCAAGTTTGTTGCGTGAGTGACACCGCGATATTAGAACAGCCCTGAGCTACAAACACTCAGAAAGTAATCCGTTATACTCACCTCAACGTTGAAGCTCTCGGAAGGGACGGAATATAGAACGGCCTTTGGTTCCTTCGTCTCGTCGTAGATGGAAGCCGCGAACAGGGACACAGAGACGCTCCTCAGCAGCAAATACCCGAACGAGTAGTAGAAGTACACGATATCGACCGGGTCGTTCAGGGGCCTGCATGATTACAAACATTTACAGACAGGATCATTAGAGCCGTGGGCGTAATGATGATGTTCCCCTCCCCAGAGGGTTTTCCTCCGGGTACTTAAACTAGTCATGAATAAAATAAAATACACTTCGGTGGCCGCATGGTCTAACGCTACTCTCACAATAGATTGGATTGCCGATGACGGGGAGGTCGAGGCTTGAATCTCGGTCGGGTGCACGGAGGTTTTTTTTTCAAAAATTCTTTTCCACTTTACTTTCATGCAAATTCGGGCACACTTCCTATCACTATAACCTTTCTCGTCCAAAATCTATTAGCATAATTAGTACATAAGCGTATAGCCAGAACAAGTAGTAAGACGGGGTGATAAAATAAAAAAGTTAATATTATTCCTATACCATAGTTGATTAAGGACCGGCTAAACGGAGCTGCACCGCCCCGCATTATTGCGGTGGAATGGTATCCATGTTTTTAAATGCAAGTGGCTACACGAGTCCTCACCGCACCGCACCGCACCGGCGCGGACGAATAGTCGAGAGAGTATTGCTCCGCACTTTTGCGGTGCGGTGCGGACCGTGTAGCCACCTACCACCGGAAATAAATGTTCGGGAACTTTGTTTTCATGGTAAAACTAGGCATTTCTTTCACAGCCGTGTCACGTGTGACGCTGTAGTAATTGTTTACAACATTACGTACAAGATAAACAATATTATATACAGCAACTTATTGAACAACAAACATTCTTCTTCTTAATTATTAGCTAACTTAAAACTTTATTCTTCGTAATTAATAGCTAACTTAGTTTTATGAAAATAGGTGAAAACCTATGCAAATAAAAAGTAAAAATACAAACTTATTTTGTAATAGAACTCGATCTATAAAGAATAGGTATAAAAATGGTTAGAAAATGCGTTGCGGCTCCGTGTAGCCACTTGCTAGAAAATGCGGTGCGGGCCGGCTCCGTGTAGCCACTTGCTATAAAATGCGGTGCGGGTTGGCTCCGTGTAGCCATACCTTTATAATAATTACCCCTGTAGATCTTACCGTATACTATTGTAGAGCTGCAAACATATGAAGTAGATGTTGCTGGTGAAAGAGAGGAGAACTAGCTTTGAGATAGCAGCGTCTAGGTTCCGACACAGGTAAGACAGGGTGTTGTAATCTTCCCTGGTCTGCTTCCAGAAACTTTCCGGCATCCTCTGAAATTGTGGGGTCAAGAAAACACACACACCTTTATTCGTCATCAACTTGGTAACGTTACACAAATATATTGAGTCATTATGCTCTGAGATGCATATTATGTGTATCAAATAGATTACTGACGTTCTGACATAATTCTAAAGGTCGATACACACAGAATGATAAGCTGTGCTGTGCTGTGCTAAGACTTTGTCAATTTGGTTTCACACCCATTACTATTTACTAAGCTAAGCCATTCCAGAATTCAGTGTTGTTTCTTTCTGGTCTGCTCCAGTGAAGTTTAGTTATAATGGCGTTCTCCAGAATGTCTTGTTCAAGTTCAGGTGATAGTACTGAGGAAGAAAAGAGGCTGCTGTTATCAGCTGTTTTGGAAGATGAAGAAAATTTAGGAGGCGGAAGGGTTGACTTGTTCAATTAACGCTTCCATCTTAATATAAAAAGATTTATTAAATATAAAACCTAAATATAATACAGCTTAAATACACGTGAAACAAACTGAAGACAAAACCTTCAACACTTCTTTGGTTATTTTCACCAAACCAGCACTGCGTCTGTTCAACACGGAGCCCAAGTTGTGGTATGCGCATACGCAGCGTAAGATGGCTCAAGATGGGAGATGGAAAAATTGCCCGGCCATCAATCGGAAAAAACATAGCGCGGCGTAGCAAGGCATAGCTTAGCTTAGCTTTCTGCGTGAACCAACACCTTTAAGTACAGGATCCGCTATTTTTTTTTAAAAGTTATCAGAGCAAATCTTAGCTTAGCGTTCTGTGTGAATCGGCCTTAACTCATCCTTTGTCCTCTATAGCAGTGGTATTCAACCTGAGGTACGTAAAATTTAATATATATATATAATTATTTAATTATATATATACAATTATTTAATTTTATCATATATATATATATAATTATTCATTTTTACCATCACATTTTATTTCCTGGTCAGGTTATAAGCATATAATATGATAATAATTATTCTAAAGGGGTAGGGACAAGAAAGGAATAATTTTAAAGGTGATCCAGAGCTGGGCGAGTACTCAAACCTTCGGCTGGTCAGCGTTGTCAGCACAAACTGGTAGGAAGTTCAGAATTATCGGTAGTTTCTTATTGCCCTTCGCACTGAAATTTTACGAGCGAGCGAGAAAAGAGCCTACCACTTATGCCGGAAACGTATATTCACGTACATTTAATGAATCTCTTACATGCCACACTCGACATTGGGGCCGACGGCTTTTACTTCACCTCAGAAGGAAACTGTGCTGCGGAATTTTATCGCCCAGGAAAAAATCCGTTGATCTCGGCTGAGATTGAACCCACGAACATCTGGTCAAGAGACGAGCATTTTACCCCAAGGTCACCCAGGTCGACTTGGGCCCCTAGCATTTTCATCATCCCAATGTGGCCCTCCACTCAGTAAGTTTGGGGATCCTTGCATTATGGTGTTGAATATAATATAGTCATAGTGTAGTCCATAAAGGTAGGACTGCTACTTTTCAGGGTAAAATGAGTGTACATTCCCCAAATTTGGGACCGGCACTTGGTGCCATTGCCATTAGAAGATACACTGAAGAGGAAAAGTTTGCAATGGTTAGGGCATGTGATGAGATTGGAGAAGGTCAGGATGACTAAGGAAGTACTACAGAGTAAGGAGAAGGACAGAAGACCTATTGGAAGATGTGATGAGAATGGGTAGTGACAGAAAGACTAAGGAAACTCTACAGAGTCAGGTGAAGGGCAAAAGACTTATTGGAAGACCATGGACGAGATGGCCGGACCAGGCGCAGAAGGACATGGAGGATAAAGGAGCGGACACGAGACGCGTGGCTGAGGGAGAAGCTTGTAGAGATGGACAGGAATGGAAGAGGTTGTGCCGGACGACCCCCATAGGCGGAAACGACCAGTGACAATGATGATCATGATGATGACTCAACACCAGTATTATTCTCTAGGCTGGTCAGTCCATTAGCGTCAGGCTGTGACAAGGGCTGTAAATCCCTGTCCCGCCAAACATCAAGTCGCAACTAATATCAACAGGCCACGTTGTAAAACAGATGGTATACCCTTAAGAATGGGCCAATGACTCACCTTACCCCTGACTTTCCGCAGTTTGGCCGATATCAGTCGGAACCTCTCAACCAGAGCGATGCTGAGGATGATCACGAACATGTCCATGTAGTTCCATATGTAGGTGGCCACCAGGTGGATGAGGAACAGAGCGATCCCTTTCCAGTGGGAATAGGAGAAGTAGTTGAACACCTGGCTGTACCCAGTCACGAAGCAGTACTGCATCCAGTCCGTAAGGGTCCCGTCCGTGCATCGGGTGGACGTCAGTGCCCTCTTCAGGTTCGCCAGCAAGTGCTCAACTGTTTCACAGACACAACAAGGGTTCATTTTTTGTTTTGTGCACTAAGTCTCCCTCCTCATCTTGGATGTCACCATACTTACACTAATGAAATAGGGATGGTATAGGTATAGATTAGAGGATATGTATCCGCAGTTTCAAAGAGGAAGAGTAAGAAATCACACAGGAAAAACAAAAAACACCCTCTGCAGACCAAACCCAGACTCAAACTCCCAACCTTTTTTTTTTATCACAGGCGATCCAATATTTCCACGAGAGGAACGCTGATGCTGATAATATTTTTTTTATCATCGCGTCTTACTACCCGTTCGGGCTGTACGCTTACGTATTGTACTAATTACACTAATGTGTTAGGGATCAGGAAGGTTTAATTTAGAGGAAGTGTACCCACATTTGCGTGGATAGAGAGAGAAAGAGAGAGATTAGAAAACCATATAGGAAAAATCACCCTCAGTGCAACCGACTGGGATCGAGCCCCGATCTCCCCGTCTTTGGCAGTCTAGTCCAACACGAGATTAGCACGTTAGATCATGCCGCCACCGAAGGGGCTAATTAGTTTGTTTTACAGCCGTTTCAGCACCGGGGATATTTTAACGTTGACGGATGAAGAGAGGGTAGTTTAAAAAAAGTGTACCCACAATATCTTAAAGAGGGAGTGGGACGACCATAATGGTAAATCACATGTCAGAAACCACTTCTCCCTTCACCCGAGTGATCGCCAACATTCTAGGAAGTTAAAACCCTTCAATAAGGTTGCGATTACCTATCGAAACAATTAGAATGACGACCATGTAGACTTCTAAATTGATCGCCAAATTTATAAGAAGTTAAATATCTTCCACAAGGTTGCAATTACCTGTCGAACCAATGAGAATGACGACCATGTAGACTTTTAACTTGATCGCCAAATTTCTGGGATAACCGTGATGCTTCATGGAAACCTCTGCACGCTCCCATTCCAAAGATAGCTGTGGCCAATTTCTGGCCAACTGGATGAACAGAAGATTGGCCCCAATGGCCATCGACATGAAAAACAAAGCTGTTTGAAAAAGAAACATTATTATTAATGTTAGGATTAAATAGAAGAGGGGTGGAGGGGGGTTGAAAGTTAAACTACATTTCGATCTAGATTGGAAGGATTTTTTTTTAACTGCTATAAAAATTATTTTAATATTATCCACACGTCAAGTCATGTGATCTGTCACTGTCACATTTGATAGATAATTTCATCACTCGGTAGTAATATTCAGCGTGAATTGTTCAAAAGAGCTTAAATTAACTGATCTGAACTTGTTTGAAGTCGATAACTATATTATTATTACTATTATTTTATTTATTATTATTATTAATTATATATTTTATTTTATTATTATTATTAATTATTATTATACCGCGTCTTACTCCCGTTCGTTATACAATTACGCTACGTGTGATGTAGGTGATTGTGAGATGAAATGAGGACCTACATTTAACTGGATTCGAACCACGTGGAGGCTGCATTCCTCACATTCACAAGTTGTGATTAATACACTTATTGTCAGAGTAAGGAAGGGTTTGCAATCGATAACTATAGAATAAACATAAATCCATCGAAGTTATCTCACATGAATCCTCAAACTCGAATCCTTTGTCAAGATCTTTTCAACAGCAACCCACATGAAGAGGCATCCACCAATGACAAGTGAGGAGTAGAAAAGCGACCAATGAAACCATCGGAACCTACAATTAAATACTACTACTAATAATAAAACAACCAAAACAAGGTAAACATTTTTACGTTTTTATGAATATTCTACCACCGAAACGGGTATGAGTTAACTGATCATACACGACTCACAGATCGACTTACATTATAACAGACACAAAACCCAGTCCCTCGGACTTTAATTCATCACCATGAAATGGGAAAGTCCAAAATTTACCTAATGATCGAACCCGGGACATTTACACCACCGTGGGCAGACAAGCTACTCAATGAGATAGGAGTGTAGGGAACGTGAGTTGAGGGTATGTTTTTGCAGTTTTTAAACAAACCTTTTTTTTTGTTCATAATAGATAAAATATTTCTCCAGTAGAAATCTAAAGTTTAATTTTCTTCACGTGGTGATATCAACAGTTTTGAATATCAGTAATGAGCATAGCGGTATTAGATGAGAAACTTTTTAAATGATGAGAAAAAAGTTGTCATTAAATTCCAGGAAATCCTTGATAGATGATCAACAAATGTTGATATCATAACGCGAAGAAAATTATATTATATGTTTCTACGGAGCAATATTTGATTTATTTTGGAATGTTTTGCTATAAAAACTGCAAAAACAATGTCCTTTTCTCTCGTTCCCTTGAAATTAGAACACGACTTACAAGCTAGCTTGGCTTAAGAAAGCAACAACTGACATCCAAACCTACCATCGGTGTAACATCATATCTTGATAACGGGAGAATATTACCAGCATTTGGTGGCCATAAGGTCTAAGGCGTTAGACTGGAATCACACGAGATAAACGTTGACGGAGAGGTTGAGTATTCGAATCCCAGCTGCCTGCATTGGGGGAGTGGTTTGATATATCAGTATGGTTTTTACATCCATTCTCGCTCCATGTTAATGTGAGTGCATTTCCTCTATAACCCCCTATTCACCCTAGGATGCTGGTTAAGCTGTCAGACAAAGCCCACGTTACCTGAGGGAAGACGCCTCACCCCCGCTGATACCTCGGATAGGCATCAGCGAGAAACATTGTCCGACGATCAGGACGGACCTCATGCAGCGGTGGAAAGAGTTGGGGTCGTCGGAGGGTGCGGGTTCGATCCTCCCGGGAACTCTCCCCTTGAACCCTCTCCTCGTGTCCGGCGCCGTCAGGAAGTCTGGGAGACCCTCCACTTTGCAGACCCTCTCGAACAGACTAGACTTCATACTGCCTGGAACCAAACGGCACAAGTCTCCAAGAGTCGAGCTGGCTGGATACCAGGACAAGAACACATTTCACAGAACCATAAGGGCTGTCTGGATCACAGGATAAGGATAACACATTTCACAGGCCCATTTGGACTAGCTGAATCACAGAATAAGGGGGGAAATTTCACAGAACCTCAAGGACTGGCTGGATCACAGGATAAGGAGAACACATTTCCACAGACCTTTAGGACTGGTGTGGTACTTGCTTTATAGAAGATAAGAAAAATTACCCATTATAGTATTTACGATGGATGTCTTAAAAAAATTATTAGATATGAAAATATTTGAAGAATTTTATAGCTGTAAACAATTTTCAAAGAGGCTAGGGTTAACCTAACCCACACGAAAAATTGTCTGACTCCCGTTTGACCCATCAATATCGCACTCAATGTAGCAGATTCTTTTCGGGAGTGATATTAAAAAAAAATGATCTCCCGCATAAAAGAAGAATAAGAAAAAAAAACCACTTTGGTGGTTGCATGATCTAACGCGCTACTCTTCTCGCAGTAGATTAGACTGCCGATGACGGGTAGATTCGAGGTTCGAATCTCGATCGGGTGTACTGAGGGTGGTTTTCCAAAATGGTTTTTCACTCTACCAGCGCACACGCGGGTACACTTCCTAATCCTAACTATAACCATTTGCGTAGTTAGTATATAAATTGGCTAGTAAGACGCAGTACTAAAAAAAAAAAAAGAAAATATCTTTACCCCTTAAAACAAAAATAACAACCGTAACTAAAAAAACACACAATAAATTCAAGCAAGTTGATGAGCTTTAAACTCACATCAATTATAACGTTAATCAATATTTTAAAGCTCACCTGCAAAGTGTTGTTAGAGGTGCTTAACTCTATTGTTTACTGTTTTCCCCCGCCCTATAACAAAGTCCTGTTATCGTGTCGGCGAGCGAGACGATAAAAATGACGCGACACAAAATGGTACCTACTCTTTGACACATGCGCGACCCTGAGAGATACCGCCCAGTAATTATAATTGGACACTACAAGAGTCCATCCGTGATGTGTTAATTTAATGGCGTGTTTCAACGGATGAATAAACAATGTTACGTTACTAAAATATACATGCTTTTTGTTCATGGAGGAATCGTTAAGGTTAGAAAATTGTCCGGCAGAGTGTACTGAGGGTTGCTTATAATAAACGGTTTGTTAAATAATGCGAGTATATTCCTTTTATATGTTAATCTTTATCATCCCTACCTTAAAAAAATGTTAATATGCAGATAGTCCAAACGGTAGTAAGACAACATATAAAAACATTATTTTTTTACGCAACAGATTTCTGTTTTTCCAACTGTTTATATTTCTCTTCATTTCTTCTCAGCTATTGCTTGATTTTATCTTTTTAATTTGAAAATAAAATATAGTTATTTTCACACGAATATATATGAGGGTTCAATTCTTGGATGACTTGAAGGAAAGAAAAAAATTATCGGAGCTGAAGGAGGAATCAAAATACAGGGGTGCATTGGAGGTATTTAGTTTCACTGACAAAAGGAATGGACCTGTCGTAAGACAGACACCTAATAAAAAATATATGAATGTTAGGCCTACAGGGGAAGAAGTTCAATTTTAACTCAATTTTAGTTAGTGCTGCATCTGTCAGACAATCGTAAGACCTTCCTAACGTACTTTAGATTATGGTTAAAAAGAGGTTCTGTTATATTTAAAATATATAAAAAGAAGTATTTTCTGAGGTCCTTATGGGGTTCGGATGTAAAAGTTGTTCTGGAAAATGTGTTGTATAACTTTCCTCCTTTCCCTGGTACCCTTCGTATATGTGTTTAAATCATTTTTTCACGGGAGATCTAAATTCGAGCATGTTCGTCAGATCCGTGTGATAAGATTATAATCGAATGGCCGTAGTCCTGTAAATGAAACGGGAACACGATTTTTTGAAAGTACTGGGAAATGTATTTCTATTAATTCTTTTCTAATAGTAGGGCGGCCATTTTTCTTACAGATATAGTAGGATTCTAGTAGAAAGGACTTTATATGACAGTTTAAAAAGCTACTAAACATAACTAGTACATTCATACGTCAAATCATGTTAACTTCAGCTGTCATTTTAATAGCTATTATCAATACTTATAGTATAACACTGAGGTTGACCGCAAAATAAACAGTTTGTCTTGTCTAAAAGGTCTGGTGATCTTGTAGTCTAGGGGTAAGGTGTCAGACTTCTGTGCTGAGGGTCCGGAGTTCAATACTCGGTCCCGGCACAGATTTATCTGATAGCCAAACCCTTCCTTCACCTCTGACAAGACGTGTATTAATCACAGCTCGTGAATGTGTGGAGTGCCAGACCTCCACCGTGGTTCGGATTCCACGTTAAACTGTAGGTCCTCCATTTCATCTCACAATCACCCTACCACTACACATTAGCGTAAGTGCGTATAAACCGAACGGGTAGTAAGACACAGTGCTAATATTAATAATAATAATAATAATCTAAAAGGTCCTTCCTGTCAAAACCCTACTATAGTTCTGACATGTGAACTAGAACTAGATAAACATCACTACTTGGAGATAGTTCAAACGTCACACAATAGCGTGCCAAGGTAAGCAACTACGCATCGAAAAGGTAGTTTTTTTTTACTTTTACTTTTATATTAGTGATTTTTTTTCTCTCTTTAAACAAACTCACTAAAAATAAGTAGTGGTATACTTGTACGAACAACAGATCAAGTCTCTCTGTAAAAAATGGCCGGTTTGAATATAAAAAAAAGATTCCAATTCTGAATAGAATCTCATGATATCGCCTTATTTAAACATCATCATGATCATTATTTGATGTGTGACTCTTTGTTTTGTAAAAAGCATTGCTCACGATCGATATATATCGTAAAACAAAACAAACATCGTCATTGTACACTCCGTTTAGCCTGATCATGTCACTGTACACTCCGTCTACTGGATCACACGTACACTCGTCTAGCCTGGATCATCTCACTGTACACTCCGTCTAAACCTGGATCATCGTCACTGTACACTCCGTCTAGCCTGGATCATACTCACTGTACACTCCGTCTAGCCTGGATCAAACGTCAATGTACACTCCGTCTAGCCTGGATCATCGTCAATGTACACTCCGTCTAGCCTGGATCATCATCACTGTACACTCCGTCTAGCCTGGATCATCGTCAATGTACACTCCGTCTAGCCTGGATCATCGTCATGTACACTCCGTCTAGCCTGGATCATCGTCACTGTACACTCCGTCTAGCCTGGATCATCATACTGTACACACTGATTAATCCTGATAAAAACCTTTTTAGCAGCGCATATTACTAACTAAGGTTACACGCTTATGTATTTATTACACTAAATGTGCTATGAATGAGGAAGGTTTAATTTAAAGGACGTGTGCCCGCCTTCGATGGAAGGAGAGTGGAAAACCATTTAAGAATGAAAACCACCTTCAGTACACCTGACAGGATTGAACCACGATCTCAGCATCATCGTCAGTCCAGTATATTTCGGAGTGACGTCTTAGATCAGGGATTCTCAACAGGTTGGCCCACGATGACTTTTTTTTGCTGCCCGTGAAGTTTCTTGGAAAAGTAATCTACTGAAGTAAAAATTTATGTTTTTTGGCCGAGAAACGTAAATTTTGAATCAAGTGTGGAAAAGTCCATTAAAGCTCTAAACTGATGTTTTTTCCCAGTGTTTGCGCTCTATTTTTATAATGACTTGTGTATCCGCGTTTGTCCTATTTCCTTCACCCATTAAACCAGTGGTTCCAAATTTTTCAGCTAACGCCCCCTTGGTAGATCATTAAATTTCCACCCCACCGTCCTACCACTATTTTTTTGAGATTGTTATAATTTTTTTTAAAGTTGTGTTTTCTTTTTTACTTCTTTATTTATTAGAAAATTCAATATAACACTGTAGCATAATGATGGCGAAAAAAAAATAATACAAAATTAGTGTGATGGCTGGCGCTATTTTGTTTTCGTCAGTTCTTGAATATCGGGCTTATTATTTGACGAGAGCACTGCAAGTAGCCTTATACTTCAAAATCGACGACGCTGTTTATTTTTTATGAGCGTGTGATTTAAAAATTCGTGCTATTTATTGCATGTGGCTGCAATGGTAGCTTTAGGGGGAGGGCGGAGAGAATATTAGGGGGAAGAATCTGAGGCTTGCGGGCTTGAAAATAAACACGTGTACGCGTACGAGCGTCTTATAATTTGGCTTGGTCACCTGATAGATTAATTACAAGGCATTGTTGCCAAACAGCAAGAAAAAGTTATTTTACTTACTTTGGAAAAGGCATTGAAATAAAAAAGTATTTAATTCTTAGATTATTATATTTTATTATTATTATTATTATTATTATTATTATTATTATTATTATTTATTATTATTTCACCGCGTCTTACTACCCGTTCGGGTTATACCACTTACGCTAATGTGTAAAGGTAGGGTGATTGTGAGATGAAATGGGGACCTACAGTTTAACGTGGGATCCGAACCACGGTGGAGGCCTGGCATTCCTCACATTCACAAGTTGTGATTAATACACGTCTTGTCAGAGGTGAAGGAAGAGGTTTCGCACAACAGATAAATCTGTGCCGGGACCGAGGATTGAACCCCAGGACTTCCGCACAGAAGTCTGACACCTTACCCCTTAGACCCCAGGTCACCAATTAAATTTTTCGACCAAATTTTTTTTCTTAGATGATTTTTTAACCTTATTTACTATTTGTAACACTCACCTTACCCCTTGGATGTGTTTCACGCCACAAGGTTGGGAACTACTGCTTTAGACGATTGTGATGAGGTGTCATGCATCAACCTCAAGGTCAAGTGTTTAGTAAGAAAATACATTTTCCAGGGAAATTATGTGTTATTTGGTTTGAGGAAAATCTCGATTTCAGTATATGAAAGGAATAGTTCTTATATACAATATAATTTTACGATTAAAACAAAAATGGGTGATTTTTTTACCACTGAAACAAATCAGTGTGACCCTATGGTTCAGTAGTAGATCGCAAAGGATTTTCCTCCTTTGAAGTAGATCAAAAAGTCTGGTTACTCCTGGTCTAAACGTCACTCTCGCAATTGATTGACGGGGAGATTGTGTTTCGAATCCCAATCGGGTGTACTGAAGGCTGCTTTTCACTAAATGGTTTACCATTATTCCTCCACGCAAATGCGAGTACACTTCCTCTAAATTGAGCCTTACTCACACCCTAACACATTAGCGTAATTAGTACACAGGCGGTATAAAGACGTGGTGCTAAGCACAAAATAAAAACACTGAATAAAACTGTTCCAAATACTATCAAAATATTTTTTAAATCGGTTGTACAGTAGCCCCATGGCTTCTTTGTTGACTAGAACTGACTATGTTCACAGCTGACTTCTGACAGTCAACATTTAGGTAATTACCTAAATTTTAACTGTCAGAAGTGACAGCTGCTAAACACATTTTTTTTGCAGATCATATGGTTCGGCGAAGGGATACACAATTTTGTCTGGTAACTTTTCAAAGCCGTCAGCTTCAGCTGTCAGTCAGCACCAAAGAAGCCATGGGGCTATTGTATAAAAGTAGTTCTCTTTTGTACCTCTACGATGTTATTGTTTTTGACTGCTTGTTCCTCCTTCTTCGCAAGAAAACTGACCTTTCCTCCCGTAAGTAAATAAACATGTTAGTCAACCACTTCTAGACATGTTTGACGGAACACGTAGTTAATTGTTATTCCCGTCCGGCACCCTCATTATAATTAATTATAAATCGATACAATAATTAAATTTCATAATATTAAATTTTTATTGAGAAATTTTATAAGGGAAACGTTTTAAGTTTAGTGTGGAAGGAAACGTGATTTAAACTCCGTATTTTATTTTATAGCTTTTATGATTAAAAAAAAAGTTTGGCAACATAAATCAAATATTGGTTTAGTAGATACCTTTAGTTAATTTTTCAAACAAGGTGGTATCAATACCTAAAAATTAAAAAAAAAAGCACCTTAAAATGAACTTAAAATTCCAAAAAAAGTCACTCCAATTAAAAAAAAAAATACCTAAAAATATTAACAAAAACTCGTAATACATGCTGAACGACTGACTCAAACACGAATTTTACAAATTGTATAATTAAATGAAAGTTTCTAACTAAACTCTTGCATTCTGATAAATATTATATTTATTTACAAATATCTGCTTTTAAAGTAATAACTACCCCCCTTTCCCAATGCAAACCCCCACCAGCCTAAAAATTAAGGGCTTGTGATTTGTTTCTATTCCTGTCAAATGTTCCTTTAATAAGTCTAATTATATTATACTATTTAAAACATGGTAAAAAATGTGCTTTTAACAATCAATTATTTACGCGAATGCAACCATCTTATCTGATTTTTGGACCACTCCATTTTTATACAATCTGTTAAAATAAAGGAGATTATTATTTTTCACCTCACCCCTTCCCCCCATCCCACCCCCACACACAAGTAAATACACTCGCCAAAATATATATGTATTAAAAAAGTTACAATAGATATATATTAAAAAAACAAATAAAATACAGGTGTGACGCAATTCGGTGCCAGTGGATGAGACTGCCGATGACGGGAGGTTTGAGGTTCGAATCTCTGTCGGATGTACTGAGGGTGGTTTGCCACTCTCCCTCCACGCAAATGCGGGTATAATTCCTTTAAATATGACCTTCTTAATCCCTAAAATCATTAACGTAATTAGTATATAGGCGTATAACTTGAATGGGTAGTAATATGGGTTGTTAAAAAAAAAAGTGTGACTCAGCTACTGTCCCGTCATTGGCCGGATGTTCGGGGAAATTGTTCGCCGAGACGTCCAAACAACTCCAGGCCAGAACACGAAGTTAACATTCTTTGATGCAACGGACAAAAACTGACAACTTGTGGATAGGGACCGAACAGAACCACAAACAAATTTTATTGGAGATAAATGTTCGGAAAACCGTCTACACTGTTCTCAAAAATGTTCGTGAACAGTGTTCAGTTGGTCGTTCTGTTCTTGTTCTGTTCTAAGACAGCACAAACCTCGACATGGATTGTTTATACATTACCGTTTCCAGCCCGTTGTCAGTTTTTTATTCTAACCAAATAGTTTCCACTACCGGCTTGCTAGGCCTGTCGTTGCTTCATATACCTTATATTCCAAATTAAGGCCCTTGGCCCTGTCGAGTGCAAGCCTAAAACCTATTTTGTGGGATGGTGGGTGGGAGGGGGGAAAGGCGTGGCGTGGCTTCATAACCAACCAAAGTATCCTTCTGCGCCAACAAGAACAAACGGAACACGAAAACCGTAGATGGCCCTAGCTACCAGGTAGGCCTTGCAGAAAAATCATACGTTTGGAAATACCAGTTTTCTCGAGAACGAGTGAAATTTTTATGTTAATATCTTCAACACCTCTTCTAAGATAATATATCGATGTTTATTATTTGTTACAATTTCTTATTTTTTTGTATGAAGCTGGCAGATTTCTATTGAAAAATATCAATTTGATCCCTGTTAAAATGATAGAGGTGGTGTATATATATAAAAAATATAAATTAATCAACATGCTTATATTCTTGAACTAACCGTTTCCGAAAAGAAAATTGCAAAACAATAAAAATTCTTGAAGATAACCGTTTGTTCCCATGACTCTGCATTTCTACATCAAATGAAAAGGGCCGATCGCCTTAAGACTAGGACAGGCACATCATCCAGTCCCTTAGTCGTTAATTCATCACCGTGAAAGGGAAAACCCACATTTCACCAAAGATACATTTTTCGGCCATGCCAGGAATCGGATCAGAGACCCTTAGCTCAGTAGACAGACACTCTACCGATTGAGCTAAGGCGTCAGATAAATGATCAGTCCTAGTTTACGTTAATTTCTTTAAAAAGTCATATGCTATTTAATTTATTTTGATTTTAGGTTTTAGGGCGATCGGGGACCGAATTTGGGTCGAGTGGTTTTAGTTTGTAAGGTTTTTTTATTATTAAATATTAAACATCTTCACTAAAACATGAATAAGACATGAGAATACAGAGGAAAATAATAGTTAACACCAGCCCCGAAGGGCTTTTGAAAACAAAACGACATAGAGTTAGAACAAAAGGCAGTTTGAAATGATAGGGTGGTTTTAATCTCTACCTCCACGCAAACGTGGGAGCACTTCCCCTGGATTCAACTTTCCTCATACTCAACCCGTTAGCGTAATTATAAGCGTAATACTACCTGGACAGGTAGTAGTAGAAGAACGTGATGCTAAAAAAAAAAAAAAAAAAAAAAGGAAAAAACACCCACTCTGATTAACAAGGGCTGAAGATGAGGGAAAGGGATGAGTAAGATTACTTTTTAGAGGGGAAGAAACGGAAAATCTACCCTTAATACACCCGACCGACATTCGATCCTTGATCCTCCCCGTTAATGTCAATCCGGTCCCTCACGAAACTCTATAGTGGTAGAATGGTCTAAGACTAAGGGCTAGTTTCATAGTCAGATTTAGTACGCCTAAAGTGCGAGTCGATACTAAATACAGGACGACACCTACCTATACCAAAATGGAATGGGCCAGTTTCGCATATGAAACTGGCCATTCCATTCAATTTCAGGTAGGTGACGTCTTGTATTTAGTATAGCGCCGCACTTGAGGCTTACTAAATCTGACTATGAAACTAGCCCTAAGGCATCACTCTCGAAACACTATATACTGGACTGCCTATGAGGGGGAGATCGGGGTTCGAACTTCTTTGGGGTATTCTTAAGGTAGTTTCCCCTAAATGTTTTCCAACTATTCCACTCAAATGCGGCTACATTTACACTCAATTCTACCTTCCTAATTATAATCCATTATTGAAAATATACGTATGGCCCCATACTGGTAACAAGAAGAGGCATAGTAATAATAATAATAATAATAATAATAATAATAATAATGTAGCGTATCTTATGCCTTAGGTTTTGTGACCACCGGTGCATGTGTGCGCAGTTTATAAAGTGTATAGTAAATAATTTGGTAAAATACACACCATAATAAAATGTTCTCGCAGTTCTGGAAAACTCACCAAACTAACACCCTCATACAGAAATTATTTCACAGTGACTAGAACTAAATAATAACAACCAATATATCCTCCGCCCCTCCCTCCCCCTTATGTTGACCTCTCGATGAAGTGACATGCGATGTTTTCCTTCCTAATCTGTTTTTTTTTTTTTTTTTTTGCTAAAGCTAATTTAGTGCGGTAGGTAGAAACCATTCAACCCAAACAAGACACACCTCCACTGTTATTGATTTGTGGGTAAAGAACGTTCGTTTGGAGACTTCAACTTTTATGAATCAAAGTAAAATTGTCTGGAATGAAAAATAATTGATACTAATGTTGTCTTAACGTAAAGCTTTCTATTCTACCCCCGTACCCTCCTAGCGTCTTAGTTCCCGTTTACCCCCCCTTATGTGTTCGAATGGTCTAAGGCATCACTCTCACAATAAACTTAAGACTGACGATGAAGAGATCGGGGTTTGAAACTCAGTCGGGTCTACTAAGGGTGGTTTTTTCTAAATGGTTTTCAATTTTATCTCCATGTAAATGAGGATACACTTCCTTTAAATACAATCTTTCTAGCCCCTAAACACATTAGCGTAATTAGTACATATGTGTACATTGTACAACCAACAAAAGTTATTAAGACGCGTTGTCGACCTCGGTGGCCTCAGGAGCAGATGATCGTGTGTTCAAACCCAGCCGCGGTTGACGGATTCTTTCCTGGGCGATAAAAAATCGTAGCACAACTTCCTTCGGAGGGTAAGTAAAGCCGTCGCGTTGGTCCTTGTCGATTGTGGCAAGTAAAAGAACCATGTAAAGGTGTGTGTAAATACCATTCCCTGACAAAATTGGTAGGACCCTTCGCTCTCAAGCATAGAAATTCTCGTGTGTTGATATAATTATTCTGTTCAGAATGTGCACGTTAAATACATCCAATAAATAAACAAAATTAAAACGTGTTTAAAAAAAAGACTACACTCTGAAAAAACAAAAACTATTACGTATCAGTAAATAATGTTTGTTATTCTAACTTTACGAGAATTCCATTTGTCAATATTCACCGTTTTATGACCGACAAAATTACCGTCTGTTATTAACTTCCACTTGATATATTATGGTGTTGATAACATCTCCTTGTGGATGGGTGTTGTTTATCGCACACCCACGGGAAACACCCTTCGTGCGCGCGCCATCACTGTACAGGCTGTTCCAATGAGAGTGCACCCCCCCCCCCCCCAAGTAGGGCTACGTCTACCCAAAGGTCTCGGGTTCTTGATGGGTGTGTGTGGGGAGGGGATGTGTTGGGTAGGGGGCACACACATATATTTCTATAGCTGCAAGTCTTGTCACAACACGAATGCATAAAAATCCACTTTTTTCCTCTATTTTTTAGCACTGAGTTTTACAACCGTTCGGGCTATACATTCATTAATGGTGCTGGGGTTGAGGAAGGTTGTGTTTAGAGGAAGTATACCTGCATTTACGTGGTGGGTGAGTGGAAAAGCATTTAGAAAAAAAATCCACCCTCAGAACAACCGACCGGGATTCGAACCCCGATCTTCCTACCAACGACAGTCCATTATATTATGAAAATTGAAACCTTAGATGATTTTACCACTGAAGTAGGTATTTATTTTTTGTACAGAGAAAGTACAGTATTGTATTCGTAAAGGTTTTCGAGCCCAGGATTATAATGAATCTTGACGTTTTCTTCCATTTATTCGAGGTATTTAACGTACACTTTCTGAACTGACTAATTATAGCGGCACACGACTTATAAACTAGCTAAAATCTAGGACAGACACAACAACCAGACCCCTGCCGTTAATTCAACATCGTGGAAGGGGGAACCCACATTTAATCAATAATGAATTTTTCAATCATGCCAGGATTCGAACCTGGGACCCTCAGCCCAATATCTAGACACGCTACCTACAGAGCTAAGGTGTCGGACTTGACGTTTTATGAATGAGAGTTACCAAGTTCTAAAAGTGTGTTTTTACGATTCTATCTGCATAAACCCGGGGTTAGAAACGAAATGGTTTGACGGACTTTGTTCAAACTTGATGGTTTTTTTTATTGCACCGCGCCTTACTACCCTTTCGAGTTACACATTTATGTACTCATTACACTAGTGGTTTTAGGGATTAGGGAGGTTATATTTAGAGGAAGTGTACTCGAATGTGTGAGGAGGGAGAGTGGAAAACAATTTTGTAAAAAAAAAAAAATACACTCAGTACACCCGACCGAGATTCGAACCTCGATCTCCCCGTCATCGGTTAGGGTACATTGTGATACCTCGAGGAGAAATCGTGATACTGTTTCTAGGTCGAACATTAAGGGTTGCGTTTATTGATGACTGAATATAAAGTAAAAAATGGTGGTCTATATACTAGCAGTACAAAGTGTACTTCCAGTACATACATACTTCAGTGCCAAGCTTTCCTTCAATTTGACCTTACGTGTCAACACGGTGGTAGGTGGAGGGAGGGGAGGGGGGAGGGTGAAAACATCGAGCAACGACAAACAGTTATTAATGTGTTGCGGGCTGCATGCACTCGATGGGCCAACCCGAAATTCATCACTTAAAAAAAAAAGAAAGAAGATAACTACCTATTAGTATGAAATATCTAATTATGGTAGGAGAGAACATTTAGAAGATAAAAACTTTTTTGTGGTCAAAATTAATAAAAATATTTTTTTATCACCGCATCTTACTACTTGTTCGGTTATGATTATATTATTATTATTATTAGCACCGCGTCTTACTACCCGTTCGGTTATACGCACTTACGCTAATGTGTAGTGGTAGGGTGATTGTGAGTTGAAATGGAGGACCTACAGTTTAACGTGGGATCCGAACCACGGTGGAGGCCTGGCATTCCTCCACACATTCGCAAGTTGTGATTAATACACGTCTCGTCAGAGGTGAAGGAAGGGTATGGCAATCAGATAAATCTGTGCCGGGACCGAGGATTGAACCCCGGACCCCCAGCACAGAAGTCCGACACTTTACCCTTAAACCGCCCGGCCACCTAAAAAAGATTTTTTTTTTAATCTCCGCGAACACTATTTGTTCCTGCAATTAATGTCGAAGGGAAAACTGAGCCACATGCGTAGATAAGTCGGAGAAAGTGTCCACACGCTCCGACAAGACTGTGCAGATCGACAAAATATGAGCTGCCGGTCTCTCTACTTCGTCTCCGCGCAGTTCTCGAAACTCTGTTTTCCCATCCACATGCGACGTCTTGTCTGCAACGTTTAGAGCTACAGTAGCCCTATGGCTTCTTTGGTGCTGACTGACAGTTCACAGCTGATTGTCAGAAGTGACAGCTGCTAAGCACATGTTTTTTGCAGATAATATGGTTTGGCGTAGGGATACATAATTTGGTCTGGTAGCTTTTCAAAGCCGTCAGCTGTCAGTCAGCACCAAATAAGCCATGGGGCTACTGTAGCTGCGCTGATAAAACGTTGCGTGTGGACCTGCTTAAAGTTAAAAGAATAAAAATCTACACCCTCACTTTTATTTTAAGTACGTATGTCAAGCTCCTGATTTGTTTATTTCGTGGCCACATGCACGAGTGGTAGTGCAGTATAAGGCATCGGGCTCCTAGTTTATATAAAGTTAAACAAAAACACGGGTGGCGCACTTCTGCCAGTATCCCCAAGTAATAATCATCAGGTTAGCAACATGTGTACAAATAAAACACAAACTGAGGTTAGTCTAAATACGTAACCGGGATTAGTACGCAAACAGGACGGAATTCTTTACACTTGTTCTTTGTTAATATATTATATTCATGTCTATATAGTTCCATTGTGGTTTATAAATGTAGCTCGTACATTAAGTGATGGAAAACAGCTTGAAAGATAAATAGATAATCAGAAACTACAGTAAATTTTGAATTTATTAAATCTATCATATTAGTATAAATATCAAATAATGTGTACAGTATTTGAAATATTTTTCAAAGTTCGAGTTTTTCTAAATTTAATGTATGATTACAATAATTTGTAATTATAACATTAACAGCAATAATATAAATTAAAGATTACATCACATTATGGTTAGTAAAATACTAGGTATAATTAGCTATGAGATTAGTTCACATTATTGCCGCAAATTAAAGGAGCGCTAGATATTTAAACCTAAACTTGGCAAGTCACACTAAAGCCATATATAATAATTTTTAATAAACCTTACAACAATTATAATAATGAATATAATTACAAACACCGCACAACTTTCAACAACGGCAGATACAATTAGGCTCATACAATAAGACGTTCCAATTTCAAATAGTAGTATTCTGTATACTCTTGCTGGTCATGAAGCCAAGTTGAAGTATGATCACATGGTAGGTCAAGATGGTTCCAATCAACTGCCAACAGAACACAAAACATTCTGATTCAAACAAACACTCCCTATTGTTTTACCAACTGACAGCTAGCGAAATTTACCAGATCTACTCAAATGTATCAATTCGCCAAACTTTATTATCTGCAAGACCATGATGATTATGTTGAGCTGTTGTCACTTAAGGCCGTCAACAGATTCACAACATATAAATAATTTTTAATTATTTTATTCTTTTAATAGTTTTTACATTTTTTAAACACGAACTTATTGATAATAACCGTTTGGATTTTTTTTTGTGAAAGCGGCTTCTGTGGTTCACTTAAAAAAATGCTTTAAATTTTCTTAAAGGGTGTCTTCTCTTCAAAAATTAAGATTAAGGCCACACGAAAGGAAGGCTGTTGATAACGTCAAACAAACCGTAATCGGATGTGATCATACCATGTGTTTAAAAAATAAAAACGTTTTATTTTGAAATTAATATTCCATGTGGTCTCTTTCTCTAAGTTATTAAAACATATTTCTTTATTTTATGGTGGCCATTATACAAGAAGACACAAGTGTGAATTTAATATTTTAAATTTATTATTTCATGTATTATAATATATCTTGTTTCCCTCTTTGGTGGCCGCATGGTTTCAGGCACTACTCTGTAAGTAGACTACACTGTCGATCGAGGTTCGAATCTTGGTCGGGTGTACTCAGGATGTTTTTTTCCAAAACGGGTTTTTCATTCTCCTTCCACGTAAATGTGGGTATACTTCCTATAAATATAACTTTCCTAAGCCCTAAAACCATTAGCATAATTAGTATATAAGCGTATAACCCGAACAGGTAGTAAGACGTGGTGCTAAAAAAAACTCTTGTTGCCACAACCACGAAACAAAATACATAATACTTTTATTAATATTTATGTTCTTAAAAAAAAGTTACGAAAAGGCCAATTAGCAACATATTAGTGAACTATTATTAGAAACGTATAATAACACTTTTGATGATAATATAGTATTACTAAGAATATAATAATTATTTCCACATCAGTGACTCCTAAGATAGATGGATTCTATATAAAGTCACTGTTATTATGCAGTGCGCCCTTGAAGAAAGTCTTGGTTACATCAGTATAATTGAAGAGTTATATATTTGAATGATTTTTGACATGGAATAGATCCCGGATAACTTAATCAGTAAAGCATCTAAAGCTGGACTGCCTGGGTCCAAATCCCTCCTGAATGGGTGTCATTTTTCTATGTTTACACTTTTTTCGACAATCAACCCCACAAGCTCACAGCTGAAAGCTGACGGCTTTGAAAAGCTACCAGACCAAATTATATATCCCTACGCCGAACCATATGATCTGCAAAAAAAAAATGTGTTTAGCAGTTGTCACTTCTGACAGTCAAAATTTAGGTATATACCTAAATGTTAACTGTCAGAAGTCAGCAGTGAACTGTCAGTCAGCACCAAAGAAGCCATGGGGCTACTGTAGCTTTCTGCTGTAACTGATAGCGGGTTGCCTGATCATGTATTGCGACTTTTACTCGCTAGAGAGTTTTCCCGCATGTTTCGAAACTAAGGTTCCTGTACTGCTGATGACGGAGGGATCGGGGTTCGAATCCCACCTGGATGCAGTGAGGGTGTTTTTTCCTAATTGATTTTGCACCCTCCTACGAAAATTCGAGTACACTCCTTATAAATTAAACCTTTATCATCCCTTAGCACATTAGGGTGATTGGAACATATGTATATAATCAGTATGCAGTTAACATTTTTATTTTTATTTCAAATTAATTATTCTAGATTACGTTTCAAGATATTTTCAAAACTCAATCCTATTTCTCAGAAACGATACCGACCGTAAGAATGAATGCTCTGGTGACTGAGAAGAACTTCATCCCCGTGAGAGCTACATTCATGGATACGACATCGTGTACGAACCTTGCTACCTAGAAACAAACAGATAAACGAGGAAAACATGTTTAAATATGTTATTAATACGTTCAACTCAAGGTCTATTAACTTTTTACTTTAACATACGTAGAAAATGTCGACCTCGGTGGCCTTGGCGTAAAGTGTTCGCCTCAGGGACCGATGTTCGTGTGTTCAAACCCAGCCGAGGTCAAAAGATTTTTCTTGAGCGATACAAATCCGTAGCACAACTTCCTTTGGAGGGGAAGTAAATCCGTCTGTCTCTTATCGATTGTGGGATTTAAAAGAACCCGAAAAGTATGTGAAAATACCTTCCCCAGCAAAATTGGTAGGCCCCTTAGCTCTCGCTCATAGAATTTCAGCGTGTAAGACAACGGGGAGCCACCACATTTCTTGAACTCCTCTATTATATGAGATATCTACCAGATTGTGCAGGCAGCACTAACCAGCCAAAGTTATGAGTGCATGCCCAGCTCCGGACGGATAGAAATAAAATCAAAACCAACCTTCGGGTGGTTGACTTCAGAATAAGGCGATAGAGAAGGTATTGTAATCGCGAAAACATTTGGCTTAAGAAAAAAAATTCTAATTTTACTTAACTCCTGAACCCAAATAAAGTTGGGCCTACAGTTATTTGGTCCTTCCATCTATATACCCGTGTTATACACTCCACTTACACTATAAGGTTCCACGCTTACCTTGCTTTGTTCCACTATGGTGCAGCTTATAGGATAGGACCATATCGTAATCCATCAAGGTAGGATTTATATCATTGAAGGTAAAGTGAGTGTAACTGGGGATAATCCCTAACAGATTGATGAGTTTTGTCCAGAAGTTATATTTAAGATTATTATTAAAAAAAAAGATCCTCACCATAAAATTAAGGGTAGTTTTCTGATGGATCATTTTTGAAAATTTATAACCAATGATTTGTCTTTAATTTTTTTAATAAATTAAGTTAAAATATATTTTTATAGACAAACCACTAGTCATACATAGATCATTCTAGTATATTTTTACAATTTTGTTATTATACTATGTTTTACAGGGTGTTTGGAAACTCATAGCCCAAACTGCATACATAGCTCATTTGAACCAAAAGTAATACAAAATCCCTGTACACTTACATCCGGAAAACTATTCTAATACCATTAAATTGTGTTCAAAGATTCGGCGTACAGTTCCGGGAGAGCAAATCTGTTCAAGCATGCGTGTACAACAGGTTGTATAAGAGTTAGGCGCGTGGCACTAGACACCTCGAAATCATTGGAGTACGGCACCAGAACATACCACAAACAACACACCAGTCCATCCAGATATGCGAATACGTCCCCAGGGTCATCATTAACGGTCGTACATCACAGAAATTGCTTCCCACTATTACATGTGCAGTGTCGCGCGCCTAGCTCCTATGCAACTTGTTGTACACGCATGCTTAAACAGCTTTACTGAGTGTAAGAAAATGTTTCGCATCCAGGTTTCCTTAGCGATTTTGTTTAAAACTAGCGAGTCGTTGTAACTATGGCTACAGATTATCGCGCTAAAATGTATTTAATTAGAGCTCTTTTTTTTTTTTTTACCTCAGCACAGTAGCTCTCAGTTGGGACGTCATTCAGAAGGGTCCTCGTCACCATGGACTCGTCGTGGATACTCGCGGCGAAGTAAGACATGGCGCAGATTTTCATCACCGTAAGAACAAGCGACAAACAGCGTCTTCGGAACAAACCAGTGTCGGTAGACGCTGCGGATCTTCAGTTTGGAAATATTAATACAATCAATCAATGGCGGATACATTGTTCCAGTAAGCTTTATTTATTTTTATAATATTCATGTCTTATTGCATGTTCAGGTTATACGTATATATGCAGTGCTTATTACACTAATGGTTTTAACGATTAGGAAGGTTTAATTTAGAGGAAGTGCAACCACACTTGTGTGGAAGGAAAGGTGGAAAAAATTTATGAAACCACCTCAGTTACACCCAACCAAGATTCGAACTTCAATCTCCCGTCATCGGCAGTCTAGTCTACTGTGAGAGTAGCGCGTTAGACCACAGGCCACCGAAGCGGGTCGTTAATTTGTTAATAATGGGGAAACCCGCTTCGGTGGCCAGTGGTCTAACGCGCTACTCTCGTGTTGGACTAGACTGCTGAAGACTGGGGAGATCGGGGATCATACCGGTCAGGTGTTTCTGAGGTTTTTTTTTCTTTCTAAACGGTTTTCCACTCTGCTCCCCAAATGTGGGTGCACTTACGTTTAAATTAAACCTTCCAAACACATCAATGTAATTATTAAATAGGGGGTGTATTAAACGAAAAAGGGTAATGTTTAATGCGGGTTGCTATAGTATAAAATGTGGAAGTTTTAATGCTTTGAGTTGTTTACAAGGTGATCTATGTACCTGATTGTACAATATGAGAAGCCTAAAGTGTTGTGTACAGGTGACTTGTACCATTGTCACACATGGGAAGAAAGTATTGTGTAAGGAGCTAGGAAGTGTGAGGAGAACAAGTGGAATGAAGTTTTGAGGACAGGTAGGTTGTCATGAGGAGTAACATGAGATTAGTAAGAAGAAAAAAGATGTAGGGGTTAATGGGAGTAGAGTGAGATAGTAGAGGAAGCAAGACTGATATGGTATGGTCATGTAATGAGGATGTTAGAGTACAGGAGATAGTAGAGGAAGTAAGGATGAGATGTTATGGGAATGTAATGAGAATGGAAAAAGAGAGGATGCCAAGGAAAATGTTGGTAATGAAGTATTGTTTTGCCTACAACATGTAAATATTAATAGTTCATTATCAGATATCAACTATTTCTTATAATTCTCTTTTAACTTTGAGCTTGTTTGCCAACAAAATATATTTCATATGACTTGATTTTTTTTTGGCCAGTTTCCCGAAATGTGTGTTCAACTATCCGGAATCTCGGAGTACCAGGGCTCGGTCTAACGGGGTTTTACAGTATTGATAGATAAAGTAAAACATATCACTAGAATGCAACATTTTAGTGATATTCTAATCAATGTTGGTGGTACAAACTGGACTTGCTATAAAAAATCAGAATTACCTTAACGTGTTAAAACAGGAGATGCAGATTGAAAACACGTTTAAGAAGTAAGAAAGTAGTATGATTTTGTTGAAAACAGAATCAACCCTCTGCGTCAACTCTGTAAGCGGCTAAAATCCTCCCTCAAACGTCGCCAGAATAAGGGTGGATGGTTCTGAAACAATACACACGATTTTTTTTATTCTTTTGCACCGCGTCTTACTAGACGTTCGGGTTATACGCTTATGTACTAATTACGGTAATGAGCTAGGGATGAGGAAGGTTGAATTTAGATTAAGTGTATCAGTATTTGCGTGGAAAGAGAGTGGGAAACCGTTTAGGGAAACCACCCTCAGTGAACCCGACTGGGTTTTAAGCTTCGACCTCCCCGTCAATGGTCAGTTGAGTCTATTGCAAGAGTAGCTACTTAAACCATGCGGCCACCGAAGCGGGTAGTATACATTAGTAAAGTTGATCTGCCAAGAGATCACTAATCAGAATAATTGGACACTGGACGAAATATATACATAAAAAAACGAAATAAATTTAAATAAACGACCTTACGTACTTTCTCATTTAGTCTATTGTGATTATAAATCAAATATTTATAAACAGGCTAGCTGTAAAAAAGCCTAAAAATTGTTTTTGGAAAAAACTATATTGATAGTATAATAAAACATTCTTCAGACACAAATTGTGATCACAATTATTGCTAAAACTATTCAAAAATAAATTATACGGTGCACCGAACAGACCTAATTGTTCCTTAACCTGTAAATGGAGATATTAATAAAATTTATTTAAAATGTGTGAAAAATAATAATATACTAGACATACATTTTTGCAGAACCATGACGGAGAAAATAGCAGACCTCATCGCGAAAACCAGTTTTTTCGGTTTCGGGAGGTCATGAAACGTCGACATCCATCAACATTTCCAATTCGATTTGGTTTTTTTTTTACGATAAAAGTACTTCTCTTTCCGGAAGGGTCAAGGTAAATGTAAAAATATTGCATTGTCAAAATAGAGTCATCAGTAAGCTAATCTCAAATGATTTTCTTTAGTAAAGTGAAAAGCACGTGTTTATTTACCATGGAAAAATATATCCATTTCCGAAAGAAATAATAAAAGCCATTTTAGAAGTATTTAGAGTAATAATAAAAAAATAGTCATTTGTATACCTGTCTGACACCTTAGCTCAGTTTGTAGCCTGTCTGTCTACTGTGTTAAAAGTCCCGGTTTCAATTCCCGCCGTAGGCGAAAAATCTATAATTGGTGTAATGTGGGTTTACCCCTTCACATTGATAAATCAACAGCCGGGGACTGAATGTTGTGACTCTCCTAGTCTTAGTTAGATTATAAGGTACATAAAGCTATGGCAGGCCTAGGAGGCCTAGGTAATGGAAAAATATATGGCTTTAATTAAAAATTGAGTCAGGCCACAGGATGGAAACAATAATGGACCTAAAAAAGTAAGGTCATTGGTAAATTTACCGTAAGTCAAATGTTATCTAAAAACAAGCGTACAGTTTGATTTTGGTTGGAGAGACAGTTTATACATTTCAAACACTTTCTTTTTCATGGTCAACATTTATAACATTTTACTATATTATTAGTGTTATTTTATAGGTATTGATAATGTCTCTCAAAATTGACAGCTGTATATAACATGACTAGACTCATGAATATAATAAAATTGTTTTTATTAATTGATTAACTACCAAATTATGTTCTTCAAACCAATATCAGGGTATGTTTACCATGCGTCACACTCTCCATTGATATAGTTGAACAAATTAATTAAGAAAAATTTTGGAAAAATTTGAACCCTTAATTTTAGAACGAAAATAAAGATATAGATTTAACCTCTAGATATTACAATATACCTTCTAAATATCAAGTTTGAAAAAAAAAATCCATCAAACCGTTCCATGTACAAACAGATATAATTAATTTAAATATGACGTAGACCTCTATTAACCATAATATAAAGTGAATTAGAAAGGTCTCATGATTGTCTAACAGATGACAGCACTAGCTCAATTTAAATACGATAGAGAACTCTTTTAACCATTATATAAAGTACATTAGAAAGGTCTCATGATTGTCTAACAGCAGCACTATCTCAATATTAGTTTAAAATTGGACTCTATCCCCCTGTATCTTTCGCCCCCCTATGCAACCTGTCCCCCAATGAAATATCATTGACGATCTTTTTCTTACCTGTCTCCGGTGCCTTCTCAGCTTGTCGTTGACCTGTTTGAACCTGACGTAAAGACATTTGCTGACGACCATGACGAGAAGATCCTGGTAAATATAATCATAAGCTCCATCATCTTGACAACCAGATACAGGGTGACCCCTCTCAATAGGCTGCATCCCATGTAGAAGGCGGATGTGGGGTCGACGTAGGTGTCGTCTCTTTCGTCTCGGTAATTGCTCAAGGGCTCTTGGAACACAGCCGTGGTGGGAAGGAACATTTTTACTGATGGCCGAAAATATACACTTTCATTTTTTGCTCTGTATTCAAACCATATGAAACAAACAATAACTTATGTCATGTTTGTTCCATAAATTATAATAAAGACGTGCACTACACTCATAATTGGGTTATATATATATATAATATATATATATAATATATATATAACACATATACATACACATATAATATATATATTTTTCTCAAATCCAAATATTAAAATTTCTTTCCAATCTCGAATCCAAATTTAAATATGTACAATTTTGTTTAAATTGAACATTCTTAACATTTAATTTAAATAAAAAGTTGTTCAAGGCTACTTAAAAATGCTAATTTATTAGTTATGTCTATTACTTTATAAACAACAGAGATAACATTTGTTTTTTTTAGTAAATTAACTATAGTAATAAAATTTAGTTTTTTTGTGTGGTGATTTTGCTACCCTTAAAAATACACTTGTCTATATGATTATTTTTATACCAATTTGTTTTAAATTGTTATTTGAAATCAAGGTATTTGTATTCGAGATACTACTTTTTTGTTATTGAGATCTTTATGAATCTCAAATCTTTCGAATATCATAAGATTCGAGAAATATAGGATTTAAGCATCCCGTTTATAGTATTTATATAATATACATAATTCCATGAGGCATTCAGTTGTAAATTGTGGGGCTTAAGCAAGTTTTAGGACAGTGGGAAATTGCACATTTTACAGATATCAAGCTCTCAGGATCTAGGATAAAACATCTTAAGATCATCCCTATGGAAAAAATAATGTCAGGGCCACATCTATCTATACCTGGACTTGGACCCAAGCTATACTCAGGTGTACTCAGACCCCCCTCCCCTTTTTTACTAACCTTTCCCGAGACCTGCGCAAGGAGCGACGTGATGTCAAATATCTTTCTACTTTCGTAATCAATTAATTTATCTATCTACTTTACTAAAAGTTTGACATATTTATTATTCAAGAAAAAGTTGAATTTTCCTTGTAATTTTTTTTTCAAATATAATTATTTTATTCTGAAAAAATAAAAGCAATTTTAATATCTGTCTAGGATGTCCTGGAGTTTAATGACAACTTTTTCTCTTCATTTAAAAAGTTTCTCATCTAACGCAGCTACACTCATAGCAGATATTCAACAATTGTTGATATCACCATGTGAATAAAATTAATGTATATGTTACTACTGGAGACATATTTGATTTATTTTGACCTTAAGATTGTTTTGATATAAAAACTTCAAAAACACTGACTTTTTTTACCGATGACAGGGAGATCGAGGTCCGAATCTCGGTCAGGCGTACTGAGGGTGCTTTTTCCAAAATTGTTTTCGATTCTCCCTCCACAAGATACCGGTACCCTTCCTATAGACATAACTTCCATAATCCCTAAAACCATTAGCGTAATAAATACATAGGCGTATAATCCGAAAGGGTAGTAAGACGCGGTTTCTAAACAAACAAATAAACCGTGATTTCTCAACGTCCGCAACGCTTCTCGACGCTCTATCGTGTAGCACCCATAATAAACGGGCATTTTACCTAACATGTAGCCAGACATGACCGCAGTTATGGTTACGACGCTACGTCGCATCCGCGGGGGGTAACCGTAGCGGTCCTTCATGGCTCTGTCCACTTTCCCCCATCCTGAGACGAGTCTCGGCCAGTCCCTGGCCATCTGCAGCATCAGTGCCCCCTCTAGACTCACCGACAGGTATAACACCGCCAGCACTGGAATTATACACTCAAGATTGTCATAGAAAAGGGATTTTCTTATCTGACAGAGAGAAAATATATATCTTTTTCTTTATTTGATGTATTTAACGTGTACTTTATACAGGACGATCCAAATAAAACGGTCCCAGGCGCACAGTATTTCTAATTCTTTGTTCGAAATGTGCGCCACCAGCCGCTATGAATAGTTCCGCTTGCCAATAGTAAATGTTTATTTATTGAACTATGGCGCACATTTGAGTTCAGACTTTGAGAATACTGTGCGTTTGGGGGCCAGTTTTATTTGGAACATCCTGCATCTTATAATATAATAGTATAAGTAATATATATATAATATAATATTGTAGGTATAATGAAATGTGAATATGTGTGTTGAATAATTGTGTGCCGTAATGTTTCTTTTTCTCTCTCTCTCTCTCTCTCTCTCTCTCTCTCTTCCCTTAGTCCCCTTAATTAACTCTACTTTCTTCATTTATTTTATTTTAATATGTTAATAAGTGTACAATTTATGTATGTAGGCAATATTTAAAATTATTATTATTATCATCGTTGTACAGATATTATAAATGAGTTTTTAGCACATGAGTATTTTAAGTACAGCCTTTATTATTAAGGGCAAGTGTAAGTAAAGGCGTTGGCCTTAACTTAGCTCAAATAAAGACGATAATATTATTATTATTAATCATTATTATTATTACTATAAAGGAAATTGAAATTGATTGAAATTATTATTATATCAGAACACGACTTATAACCTAATTTATATCTAGAGCAGACACAACACCTAGTCCCCCGGCCGTTAATTTATCACTGTGAAAGGGTAAAAAATAACACAGTTTACCAATAATAAATATTTCGGCTATACCAGGAATCGAACCCGGAACCCTTAGCATAGCAGGCGGATATGCTCCGGTTAGACTGGATTGTCTGTTGACGGGGAGATCGGGGTTTGAATCCCGGTCTGATGTACTGAGGATGTTTCTCCCTTAAATGGTTTATCACTTTACCTCAAAGTAAATGCGGGTACATTTCTTATAAAATGTTACTTTTTCTCACGCTTTTTCCCATTAATCGTAAATTAATGTACGTATATATCTCTAATTGGTACATTTTTAAATTTATTTTTTATCACCCCGTCTTACTACTTGTTCAGGTTATATGCATATAGGCCAGTCTAACTCGAGAGTGACGCCTTAGACCATTCCGCCACTGAAGCGGCTTTAGTATCAATTGTGACCCGCTTCAGTGGCCTAATGGTTTAAGGCGTCAATCTCACACTAGTCTGACAAGTGTTTAGAATAGAATAGTTTTATCATGTATTGCGTATAAACAAAACACCGTAGTAGGAACGGTGATGCAATAAAGTTTCTTCCTGTGAACACTGGGCTGTACCTATCTCTTGGAAGCCAGAACGGCGAGTGAAGACTCCAGTTGAAGCGCACAGCGACATTGCTACTGACACTGACAACGTCACGAAGCTGTAGAGGACGCGTGGGGTCAGCCATCGGAACCTACGGTCGGTAACAGTAGTTGTTACGTTCAAACTCTTCCCTGCTAGCCGTAACTATCTTTGAATTCTTATTAATAAATACAAGCGTATTAACTTGCGATGCTTCTTAGGGTACTGGGGTATTATGTCAATAACTCCACTAATTGAGGGTATTTATCACACGTTACACTTATTACATTATGGTGGATTGGGTCACATTGCCCCGGACAGGTACGTCCCTGAATTGTCACCTGAAAACTGGGCAGAGATGTCCCGCTCCAAACATGATAAACAGATGCACAAAGAACTTTCTAGAGGCTTGCTACTCCAACTTACCAATTATACACCGATCAAAGCCTTTGCTTGGCCCCTGGTGTAGTGGCCTTGGCCACTTGGGGTGACCCTCTTTATCTAGGGGAAAGGGGGAGGTAGCTGGTCTTCACCCCAGACAAAGAGTGAAATATTTCTTATCTTAACCTAAGCCATCAACAGAGTTGTGCCGCTAATGGGTCCCCTTCCCTTACTTGAGAGCCGCACCCACTTTCCTCTCCAGCAGTCACCTTACATAATTTATTTCAATGACAATAATTATTAGTAATATATAATTAACATTCATTTAACAGAATAAATCAATAACCTCTAATATGCTACATTTAAACACACACACATTTTATATATGCCATATAAAACACACCTAAACAATAAACACACACACACATTATATATAAAGAAAAATTCAAACACAAAATATAAAAACTTGGAAAAAATACCATACGGAAATTGCAGACTTAAATCAGAAATGTTGAAAGTCTAGATAACAAATACCTTATATTTGGCCGCCGGTGCATATTTTTCCCCGCTTTCTCATTTACTTTTAAGTACACATGATTCTACCACTCAGTCTGTATACCCTGGTTCTCCCAGTCTGTCAGTAAGTCCACAAGATTCTACCACTCAGTCTATAAGCCTGGTTATCCTAGTCTGTCAGTAATTCCACATGATTTTACCACTCAGTCTGTATACTCTGGTTCTCGCAGTCTGTCAGTAAGTCCACATGATTCTACCACTCAGTCTGTATACTCTGGTTCTCGCAGTCTGTCAGTAAGTCCACATATTTACCACTCAGTCTGTATACCCTTGTTCTCCCAGTCTGTCAGTAAGTCCACATGATTCTACCACTCAGTCTGTATACCCTTGTTCTCCCAGTCTGTCAGTAAGTCCACATAATTTACCACTCAGTCTGTATACTCTGGTTCTCGCAGTCTGTCAGTAAGTCCACATGATTCTACCACTCAGTCTGTATACCCTGGTTCTCCCAGTCTGTCAGTAAGTCCACATGATTCTACCACTCAGTCTGTATACCCTTATTCTCCCAGTCTGTCAGTAAGTCCACATGATTCTACCACTCAGTCTATATACCCTGGCTCTCCAGTCCGTCAGTAAGTCCACATGGTTATACCACTCAGTCTATATACCCTGGTTCTCCCAGTCTGTCAGTAAGTCCACATGATTCTACCACTCAGTTTGTATACCCTGGTTCTCGCAGTCTGTCATTAAGTCCACATGATTATACCACTCAGTCTGTATACCATGGTTCTCCCAGTCTGTCAGTAAGTCCACATGGTTATACCACTCAGTCTATATACCCTGGTTCTCCCAGTCTGTCAGTAAGTCCCCATGGTTATACTACTCAGTCTATATACCCTGGTTCTCCCAGTCTGTCAGTAAGTCCACATGGTTATACTACTCAGTCTATATACCCTGGTTCTCCCAGTCTGTCAGTAAGTCTACATGATTCTACCATTCAGTCTATATACCCTGGTTCTCCCAGTCTGTCAGTAAGTCCACATGATTCTACCACTCAGTCTATATACCCTGGTTCTCCCAGTCTGTCAGTAAGTCTACATGATTCTACCACTCAGTCTATATACCCTGGTTCTCCCAGTCTGTCAGTAAGTCTACATGATTCTACCACTCAGTCTATATACCCTGGTTCTCCCAGCCTGTCAGTAAGTCCACATGGTTATACTACTCAGTCTATATACCCTTGTTCTCCCAGTCTGTCAGTAAGTCCACATGATTCTACCACTCAGTATATATACCCTGGTTCTCCCAGTCTGTCAGTAAGTCCACATGATTCTACCATTCAGTCTATATACCCTTGTTCTCCCAGTCTGTCAGTAAGTCCACATGATTCTACCACTCAGTCTATATACCCTGGTTCTCCCAGTCTGTCAGTAAGTCTACATGATTCTACCATTCAGTCTATATACCCTTGTTCTCCCAGTCTGTCAGTAAGTCCACATGATTCTACCACTCAGTCTATATACCCTGGTTCTCCCAGTCTGTCAGTAAGTCCACATGATTCTACCACTCAGTCTATATACCCTGGTTCTCCCAGTCTGTCAGTAAGTCTACATGATTCTACCATTCAGTCTATATACCCTGGTTCTCCCAGTCTGTCAGTAAGTCCACATGATTCTACCATTCAGTCTATATACCCTTGTTCTCCCAGTCTGTCAGTAAGTCCACATGGTTATACTACTCAGTCTATATACCCTGGTTCTCCCAGTCTGTCAGTAAGTCTACATGATTCTACCACTCAGTCTATATACCCTGGTTCTCCCAGTCTGTCAGTAAGTCTACATGATTCTACCATTCAGTCTATATACCCTTGTTCTCCCAGTCTGTCAGTAAGTCCACATGATTCTACCACTCAGTCTATATACCCTGGTTCTCCCAGTCTGTCAGTAAGTCCACATGATTCTACCACTCAGTCTATATACCCTGGTTCTCCCAGTCTGTCAGTAAGTCTACATGATTCTACCATTCAGTCTATATACCCTGGTTCTCCCAGTCTGTCAGTAAGTCCACATGGTTATACTACTCAGTCTATATACCCTGGTTCTCCCAGTCTGTCAGTAAGTCTACATGATTCTACCACTCAGTCTATATACCCTGGTTCTCCCAGTCTGTCAGTAAGTCCACATGGTTATACTACTCAGTCTATATACCCTGGTTCTCCCAGTCTGTCAGTAAGTCTACATGATTCTACCATTCAGTCTATATACCCTGGTTCTCCCAGTCCGTCAGTAAGTCCACATGATGATGCTATTGTCAATAGGCTAATTCCAACTACGACATTCTCGGCATATGGTGTAGTTTAATAAAGATCGTTAAGTTAGGTTTTAAATTAATACAAACTAGAAAAAAAATAACAATGTATAGGTCTCGTATTATCCAAATATTTCCAACTAAAATTCGAATTAAATAGTTTTTTTTTTTACCATAGATTTAAATAGGAATTTCATGTGGAGTCATGGTAGATTTGAAATATTCAATTTTTTGAATCAGCCTATGTCGAATTGTTAGTTTGGTGTAATATTAGGTGACAAGACTTGGAATTTTTATTCTGCAGTTCTGATAGGGGATTATAAAGCACGGATTAGTTTTCCTACAATTCGTGTGCACCGATATATGGACACCCCCCCCCTCCCCCCAATACTCTGGAGGGTTCAGGGGTTGGGGTTGGAGTGGGGGGTGAGGGGGAAGTGGGGGTTGATAGGTAGTTGACTAGGGAGGAAAAAATGAGATAGGCCTATAATAATTTTTTTAAACCTATTTGCTACCCATGAAATAAGAATGTAAATAGTGTTAAAAAAACACATTAAAAATGCACTAGAATAGCGACAATATTTCTTAAAATATACTATAGGACAACTTACTAAATATCCAGCGTTTACAAATCATCAAAATAACTTTTTAAGTGCTTCCACCTTCATTATCATTGCGTCGAGATATTATAAATTAAGTAGAAAAAGATTGCAAGAAAGTTTTTCCAAAGCTCTGTATTTCATTTATAATCTTATATCTATCTGCCTGTAATAGTTTGCTAGCGCCGAGATAAGTTTTTTCAAATCAATACTTACAAAAACATACACTACATTAGAAACACTCATGCTTAAAGAAAGATTAAGATGGACTCGCATTTCTTTCTATTGAATCTAAAATAGTCCAAATATTTGAGCTCAAAGAATTAGTAAAACATCTTGCTAAGTTAGTTAAAGCACGAAAAATGAATTTTTAAGCTGTATTGTCTGTACATTTATAAATTTAATTTGTTATTCTTATGTTTGTATTTTTGTTTAATTTTTTTCTATTAAATTAATACCGACTTTTAAAAAAAAATATAAATACATGGAGCAGGAGTTATTACTTCTACCTTTTTTTTTAAAATATGTGTCGGAAATCGAACCCGGAACTTATAGCTCTGTAGACAGACAAGTCTTCTTGACTGTATGGAAAAATTGGGTTTCAATAATTTATTATCATCGTAAATGTCGCGTTTTTATTCCTCCTTCGGCAGCTCCGTGTGTTTGATCCTAATAAAAGTTAGTTAGTTACCCTCTCAAAAGATGGCAGCTTGGAGGGGTTTCTTGTCCAATGTTGATGATAAAACCCTCCTTGATCTGTGATTAGCTACTAAATCACCGCCCTCTGTGAGCAGTGCTAGGGTGTCAAAGAGCTTAGTACTGTACAGATATCCATCTTTAACTGTCATCTAGTGTTAGCTCTTCGTAACAAATAGTAAATAGAAGAGCTTTAAAGTTGTGTTGTGATAATATTGCTAAACAAATTACTTTAATATGGATAAATAAGTTATTATTCTTAAATAACATTTCAAAAAGTGTGAATTAGACAAAAATACTGACATATAAATCCCAAGTTACATTTACCTTTCATGAAACCGTAGCATTTATTTATTTATGGCGTCTTAATACAAAGTTTCAAAAGAAGTCATCGCAACAAATATATAGGATTAGAAAAACTCAAGTGAATAAGATAGCAGTGCAAGAAGAAATACATTATTTAACATATTGGCACATCGATGCATTCGCAAATTGAATTAATTAGAGACGTAAACATTTTGTTACGATAGAAAAAAGTGATAACGGTTGAAGTCGAGCTGAATAATGGAGATTCCATTTCCTTTGGAGCTGTAAATAAAGACAAATGAGGTAATTTTACGTACATCCAAGCCTTTTCTGTACTTAAGTCAGTTGTGAATTCATTATAAGTTGATTATTACCGTGTGAATGATAAACTATTAATTTTTTCTTCGTAAGACTAGTGGTAATAATGAAAACTAGTAACAATAATGAAAACTTAGGAGTAGGAAGTTCGCACAGTTTGAATTCTTCAGCGAACAGGCGCATGCGCAGACTTTCATTTTATAAAGACTGAGGAAAATGAATCTATTTTCGTGATTGTATTTACAATTTAAACATAAATATAACCGGTTTGTTTAAAATGTTCATTGAACTCTTAATTCATATACACACACACAACATTTTCTAAGAGGAAAACCTTATTTTTGTGTTTTTGTAATTCAAACGGCAGATACCGGGAACATCAACATTTTTTGGAGTGATAATTTAATTCCTTTTATTTTCCTTTAATAAAGTGCTAGATAACAATAAAAATAAATTTAGTGTTTTGAGAAGTGCACAGGGACTGTTCTAAACAAATGTTCTGAAGAACACCAACATAATATTTAATGCTTATTTAAGTGAAGGATTCTACTTATGACAAATATGCGTTCCGAAAATTTGTAGTTGGTGCGTCTTTTGAAATAAATAGTCTCCATTTTGTCAATCGAGCTTCCACGAGATACTTTTGTTTTGTCAGTGCGTATTAATTGAAACAATTAATATTCGTGTGTAGAACACATTATGTGTAAAGTATGTCGTGTGATTAGTGGTGCATTTTAGCTTGTTATTTTTCTATCAAGGTTAAGGCTACAATCCCGCCTATATGAACAAGACATTGCAGATATTGTCATCATATTCATCTAACTTCATGATGCAGTTCATTAAAGGTAAGACAATTGTGTTTCCTATTTTACTTAATATGCGCATCTATTTTTCTCGCCCACAATACTCTATTCCGTTCGATTTGTGTTTTAAAATATTCAATCTGTCGCCTAAGGATTATTTTAATATTAATTAATATTATTATTTTATGATTATTGTAGACTTAGCTTGTATTTGTTATAAAAGTACCGGTACTAGGCCTATGTTTAAAACTAACGATAACAACTATTATAGCTTCCAGCCACTCCCCCTTCGTTTAACCTAAAATAATAACATTGGTAATATTATCCCCCTGTTTATGTGTCGTGAAAAAAAACTACTCCATATCGTCAACCCGCAGCATGTTGGCGAAGATAGTACCAACATTTGCTTATAGAGGGTGTCACGTGATCAGCATAATGGGCCCGTTAATCTCAGTTTTCTAGAACGGAGCCACCACGTCCTAATTTAAGTAGAGTCTCATTTTGTCCGCACGAGACTGAGTTGATTTCATTCCAGAGTCACTGCTTTGACAAAAAGTCCGAAAGTGGTGGGGATCGAACCAGGGACTATGACCATTAGATCACAGAGGTCGTCCCGTGCGTCGAGAAAGAATTTGAAATACTAATGACTCAGAGTTATCTATTAATATTATTATTATTATTATTATACACCGCCTCTTACTACCCATTAGGGTTTACGCACTTAAGCTAATGTGTCATGGTAGGTTTTGTGAGATGAAATGGAGGACCTACAGTTTAACGTGGGATCCGAACCACGGTGGAGGCCTGGCATTCCACACATTCACAAGTTGTGATTAATACACGTCTTATCAGAGGTGAAGGAAGGGTTTGGCAATCAGATAAATCTGTGCCGGGACCGAGGATTGAACCCCGGACCCTCAGCACAGAAGTCGACACCTTACCCCTAGACCACCAGGTCACCAATTGTTTTCTAGTCTCGTGTCTATCGCTGAGGTGGATTTACATGTTACAGTATATCATTATTAGTTTTGAAATTCACCTCAAGTCCGATGCATCTTTCTTCGTAGCCCCGCTGACCGGTAACAAAGAGAGGCACTGTCCCATCACCAATGTTTGGCTTATCGCTCGATGGAAGGCGTTGTTATCGCACGGCTGCTGTTCCTTCCTTCTGCTTACCTCGGGAACTTTACCAGCGTTCAGCCGAGAGACATCAGAAACTCGCATTTTCTGATAATCATACCGCGCGGCATTCTGCAACTTTGGGATAGTTCGGTTGAGTAGGAACCCTTTCAGGCCAATATTTTTGTTTCCTAATTTGGACAAAATCTAAGAAATAAATTTTAAGGTGGGGATGAAGGGAACGTGAGAAAAGGTAGGTTTTGTTTCCAGTTTTTATAGCAAATTTTTTTTGGTGGTCAACCAAATTAAATATAGCTCCATTAAAAACACATAATTTTATTTTCTTCACACAGTGATATCAACAGTTGTTGAATATCTGTCATGAGCATAGCTGCATTAAATGAGAAACTTTTTAAATGAATATAAGAAGTTGTATTAAATTCCAGGACATCCTTGAGACAGATATTCAACAACTGTTGATATCACCGTGTGAAGAAATTTAAACTCTCTGTTTGTATAAAAGCAATATTTGATATTTTATTTTGACCAAAAAAATATTTTGCCATTAAAAAAATGCAAAAACACTGTCTTTTTCTCGTGTTCCCTACACCCCCACCTTAAATTTTTCTTTGCTTGTTTTACTAATTCAATTTTGGGCTGTAATTTAGCTTCCTGTTTTTTTAAAAGAAATATTTTATGTTCCCCCTGTGTAACTTATAAATGTAATACTTTTTAATGTATACTTTATCTCGCAAAATTATTGTATTTCTAAGGGAAATACGTTTAAGAGGAGTGGGAAGTTTGTTGTTGTTTACAATTCAGCCCGCCCACTTCGGTGGCCGCATGGTCTCAGTCGCTACTCTCACATACTAGAATGCCGGTAACGGAGAGATAGAGGCTTGAATCTCGGTCAGTGTACTGAGGGTAGTTTTTTCCAAAATGGTTTTCCATTCTTACCTCCACGTAAATGTGGATACACTTCCTATAAATATAACCTTTCTCATTCCTAAAACCATTAGCGTAATTTGTACATAAGCGTATAACCCGAACGGGTAGTAAGACGCAGAGGCCAGAGCTAAAAAAAGAAAATCAAAAAATCAAACAGAAAATAAGTAATATTAAATTTAAAAACAAATAATTAAAATAATTATTTTTTTATTGCTAATAGGCCTGTTTTAATTAATTTTTTCTTGTTTCTTATAAGTAAAATGAAATTCAGCTGAAGTCTTTTTTAATAAATTAAATTAATAACCGGACCTGCTGAAGTCTTTTTTAATAAATTAAATTAATAACCGGACCAAAATAATTCATCCCAATAAGCAACTAGCCAAGATATCTTGACCTAGAACAATATTAATATATTTATTTCTCAACACTGGATTCTATTATTATTATTATTATTATTAGCATCGCGTCTTACTACCCGTTCGGGTTATACGCACTTACGATAATGTGTAATGGTAGGGTGATTGTGAGATGAAATGGAGGACCTACAGTTTAACGTGGAATCCGAACCACGGTAGAGGCCTGGCATTCCTCACATTCACAAGTTGTGATTAATACACGTCTTGTCAGAGGGGAAGGAAGGGTTTGGCAATCAGATAAATCTGTGCCGGGACCGAGGATTGAACCCCGGACCCCTAGCACAGAAGTCTGACACCTTACCCCTAGACCACCAGGCCACCCCCTGGATTCTATTAAAAAACCAACTACCATAATATACAAAATATCTACTTAAAGATCTACCTACTATCAACCTATTCAACACGAAGTAGTTGTAAATTAAATCTAATTTAATCTAAATCTAATTTCTTCCGTCTTGATTCTAATGCTAATTACCTAAATGAACTTATAAAATAGTTAATTTTAAATTACCTAAATGTCTAACTTGCCTATTATAAATGGCGTGTTACAATAATATATTTAGTAACAATGATGCCAACTTTGCAGCTTAAAAAAAAGTTTTAGAAAGCGAATTAATCACCCACACTTCCAACAGGTAGACACCATTAAAATGTGACAGTCAACAATTTGAGCTAGAGTTGGCAAGTATGGTTTGTTTGCCACTTGATGTTCAAATTTAACGAATTGAAAAACAAAACAAAACAGTGTCGACGTTTGAATGTAAGTGACGTGTGAAACAGTAAACAAAACAATATATTCACCCATAGAATACAGACTACAGCCTTCACGCTCCACAAATCGATAACTATTGGAACTATTTTAATGAACTTGTTTGAGAGACACTTTTTTTGTTTCCTCCTAAATATAAACACACATGTGCTCATTACAAGTACTTTAACATCATTACTTGTAGTCCAAAGTCGTTCTTATATTACTACTATTACTTTATAAACTGCACCCATCGTTAGATTTAAAATATTCAAACGTTTTGTGTATTATATACAGTCCAATCTTAATATAAAGAGCCTTACCTGGCAGCTATCAAAGCTACTAGATTTAATTTCACGTATTTATACGCCAAGTCATGTGATCTGCAGATGTCACTTTTCATTGGTAAATATATATATAGGTAATATCAATATATCTTTATATTAAGATTGGACTGTATATAAAACACAAATAATTTCTCTCTCTATAAGTTATATGTATAATAATAAAAGGAAGTGTTTTGTGTGTGTGTGTGTGTGTGTGTGTGTGATGCCCAGCCAAATCTACGGCACGCAGAGATCTGACGGAAGGGGGTCCGAATGCACCACGAAGCCGGATTTTTAATTTTTTAATTAGCTTTTTAATTAAGTTAGGCTATTTCTAATACATTTTTGAATAAAATATTTTTAATCTGGTTTTGAACTACGTTTCAGAGATAGAGTTTCCATTTTAAATCGGGCACCATGGGGGGCGGAGGGGTGGGGGGGGGGCCATATATAATTCTTAAAGTACACTGGGTCACGGGCAACGCCGTGCGAAATTGCTTATATATTAGCACCGCGTCTTACAACCCGTCCCATTCAGGTTATACGTTTATGTACTAATCAAGCTAATGGCTTTAAGGCTTAGGAAGGTTATATTATAAAGTGTACCCGCATTTGCCTAGAAGGAGAGTATAATTTTCTTTTTAAACACCCCCCTCAGTACATCCGACTGAGATTCGAACCTCGATCTCCGCTTCATAGGCAGGCTAATCTACTGCGAGAGTAGCGCTTTAGACCACGCGGCCACAGAAACGGGTACCAACACCTTTAAAACATCACTAAAAATATCCGTAAAGTGATATCAATGTTGAACAACGACAGATCCGGCCCGGAGCCTCCACGGTAAGGATGTACTATTGGTACATTCGGATGTCCACTGTACAACGGTACATTAGTATTGTAGCCCATAATCTAAAGTACGTTAGAAAGGTCTCATGATTGTCTAACAGATGGCAGCAATAACTCAATTTTGAGTTAAAATGGAACCTTCACCCTTTTTTTTTTCTCGTACCCTTCATACGTTTTTTTCTACTTCATTGTTTACTTGAGGAATGCTGACGTATTGCTGTGCACTGATACCAACAGAAATATCTTCGCCAGCCGCAGGACTGGTCTCATCTCTTAATGAAATGTTGTTTATTTTCTTGTCTCCTTTTTCTGTGGTGACTCAACGAACTGATGATTCATTTCCTTCACTTCAGGCAGTTACTTGGCCCACCTCTTTTCAGAGAACGCTGAACACATTTTATTGGTAAATGCATGTATCAAGCACCCTTCCTATAAATTCTGTTCAGTGTAGGAATTGTTTTCTGAAAGGCCTTTTTCCCTACTAGAAAAAAAAAGACCTTTCAGAGAGTAATTCCTACCGTGAATGCAGTATAGTTAGGATGACCTTACGTTACGTACTTTTTTTTGGGGGTGGTGCCATTTCGTGTAAATCATAGTCCAAACATACCTATATTAATAAACTGAAAAGTTTTTCTGTCATGCGATATCTACCTCACGCAGAGGGCCGAAATTTTAAAATTAGTAGCCACTGTGCATAAATATGTGCACCTCAAAGCTAGAATTTAAAAATTTTAACTAATCTTTTTAAAATTCATCAATAAACTGGATCAGAAAAATTAAATAAATAAAATTAAATTAAGAGATTAAATGAAGATATTTTTTTTTGTCTGTTTGAAGAAAAGAAAAGCATGCGTGGTTACCTCGGGCAATGCTGGGAACTTTTACCAGTAAGACATATTATGAACTAGAAGAAGTGACCGGCTTTGCCCGGGGTAACCACGCATTATTTTCTTTTCTTCAAACAGACAGAAAAAAACTCTTCATTTAAATTCTTCTGACACAGTTTTTAATTAATTCTAATCCAAATTTTAAAATAAATTCCGTCTTCGAGGTGAACATCTTCGTGCACAGGTGCTAATAAATTTAAAATTTCAGCCCTCTGAGTTTGGTAGATATCGCGTAATGCTCATAGCAAACAAACTCTTTAGTTTATTAATAAAGGTAAAATATTATTAAAGTATTAAACGAGAAACAAATTTTAAATATATTAAATATTTTATATTATCATTATTGTAAAATTTGTAAAATTTAATTTCGAAACAACGAATGATAAAACTGAATTTATAACCATTAATATAAAATTGTGAGACCTTTATTAAACTTTAAATTACAAATCAAATGTAGCTACAAAAGTTTTTTTTTGCATTGTAACTATTTTCCCCACTTCATTCTGCGTGCCAAACTTTGCAGCTAAATTAATAATATTGTATGAAATTCGGTATTAATAAATATATTATATAAGATTAAGCTGCATTTTAAAATATTTTACTAAAGTTAAATTATTTTATGGCGAGGATGTAGGTAACGTGGAAAAAGAACAGTGTTTTTACAGTTTTACTGCAAAATTTTACTGGTCAAAATCAATTAAATGTTTCTTTAGGAGAAACAGAGAATTTATTTTTCTTCCCACGGTGATATCAACGATTGTTTAATATCCGTCATGAGCATAGCGGCAGTAGATGAGAAACTTTTTAAACGAAGATAAAAAGTTGTCATCAAACACCTGGACAACCTTGACAGATATTCAACAACTGTTGGTATCAACGTGTGTAGAAAATTAATATCTATGTTTATACTTGAGCAATTTTTTGATATAACAATAAAAAAACTTCAAAAATACTGCCCTTAAACTCTTATTACCAATGATCCTGCCTTTATTTTTAAGACTTTGCCATTAAAACTATTTTAACAATAAATCAAGACTATTTTAATATGTGTGTATATTTTAAATAAAATGTAATTAAAATAACGTCTTTTAGAAATTGCCAAATAATTATTGATTTAAAAATTAGAAATATATTAAATCTAAAACTTACTATTATTTAAACTTATGGGAATTAGTTTGATTTTGAAATCATTGACCAATTTTAACACTACAGTAAATTCCCATAGGTCTATTTCCTTTCTGTCGCACCCCGGATGGACGGTGAAATGTCTCAGAACTGTCGCGGGTTCACTTCCTCTAAATTCAACCTTCCCAATTCTTAACCCATTAGCGTAATTAATACCTAAGCGTATATCCCGAACGGGTAGTAAGACGCGGTTCTAATAATAATATTTATTGTAGTTTCACCTAGTACAATCCAAAGAATCCTTTTGTTAATATTGTTCAATGTTGTATATTATGTATTTTCTCCAGCTCTTGTAGGGGTTTCAATAGTACCAATATTATAGATAGTGTCTTTGTTAAAACATTAATATATCGTCGTGCAGATCGTGTTTCCGAGCACACCTAGTGGTCTCGAGCTTTAAGGGTTGGAGTCAGCCGAGGAAATGGTAGTATTTTATTCCTCTTAAGCGTCCACCAAATCTAGTTTGAACCCCACACACCAAAACTATTATATATTATATTATATTATATATAAGTAATATTAAGAATCATCGTCTTTATCGGTCTTATATATATTTATTAGAATAGTCAGAGGCACTCCCTAGAAGAGAGAAAGAGAGTAAATAGTAGATCTTAGAGGGAGTTTCTGTTTTATGTATAACACTCTAAGCATTTAATCATGCTCTTAATTACCATCAAAATAACTATAAAAAGCTCATATAGGCTTTGAATACTCGTAGTTTTTCTTTTCCTATGGATATTCAGGGGTGCTGTGGTGTTATATGGCCTTGCCTGTGGTACACAATGTGGGTGAAAGTGTTATCTAAAATTAATTATATCGACTATATGTCAATTTTTAATCTAAACTATAAGAATGTATTTACACATATTAGTTGTAGAGCTTGAATATTAAAGGTATCAAAATATATATTACCAAATAATGCAACTACACAAAATAAATAGTAGAACTACATATTTAATTAGGATATTCAATTTGTCAACCAAATATAAACTATCTCAATACATATTGTTATTCTTAGTAACATAATTTGCCAAGTAGACACATTACCTCACAATAACAATACAGTCGTAATTTAATTCCAAAATATTTTTAACACTGTAGAGTTCAAGATAAACGATTATTCAATAAAAATGATTCAATATATTGTATTCCCAGCCACCATTTTAATGCATTAATATATAGATATATACATATATGTATATATTTATATATACATATACCTATACTATATACATATGCCATATACATATATATTTATATATGTGTATACATACATAAATTATATATATATACTTTGTGTTACTGGTTTTGTTCCAAACGAGATCCACATTTCATATTTTAGATATTTAAGTCTATCTCATGATTCTGAAATATAATACGTGTACAAATTTAAAAAAACATTAATTATATAGTTTAAAAAACTTTTAGTAATCAAATAAAAGAGTCTAGGGAGAAAATAATATATAGAAAAGATATAACAATATTGGACTTTGATTATAGATATTAATTAAAATAAAAAATGTAATTATTTTGACTATTCTGAATTTTTTAATTTTACCTAAGCTGAACTCAAGTTCAATTTTGAAATTCGATATGAATTAGATGTCTAGTAGCATCAATACTTGCCAGTTGTGTGTGCTAAATCATAAACCCGAATCAAAATTCCCTGAAAATATATGGCTTGATACATAACAAGCTACAAATTGACATTCCTTTAAAAAAATCTATTATTTAATTTGAAATTCACAATTTAATTTTTTGAAACAAGTTTAATTTTAAAACCCTTTACCAATTTCAATACCAAATTTAAATCCCATTGCTCCATTTCCTTTCTGTCGCACGCTGGATGGACTGTGAAATGTCTCAGAACTGTCGCAAGAACAACCTTCATCTGGAACATGGCGTACTTGTAGCCAACACATTTTCTCAAACCACCGGAAAACGGAAGAAAACTGTACGGATGTCGACCTTTGGAGCGCTCCGGTGAGAAGTTCTCCGGGTCGAACTCATCTGGGTTCGGGTAGATCTTGGGGTTGCGATGAAGAGAATATATATTAAAGAACACGTCGCAGCCTTTAGGTATAGTGTAGCCACTGATTTCTATATCTTCTGTTGAAGTTCTTGGTATTATTGGTACTGCCGGATAAAGGCGAAGCGATTCTTTTATAACTTGCTCGATGTATTTAAGGTTGTTTAGATCCTCCATTGATACTGAACGTTCCACGTCATCTCCAAAAACAGCGTCAAGTTCTTCTTGTACTTTCCTCTGAACATCCTGGTGGAATCCTAGTAGCATCATCGTGAAGCTCAGGCTGGTTGACGTTGTATCCATTCCTGCCCATAACATGAAATTTATTTCTCCTGTGACTTCTTTCTTGGAGAAGGAACATTCGTTATTTTCTATTAGTTGAATCATTGATTCTAGGAGTGTCGGTCGGTTTATCTTAATGGAACTCTCCAACTGCTCTTTTTTTTTAATATCTTTAGATTGTTCACGATAATCCTTTGTCTTCTTAGATACAATTTCATCGCAAAACATGTTCATAAAAACGGTAGATTTTGTCATTTTCTTGTGATATGATGTTAGACGAAATAATATAGGAATAAGAAGCCAAGGTTTCATTACCATGCTAGTAAATATATACAAATAAGTGGTCAATGATTCAATATATTCTTCATGTTTTTTCTTCTGAGAACTCGTTTTGACACCCATCATGTTTTCGCAAATGCTATCAAACGTGAATTTTTTCAAATAATCTAAAATATTTATACTGTTATTAGAATTTGAAGTTACTTTTAGACAATCAACTAAAATTTTGCTATTTTTATCAAACACTTTCACAAAAGATTCAAAATTATTGTAATTAAATGATTGAAGGACAAATTTCCTGTGGATCTTCCACTGTTCTCCACCAATTGCAATTAAACCATCTCCTAACGGATATTTGTCGAATATTTTCTGAGTTCTATCTCTCCCTAAACACTTTCTACTGTTCATTAGAATCTCCAGATCACGTGGGTCAGAGACTATGATAGCTAATTGCGGTCCAAACCAAAAACAAACTGTTGGAGAATATGTTTGAGCAATACGTTTGTATTTCTGTACGGTTTCTTCTGGAGTCCAGGCCAAAGCATCCAGGATATTTCCTATTAGTGGATATGCTTTAGGTCCAGGTATTTTACTTGCCAGTTTCCTGATACGTCTCTGTCTTTTCCAAAATTTTACTAAATAAAAAGTTACGGTAAACACTGAGAGTAAAATTAGAACTGTTCTCGTCGTATTTTCAAAAACCATAATAGTCATTTTGAAGATATTTGTTTTCCTTTGAACTAACTTTTATGTATATCTAGCTACGATGTATCTCTTACAAATATTCTTAACAATATAACAACATGTATTTTCTCTTTACGCTTTTATAAGTCCTGCAATGTGATTTAATCTCCTGTGTAACTCGTTTGAACATAATTAAAACTCACCTTGAAGAATTTTAGTGTATTTTACCTTAATTAAATTGTTTTAATACCTGTCTACAAGTTAAAATGCAAGTGGTTTTTGATGTGTTTTCCCATCGTCTTCTTTCTTAGCACCGCGTCCTACCACCTATTCGGTTATACACTTATCTGATTATAACGCTAATGGTTTAGGGATGAGGAAGGTCGAATTCAGATGAAGTGTAACCTCATTTGGACGGATAGATAAAGTGGGAAACCATTAAGGAAAAAAGACTCTCAATACATCCTACAAGGATTGAACCACGATTTCCCTGTCATAGGCTGACTAGTTTATGGCGAGAGTATCGCCCTAGACCATGCGGCCACCGAAGCGTTTTTTTAACCTCTTGCCTTTGTCTACCCATTTGGGCTTTATTTTAACACCAGTGTTACCTATAGCCTAATTTAAAGGTTTTATTTCTAACGATTTTTTCAACTTACAAATTAATCATAATTTTTAATTGGATATATTTAATTTCTAATACACACACACAAAAAAAACCCACTGTAATTGAGAATATTTGTAACGTTGAGATTATTATAGGCTTTGACGTTTTATGTGCCCCCAAATCCAAAAAAGTGGGACTTAAAATTATTTATCTCTGTCCCTGGGGCTATAGCTTAAACGGTTACTTGAATATTTGCTCATTAAATTACATAAAATAAATACTCTCTTTGACTGCATCTAAAATCGAACCATAAGACTTTACATCGGTTGCCCTCCTCCTTGAACTATTGGCCACTTATTTACTAAAAAAAAGATTGTAAAAATTATTAATACTCTTTAAATTCGTAAAATCAGCATTTAATTTGTTCATTAATAAATAATAAATTAAATGTGGTGACAATATGAAAATATATTACTATTTTTATGAACACGTGGTTTTTATTGGTAGAGTTTATTTTTTATTAAACTCGTGTACAAAGGTTTATTATAAAGTATTTATAAATCAAATAAATATACATCATATGTATTTGTGGGGCTTACAATTGGTCTCTAAAATTTATAAAAGCACCTAGGTTTAACATACCCTTAAGTCTCTTTAGACATTTGGAGAACTTTTCAAATGCATTTTATTTGAGGAGATGTTGTTGGCTATTACTCTTTCTATTATTGTTTTACGTGGACCTATTATTTATTTCTGGTCTTCAATGTTATTTACCACATTGGAGTAGACAAATTTAATATTTCCCCATTCAGGCTATCTGCGGTTATGCTATATTTTTATGCTCTTAGATATTCCCCTCTTTGAGGTTCAGCAGTAGTTCTAGCAAGGTTTTGACATTATGTTTTTTAATTACTTGTTTCAGATTAGTATTACTCTTAGTGAATGTTGTTGCCAACTAATTAAAAATGGATAAATGATGACTTAAGCTAGAATGGTCAAATTGAATGTTTGTAATTGGTACAGATGTTTTCTGGACAATAAACGTGATTTATACAAACGTATTCTGTACTGGGTAAAATTTGAAATTTAGTGTTGACATAAGTTTTTTGACATGTTAAACAGAACACAGAGAGGAAAATTATTAAAAACAAAAAACAAATACTGTACATTAAAATGAGGACTTCTTCAGATGAAATTGCCATCTATGAACAACAACAATGACACAATTGATTTAGCTTATAGTTCTCTTTTCGTTACTTCTCCATAAACAAAACCTTGGACTGTGAAAACTTGCATTGTCAATTCAAATTCAATGCAAATTCAAAATTCAAATCCCAATTTAAAAAATTCCAGCTATGAGGTTTACATGTTCGTAAACATGGGCTACTAATTTTTAAAAGGTCAGATATATGCGTGCGGTATATTAAGCAAGGCTCATGAGTCATGACAAACATATACAAACTAAACATTTTATTAATATAGATTTCTCTCATCTTTAACAGAAAGATGGAAAAATGGTTCATTTGATTTGTGTTGATTTAATTGTACGTATGAGCACCAGAGTATGTAATTATTTTATCTGAAAGATATTCAGTTCAACAAATATAATAAAACCTAACTTAAAGTCACTAAAGAAGTAGACACATTGATACTCCAGTTACAAACGACGAAACATAACGTGTCAGATTTTAAATACCTTTCCGGGAAATGTGTTTTCTGCTATACCTGTGCGATTAAATATTTCAAATTATTAATCCTAAAGAGTGAAAAATATTTATATTATGATTTTATGATGGCCTGTGGTAGGCAACCAAATAATAAAATGTTATTTAAATATCTGCACGATTTATACTTGTATATTTTATGAACAGCTACTGCTTCTAGAGTCAATAATGTCAACATCTAGCTCTGTTATGACAGCTGCAAGGAGGATACAAATGGTAATGGAGAGCAAGACACAAACTTCACTCAGCGTAAACAAAGAGAAAACAAGTTGCAGACATCTTGGTTTCAGCGACATTGCTTTACCTGGGAAATAACACTAATTTTTGAGTGAATAAGGTGAAATAATTTTAAAAATTTAAGTGAATAAATAAATTATAATTGATGTGCCCGTATTAGTTGGCACGCGGTTTGAATGTAAAGCTCATTTAGTCAGGATTGCTAATGGCCGGGAGGTAAGGATTCGAACCCCGTGCCAGGGCTACTACGCTCGAGTTAAAAAAATCCTCATGCTTCCTCCAGTCAAATCAGAGTACATTTCATTTATATTCTACCTTTTTTCATCCCTAACACATAAGTGTAATTAGTACATATGCGTACAACCGAACAGGTGGTAAGACACGGTGCTAAAAATAAATCACTTTCTGGATCAATGTATCATATTAACACAATAGTTTAAATCTAGAACAGACACAACACCCAGCCCCCCGGCCGTTAGTTCAATTACCGTGAAAGGGGAAACCCACATTTCACCAATGATACCATTTTCATCCATGTCAGGAATCGAACCCGGGACTCTTAGCTCAGTAACAACAGACATGCTACCGACTAAGCTAATGATTCGGGAAGCCTCTCCTATACTTCTGAATTCTACACACCATAACAATTCTTTCCATCGCCTCCTTTTGTGCCCACACTTTGATTATGGTTCTGTCTGAACGCAATATAGTTCCAAGGTAGACCATAACTTATCTTGGATATAATTTTTGCCCTCTTCACTCCAGAATTTTCCACCCCTGATCGAAAGCAAATGTTCCATCAGGTTTGCTTTACTCAACCAGCATTTCCCAACACACTGTCCTCTCGGGATGTAATTAGCGCCAGTCAAGGATTCTTACTATTTCATTCTTTGTATCACCTTTGCGTGTGAAATGAGACTATATCCTGTTTTTATCAACTGGTTTAGGATATATGTACATTTAAATTACTTTTAACTCTTTATTTAAAACAAAGGGTCACAGTAAATCTTCGCCATTTAAGTCTGTTTTTTGCCACATTTTTGAGTTCATCCCATGACTTTCCTAATTGCTTGCCTCCTTGAATTTTTAGCAGCCTGTCTCAAAATCCATGGGAGTTTCACGAATATGTGTTAGGTATTAAAAGGCTTGAAGAATTGTGGAAGCTCACCCGCATTTGTGCTGAAAAAAAGTGGAAAAACAACTTAGATCAAAAACTCAGTACATGGGATTCGAACCCTTACTTCCCCGTCATCTTAAGCTCCGTTTATTGCGATAGTGATTCCTTAAACCAAGCCTGTAAAACTCATTTCACCTTAAAACAGCGAGAGGGCTTCATATAAGAACATTAAATATTGTTATTTTTATAACACAAATAAAATTAAAATGATATAAAATGTTAAGGCGATTGACCCTTTTCATTTGGCGTGGAAATGCAGAACCGTGGGAACAAACGGTTGTCTTCAAGAATTTTTTTTTCAATTCTCTTTTCGGAAACGATTTGTTCAAGAATAGAAGAATGTTGATTAATTTATACTTTTTATATACAAACCTCTTTTATAATTTTAAACAGTTATCAAATATCGATAAAATTGACATTTTTCAGTAGAAAACTGCCAGGATCATAACAAAAAATAAGAGAATGTAACAATTAATAAACATAGATACATTATCTTAGAAGGGGTGTTGAAGATATTTACTTGAAAATTTCACTAATTCTCGAGAAAACTGATATTTCCAAACGTATGATTTTTCCGTAAGACCTGTTTGGTAGCTAGCGCCATCTACGGTTTCCATGATCCATCTGTTCTTGTTGGCGCGGAAGGAAACTTTTGTCGGTTTTGAAGCCATGCCACGCCTTTCACCCTCCCGCCCACCATCCCACAAAATAGGTTTTAGACTTGCACTCGACACGGCCAAGGGCCTTAAGAACTATTCTCGATTTCCCCCCCAGAAACTTGTGACTTTATTTTCCGGCAAGGGTGTTAATATTAGACTTTAAATTCCTTATTGGAGTCACTTTCATTATAGTCGACAAATGCATGATGGGAACTGATCAGAAAAACTGAGAATTATTCTTGAATTTCGTGTATGGTGAAATATCGCAGGAAAAGTGTTTGAACTTTGCCGTCTATTGGTAATTTAAAGATGAAGATCACTCTAAAAGGCTTCATAAGCATTTTTTAAATATTGTTTGGGTAAAAACCACCTAAAATAGCTTCTAAGGCCATCTGATCAAACCATGCAAGGACCAGTATACATATCTTGGCTTTCAAGTATTACGTAAGCACATTTTTGGCAATTTTTTCCCCTCTGCCCCTTTGCGAATTGCATAAATGGACATCAGCTGACACTCTCGCTTTCGTGGCCAGCCTATAGATGATCGTAATGGCTTCGCAAATGAAATGAGGTCGACACGGAATGAATGTTTATTTGTCCAATCTATAGATTTGTAGTGATCGTATAGTGGCTGCACCCGCCTCGGTGGCGTAGTAGGCTAACGCGCTAGTCGTGTTGAGCTCAACCGCCGAGGACGGGGAGATCGAGGTTCGAATCTCGGTCGGGTGAACTTGGGGTGGTTTTTCCTAAATGGTTTTCCACTCTCCCTCCACGCAAATGCGGGTTCACTTCCTCTAAATTCAACCCTCCCAATTCCTAATCCATTAGCGTAATTAGTACTTAAGCGTATAACCCGAATGGGTAGTAAGACATGATGCTAAATATTATTGTTATAGTGGCTGCGTTATTGGTTAAAGTAATATAACTTCATTTATTTAAATTCTTATTATTTATTATTCACTTGCACCAATTCTTTAACTAGTGTGTTAAGTTAATTAACGAAATCATATATTTAAATTACTATTTAATATATTGGTTGCTTCTAATATTTCACTCTATACACGCCACGCGTCATGGTTAGTGTGAGAGTGGCCATCAACAGATTTAAGATTAATTCACAATATTAATTGATTTGTACGCGATGTAATCTAATTACATTTGACTATCACGCCTGTTTTTCTATCCTACTAATTCGACCCGCGGCGAATACCCGCGCGGTTAACGCGAGGTTTTGATCAAAGATTCACAACCTTGACTCCCAAGCTTTGACCCGGGAGCGTCCTTGGCTCAAGCCCGGCGAGACAGGAGTAACCAGTCTCCTAATCGAATCAACTGATATTTTTTTTAAATATCAGGAAAACACTCCCATTGGTCCTTAAGATCCAACATGGACGAACCTAACTGTCCTCAGGACCTTTAGCGCGGTCTAAGACAAGTGAAGAAAACCATCCCTTTAACAGCTTTTAGGAAGCTAATGTTGTACCAGCGGTGAATCTCACAATATTCCTTAATACCTGGCGAGCAGGTTATTAACCTTGCCATCCTCGTTACTTGCCTACAAGGTTGCTAAAAACCTCTTATATTCTAAAATAACTGCAGCACCCTTTGTAAGCAAAAATAAGGAAATTTCTTACCCCCTCTTGCTTACGTAAGATTTGTCAACTTTTTTTCATTTGTTCAAAGGAATAACCATTCTTTTTTCATGCAACATGATAAAACAAAAGCAGACCCGAGAGACTACCTTGCTAAAGCAATCCTCTATTACAAGAAAAACTCAGCTGACATATTCTTTACATCAACATCAGGTCACCCGCCTCGATGGCGTAGTTGGCTAACGCGCTAGTCGTGTTGAGCTCGACCGCCGAGGACGGGGAGATCGAGGTTCGAATCTCGGTCGGGTGAACTGGGGGTGGTTTTTCCTAAATGGTTTTCCACTCTCCCTCCACGCAAATGCGGCTTCACTTCCTCTAAGTTCAACCCTCCCAATTCCTAATCCATTAGCGTAATTAGTACTTAAGCGTATAACTCGAACGGGTAGTAAGACGCGGTGCTAAATATAAATAAATAATAAATAACATCAGGTCATACTAAAAGAAACAGACACGTACACTATGAAGATAACAATCATGAAGAAGAATCAAATAGCCAAAGCTATTTTAAATGTTTTAGTGAGGATTTACTCGCATATATATATATATATATATATATATATATATATATATATCATATTCTGTACAAACATAATGTGTGTGTGTGTGTGAATGTATTGTGGTTTTAAAACCTGTTCCTTGGGCTTTATAAATCGGCCACGCTTTATTGTAGTTATTTATTCAGCTCTGCCAGAAGTTGGCTATTTAGCTATTACGTTCAGATTCTCTTTTTAAAACTGAATTGTATATCCTTTAATGTAAATGTGTCTTCATTCAAGTGGGGTATAACACTTCACTATTTTTTTTAAATACTTTTATTCACGAGACACGTTTTGGCACAAGAACATTGAAAGAAACCGTTAAATTTGTCACCTCGCTAGCATTCAGACGACAAATTTAGCGTCACAATCTGGTCCGTTGCAAGGGGTGTGTTTATGTCCATCCAGTATAGTATAGAGATCACTGGTGGACCCCTAACCCCAACAACACGACCTCATGACTACGAATTCCCCACGCCCAGCAACGAAATTTACATTCTTTCTACAGGTGAATGCCGATGCACTTGACCTATTCCTAATGCCTCCTCTACACCACATCCTCAACACCCTGACCCCATAACGGTAACTTACCCTCGTCTGGACACCCCACGAACAGGACACCTCGGATTAAAATGCAATATTATTCACCATCAACACACTGATAATTAGCACATTCCAATATTAAGATAAATTGTTTGTAGGTTTTATAGTAGGTGGAGGCTAGTTACGCTTCAACATATTTGGGATGTTAGTAGTATGTTGACCCACCTCATGGGGTAACATTGACCAAGACGTTAGTCTCGTTGGTCTAATTTTCTAATGGTGGGTAGGTTGGGATCTGAATCCTAGTTGGCTGTGATTGGTTTTTTTCTAAAGGTTTTCCCCTCTCCCTCTACACAAATCCGAATTTTATAACTCAACCTTTATCATCTAAGTAAAACGTATTCGGATAAAAACGTGTACATACCAGTTGACAAGGTAATAAAAAGATTTAAGATGCTTCAAAAAAACTTTAATAATGTAAGCCTATTTAAACTGAATCATAAATACAATAGTAATTACTATCCACATTAATGTGGGTTGTAGGCCTATGAAATATTCTTTCAAAACTTGTAAATAACCAAAGTAGGCCCTAGCTTAATGTTTACATGCGGTTTGGTTCAGGCCTAGGTTTATTACTCATAAAAGGTTTACTAAATTTATCTGAAACCGAATTAGTAGTTAAACCTAGTTATCCTGAAGTGAATAAATTGCAAACAACTCATTATATTCTTAATCACTTAACTAAAGTTTCAAGAAGGCCCTTTAAATAAAATATGCATTTTATTATTATTAACCATCAAAACCACCCTCTTATTCACTTTATTGTTAGTTTAGTAGGCCGACTGGGTATAAATGGCATTGTTTTGACATTAAGTTGTCGAAAATATTAAGTGGAAACACTATTTTTGGGAATTCTTGAACGCTTTCATCAACTTTAAATAACTAGGGTTTATTTTCCAAGATCTTCACACAACATTTTACATGTGTTCCAATATCAACACAAATATTTGAAGAATAAAGCATTGGGTCGTAAAGCATAGGCCTACATTTTACACACAAAAATAATTGTTTCTTTATTGGCCAACTTCTCATACTAATTCAGTTCCCCGTGTGACGTTACTATTTGAATGCGTATTTCACATTATGATTTTTTGACTAAAATGTTGTGTGTATTGAATCATGTAGGCCTAGTAGTATTTTTTTTCATATACAACCGTAGGCAAAAAAAAATCATGCAATTGATTTATTAAATTAATCCAAGTTAGATATTTCTTGCAAATAATATGACTTGTGATCAACTGTTTGGGAAAATAAAAATGTATGAATAATCTTCAGTCATGAATACCAGCTTTCCTGAAATAAATGTACCTAATTTCTACCTCTAACATCTTAAAAGGTTATATTATGTGGAAAAGTGTTGCAAACTGTTGACGCAAACTGATTTTATTCTGTGCGTTGACGCTAGAAGCAAAGTCATAGCTAAAACTAGCGGATGATACAAAGTGTGGTGGTCGCCTAGCAACTAGCTTTGCGTCGAATGGTCATAATAGCCCTATAACAGTGAATTCCCTCCTTTACCCTTCGCTAATTACTCCCACCCCTTCCCCCTTTTCTTTCAACCACCACAACCTTCAACCCTCCTTTCCCACACCCAACTTCTTAAACCCTTCCACTCTCCCTCCCATCATAGCTAACACTTTAAAGGTGTATAGGCATCTCCATTCTCTTTCCAGGTGAATGCTGATGCACCTTTCATAATCTGATCACATCCTCCACACCAACCTCTTTATCTTACACCCAACTACTTGAACCCATCACCCCCTTCCCCCCTAGCCCGTGGCTCCATACCCTCATCCTCTAACCATCACGGCGATTAGAGATGGCGGCATGGAATTGAAATAGAATTAAAGTTATATTTAACCTTATAGAGGGATGTGGAAAAGTTAAATGGCTTCCTACCCTTTTACGCAACCTATGCAGGTTCTGACATCCACCCTCAAACCCCCGGGTCCTATAGCCTTCAAGGCAAGGTCATAGGTTCTAAAATCTAGGGGGTGGTGGATTATTTTAATCTAGTGTATTTGATGGTTATATTGTGACCGAATATTTATAATGAGATGGAAGTTATAATTTATTACACCTAGCTTTATAAGACCTAACGGCATAAGACCTAATGACACAAGACCTTACATTACAAGACCTAACGGCACAAGACCTAAACGCTATAGTAACTAAACCCCATAAGACCTGACTTTATAAGACCTAACTTCACTGCACCTAATTTTATAGCTCCTGATTTTACTATACATAAAGGCACTGGACCTAAAATTCATTTTTCATAGATTACTTAAAAATATCCTTAACTGTTCAAACAGGCATTGGACCTAAAGGCACAAGACCTAAACTTCATAAGACCTAACTTCACTGAACCTAATTTTACAAGATCTAAAGTCATGGATCCTAAACTTTAGGTCTTGTGAAATTAGGTCCACTGTATGTCATCCGATGCTCCTTTGTCGAGTTACTTATAATTTATATTGTTTCCTTTCATATTCCTGTGTCTAAACAATGAATGGTTGGTATAGTTTCTAAGTTTCTTTATGTACTCATTATTGACATGTTTCAATATTAATAAACTAATATGTTAAATCTGTAATTTATTATTATTTCTCATACTGTAAAAATAATGTAACCTTACGTTTTACACACTGGATTGAATAGGTATGGATCCTATCAAATATTAAACCAAAGTAGGCTTTACGATGAACTGTATACAAACTTAAAAATACCATATAAATATTTTTTTTAAAATTATCGGCCAAATAATAAGCTACTCTTTTCAAACATACACTATTTATTATAATAATCTTGGTTCTTATATTTCAAGCAGAATATGATAATGTAGGCCTACTTGCTTATTTACGTTATCTTTTAGAAACAAAAATTAACGAAAACATAATTACTGACACAAATAATTTAAAAGTAGTCGGAATAAAAACATATTTACTATAAATCTAAATTAAATAATATTATATGAGTTTTAGTTTGTATAATACTTTAATATTGTCTTGAATTTTAAATTTTAACTTAACTTACACACAAAAAAAATATTTTTGGGGGTTGGTATGGGCAATAATTAAGTTACGCATACACTTACTAATTATAGCTTGGTAATCAATTTTAAATTTCTAATGTAAATCGTGTAAACCTGTATGACAAATTATTCAAAAGAATAATTATTTCAAAATTGGTAACCAAATGAAATCTACAGATAAAGTGTAGAAATATCCTACTAGCTTATCTTTATAAGATCAGTTCTAGTAAAATTGATTAAATTTGTTTTGACGTTATTAGATAGAAAGGGATACGAAAATTTATCCAACCAAGTTATAGGTATACTTATAAGTAAATAAGTTAAAGGCTAAATATGAAACACAAATTGAAACGTCCCTGAATAAATTATTACTAAACACACTACAAAATTCCCTCACTAAAAATAGCATAGTTGAATTACTCAAAAAACTTATGTTAATACGATAATGTGGAGTTGTGATTAGTTTAAAGACTTTTGAAAATGGTTGTAGTATTTTGAGGGAATATAACCATTAGTGAAGTAAAAATTTGGAATATACTTGAGCAATTTAATATAATTCACACTCTAGGAACTACTATAATTTTATAGCCATTCACTAATTTCAGAGTTAGACTAAAAGCCCATCGATCTATTTCCTTTCTGTCGCACGCCGGATGAACTGTGAAATGTCTCAGAACTGTCGCAAGAACAACCTTCATCTGGAACATGGCGTACTTGTAGCCAACACATTTTCTCATACCGCCGGAAAACGGAAGAAAACTGTACGGATGTCGACCTTTGGAGCGCTCCGGTGAGAAGTTCTCTGGGTCGAACTCATCTGGGTTCGGGTAGATCTTGGGGTTGCGATGTAGAGAATATATATTAAATATCAAGTCACAACCCTTAGGTATAGTGTAGTTTGTTATTTTGATATCTTCAGTTGAAGTTCTTGGCATGAATGGCAGCACCGGATAGAGCCGAAGTGATTCTTTTATGACTTGTTCGATGTATTTAAGGTTGTTTAAATCCTCCATTGTTACTGAACGCTCCACGTCGTCTCCAAAAACAGCGTCAAGTTCTTCTTGTACTTTCCTCTGAACATCCTGGTGGAATCCTAGTAGCATCATCGTGAAGCTCAGGCTGGTTGAAGTAGTTTCCATTCCTGCTATGATTGTCCAGTTTATTTCTCCAATGATTTCTTTCTTTGTTAAAGGACATTCATTATGTTCTATCATTTGAATTTATGGAATCTATTAGTGATGGTCTATCTTTCTTCAGAGAGCTATCAGAGTCAATTCTTGTTGAAACTCGCTGATTGATTCTATCACGGTACTCCTTCGTCTTCTTTACGAAGAGCTCGTTACTAAACGAATTCAAGTAATTTGTACACTCTGTCATTGTCTTGTGGTACGATGTTAGACGAATTACAATTGGATTAAGCAGCCAAGGCTTTAAGAACATTTGTGTAAAAATGCCATTGACAGTATCAGTAGAATTGATATATTTTTCACTTATTTTTTCTTGAACTTTCATTTCAAAACCTAAAATTGTTTCACATATGCTGTCAAAAGCAAATTTTGTAATATAATGATAAATATCAACAGTGTCTGTATTATTACACGTTCCTTCCAAACGATTTACCAAGAATTTACTGTTTTTATTAAACACTTTAACAAAATTTTCAAAATGACGATATTGGAACGAAGAGAGAATAATCTTCCTGTGAATCTTCCATTGTTCTCCTCCAATTGTAGTCAAACCATCTCCCAGTGGATATTTATCTGCTACATTCTTACATCTTTCCCTTCCTAAACACTTTTCACTGTTCATTAATATTTCTAGATCACACGGATCCGAAACAAATATGAGTAAATACGGTCCAGCCCAGAAACGACCTATTGAAGAGTATTTTCTTACCAAACATAGGTATTTTTGATACGATTCTTCTTGAGTCCAGGCCAATGTATCCAGGATATTTCCTATTATTTGATATGCTTTAGGTCCAGGTATCTTACTTGCCAGTTTCCTGATATGTCGGCGCTGCCACCACAGTTTTAATAAATACAAAACACCAAAAAATATTGTGAATAGGATCAAAACAACACTTTTCATATTCACAAGCGACATTGTAAATTATAATATTTTAAAGTAATGTTGTCTTAAAATCAAAATTCGCCTCTTTCTTCGATTCTATATTGTGAACCTTCTTTATTTAAAATATACTACTATACTAGCAATATTTGTTCGTTGCTTGGCTATTATATACCTTGTTTACATAATCTTATTAACTTTTTTATCGGTTGAATAAAAAATTAAGAAGTAAAAAATATTCGAAATGTGGTTGACCTCGAGACCAATGCGTTAGATTGTATTCATTTTAGGTTACTACGCATTAGTAACCATGTAACTTTTTGTGTGTGTTGGTGCGTGTATAATAAAGTGTTGTAAGCAATCTTTTCAAAGATAACACAAAGAAGAGTTTAAATCAATTTCATTTTAAAATAAATCACTTTTTATGTATTATTGAAATCCAGGGGTTAAATGGGTTCATATAAAACCTAAACAATTTATTTAATAATCACTTAATATCTTTCTAGACATCCACATTACAATATAAGATTACTACTTATATCCTAAAGACAATATACACTATATTTTTATTTACGTGAACTTACTGTAGAACTGTTTAAACTATTTTAATAAACACCCATAATTTATAGTCTAATCAAACTTTCACAATTTATCTCCTCAAAACAAAAATGTTAAAACTCTTTAATATTTTCCCCTTATAGCTAAGGTTACGAAGTATAAGACATCATTGTCTCTAAAGACTGGGTTACTAGTTTCTGGAGGCTGGGTTTCAAATCTCGGGTGGGTTTATTGTCGGTTCCATTCACCACGTGATCTATTACAACATTTATAACACTAATATTTCTACACTAATGTGGTTGCAATTACTCAAAACTACTTTACTTTATTCCACCCATAAGCAACTAGCCCCGTTGTTACATAATAACCTGAAAAAATATCTGGGCCAAAATCAAATTATAGCTTTTTTATTATCATTCATAATTGATTAATGTTGTCTATGAATAAATGAGTAGTGTGGGCTCTTGATATGAACTGTTATTTCTAGTAATGAATTGATCCCACCTCAATGATTTTCAAGGGATTTATGTTGAGTTTGAATCCAAGTCGGAGTACTTCAAGTAAAGCTTTATCATGTGATATAGTATAAAAATACTTTGTTTGAAGTCCGTTTTAAAAAGGATTTAATAAACCGCAAACAGTGGAGGGAAGGTGTTCAGTGACTAACCAAGTAATATAAATTGGGATAGGGGAGGTTAGGCCTAATACAATCAATATTGTTTCAGCATTGGTCGGGGAAGAGATGTTGGATGGCAGTGGAAGTGGTGGATTGTTATGGTCTAGCTAGGGGGCAAAGCTCTCCAACTACCGGAGGCCAAGGAAATTTATCAATATTAAATGCATCTAGAAACTATTTTATATGTATATTATTAATTTTTTTATATAGTTCTGGGACTTTATAATGTGCTTAGCTTTTTAAATTTTGAATATAAATTCATATATCTGATATTTAAGATTCGGATGGACACCTACTATATAAGAACAATAAAGTTGTGCCCGCCATTGCTTAAAAAATATGCATAGTAACAACATGCGGTTTTTTGCATTGCATTAAATTTGTAAATTTAAAATGAACTATATTAATAAAAAAAGTTACAAGTTACTATTTACTTTTTTGCAATAAGACGTAATTTCAATTAAATTTAAATGAAATAAAACATGAAATACAAGAATATAGTTTTGAATTTATCATATTATTATAGAGAATAAGATAATGTTCTATCATACACGACATATATTTATAGTACAATAACGGGTACAAAATTTGTTATTTTCAAATTAAATCATGTCTAAACTGTTGAAAAAGTTCAGCAGCTTCCTGGTAGAGTGCTCTGTCTTCGGAAGCACATCTTCCTCTCCTCCCCAAACCCCCTTTTGGCATTCTCTTTCTTACCATCTTTTTTTTCCCCAACATAAACCCCGCTACTCCCCCTTCCATCGAACTATTTATATCCTGTTCAGTCAGGTAAAACCCTTGACTGGACACTAATTGTCTGCCACCTCCAAACCTGAGCTATTGAGAATGTTCCCTGTGATGTATTTGTATGATCTAGGTTAAAAGTTTTTATAGAGTAAACTTGATTATGTTTACCTTATAAATAATTTGCATAAACAGTGTTTCCTTGATTAGATAAAACCTAATTGTATAACGTTGGTTTTGTAAGAAGAGAGAGGTGAAAAGGATTTCTCTAAATAGTTTTATTCATGTTTTATAGACGAACAAGAACTTTTCCCACTTACAGCAGATTTAATTTTGAAGATATTAAGATTCAGTGGCGCATCCAGGAGTTTACTTAGGGGAGGGTGGGTATGTGTGTCATAGCTATTATTTATATCCCCTGAAAATATTCATTAAATTATTTTAGTTTAATACATCTTTTATTTTAGAGAAATTACACACACGCGCGTATATACAGGTTGTTAAAAAAAGGGGTTCAGAAATTATGGATCTTGTTGTACACATTAACATGTGTGGAATGATATTAATGATGTTACATGACCTCTAGTTGTGCCAATACGTCGGTAAACTCAAATAATAATTATAATACAAATAAAAGTGTCTTGGAAACTATAGGTCCACAAACCTACTCACATAGAGGTAAAGGTAATTTTGTATTTTAGTAATAAAAAATAAATGGTACGGTGCACCACACATACTTCCTTTTGCTTTTATCTTGAAATATACATTTACTAAAAACTCGTTAGGATTTGTGAAATGAAATAATATACACTGTTACTTACTCTATGCAAGGGTGGCTCAAGGACCGTGCGAACCGGGTGGCTACCCGGGGCGCCAAACATAGCTAGACATGACCAAACGTAGTCTGGGCGTGATATTAAAATAATCCACAAACCTAACAACTTCAAACCTAACATAATCTGGGCGTGATATGAAAATAATCCCCAAACCTAACAACTTCGAACCTAACGTAGCCTGAGTGTGATCTGAAAATAGTCCCCAAACCTAACGTAACCTGGGCGTGATATGAAAATAGTCCCCAAACCTAACGTAACCTGGGCGTGAAATGAAAATAATCCACACAACCTCAAACCTAACGTAGCCTGGGCGTGATATGAAAATAATCCCCAAATATATAACTTCTAACCTATCGTAGCCTGGGCGTGATATGAAAATAGTCCCCAAACATATAACTTCTAACCTAACGTAGCCTGGGCGTGATATGAAAATAGTTCCCAAACCTAACAATTCCAAACATAACGTAGACAGGGGGTGATAGTGGAGTTGCTAAGCTTAACAATCGTTCAATTTTTTATACTAACATGAAATTTTACACATTTCTTTAAATTTGTGGTTAGTAAAATAGAATCTAATGTCACTCTTAAAAAGTTATTTTATATTTTCTAGCTTGAAATAATGGCGCCATTAAACTTTTTTTTTTTGCAATTATAACACAAACCATTCATAATGTCAAAGTGTTTGTTAAACTTATAATAAAAAATAGAGGATGACATTGTCTACAAAAGAGGTTCTTATAGTTTTATTTGTAATCCTAACAGTTTTTGTACAATCTCGAAGTGAAACGTTTAACGTATGTTTAACATTTGTGGAGTTTCCCTTTCACATTTTTTCCTATCACACCCAGGCTACGTTAGGTTTTGAGTTGTTAGGTTTGTGGATTATTTTCCTATCACGCCCAAGCCACGTTATTATTTTATTATGGACTATTTTCATGTTTTCCGAGAGTACAATCACCATGAGAAATGTGATAGCTGGCAGCTAGCAGAAGATTTAAGAATTGTCAAAATAAAAACCAAATTAAAAATAAAATTGTTTTTGTGAAAGTTTTGACTGCCAAAAATGCCAATAAATCAACATAGTATTATTGTCATTGCAGATAATATGGTTTGGCAAATTGATACATGAGATTTGATCTGCTAACTTTTGCTAGCTGTTAGTTACCTACACTCCTATGGTGAATGGATTATATTATCCACCGGTTACGTAAATAGGTGCCAAAAAGCAATACCGCCTGGGTGCGAAATTTACCTCAGGCCGCTCCTGACTCTATGGCTTTAGGAACAAGGAGCACTGTTACAGAAAAAATGAGGAAAAAAGAAACATCTTTGTCAACTAAAGAGCATAAGAATCAAATTTATTTTCAAAAACCTGTATTAAAAACAGTGGTGTAGTCGTAAATTTAGCAGTGCCGAAACGCAAGGTCGTAGCAACCCCAAAGTTGAAGTGGGGTTTTGGGACCCCCAACCACCGTAGACGAAAGAATTGCACGAACATAATTGCCTCTAAAAGCTATTTGGAGCATCTTTTAATGATTACTAAAGCAGAAACTTACTTAACGCACTTCCCCTAAAATTCCTGGAATTCACATAGAGCATTGTAAATTTCATCAGAATTTATTGATTAATAGTATGAAAAACGTTTTAACATAATATTGATATAAAATCAATTAGTTAACTTGAAATTGCAAAGTATAAAACTTTACTAAACATTTTTAAAAAATATTTTGCCACGAAAAGCAGTGCCAGAACGGCGTTCACCAGGGATCCCACTCCACTACATCCCTCATTAAAAAGTATATATATATATATTTTTTTATAGCTCAAAATTTATTGGTTTTATAAAAAAAAAAATTTTTACATTTCATAGTATACTACAACTTTAAAATAATAAGATATTACGAGTCTCAAATAGTTACGGAGAAATGATGAAAATTTGAAAATCTGTCCTATGTAAAGTACCCTCAAAGTCATGTTCATGAGAAAATGAAAATGTCCATCTTGTTTATAATGATAAACTATGTTTAGATATCAAATTTAATCAAAACCATTAGAGTAAATTTCGATAAAATAGATTTATTCTCTTTTTGCCTTTCAATAAACTAGCCTTAAATTTAGGGTTAGATATCTAATTTCAAAAACCCCTCGGGGACAGGGGGGCCTTATTTAAACCCCAGATACAAAGTTTTAGCCCAAATGGTAAAATGGTTTCGGTTCTAGCCCAAACTAAGGTACAAACAGTCAGATAGCCTTGCGGAAACAACTTATTTTGTTTCAGGGGGTTATGAAACGTCAACAATTTTCAAAATCTCGGTTTCGAATTTTTGACGATCACAATATTTTCACTCCAAGGTGTCGAGACAAAGTAAATATTAGTTTACAAAGTTTAGTTACCCACAGCCGTTGCTTGCCGTTGGTTTGATCGCCATTGATGGGGAGGTCATGGTTCGAATCTCATCTGCGTGAACTGGAGATGGTTTTTCCGTTTAATGTATATATATATATCTTTAACGGTTTTCCACAAGTGATATATCACTCTGGTTTTCCCATCTTTACTCCATGCAAATGCGGGTTCACTTCCTCTTAGCTACCTTCCTCATCTCTACCCAATCAGATTAAGCCGTTAATAACATGTGTTCTGAACGTAGCAATAAAAAAGAAAAGACTTGGTTTTGGACAGGTTATAATCATATTATAGCAATAAATTAATAATTTTAAATGGAAACATGGTTTAGCGAGCTTTATTTAATTTTGATTTTTTTCAGATCATAAAATACAATGTTCTTGTTAGTAGGGTGTTCGAAAAAATTTAACAATAGGGCCTATTTGTAAAGTGAAGTAGGCGTATAGTACGTAAATTATATTTAATTGAAATACAATTTTAAAAATTACAATTTTTCACCACCTTTGGCCACCTTTTTCTAACTCATTAATTTTTTTAAAGATATTTCAATTTTTTTTATCAGGCAATCACCTGGAAGAAAGTATGGTTTTCACTTTGGTTTTTATATCTTCTGTACAAACAAATTATGGTGCACTTATTTTAATTCTAGCCTCCTTATATCATGTATTTAAATAATTAGCGTAAGTAGTGACCGTAAAAACTATGTCATTAAAAAAAACAAAAAGAAATGGCTATATATTTTTTAGTATAGGGAAGAAAATATATATTTATATATTCCTACAATAATAGATAAACTAAATAAAAATGTAATAATTTACTGTAGATTATGATTTCCCAAGGTAGCTCAGAAACATTATACTTTGACAGGGATTCGAGCCCTAGTCCTATGACTTTGGACGTCACTCTACAGACCCCGTGATATCGGCTAAAAACCCGGCATCATGGAAATAATAACGGGGATAGATTGTCTTTTGTTGAGTAGCAAGTAACAAAAGTTGAATGGATTGGTGTTTGGGGGGGGGGGGGGGGGGGGGGGGGGGTCTGTCTGTGGAATGTAAGGACACACTGAAAAGGGGTTAAAATAGAGGGGATTGAAAGGGGTCGGTGAGGTGACTGACATAACTACAGCAGCGCACCTCTAGTGAGGTGATAATACATGGAACTACTTGGACGAGAGATTTGCAAAACTTGGAGCTGTCCATCCGAATCTTAAATGTAATATATAATGCTTTCAACATATTTCAGTGTTCTATAATATATTTGTATGATTCAAGTTCTTGTTAACATATTCCGAGGTTTTAGGGTGACAGGGGAGAGTAATTTTCCGCTTGTCCTCTAACTCCCCCCCCCCCCCCCCCACCAGGCGCTAATTGGTGAGTGGAATAAGGATTACAATGTTCCTGGAATCTTACAGACATTTAGCAGGAATGGCCAAGTATTTTTTCTTTATTACTATGATCGACTCTACTGATGAATTCAGATCATAGATTATGGTATCTGTTTTAACGTATATTTTAATGGTGACCAATACTTATGTTGGGCACATTTTACCTCTTTATTCCATATTTTGTCACCCCTGTTGGAAAGCAAGTGTTGCGTCAGATCTACTTCACGGTAAAGCAGTTTTTCAACACTTTATTCCATCAGGGTATTTGAATAGTCAAGTTTCCATATTCGGAATAAGCAGTTTCAACACTTTCCCTCAGGGTATTGTATAGCAGTCAAGGATTATCACTATTTAAACTACCAGCAGTTTCCAACACACTGTTCCCTTATTCTTTCTTCTTCGTTTTTGTCCACTATTATTCCGTTTGTCAACTTTACCGATGTTACCATCTTCATTCTCCATTTGGACATCAAGCAGCACACCAACTGGGCTAGGTGGTAGTGAATTAGCTTTCAAATTTTCAACCAACTCATCTCGTGATTTTACATTGGCTTGCATTTTTCTACTTCTGACTCTCTACCTTTTCCTTAATATCTTTCTTTCTTTCACGATCGGTCATATGGTACTTGCTATTTTTATATTTTTCCTTCTTCCTCCGCTTTTTATATCTTTCACGTTTTTTCCTTTTCATTTCCTCATAGAGCTGTGAATTAAATTTATATATATACATACTCAGACACTTATTATAAATTTTATTCCAAATTTGGACATAAAACTTTGTTTAAGTTTTTTGATTGTGGTTTATTTATTTGATGTAGGCCTAGTGACAAAGAAAACATGTTTAAGTTCAGTAACATAAACATATAATAGGCTTATGACTCATATGAATAAAATAGCGGCGTCCATATTTAGTATTTTTACAATTTAAAGGTCTACATTTATATACATTTAAAAATAAAACTTTTTGTATAGGCCTAAATGCATCATTTATCCAAAAGAAAATAATGTAGTTTCTTTTGGAACTACTTTAAAAAATCAAAATATGGTATATTAAAAGTTGCAAATACATGTTGGCCTGTAGTTTAGTTAAATTAGCATATAAATAAAAAATTCTTATATTAATTCAAGCTTACATTTATTTTGCAGGCACAAATTTAACATAATTAGAAAAGGTGTATCCTCCGTTATTTTACTTTTATACTCCGTTACATTTGTTTTGTAACGGATAATACTGTAACGGATGACACAGTTTCACATTTATAATTGTGTAAAATATTATATTTTGTAGTTAGGTTAACTGCTTTGGAATGCCAAATAGAGTGGCATTTTAATATGAAGCATCCGTAATTATTTATCTAAGAATAATTATTACCGTTTTAAATAATGAACGGAAGATACACAAATTATATGACCAACCAAATACATCTTACAAACAATGAATTTTAATCCTTATAAATCATAACTATCAGCCTAAACAACACATGAAGTATCCACTAAATGTTTCCTCACTAAAGTTCTATTGAGTATGAAACCAGTGTGTAACTAAACCTCTTATTTTTTTAATTAAATTTAAAATATTTAACATTTTCTAACGAAATAAAAAACACTTTATTGAAGTAAAAACAAGCCATAGACATTTTAATATAACATCGTGTATACAATTTGTACAACGTGTAACTAAACCTCTAGGTCCAGTTGCTGTATGTAGAAATACCATGAGCCACAATCTACTCACTTCGACATTTTAACAAAGAAGAGAAGAGAGTCCTTTACAAAAACTAGCGTCTTGCTAATCTTGGGTCTGTCTACCCCGTAGCTATTGAACTCTCGAACCCAGATCACTACTTAATTTCTTTCCATCGACCAATGGGGTTGTTCTTACGAGCGCGAAAACTAAAAATAGACACGGCTTTACTCTGCACCTGTTCTTAAATAATACGTAATACAACCAGGAAATAAACCATGTTTCTAACACGTGCAGCTAAATAAAAGAAAAAGAGAAACATGGCCGTTGTTTAGAAAAGATGAGTTTAATTTAAATTAACTGAAAAGAAGAGTTATGAAAATATTTACTTTAAAATATGATTTTAAATATTAATACAGACGGAAAAATCAATATCATTACAAGTGCTGTTACCTGGTTATATTATTTAAAGAAATTTAATTTTAAACGGAGGATACACAAAACTCTGTGACAAATTTTGCTTGGTTACAACCACATAGTATGATTTTTTTTAAATTCAGAAATATAGCTACATAAAACAGAATGGTTATAGTATTTAATACATTATTACCCTGATAATTTTATTTATTATTTAAATCATAGTAATTGTAAGAGGAAACAAAAAGAACTGGCCTGTGACATGTAACGGAGGGATAAATGTATTCTTCTTTTCAACGTAAAAAACACAATAAATATAACTTTTTCTAATAAAGCATAAATAATATTAGCAAATCAGTTGCCTAATACAAAAAACACATAAAAAACATATTTTAGTAGTTTATTTTTTCACAATACTCTTATGACATGAAATAGTCCCTTTTATTTCAAGAATGACCCAGGTGGGGATTTTAGAAATTTGGTTGGCCCTAGAAGCTACTTAGAATGCTCCTCGCCTGATTTTTCTTCTGACAGTTAGATACCTCTAGAAGCTATTTAAAGTAATTGTTATTCTATGAAATCCTAATTGAACATCTTAGCGCAACATTTTCCAACTTTGAAATACTTTTAATAATATAATCATCCCTTATGGTGTCAAACTGTAATGGGAAAAGGTCATTATCAAAAATAAAGTTGAAAAAACAATCGGCCCCATCCAATCATGAACCAAGATCGTTTAACAAACCTTTCCTTACTTACATGAGACGTGTATACTTCATGAAATAGTCTTTAATAACATTATTGGCATGTTTGCTGCAAAGAAAAGCAAGTAATGTTTGTATTACAATGAGCGCTTTTTATAAAGTATTTATGGATATTATTATTTATCTTTTACTTTTTACTATTAAGTTTGTGTAAAATTATAAATTTGCTTAGTTTTTATCCTCTCTCAGATACGATATGATGTAATTTACATGGACAAGCTTCGATGGCTTCATGGTGAAAGGCGTCAAACTTACACTAGGCTGATTGACGATTATGGGGAGATCGGGGTTCGAATCCTGTTAGGGTGAACTGAGGGTGTTTTTCCTAAATAGTTTTCCACTCACCATCCTCGCCAATGCAAGTACACTTCTTATGAATTCAAACTTCCTTATTCCAACCTCATTAGCTTAGTTAGTATACATGTGTATAGTCCGACAGGTAGTAAGACGCGATGCTGAACATAACACATGAGGAGGTGGGGCTGAGGTTGTTAGAATAGAAGATTGCCTCGATCAGACGTGTTCGTGGAGCAGGTTGCAGCGGGCGCGTGACGTCACAGAGTGACTGCCCGACTACCTCTCCAGTCATACAAATAAATGTTTCATTACGGATAACTTGACTTGATTTTAATCTAATAGAAAACACTTAACTATTAGGGCATCTCTATCTACTACATAATATATATCACCACATTAAATTAGTAGCAAATGTCTCAAGCTTACAGTGTAAGTACACATCAAAATGATTATGAAGTATATTCAAAATGTTTGATTTAAAATATATATTAATAGAGTGATAAAAACGTTTTAAAATATTAGCTAAGAACAATTGCATGCTTATAGTGTGAAAATATGATTAACAAGAAAACACAGTCAACAACATGAAATAATATATTTCCTTAGCTGCACCCGTCCAAGCTATTCTAATATCTACACCTATTATAGGTCGCGGACGAAGAAAGTAGAATTTAGAGGAACTATATGAATATTTGTGTGGAGGGGTAGTTTGAAATAATTTAAGATAAAAATCGTCAGTACACTTTGCGTTTAAACCCCGACCACCCTGTCCTCAATCAAACAGCCTAGATGAAAAAAATCTTTTATCCATGTTCCCAGCTGTTCGTGCTACAACATATTACTAACGTGAAGTTACAAACACAGTGTTGCACCTATACAGTACAATTACAGGTGTGACAGATTTTAGTTCATGTGTATTTCCTTCGTGTATTAAGTTAGACATAAATTTTATCAATAACCTCGATAAGCTTCATTATAACCACCTTTCAGGAAAATAAAAATAAATTCTGGTCCTTATTTAAGTTTAGAAATAAACTTAAGTGTACGTTTTGTTTACGGGTGTGACACTGAGATATATGAACCCAATGTCACCTCTATTAATCTGAAATTAACATACCTGAAAATAATATTTTTGCAGATTTTGAAAATGCATCGATGTATATTCACTCGACTGACTTTAAAAAACTGTGTACCCAAAAAAGGAAGGAAATGTCACTGTCACAGCAAAACTATTGTCTTGTACACCATAGCATTTCATGACACAGAAAAACAAGGGCATAAATTAAAACAATTTTTTTAAAGAGCACCTAACCAAAAATTAATATATAAGTTGGTTTTTATAAATTAAGAAATTACATACATAGGCTCACTTTTATACGGAATATAAACTAAACATCGAAAACATTCTTCTTTTGAATTTCACTCGATTTAGGGAAAATCATTAAATAAATTCTAAATGAAGGGAACTACTAACACTATTATTTAGATTAATGATTACAATATCACACAGAATTCACTCTTGTTTTTAAACTGAAATTATTTGAGCAAAATCGTATCTACATGAAACACTGTGAACCCGAATGCCAGTAATTTAAATCTACTACTGAGCCACTGTCACTAAGCTGCAGTACGGTCACCGGGTGACGTCACGCAAAGAGTTGTGAAAGGAAGAAAAATAAGAAAACTAACTGCTGGCAGGTACAGGGACCGAGGCAGCCTCGTATTCTAAGAACCTTGGCCCCCCCCCCCCCATATTATATACCACCCCAAGTTCCCCTCATACGTAAATCCGGTATTGATTTTAAGGAATCTTTCTCTGGTAGATACAGAGTTAAAATATGGTGCGCCAACCTCCCTTTCTAGAATCCCCCAAATAATGACCAATATCCAATTGTCATAATATCAAATTGTGTATATCTAGAATATTTACTAAACTAAGACTCGAACCGCATTCTATGTCAGTTCATAAAAAGGTCCGTGAACCTCACAGAATCATAATCGGGCCACATGCGGCCACTGACACGCCTTCCTGCCTTCTAGGTCTGCCCAGATGTCGGCGTCCTTGAATTTCTGTCCCTGCAGTAAAGTTGCAAGACGTGATATCATCACCCATAGTCAGTTACATCATATAACTTGTTGTGAAAAATGTTCTACCGTAGTTGATGTGTAACGGAATGTAGTTCATTCGCTAATGACCTGTAGCCCAAGATTATCAGCAGATAACCCGGACAAAATTCGGAGAAACCTGAAATTTTAGGATCGGCTCATAATTATATGCTTGGATACATATCAAAAGTCCGAGGTTTGACTTTTATGGCAAGAGATCCCAAAGTCCAAAGAGTCCATAAGTACTAATACATTATTTTTAGGCGGGAAAAATTTAAGAGAACTCAGAAATATTCAGGATTTACTCAGAATTATACGCTTTACATCATATCAAAAGTCCCTTAAAGTCTGAGGCTTGGATTATTTGGTAGAAGACCCTCAAAGCTCAAAAAGTCCATAAGTACCGTACTTTTAAATTATATAAACGCAGAAAAAACTAGTGAAACGCTGAAAATTTCAGGATCGACTCGGAATCATATGCTCTACAACATATCATAAGTCCCCTAAAGTCCGAGACTTGACTTTTACGGTAGAAGGCCCAACATTTAAAAAAAATACACTAGTAAATAATTAGCCTCCAAGGCATAAATAAAAATGAGTTTTACTTTTGTCCCAGTTAAATTTGCTACACACTTCTCCCGAACAGCGACATACTGTAAAGCACGCCAGCCCGCTCTTCTTACATTCACAGTTGCGTTCACAACCTTTTTTGTATCCACAACAGATAAGATACATGGTCTTTACTACGGCTGGAAGGAGAAATGGTCTGACAGGAACAAGCTCCTGTTAACACAACAAAACGAATAATTCGACATTTTTCAATTTTCTCTAAAATATTAATATAAATAATACTTCCTAAACGTCTGGACCGATTTTGATGAAATTTTTTGTATGTGTTTGAGTGGGTCCGTGGATGGTTTGGATTCACAATTGGACCCGGTAGGTGGCGCTGCAATCAGGTTCTAGGATTTATTTTTTAGGGAATTTTTTTTGGGGGGATATTTTTTTGGGATTTTTTTAGATTTTTTGCATATCAGAACATGTAACCTCAAAATGTCACCCTCCCCCCCCACTACCAATTAATATTCATTAAAAAAATGAAAAGATGCTTTAATTTGTATGCTGTCTTGACAAACACTGAATTTGTAATATTTGTGTAATTCACTAATTGGAGTTCATTGTGAATTTGTAATTGTGATGATCACATTGTATTTGTTTTATTATAGAAATCAATATGCCACCCAAACGAAAAACCAACGTTCGGGCAGGACAACGTCTGTCGGGTCCACTAGTATTTTATATAAATTTATATCGAATAAATTAAAATATAACAACAACAAAAATTTTCCTCAGTTAATAACATATTTACCTTTCCAATAAGCTGCCAGCCCCAGTAGATTCGTGTGAGCAGATTATCTAACCACTGTTACACCTACAGATGCACTCTGAGTGAGTTTTGATGGGCAGCAGCACTGGTAGGTGGAAGCACGGCGTTGTCAAAAGTAGCAGTGACAGACCGACGAGCTACAGTTTGGACATATATTTTATAACGCACATCGTCTAGGAAGTTGCAGTTTTTTTTTTTGTAAAGAGACAAAATAAACAGTTCTCCCGCTGAAGCTACTTCATCAGGAGTAGCAGAAGGATAATTGAAAACTAGCATTTTCCTGGACAACTCTTTATCATTTTGGAGGAGGAAAAAAGCCAATTTCTTTCTTTTTCTGAAAAGGGCAGATTTATTATCACAACCTGTCATTGTATGGGTAAACAGGAGGGTGTGTTTCACAGGACCCAGAGCTTCTTGGAGCTCCATGATATTGTGAATTTTATCCTGTTTGCCAGTTTTTAGGAATTAGGAGAGAAAGCTTACTGCTTGAAGGTGCACAGACAGCTAGCATGGCAGGGATATCTGTATCAGTTGCTATAACTGTTATATGTTGCCCAGCTGATAACTCAGTGGCTGTCGAAACAATAAGACATTCTGCATCTCCGCTTGCTAACTGGACCAGGATGCCACAATTCCATAGGATGGGTGTTAGAAGTTTAATAAAATGTGATTTGTTTTTGCAATTTTCTAGAAACTCTGCCTGAGAGGATGTGACAGCCGTGTAAAGATCTAGTGCTAAACCTATCTAGGTTTTCTTGCTGCTCCGGTGCTTCTGCTCCTCCGCTTTAGTGTTAGGTGGACTCTCATACCAGTCAAACACTATTGTTGATGAACACTTAAAATGTTTCAACATATAATATGAATATGTCCGGCAAATAATCCTGTAAGTCACTGGTCTCAGCCAAATAATGATATGAAGTGTGTACCCACCATCTACAAAAAACACTAAGTCTTTTGGTGCATTTTATTTGCAAGGAGAAACTGATTCTAAGACTTCGGCGAAGGATGATTTCCTCTATTCCTTATCAATATTTCGTCAAACAAAGACATATATCTAGGTGCTAGTTCATATGAAAAGAACTGCATTAACTCAGGTCCAGATGGGAATACACACACAATACGATTAAATAGCTGTTGTTTATTTATTTTCACGCTTTGTTTATGCACTTGTATAGTGTTGTTCATGACAAATAAGGGCTTAACTCTGTACTTGAGCTTGAGCTTTGTAGCTCCGAAAGTGCCACCGTTCATGTTTTTCATGCATTCTGAACTTATTTCCAGAGCTTTGTCGCAGTTAACAGATTCGTCTCATAAAAGATCAGTCGACAAGCTGATTACCTCAGTTGATGAACGATAGGCAAATGGTTGATGGACATCAAACCAAGAAGAACTTGTTTTCTCTCACGATCATCCCTAGATTACTTGTTTAAGCAAAACTCCACTTGTTGTTCGGAGGTGATATTTCAGGTTCCACAAACATTCTCCAGATTACTGCAGATAGGTTCAGCCTGGGTGATTGCAAGAATCCATTTCGCATGGGGGCTGTCATTGATACCACGCCCACGCGTTAGCCCATCGCCGGTCTTAATTGCTCTCATGAGCTCTTGCTCTATGTCTAAATCCAAGGCTACACCACACCAGTACTTGTTGGTGCGTCAGATTATAAAATAACCTTTATTGCAGTAGGCTTCAAAGTCGTTTCTATCCATTATGCTGCTTAGTTCAGACATTTGTTGCAGATAAAGACGTGCTGATTTAGCATAGTGAATATGACCTGCAGCGTGTAAATACGGTAATTTGGAACGGACACAAGCAAGGTGTAAGGACCAGTCTCCACTACTTTCTGCCCGAATAATTCCAACTTGATTAACGTATTCTAGCCACATTTTTGGGCTTCGATTGTTACTCCATAACTGATCGTGCATTTCATGAAAACTTTCGAGGATTCTTGTTGTGTCATGACGTTTAAAATAAAACATTTTCTAACAAAAGCCGTCACTCTAGGCCCTATTATGTACATGGAATGATTCGGTCCCGGCATAGATTTATCTGATTGCCAAACCCTTCCTTCACCTCTGACAAGAGTGTATTAATCACAACTTGTGAATGTGAGGAATGCCAGGCCTCCACCGTGGTTCGGATTCCACGTTAAACTGTAGGTCCTCTATTTCATCTCACAATCACCCTACCATTACACATTAGCGTAAGTGCGTATAACCCGAACGGGTAGTAAGACGCGGTGCTAATAATAATAATAATAATAATAATAATAATAATTAATAATAATAATAATAATAATAATAATAATACATGGAATGATAAATCAGTAGATATATTTATCAATGGAACATGAAAATTAGTTACTCACTGCTTTGAAAGTCTAATCTCTTGTATAATTTCTCCTATACATCGAGTGTCACGTATGACGTGTGTGTCTAAAGCACTATGTTCAAACCATCCTGACGGTCAACACTCGCTTGTATTAAGCTTTAAGTCCATTTGTAACCAAAACACTAATCCCTTCTTTTAATGAATATTGACACAATAAACATACATCCATGCCTACAAAATTCAAAATACAACTGAAAGTGCAAGCTGGTTGAGTGAGCAGACCTCCTTCCCACGTTATGTAATTATTGTGCTAAAGGAGGGGTGAAAAGGGAGGGAAAGATCAAACCACAATAATGTTACTGTTTTTAGTTTATTTGCACCGACGTATAACTAAACCAGTCTAGCGAATATTATTTAAGAGGAATAGAATTAAGATGGAGCTTAGGAGGACTTAGGGGACTTTTGATATGTTTAAAGCGTAAAATTCTGAGTCATTCCGGAAATTTCCTGCGTTCTTATAATTTTTCCCGCTTTAAAATAATTTTTAAGTATTTATGGACTTTAGATATGTTGTTAAGCATGTAATTTTGAGTTGATCTTGAAATTTTCAGATCTCTCCAAATTTTGTCCGGGTTTACCTGTTTTTTTTCAACAATTTTCAATCCAATATCACTAGAAAAACAATCTCGTTTCGAACATTTGAAGCAACGGGATTGAAACACGATATTGAACAAAATATTTAAGCACAAGGAAACTTTATATATTCTATTGAGTTCACAATGCAAAACAATTTGGTTGTTTTTATTAGTTTTAAACTCTTTCATTCGTTTCCGAGCAAGTTGATCTTGCTTGCTGAAATTATAGGTACTATAGTTTGGTGATTGCGTGTTTGTCTTTAGAGTAAAATATCACTAAATATATATCCTTGAAACTTTTTAAATTTTATCGGACTTAAAAATACTTGTTAAATCTACTATAGTATGAATATAGTTAAATATGTTTAATTCATATTTTATCATCTCTAACCTATTACAGTAATTAAATGCATTTAGTTAATATGGGTATTTATTGGCCGTGAAAACAAAAAAAACATGCCCGATAAACTTTTAGGCCTATATTAAAATGATAAACGTCAAACAGATTAGTATGTCACATAATATGTTGTAGAATTGTGCTCATAATAAACGTACAACACAAGTTTTAAAATAACTAGGTTGAACTGACAATTTATTGTTATTAGATTTGTTTACTAAATACTACATAATTAGTTGACAAAGATCTTAATACATAAAAAAATACTTATAATTTAAAATAAAATTATTTTACATAAAATATTACAAATACCTACCAAGAAGCCAAGTGTGCCTTTCTCCTCTGTTATGCCATATTTCCATCACTCGGCGTGCTGGAGAAGATGACCAAATGAAGGCATCGTGCCTGGAACCTCCCCACCTTGGATTCACACTCAAAATGTGAAGGTCTGGGTCACAAATCTGAGAAAAGAAAATTACAAGAATAATTACTTTCATAGATAAACAAACTTGGTTGAGATCCTGTACATATTTTGCGAAAAGTATTATGTTGACTGTGTATTTTAGGATCCGGAAAAGTCTAATGATACATTAATGCTGTTTTCTAAGTTTGTTTGTCCCCAGTAATGAATTAAAGTACACATTGGCTACTGAGGCAAGAACTTTACCCCAAGAACACTGAGGTTGACATTTAAGAAAATACTGCAATAATATTGTCACCAATATTTTAAAATAGTCCTGAAATATTGTATTTAATTGCTATTCATCATTCACTTGAATCTTTTTATGATACCCAATTTAATAGATAAAATATTAATTTTTAATTAGTCTCAAAGTTCCCTCCTTACAACTCTTTTGCACAAGTAATGGTTAGAATATTTGGTAATTTCAAAAACTTACCACCTGAAAATTTAGTGAATGATATCCGTGATGATTCACGGTCCCTTCCTCGTGAAGTTGAGGTCCCAAAATGGAAATGTGGCTGCAATCAATTGCACCTATGGCACCAAAAAATGGTTGTCTGGCATCTCGAAATTTGTTTCTTGCTTCTTGCAGCTCCACAGCTGTCATTGGGAATTTCACCCACTGGCGTAGTAAGCACAATGTTAATAGCTTCTGTGACAGCGGTGATAGCTCCAGACACTGAGGTTTGGCTTAAAGCCAGACTCCAATCCTGGCCTATTGCGCGCTGATAGCAGCCAGAAGAATAAAATCTTACTGCAGCAAGAACCTTAAATGAAGAAATTAATGATTTAACTTTGTTAGGTAAAATAGTAAGGAAGCTGTTGCAAGAAATTCAGACATTTTACTAGAGGCTCTAGTAAGGGAATAGGTTTGAAAGTGAACGATGGAAAATACATGATCACACAGAGATCACAGAATGAGGACAATGATATAGATATTAATACAAACAACATACCATTTGATAGGGTTAATGAGCTCATCTAGACACTGGTTTACTATGCTTAGGTTGACAGAACCTAAAATGTTCATAGATTTTAAGGGGATAATACTCATCATATAGACTATAAAACATATAATATTTATCTGTTTGTTTTTTTTTAACCAAAATAGCTGTATTTTATGAAAAACTAATATTTGTAAGAAGTTAAAGGAAATGTTGTTAGAAACATATAAAAGGTAACAAACACAATATGGCTGTTGCAATGAAAAGAAGAACACAGTTCACATTGTAAAAGCCATATTGTGTTTGTTACCTTTTATATGTTTCTATCCAGCTTTCATGTACATTCTTACAAATATCATAACAAAATACCGTGAAAAGATGTTTTCTTGAAATAAATAAAAAAATTAAGATATTTATTTATTGATCTGACTCTTCTAAAAAAAAATCATTTATATATTTTACTATTTTTTAAAAGAAAAGTTATTTATGATTTGACTAAACTTATGATATACAAAAACAAAATGTTTCTATTCAAATAAGGTTATGATATAGGTTTGAAAATTTACCAAACTAATTACAAGTGATTCTATTTTTTTAGTGTCTCCTCTGACAAAATAAAAATAAAAACCCTTGAGCGATTTTGAACCAGTTCCAAATTTAGGTTTAATGTAATTATTGCTCCCACCCAAATAAGTTCTAATAAATATATGACAAACCCGTATTCAACAGAAATGCCATTAGAGCGTTCTTTTTGCAAGCGGTGTCTCAAGGCTTCGATCAGATCCCTTGCCATGTCATGGGAGATACTAAATAAATTCGAAAACTGCTCCTTATGCATATCAAAGGGGTCTGAAGCATCCCTTAATCTTCTTCGTTGCACTCTTAATCTGTCACGCCACAAAATATCTACATCCACAGCCAAGATCCAATCTAAGTACCCTCCAGCCATGATGGCAGTGAGTTATTAATTGAAAACACACAAATAAATGGATCATACAATTAAAAGCACAGATGATAAAAAAAAGTATTTACTTTAATAGGACATAGTAAATGTGAAGAGCTTTCTGTCCTCTTTGCGTACCATCCCCCTTTTCTAGTTGTAGCATAATATAATGTAGGCCTAGAATATGATTTTAACTTGTAGTTTTAAATACAAATATACAGTATGCACAAAACTTAAATACTAATACTTTTCACTTGCCAAACTTGCTTACATTATTCATACCTTAAAAACCGAGTCAAATATTTGGCGTGTTAACTTAACATTAATTTTAAAAACATGATCTATTAAACTTAACAATTATTAATGTGCAAGCCTACATTAAAATCAACATCTTTCATGTCCAAAAAATTATTTCAAATGCCAAAATTGGTATAAAAATTTGAAACGGAACGTTTCTGTCTAATTTCTTAGCTTGAAACATAATATTTTGATTCTATTTGTTTGATCTTATATATTTTATTATTTGTTACTTTAGGTTTGGGTTAATTTTTAAGTCAATTAATGCACATTGTGGCAGAAAGTGAATATAATAATTGTGTAGTTACTGAAACCAATGTGCCACATAACCTCTGCATAACACTTAGATTATCACATTTTATATTAATATCAGCGTTACTTTGTTTTGTATTTAATATAAATAAAAAGAAACTATTTTTATGAATACATACGTGTGTTATATTATACTCTCTATAGTCACAAACAAAACACATTTAACATTAATAATATGACGTACAAACTTTTACTTACCGTCGTAAAGATATATTTAATTCCTACCGCGAGCTAACAGACCCTTCGCTACATTCATCGTTGGTGGAAGATAATTATCATTCAAAACTAGCTTAACACCAGATCCGGAATCGCGCTTGGCTTGCAAAGAGAGACTATTGTCTCTCAACCACACGAACGATAGTGCTAAAAGAACCGGAATTCCAGTGCAGGTCCCTCTGCAGTCCATCAAATAGAAACCACACGCTGGGATGACCGCAATGGAAGAGGGATTTAAAGATCGTTGTGAAATCCCTCACAACAATTTGTAGTTTTTAGCGACCGTTCCAGGGCTATATCATGAGTCCATATTCTTATAGATAAAGTCTGTATATATGTAGAAAAGAATTACGTGAGCATCTCCTTATAGCTGTGTTCATATGGGAATGTGTTGGCAAGCTCATCAAAGACGCTGCTCACGTCATCGACTGGGACAAGGGCTAACGCAGCAAGATACTTCGGAGTAATTTTTTATTTTTATACTAGCTGAATCATCGTACGGGTTATTGTGTTATTATTTAATCTAGGATGAAAATGAGGAATTTTTGTTTGAAGCCTCATTACACGGTTTTTAGCGCTACCCGAAAAACACGGTGAGGAAGTGACCATGTATCGTTTCTCATGGGGAGTTTTATTTTCGGAAGGCTCCCCTGCCTACTGCCTGGGGCGTTATCAGTTGAGCGTGGATGGACAGGTCTCCCCCATCCCACCACTCCCCTCCACTCCCCACCACCACACACCACCACGGGCGGGCCCTATCACTCACACAGACACTACAAATACAACACAATTCAGCAAAATATAAACTACAGACTTATACTCTCTCTTGAAGTTGCATATTAAAACGTAATTACATATTTTATTTTCTGTACTCAATTTTTTCCACCCGTTAGAAGCATCTACGGGGTTAAAAATAGTTGCAATAACTTTTCAAAGGCATTATTAAAACAAACTTATTGGATTATTACCTTATAAAAGCTTAAAAACCTTTTATAAACAATATCGTTGATTAGGGTAGCTACCCCAATTTCACTCTCTTCATCACAAAACATCGGAATGGAACATCTTTAATTTTCCTAATTAGCCTATAAGGAACACCTTTGCCAAATTTCAGGCCTATAGCTTCTTGGGAAGTGTGAGAATTAATGATGAATGAGTCAGTCAGTCAATCAGAGCTTTCAATTCAATATATAAAAGAGATTAGTTTCATATTCAGTCTTCAACTCAACATTGTTTAGTTACCCGATGAGAATAACACCATTTGACCTCAGCGTGCAATCTACACTGAATTCATACAGGCCTTCTCAAAATTGACTAAAACCTTGAAGTTCCGTATGTGTAATCAATTACATATTCTCTGAAAATTGAAAAATGACACCTGGACACGAGAATCGAACCCGGGACCTTTGGTTTAATACGCCAATGTTCTTACCACTGAGCTATCCAGTGATCGTTCCGAGTCAGGGTCATTCTACACTCATATTTTAAGGCAGCGTCTATGATTAAAATATGAGTGAAGAACGATCCTGGACACGGGACGATTCTTGGATAGCTCAGTGTTTATAGCATTGGAGTACTAAGCAAAGGTCCCGGGTTCGATTCTCGTGTCCAGATGTCGTTTTTCAATTTTTCATAATATGATATCAAGATGAGTAATCTCACTAAAAGCATAAATAAATAATAGTTTTGGCTATTTGATTCTCAGTTACATAATTACTTCAAACATTATTATATAGGTGTCCATGTTATTTTTTTTTAGAAAAATTGTAAATACATAGCGGATATGAATTATCTACCTTGGCAATCCAAATATACATTTGGTAAAACATATTTGGTCACTTTATCAAATATATCATCTCCATAGATGGTATCTTTGTTCAATTCGAGCATAATATTTCTATCACCTAAAACCAGAATTCTGTCTGGACCATCTACATTTGAATCGTGAAGTACCAGTTGACTATAATACTCTGGAATGTCAAAACTTATGGTGTTTGGGTTATCAAATTATGATATTTTCTTTGATAAAGAAGACTCTCTCGAGGGATGATTCCCTGGTCATATGGGCGAGCATGTCATTATATAACTCCTAACAAAAATTTCCCATCACATTGCGAGAATTAGACTCGACTCGACTCAGATTTTGATGGATGTTGACGTTTCATGACCCCAAGAAAATGAAGGGGCGGTTTCACGATACCGTCAATATCTCGGACTAGAGCCGAAAACATTTTAATGATAAGACTAAAACTTTTTATCTAGTGATTTCATAAGCGAAGGTTATTTGGAATGAGATATAAAACCCCAACATTAAGAGTAGTTATTTTCCCGAGGCACAGAAAGCGATAAAAATATTTTTTAAAAGCATTTCATTCTTCCTTCATAACTATGGCAAGCATTTATCTTCATGTCTCAGGTCCTTTTTAAATATACAGATTATAACCAAACTTATGGTGTAATGCATATTCATTCATAATTTTGGATGTATTAAAAAGTATAGAGCTAAGTACACAAAGTGAAGAGTGTGAGTTTTAATTAAATGCACTTGGTGAGAGTATGATAGTGTAGAAAACTCCCAACGGTAGGTCTAAGCCAGATGGGATTGAACCTCAGACTCCTGGAACAATGTCATGCATGCATGCTATTTACCAATAAAAACCAGAAGAGAATGAAACAAATCAATATTTGTGGTTGGTTTTCTTTTACTTGAAGTGGTTTTATATTAAATTACTTTAAATAATTTAGATTTATTAATTAAACTGAAGAAACTATACTTGAAACGAAGTACAACTTGGCGTAGAAACCATAACAATAATCAGATAACTTTGTAGATAAAAATTACAATAGTTAATGTTGTTGTGTATAGTAATGTTTTTTAATCACTTAATATTTATAGTGGTACGGCCTGAGTGTCAAAATATATTATATAAAATATTCACTCTACATAAGCAAACATGGATTATTTCTAAACACAAAGTAATGAAAAATAATTTGAAGAGGAAATAACATATTTAAAAAATAATATTAGATTCAAAATTTTTTTCAGTATTATTATGATGGAATCCAATTATGAACATTTCATAAACATGGGTGTATTAGGGTGGATTGTTCAGTAACATGGGTTATAATAATTATATTAGGCACTTAATTCTTAGTGGCATAATTAACTAAAAATGAAAACGTGTTTTTGTGTATTTGACAATGAACCCATTAAAAATAAATTTTTCGTTTGTCTCACAATTCTATGTATTTTTATAAAAACGTATATTTTATTAAACTTTACATTACAAGTTGTTTTACACACTGAATTGAGTAGATCGAGTTCCTATCAAATATAAAAACTAAATAGGCTTAACGATGAACTTTATAGACATTTATAAAAACCATGTACTTTTTTAACTATCGGCTAAATAATTAACTATATTTTTATCGTCCAATTAATTAGATCATTAAAAAAAATACTGTTTCTTATAAAACTATTTGCTCTTATATTTCTGGCATAAGCTTCAAATAGTGATGTAGGCCTATTTACTAATATACGTTATCTTTTAGACATAGAAATTAATGAAAACATATAATTACTAACACAATAATTTAAAAGTATTTGGAATAAAAAGATAGGTACTATAAATATAAATTTAATAAGAATATATGTAATCCTGATATAGTCTTGAATTTTAAAATTTTACTTTTCTTACATCCAAGAAAATAATTTTGGGGGATTGGTATTGGATATATTTAGAATGATTGACACTAATTAGGTTAAGCCTACACTTACTAATTGTAGCTTAGTAATTAATTTTAATTTCTAATGTAAATCGTGAAAAACTGTCTGTAAACAAATTATTCAACACAGTAATTATTTCAAAATTTATAACCAAATGAAATCTACGAGATTAATAGTATAATAAACCTTAGCAGCTTATCTTTTTAACATCAGATTTAGTCAAATAAATTAAATTAATTTGGACTTTATTAGATAGAAAAAATTAACCAAACAAACTATAATTATATTTATAAGTAAATAAAATAAATTAAAGGCTAAATACTAAACACAAATTATTATTAAACACTCTACAAAATTCCCTCAATAAAATTGCATAGTTGAATTAATAAAAAAACATGTTAATTCGATAGTGTGGAGCTCTGTTTAGTTTAAATGGTTTTGAAAATGGTTGTGGTATTTTTGAGGGAATATAAGCATTAGTGAATTAAAAATTTGGAATATACTTGAGCAATTTAATATAATTCACCCTCTAGGAACTACTATAATGTTATAGCCATTCACTAATTTCAGAGTTAGACTAAAAACCCATCGATCTATTTCCTTTCTGTCACACGCCGGATGGACGGTGAATTGTCTCAGAACTGTTCGCAAGAACAACCTTCATCTGGAACATGGCGTACTTGTAGCCAACACATTTTCTCATACCGCCGGAAAACGGAAGAAAACTGTACGGGTGTCGACCTTTGGAGCGCTCCGGAGAGAAGTTCTCCGGGTCGAACTCATCTGGGTTCGGGTAGATCTTGGGGTTGCGATGTAGAGAATATATACTAAATATCACGTCACAACCCTTAGGTATAGTGTGGCTTGTTATTTTGATATCTTCAGTTGAAGTTCTTGGTATGAATGGTATCACCGGATAGAGACGAAGTGATTCTTTTATAACTTGTTCGGTGTATTTAAGGTTGTTTAAATCCTCCATTGATACTGAACGCTGCACGTCTTCTCCAAAAACAGCGTCAAGTTCTTCTTGCACTTTCCTCTGAACATCCTGGTGGAATCCTAGTAGCATCATCGTGAAGCTCAGGCTGGTTGAAGTAGTTTCCATTCCTGCCATGATGGTCCAGTTTATTTCTCCAATGATTTCTTTCCTTGTTAAAGAACATTCATTATGTTCTATCATTTGAATCATGGAATCTATTAGTGATGGTCTATCTTTCTTGGTAGAGTTATCAAAGTCAACTCTTGTTGTAACTTGCTGATTGATTCTTCACGGTACTCCTTCGTCTTCTTTATCGAAGAGCTCGTTACTAAACGAATTCACGTAATTTGTACATTCTGTCATTGTCTTGTGGTACGATGTTAGACGAATTACAATTGGATTAAGCAGCCAAGGTTTTACGAACATTTGTGTTATAATTCCAATGACAGTATCAGTAGAATTTATATATTTTTCACTTATTTTTTCTTGAACTTTCATTTCAAAACCTAAAATTGTTTCACATATGCTATCAAAAGCAAATTTGGTAAAATAATTATAAATATCAACAGTGTCAGTATTATTAAACTTTCCTATCAAACGATTTACTAAGATTTTACTATTTTTATTAAACACCTTAACAAAATACTCAAAATGACGATATTGGAACGAAGAGAGAATAAAATTTCTGTGAATCTTCCATTGCTCCCCTCCAATTGCAATTAAACCATCTCCCAGTGGATATTTATCTACTAATTTCTTACATCTTTCCCTTCCTAAACACCTTTCACTGTTCATTAATATTTCTAGATCACACGGATCCGAAACTGAGATGATTAAATACGGCCCAGCCCAGAAACGACCTATTGAAGAGAATTTTCTTACCAAACGTAGGTATTTTTGAAACGATTCTTCTTGAGTCCAGGCCAATGCATCCAGGATATTTCCTATTAGTGGATATGCTTTAGGTCCAGGTATCTTACTTGCCAGTTTCCTGATATGTCTGCGCTGCCACCACAGTTTTAATATATAGAAAACACCAAAACATATTGTGAATAGGATCAAAACAACACTTTTCATATTCACAAGCGACATTGTAAATTATAATATTTTAAAGTAATGTTGAATTTAAATAAATGTTCATCTTTTTTCTTCGATTATATATTGTGAACCTTCTTTATTTAAAATCTACTACTATACTAGCAATATTTGTTCGTTGCTTGGCTTTTATATACCTTTTTTGCTGGATTTTATTATTTTTTTTGTTGGTTGAATAATAATTTAAGTAGCAAGAAATATTCGAAATGTAGTTGACCTCGAGATCAATGCGCTAGATGGTATTCATTTTAGGTTACTATGCATTAGTAACCATGTAACTTATATTTTAAAATAAATCTTTGTTATGTGTTATTGAAATCAAGGGGTTAAATGGGTTCATTTAAAACCTAAACAATTTGTTTAATAGGCATTTAACATTCTTCTAGATGTTCAAATTATAGTATAGGATTAATACTTAGATCCTAAAGACAATATATAATATATTTTTATTTACGTAAACTTATTCTAGAACTGTTAAAACTGTTTAATAAACACCCATAAGTTATAATCTAGTCAAACTTTCACAATTTAACTCCTCAAAATAAAAATGTTAAAACTCTTTAATATTTTCCCCTTATAACAAAGGTTACGAAGTCTAAGACATCATTGTCTCTAAAGACTGGGTTACCAGTTACTGAAGGCTGGGTTTCAAATCTCGGGTGGGTTTATTATTGGTGCCTTTCACCAAGTGATCTATTACAACATTCATACCATTACTTTTTTAAACTAATGTGGGTGAATTTACTCAAAACTACTTTACTTTATCTCATCCATAAGCAACTAGCCCCGTTGTTAAATAATAACCTGAAAAAATATCTCGGACAAAATCAAATTATAGTGTTTTGAAATTATTATTCATAGTTGATTAATGTTGTCTATGTATAATTAGTAGTTTGGGCTCTTAATTTGAACTGCTATTTCTCGCAATGAATTGATCCCACCTCAATGATTTTCAAGGGATTTATGTTGAGTTTGAATCCAAGGCAGAGTACTTCAAGTAGAGCTTTATCTTGTGATATAGTATAAAAATATTTTGTTTGAAGTCTGTATTAAAAAGGAGCTCATATACCAAACACATTGGAGGGGTGGTGTTCAGTGACTAACCAGGTAATATACACTGGTATAGCGAGGGGGGATAATTGGCCTAATTCAATCAATATTGTTTCCAGAATTTGTCGGGGAAGGGGTTTTGGATTGTGGGGGAAGCAGTGGAATATTATGGTATATAGGGCAAAAGCTTTCAACTACCGGAGGCCAAGGAAATTTATGAATAATGAATGCTTCTAGAAACTATTTTATATTTATATTTATTTTATTTATATTATACTATTACTCCTTCTAAACATAAAAACAACACATTCTAGGTTTTAATGAAATATTACTGCCTTAGGATGGATGTAAATGTAAATCATGATAAGAACGTATAAATTTAACATCTTGTTAATACCATGATTATTATATTAGTCATCATTATAAAGTAGAAGTTCCTAGCTTGAGCAGCTAGCGAGATTCCAGTACTCACTGACTCATTCATCCACTGATCATCAAAACTTATAAGGTTCTGTCAGTCAAGATATAAATCAAAACTCAGTATAGTTCCAATCAACATAGAAATTTACTTTAAAATTTTTTCTAAAAATAAACGGGGGAAGCGCTTCATTAAACTCCCCACTAACTCACCTTCAAACAATTGGGAGGAACATAAAAATGTATCATTCTATTAAAACAAACTATTTATGCGTCGTCCAGATTCAAGTGGACTTGAAAAATAAATTACAAAAACTATTTCAAAGTAATTGTTCTTTTATGAAATCCTAAATGAACAACATCTTAGCGCAACATTTTCCAACTTTGAAATACTTTTAATAATATAATCATCCCTTATGGTGTTAAACTGTAGTGGGGAAAGGTCATCTTAAAAAATAAAGTTGAAAAAACAATCGGCCCCATCCAATCATGAACCAAGGTCGTTTAACAAACCTTTCCTTACTTAGCATGAGACGTGGTATACTTCATGAAATAGTCTTTAATAACATTATTGTCATGTTTGCTGCAAAGAAAGCAAGTAATGTTTGTATATCAATGAGCGCTTTTTATAAAGTATTTATTGATATTATTTCCTTTTAATTTGTTTTTATTACATTTGTGTAAAATTCTACATTTTCTTAATTTTTATCCCCCCTCAGATGCAATATGATGTAATTTACATTGACCTGCATTGGTGACCTCATGGTAAGAGTTATCACTCCTGCACTAGACTAGATTACCGATGACGAGGAGATCGTTGTTCGAATCCAGGTCGGGTTAACTGAGGGGGTTTTTCCTAAATAGTTTTCCACTCACTATCCTCGCCAATGCAAGTACACTTCCTATGAATTCAAACTTCCTTTTCCCAACCTCATTGGCTTAGTTAGTATACACGTGTATAGTCTGAGCAGGTAGCAAGAGTTAATCTGATACTGCTTTTAAGAAATCTTTCTCTGGTGGATAAAGAGTTAAAATATGGAGCACCGACCTCCTTTTCTAGAATCCCCCGAATAATGAACAATTTCCAAGTGTCATCAAATCAAATGGTGTATATTTCTAATACTAGGGTCGCATTGTATGTTGGTTCGTAAGGGGGTCTGTGTACCGCAAACATTCTTGGATTGGGCTACATGCGGCATGAGGCCCCAAGTTTGACATGCCAGCGTAAGAACATGCAGCCACCGATACGATCTCTTGCCTTCTTCATAAACTTTCCTCCACCAAGTAATCCTCGGTCTGTCCCGATGTCGGCGTCCTTGCACTTTCTGGTCTTTAGTGGAGTCGCAAAACGTGATCTCACTACCCGTAGTCAGTTACATCATATAACTTGTTTTGAAAATGTTGTCCTAGTTGGTGCGTAAAGTAATGTAGTTCATACAATAGTGACTTAGTTTTATATATATATATATATCACTGGAAAACCAATCGCAATTTGAAGATTAGAAACAAGAGATTTAAACATGACATTGTACAAAATATGTAAACACAAGGAAACTTTATATGTTGGCGTATCATGACTCCCTGAAACAGAAAAAGTGATTTTCGCAATACCGTCTGTTTGTATCTTACACTAGAGTCATCATTTTACTAATCGGGCTAAAACTTGGTATCTAGGGCTTTTATAGGTTACTCTGAAAAGATTTTGGAATGAGATATCTAACCCTTAAATTAAGAGTAATTAGTTTACTCATGAGCAAAAAGCGAATATAATAAAATAATATATATATATATATATATTCCTATAATCTAAGATAACAATTTTGATTAAATCACTAAACAACAATATATTTAACTGTGTTCACAATTATTTTAACTAAAATAGTTACCTACGTCTCTTAACTAAAATAGTTACCTACGTCTCTTTTTTACTTTCATAATCGTAGCATTACTATAGAAAACATTTATTTTAGGGCTTAGTTCCTTTTTAACTACAGAGATTATAACCACATTTATAGTATTAAGTACCTTAGTTCATACTTTTGGGTGTATCAACGAGTATAAAGCTAAGTACTCCTAGAGAAGCATTTTAGTTTTAATGAAAAGATCTTAGTTAGAGTATGAGTATGAGTGTGTTGAAAAAACCCTAACATTAAGTCTAACCCAGTCGGGATTGGACCTCAGATTCCTGGAACAAAGTCAGACATGTATGTTAATAACCAATACAAACCTTGAAGGGACTGAAACAAATGAATACTTGTGGTTGGTGTTCAATTACTTTAAGAGTAAATTAATTTAAATTTCTTTGGTCTCGGTTTATTAATTACAAAACGAAAAAAATTGAAAAATATATAGGAGTGAGATGTGTTTTTTTGAAATTAATTACAAATTTGTATAGAAACCATTACAATAACTCAAATAACTTTTAGATAAAAATACATTAGGTATTATTGTTGTACATGGTAATATTAATTTAATGTCTTAGACCTAATTATTAAGTGTTAAATATATAAGATATACATCCTTCAAAATCCAAGATTGGTGTAATTCCAAGGGCACCACGTAATGTAAAATGAAAAGTTGAAGATTAAATAAAATATTTTAATAATAATAATATTACTAGATTCAAAATTTACTCACCAAGAATTATGACAATATTCAATTTGACCATACAATAACGATCATTTAATAAACATGGGTGTATTAAGGTGGAATTTATCAATATTAGCTAAATAATAATTTACTAGACATTTAATTCTATTTGGGACGACTAACTAAAATGAAAACTTGTATCTGTGTGTTTCACAATAAGTATCCTATATATTATTTCTGTTATCAACATCCCTTTTTCTCAACTAATACAAAGCCTACAGCGATAAATAAAGTATCAGTGGAAAGGATTTTTTACCTACTTCTGACATAGCATACTCAGTTTACGTTAGAACACATTGTTTGTTTAGAATTTAAGTTAAAAGAAAACTCTATTATGTTTTAGTTTTTTAATATTTATGAATATTTGTTATGTATTTTAATATTTGTGATCGTAAAAATATACTTTATAGCAATTATATCCCAACCTACCAAAACTTATCCTTTCATGCATTTATAAATTTGTTAGGTTGGGTAATATTAACATCAGCTTGTCAAAGAGAGACCTAACAACTGGTATTTACATCAATTTTGAAATGAATCAAATCAATCGATATAATCTATTGGAATTATTACCTCACATCGGAAATGTCATTAGTATTTATCTAAACTATTTAATTCTCAACAGTGTAAAACCCTCACTTTTCAGACGGCGGCCAACGGTGTCCGCTCTAACGACTGGCTACCGTGGAAATGATGGTTGGGGGTGGGGGGGTGTCTTAGTGACTTATGTGACTCTCGAGGGCTGCCCCTGAGCGTATGGGGCTACTCTGATGGAAGGAGAATGGCGTGGGACGTAAAGGCTTGTGAATTACAAGGCAGTGTTAAAAGAGTTATATTTAATTATGGGTGTAAAGATGGTGAGGGTAGAGTCTAGAGAAAGTGTATACTACTTATATTTATGTGGAGGAAGAGTGATAGATAGTCCGTTTAGGAAAAGACACTCATTAGATCCTCCAGGGATTTGAATGCCGACCTTGCTCCAAACAGCAAACCAGACTAGAGGAATGTGACGTTCAGTCCACGTATCCAAAGATGCGTGTGTTGAGTCCCACTATATTATATTTAAACTATTTTAAACTAAACTAATATGTATTTACAGATGACATTCTGATGGAGCGATTGTGTAAAGATGGAGATATGACATATAAACAGGGATTTGAACCCTGGTCATTTAGCTCTACTCGCTAATTGCTGTACCTATTGGACTATCCGGGATATCCTTGTCAGTTCCAACACCCACATAAACATCCGTGCGTACTGGTGTAGATAAATACCAACACTTGTTACAAGTAATATATACATATATATTCAGTAAATAATAATATGGGTATTATTTCATTAGTGTAATTGACTATTTTGATTGTATTCGCATTATACTAATATTACCAATGTATAGTTGCTATTTTTCATTATGTGTCTGGAATAATATTTAAGCAATGAAACAATTATAATATTTAAATATTTGTATAGTTATCGATCCCATAAAATGTCGTTTCAAAATAAATCAGCATTAGCCTATTATATAATATTTTAATGTAAAAATTTATGCATACAAATAAAATTGTATCAACTATTTACTAATTTTATAATTTATTTATATTCACGGTTCGGGTATGCTATAACTTTTAGGAGACTTTAGCTTATAACTTCACTAACTTTTTTTTTAGCACATTGTATTAATATTATTATTCTTCCTATTATGTATTGTAAGATCCATTCTCATTTAAATGCACTAATAAATTATAGGAAATAGCAAGGTGAAATTTAAAGACACTGTGACCACATTTGCATGGAGGTAGAGTAAGAAACATTATCTAAACAAACACTCTTTTTAGACACACACCTGGGCAGGATTTGTTACCTGACCTCCCCATCACTGGCAAACCGGACCATACCCCAATTTGATTACGAATGGACGTATCTGAGATTTAGAAAACTTCTAATTAGTGTATGCTATGGCTGGGACGAATTTCAATGAAAGACCAAACTATCTGAAAATTAATTTTCTTCTATTTGGGACAATCTTAGGTTGTTGCCCCTAATAGTTCTCAACAGTTCTCTGTAAAAGTTTGGACTCTGACCCCTTTCAATACAGAGGTGAATGCTACCTGTGATAAAGGTGTCAGAGGATGATGATAGTTTTGTTTTGTTTGAATGTTAACTAACTCTCACTCTTTGGATGGGTTGTAGGTAGGGGAAGGGGGGGAAGGGCTCTAGTGCTCTAATAGCTCTGGCAACACTGTGGGCTGACTGAGCCGACAAAGACAAAGTAAAACTCAATTGGTTTCTTCTGATACCGTAAATTAGGGGCTGGCGCTGATGCGACTCTTCACTTTAAACGACCATTGACCATGCCCCAATAATCTACGTTTTCTTTTAGAACTAAAATTTAATTAAACCATATTAATATTGATACATATTTGAAAACTAGGTGGAATAAAAATATAGGTACTATAAAGAAAAAAATTAATAAAAACACATTTATTTCAAGCTGTGTAATACTTTAATATTGTCATGAATAAAAAAAATCACTTAAAAAATTATCTTGGGATATTGATATGAGCTGTATATAGAATGATTGCTAGTAATTAAGTTAAGGCAACACTACTAAATGTAGCTTATTTATTAATTATAATTTCTGAATGTAAGTTATGAAAACTCTTCATTCGTAAGAAATTAATTCTAAATTGCTAATCAAATGAAATATACAAAACAAAGCTTGTAAAAATACCTCAATAGCTAATATTTATAACATCAAATCCATTCAAATTAATTAAATTGATTTTGACTTTATTAAATAAAAATAAATTTGAAACTTTACCCAAACTAATTATAGGTATATTTATAAGTAAATAAATTAAAGTCTAAAAATGTAACACAAATTGAAACTTTTCTGAAAAATTATTATTAAACATTCAACAAAATTCATTCACTAAAAATCGAATAGTTCATTTAATCAAAAAACTTATATTATTAAGATAATGTGGAGTTTTGTTTAGTATAAAGCCTTTTGAAAAGGGGCGTGGTATTTTGAAGGAATAAAAGCATTAGTGAAATAAAAATTTGGAATGTACTTGAGCAGTTTAATAATATTCAACCTCTAGGAAATAATTTGATATTATAACCATTCACTAATTTCAACGATAGATTAAAAGCCCACCGATCCATTTCCTTTCTGTCGCACCCCGGATGGACTGTGAAATTTCTCAGAACTGTCGCAAGAACAACCTTCATCTGGAACATGGCGTACTTGTAGCCAACACATTTTCTCAAACCGCCGGAAAACGGAAGAAAACTGTACGGATGTCGACCTTTGGAGCGCTCCGGTGAGAAGTTCTCTGGGTCGAACTCATCTGGGTTCAGGTAGATCTTGGGGTTGCGATGTAGAGAATATATACTAAATATCACGTCACAACCCTTAGGTATAGTGTAGCCATTGATTTCTATATCTTCGCTTGAAGTTCTTGGTGTTAATGGCACCACCGGGTAGAGACGAAGAGATTCTTTTATAACTTGTTCGGTGTATTTAAGGTTGTTTAAATCCTCCATTGATACTGAACGCTCCACGTCATCTCCAAAAACAGCGTCAAGTTCTTCTTGTACTTTCCTCTGAACATCCTGGTGGAATCCTAGTAACATCATCGTGAAGCTCAGGCTGGTCGCAGTAGTTTCCATCCCTGCCATGATCGTTGAGTTTATTTCTCCAATGATTTCTTTCCTTGTTAAAGGACGTTCATTATGTTCTATCATTTGAATCATGGAATCTATTAGTGATGGTCTATCTTCCTTGGTTGAGCTATCAGAGTCAACTCGTGTTATAACTTGTTGATTGATTCTCTCACGGTACTCCTTCGTCCTCTTCACGAAGAGCTCGTTACTAAACGAATTCACGTAATTTGTACACTCTGTCATTGTCTTGTGGTACGATGTTAGACGAATTACAATTGGAATAAGCAGCCAAGGCTTTAAGAACATTTGTATTACAATGCCAAGAGCAGTAACAGTAGAATTAATATATCTTTCACTTGTTTTTTCCTGAACCTTCATTTCAAAACCTATGACGGTTTCACATATACTATCAAAAGCAAATTTGGTAAAATAATTATAAATATCAATAGTGTCAATATTATTACACGTACCTTTCAAACAATTTACTAAGATTTTACTGTTTTTATTAAATATCTTAACAAAATATTCAAAATGACGGTAATGAAACGAAGAGAGAATAAACTTCCTGTGAATCTTCCATTGCTCTCCTCCAATTATAATCAAACCATCTCCTACTGGATATTTATCAATTATATTCTTAGATTTTTCTTTTCCCAAACACTTTTCACTATTCATTAATATTTCTAGATCACACGGATCCGACACAAATATGAGCAAGTACGGCCCAGCCCAGAAACGAACTGTTGGCGTGTATTTTCTTAGCAAACTTAAATATTTTTGATACGAATCTTCTTGAGTCCAGGCCAAAGCATCCAGTATATTTCCTATTAGTGGATATGCTTTAGGTCCAGGTATCTTACTTGCCAGTTTCCTGATATGTCTGCGCTGCCACCACAGTTTTATGAAATAGAAAACACCGAAAAATATAGTTAGTAAAATCAAAACAACAGTAATCAGATTCACAAGCGACATTGTAAACTATAATATTTTAAAGTAATGTTTTCTTTTAAAAAATTCACCTTTTTTTTTCGATTCTATATTGTGGACATTCTATATTTAAAATCTACAACTCGACTAAGAAGACTTTTTACATTTATTCGCTCTTATATACTTCGATTTATAAATTCTTTTTATCAATTTTTTCTTAATACCTGAATAAAAACGAATAGAAAAGTGGCCGACCTCGAAACCAAAGAGTTCAATGTTCTTACTTTTTATGTTAATATGCATACAAGTAAATTTTTTATTTTGTTTTGGTGTGTGTTTATAAAAATAGTAGAACTCTAGTCGACCTCGAGACCAAAGAGTTCAATGTTCTTACTTTTTATGTTAATAGCAAACTAGTAACGTTTTTTATTTTGTGTTGTTGAGTGTATAATAATTGCTGTAAACTTTTTCCCAAATTTGACAGGAAGAAGAGTTTAAATCTATTGTAAATTAAAGTTAATAATCTTTGATATATTATTGAAATCAAGGGTTTAAATGAGTTCATATAAAAGCTAAACATTTGTTTAATAGGCACTTAACATTCTTCTAGACGTCCAATATTATAGTATATGATTAATACTTAGATCCTAAAGACTATTTATAGTATATTTTCCCTTGCGTAAACTTATTGTAGAATTGTATAAACGTTTTAATAAACACCCATTATTTATAATATAACCAAACTTCCAAATTTTAACTTTACAAAACAAAAATGTTAAAACACTTTTAATATTTTCCCTTTATAGCAAAGGTCACGAAGTCTAAGACATGGTCTCTAAAGACTGGCTTACCAGGTACTGGAGGCTGAGTTTCAAATCTCGGGTGGGTTTATTATTGGTTCCTTTCACCGCGTGATCTATTACAACATTTATACCACTACTTTTTTACACTCATGTGGTTGAATTTACTCAAAACTCCCTTTTACTTTATCTCATCCATAAGCAACTCACCCCGTGTTACATAAATAACCTGAAAAAATATCTGACACAAAATAAATTATATATATTTTTTATTATTAATAGATGATTATTGTTTTTTGTAATGAATTGATCCCACCTTAATGATTTTCAAGGGATTTATGTTGAGTTTGAATCCAAGTCACTGTTATTTAAGTATAGATTTATCAGGTGATATATAAAATATTTGGTTTGAAGTCCGTTTTAAAAAGGAGCTCATATGCAAAATGCATTGGAGGGGTGGTGTGCAGTGACTAACCAGGTAATATAAATTGGGATAGGGGAGGTTAGGCCTAATACAATCAATATTGTTTCAGAATTGGTCGGGAATAGATGTTTTGGGTGGCAGTGGAGTGGTGGATTGTTATGGTTAGAGGGGCAAAGCTCTCCAACTACCGGAGGCCAAGGAAATTTATGAATACTGAATGCTTCTAGAAACTTATTTATATTTATCTTATTTATATTATACTATTACTTCTACTAAACATAAAAACACCACATGCTAGGTTTTATCGAAAGATTACTGCCTTAGGAAGGCTCTAAATGTAAATCATGATAACGTATAAATTTAACATCATGTTTATACCGATGATTATTATATTAGTCATCATTATAAAGTTTAAAGTTCTAACTTGATCAGTTAGCCAGATTCCGGCACTCACTGACTTATTCACCCACTGATCATCACAACTTATAAGTTTCTGACAGTCAAGATATAAATCAAAACTTAGTTAGATCCAGTCAACATAGAATCTTACTTTAAAAAATTTTTTCTAAAAATAATCGGGGGAAGCGCCTCATTTAACTCCCCACTAACTCACCTTCAAACAATTGGGAGGAACATAAAAATGTATCATTCTATTAAAACAAACTATTTATGCGTCTGTCCAGATTCAAGTGGACTTGACAAAAAACTACAAAAACTATTTTAAAGTAATTGTTCTTCTATGAAATCCTAACTAAACAACATCTTAGCGCAACATTTTCCAACTATGAAATACTTTTAATAATATAATCATCCCTTATGCTGTCAAGACTGTAGTGGGGAAAGATCAACCTCAAAAATAAAGTTGAAAAAACAATCGACCCCATCCAATCATGAACCAAGGTCGTTTAACATAACCTTTCCTTACTTAGCATGAGACGTGGTATACTTCATGAAATAGTCTTTAATAACATTATTGCATGTTTGCTGCAAAGAAAGCAAGTAGTTTGTATTAAAATGAGCGCTTTTATAAAGTATTTATGGGTATTATTTCCTTTTAATTAGTTTTTATTACATTTGTGTAAAATTATAGATTTGCTTGATTTTTATCCTCCCTCAGATACAATATGATGTAATTTACATTGACCTGCATTGGTGACCTCATGGTAAAAGTTGTCACTTTTGAAATATACTATATTGAGGATGACGGATAGATCAGGGTTTGACTCCCGGTCGGGTGAACTGAGGGGACTTTTCCTAAATGGTTTTCCCTCACCATCCTCGTGAATGCGAGTACAATTCCTATGATTTCAAACTTCCTTATCCCAAACTTATTAGCTCTGTTAGTTTAAACGTGAATAGTCTGAGTAGGTAGTAAGACGCTGTTTTGAAAATAATACATAGGTTATGGGGGATAGGGGGGGATTGTATGCCACTCAAGTTTCCCACATACGTAAATACTGGTACTGCTTTTTAGGGATCTTTGTCTGGTGAGTAAAGAGTTAAAATATGATGCGCCAACCTTCCCTTTTCTAGAATACTCCAGATAATGACCAATTTCCAAGCGTCGTCATATCAAATGGTGTATATTTAGAACGTTTATGACTCTAATACTCGGGCCGCCTCGTATGTTGGTTCGTAAAAAAGGTCTGTGTACCGCACATATTCTTGGATCGGGTTAAATGAGGACCCCAAGTTTGACATGCCAGCGTAAGAACATGTAGCCACCGATACGATCTCTTGCCTTCTTCATCAAAGTGTCTCCACCAAGTAATCCTCGGTCTGTCCTGATGTCGGCGTCCTTGCACTTTCTGGTCTTTAGTGGAGTCGCAAGACGTGATCTCACCCCGTAGTCAGTTACATCATATAACTTGTTTTGAAAATGTTGTCGTAGTTGGTGCTTAACGTAATATAGTTCTTTCGCTATTGACTTGAGTTTCCAATCTAATGTCACTGGAAAATCATTCTCGTTTCGAAGATTTGAAACAACGAGATTTAAACATGACATTGCACAAAATATGTAAACACAAGGAAACTTTATATTTTCTTCTCTGACTTAAAAATACTTGTTAAATCTACTATTTTATGAATATAGTTAAATATGTTTAATTTATATCAATCCTTCGGAGAGAGAAATATTGTGATTGTAAACAAATAAAATTGAAGCCGATATTTTGATGAATGTTGGCTTATCATTACTCCCTGAAACAGAAAAAGTGGTTTTCGCAATACCGTCTGTTTGTATCTCGGACTAGAGTCGACAGCATTTTACTGGTCGGGCTAAAACTTGGTATCTAGGGCTTTTATAAGTCACCCTGAAAAGTTTTTGGAATGAGATATCTATCCCTAAAAATAAGAGTAATTAAGTTAGTTTACTCATGGGCAAAAAGCAAAAAAAAATAAAATAATATACACATATTTCTATAATCAAAGATAACGATTTTGATTAAATCACTAAACAATAATTTATTTAGCTGTGTACATAATTATTTTAACTAAAATAGTTACTTCCGCCTCTTTTTTTATTTCATAATCATTGCATTACTATAGAAAACATTTATCTTTATGGCTTAGTTCCTTTTTAACTACAGAGATTATAACCACATTTATAGTATTAAGTACCTTAGTTCATACCTTTGGATGTATTAACAAGTATAAAGCTAAGTACTCAAAGAGAAAAGAACTTGGTTAGATTTTGAGAATGTGGAAAAAAACCTAACATTAAGTCCAACCCAGTCGGGATTAGACCTCAGACTCCTGGAACAAAGTCAGACATGCATGTTAATAACCAATATAAACCTTGAAGAGCCTGAAACAAATGAACACTTGTGGTTGGTGTTCAATTACTTTAAGAGTAATATATTAAATTAATCTAAATTTCTTTGGTTTCGGATTATTTAACAAAACAAAGAAAATAATAAAAAATAAACGATTGAAATATGTTTATATTGAAATTAAGTACAAATTTAAATGGAAACCATTACAATAACGCAAATAACTATTGTAGTATATGGTAATATTAATTTAATGTCTTAGACCTAATTACTAAGTGTTAAAATATATAAGATATACATCCTTCAAAATCCAAGTTTGGTGTAATTCCAAGGGCACTACGTAATGTAAAATGAAAAGTTGAAGATTAAATAAAATATTTTAAAATAATAATAATAAATTCAAAATTTACTCACAAGAATTATGACAATATTCAATTTGACCATACAATAATGATCATTTAATAAACGTGGGTGTATTAAGGTGGAATGTTCATCAACATTAGCTAAATAATAGTTTACTAGACACTTAGGCCCAGTTTCAGAGTCAGATTTAATACGCCTTAAGTGCGAGTCGATACTAAATACAAGACGTCACCTACCTGAAATTGAATGGAATGGGCCAGTTTCATATGTGAAACTGGCCCATTCCATTTTGGTCTAGGTAGGTGTCGTCCTGTATTTAGTATCGACTCGCACTTTAGGCGTACTAAATCTGACTATGAAACCGGCCCTTAATTCTATTTGGGACGACTAACTAAAATGAAAACTTGTATCTGTGTGTTTCACAATAAGTATACTATATATTATTTCTTTTGTCAACATCCCTTTTTCTCAACTAATACAAGGCCTACAGCGATGAATAAGGTATCAGTGGATAGGATTTTTTTACAGACTTCTGACATAACATACTCAGTTTACGTTAAAAAACATAATTTGTTTAAAATCCAAGTTAAAAGAAATATCCATTATGTAAATTTTTTTAATATTTATGAATATTTGTTACGTATTTTAATATCTGTGATTGTAAAATTATACTTTTATAACAAGCTATATCCCAACCTAACAAAACCTAGCCTTTCATGCATTTATAAATTTGTTAGGTTGGGTAATATTAACATCAGCTTGTCAAAGACAGACTTAACAACTGATATTTAAATAAATTTTGAAATGAATCAAATCAATCGATATAATCTATTGGAATTATTACCTCACATCGGAAATGTCATTAGTATTTATCTAAACTATTTAATTCTCAACAGTGTAAAACCCTCACTTTTCAGACGGCGGCCAAAGGGTGTCCGCTCTAACGACTGGCTACCGTGGAATGGGCGGCGGGGGGGGGGGGGGGGGGGAATCTTAGTGACTTATGTGACTCTCGAGGGCTGCCCCTGAGCGTATGGGGCTACTCTGATGGAAGGAGAAGGCGTGGGAAGAAAAGGCTTGTGAATTACAAGGCAGTGTAAAAGAGTTATATTTAATCATGGGATGAAAAGATGGTGAGGGTAGAGTTTAGTGAAAGTGTAAGCCTACTTATATTCATGTGGAAGAAGAGTGATAGATTGTCCGTTTAGGAAAATACCTCAAGAGATTTGAATGCGGACCTTGCCGTAAACAGCGAACCAGACTAGAGGAATGTGACGTTAAGTCCGCGTATCCAAAGATGCGTGTGATGAGTCTCACTACATTATATTTACATTTTTTAAAATTAAACCAATATGTATTTTCAAATGACATTCTGATGGAGCGATTGTGTAAAGATGGTAAACTGACACAAACAGGGATTTTAACCCCAGTCATTTGGCACCACTCGCTAATTGCTGTACCTATTGGACTATTCGGGATATCCTTGTCAGTTCCAACACTCACATAAACATCCGTGTGTACTGGTGTAGATAAATACCAACATTTGTTACAAGTAAATATATATATATATTCAGCAATTAATAATACTTTATGTATTTCATTAGTGTAATTGGCTATTTTGATTGGTAATATTAGTATAATGCAAATACAATGTATAGTTGTTTTTTTCATTATGTGTCGGGAATAATATTTAAATAATGAAAAAAGATAATTAATTTTTTTAGCACCGCGTCTTACTACCCCTTCGGTTTATACGCTTAAGTACTAATTACACTAATGGATTAGGAAATGGGAAGGTAGAATTAGAGGAAGTGAACCCGCATTTGCGTGGAGGGATAGTGGAAAACCATTTTGGGAAAACCACCCTCCAGTTCAACCTACCGAGATTCGAACCTCGATCTCCCCGTCCTCGGTGGTCTGACTCAACACGACTGGCGCGCCACCGAGGCGGGTAATCAAAAAAGTTATAGTATTTAAATATTTGTATAAAATGTCGTTTTAGAATAAATCAGCATTAGCCTATTATATAATGTTTTAAAGTAAAATTATACAAATAAAATTGTATTTACGTTTTACTAAATTGGTAATTTAATGCATATTCACAGTTCTGACATGATATAGTTTTAAGAAGACTTAAGCTTATCACTTCAATACCTTTTTTTATAGCACAGCGTCTTATTATTATTTTTCCTATTGTGTACAAATACTTGTCTGATCCATACTCATTTAAATGAACAAATAGGGTATAGGAAATAGCAAGGTGAAATTTAAATACATTGTGACAACATTTGCGGGCAGGTTGAGTGGAAAACATTATTTAAAAAAAACACTTTTGGTAGACACACACCCGGGCAGGATTTGATGCCGGACCTCCCCATCACTGGCAAACCAGACTACACCCCAATTTGATTAAGAATGGACTTATCTGAGAGAAAGAAAACTTCCAATTCGTGTATGCTTCTGCCAGGATGAATTTGAATGAAAGACCAAACTATCTGACAGATCCGCTGCCTTTTATTTAGGACAGTCCTAGGTTTTTGCCCCTAATAGCCCTTGTCAAGGCTTTGTACAAGTTTGGACTCTGACCCCTTTCAATACAGAGGTGATTGCTACTTGTGTTAAAGGCTTCATATCATGATTATAGCTTTTTTATGATTGAATAGTTGAAGGGAAGAGGTAATAATATTGATACATATAGTTGAAAACTAGTTGGAATAAAAATATAGGTAATATAAAGAAAAAAATAAAGAAAAACACATTTATTTCAAGTTGTGTAGTACTTTAATATTGTCTTAAATAAAAAAAATTCACTTAACTTACACACAAAAAATCATCTTGGGATATTGATATGGGCTATATATACCATGATTGACAATAATTAAGTTAAGGCTACATTTACTAAGTGTAGCTTAGTAATTAATTATACATTTCGAATTTAAGTCATGAAAACTTGTCTGGAAACGAGTTATTCTAAAGAAATTATTTCAAAATTGCTAATCAATTGAAATATACAAGATAAAACTTGTAAAAATACCTCAGTATCTAATCTTTATAACATTAAATTTTGGTAAAATTAATTAAATTAATTTTGACTATATTAGTAGGAAATATATCTGAAAATTTATCCAACCAAATTATAGGCATATTTATAAGTAAATAAATTAAAGTCTAAAAATGTAACACGAATTGAAACTTATCAAACATATTATTATTAAACACTCTACAAACACACATCAAAATTCACTCACAAAAAATACCATAGTTAATTTAATAAAAAAAACTTATTTTAATAGGATAATGGGGAGTTTGGATTAATTTAAAGCCTATTGAAAAGAGGCGTATTATATTGAAGGAATAAAAAATTAGTGAAATAAAAATTTGTAATGTTCTTCAACAATTTAATAAAGTTCAACCTCTAGGAAATAATTTGATATTATAACCATTCACTAATTTCAGAGTTAGACTAAAAGCCCATCGATCTATTTCCTTTCTGTCGCACGCCGGATGAACGGTGAAATGTCTCAGAACTGTCGCAAGAACAACCTTCATCTGGAACATGGCGTACTTGTAGCCAACACATTTTCTCAAACCGCCGGAAAACGGAAGAAAACTGTAAGGATGTCGACCTTTGGAGCGCTCCGGTGAGAAATTCTCTGGGTCGAACTCATCTGGGTTCGGGTAGATCTTGGGGTTGCGATGTAGAGAATATATATTAAATATCACGTCACAACCCTTAGGTATAGTGTGGCTTGTTATTTTATATCTTCAGTTGAAGTTCTTGGTACGAATGGCAGCACCGGATAGAGACGAAGTGATTCTTTTATAACTTGTTCAGTGTATTTAAGGTTGTTTAAATCCTCCATTGATACTGAACGCTCCAAGTCTTCTCCAAAAACAGCGTCAAGTTCTTCTTGTACTTTCCTCTGAACATCCTGGTGGAATCCTAGTAACATCATCGTAAGCTCAGGCTGGTTGCAGTAGTTTCCAACCCTGCCATGATGGTCATGTTTATTTCTCCAACGATTTCTTGCTTTGAGAAAGGACATTCATTATGTTCTATCATTTGAATTATGGAATTTATTAGTGATGGTCTATTTTTATTGGGAGAGCTATCAGAGTCAACTCGTGTTGTAACTTGTTTATTGATTATTTCACGGTACTCCTTCGTACTCTTTGTGAAGAGCTCGTTACTAAACGAATTCACGTAATTTGTACACTCTGTCATTGTCTTGTGGTACGATGTTAGACGAATTACAATTGGACTAAGCAGCCAAGGCTTTAAGAACATTTGTATTAAAATGCCAAGTGCAGTTACAGTAGAATTAATATATTTTTCACTTTTTTTCACCTGATCTTTCATTTCAAAACCTAAAACTGTTTCACATATGCTATCAAAAGCAAATTTGGTAAAACAATGATAAATATCAATAGTGTCTGTATTATTAAACTTTCCTACCAAACGATGTATTAAGATTTTACTGTTTTTATTAAAGACCTTAACAAAATACTCAAAATGACGTATTGGAACGAAGAGAGAATAAACTTTTTGTGAATCCTCCATTGGTCCCCTCCAATCATAAGCAAACCATCTCCTACTGGATATTTATTTACTAAATTCTTACATCTTTCTCTTCCTAAACACTTTTCACTGTTCATTAATATTTCTAGATCACACGGATCCGAAACAAATATGAGTAAATACGGTCCAGCCCAGAAACGACCTATTGAAGAGTATTTTCTTACCAAACATAGGTATTTTTGATACGATTCTTCTTGAGTCCAGGCCAATGTATCCAGGATATTTCCTATTATTGGATATGCTTTAGGTCCAGGTATCTTACTTGCCAGTTTCCTGATATGTTTGCGCTGCCACCACAGTTTTAATAAATATAAAACACCAAAAAATATTGTGAGTAGGATCAAAACAACACTATTCATATTCACAAGCGACATTGTAAATTATAATATTTTAAAGTACTGTTGACTTTAATTCAAAATTCGCTTTTTTCTTCAATTCTATATTGTGGACATTCTTCATTTAATATCTACTACTGTACTAAGAAGAAATTTTCCATTTATTCGTTCTTATATACCTTGAGTTCTAATATTTATTATCAATTTTGTTGTTGATTATTATTAATGACCTGAATAAAAACTCGTATAAATGTAGTCGACCTAAGGACAAACGAGTTCAAGGCATTTACTTTTTATTTAATATACGAATGGGTTAAGTTTTTATTTCGTGTTGGTGTGCTTATATAAAAATGGTAGAAATGCAGTCGACTTCGAGACCAAAGAGTTCAATGTTCTTTCTATTTATGTTAATATGCAAACTAGTAACTTTTTTTCTTTGGTGTTGTTGAGTGTATAGTAATATGCTGTAAACATTTTTTCCAAATTGAGAGGAAGAATAGTTTAAATCCATTGTAAATTAAAGTTAATAATCTTTTATATATAATTGAAACAAGGGGTTAAATGGGTTCATATAAAACTTAAGCAATTTTTTAATAGGCACTTAATATTCTTCTAGACGTCCAATATTATATTATAAGGTTACTACTTATATCCTAAAGACTATGCATCATATATTTTTGTATTCGTAAACTTATTGTGGAATTGTATTAACTTATTTAAAAAACACTCATTAGCTATAATATAACAAAACAAAAACGTTAAAACGCTTTAATATTTTCCCTTTATAACAAAGGTCACGAAGTATAAGACATCATTGTCTCTAAAGACTGGGTTACCAGTTACTGAAGGCTGGGTTTCAAATCTCTGGTGGGTTTATTTTCGGTTCCTCTCACCGCGTGATCTATTACAACATTTATACCACTACTATTTTACACTAATGTGGTTGCATTTACTCAAAACTACCCTACCTTATACCTCATATATATGTAACTAGCCCCGTTGTTAAATGATAACCTAAAAAAATCTTTGCCAAAATCAAATTATAGCTTTTTTATTATTAATCATAGTTGATTAAAGTTGTCTATGAATAAATGAGTAGTGTGGGCTCTTGATATGAACTGTTATTTCTAGTAATAATTGATCCCACCTCAATGATTTTCAAGGGAATTATGTTGAGTTTGAATCCAAATCAGTGTACTTAAGTAGAGCTTTATCTTGTGATATAGTATAAAAAATACTTTGTTTGAAGTCCGTTTTAAAAAGGAGCTCATATACCAAACACATTGGAGGGGTGGTGTTCAGTGACTAACCAGGTAATATACACTGGTATAGCGAGGGGGGATAATTGGCCTAATTCAATCAATATTGTTTCCAGAATTGGTCGGGCAAGAGATTTTAGATGGCGGGGGAAGTGGTGGGATGTAATGGGTTAGGGGGCAAAGCTCTCCAACTACCAGAGGCCAAGGAAATTTATGAATAATGAATGCTTCTAGACACTTATTTATATTTATCTTATTTGTATTATACTATTACTTCTACTAAACATAAAAACACCACATGCTAGGTTTTAATGAAATATTACTGCCTTAGGATGGATCTAAATGTAAATCATGATAACGTATAAATTTAACATCTGTTAATACCAATGATTATTATATTAATCATCATTATAAAGTTGAAAGTTCTAGCTTGAGAAGTTAGCGAGATTCCAGGACTCACTGACTTATTCATCCACTGATCATCACAACTTATAGGTTCTGTTTGAAAAGTCTTCAAAACGACATGTGGGCCTATTTATAAGCTATTTGAATATTAATGGCATTTTCTTGGAAATTTTTGAAATTTGAATGGCATTAAACGCTAATTAGAATTTTCCTCAGCTGATTTTTATGACAGTTTGATCCCTCTAGTAGCTTTTAAAGTAGTCCTCCTGCATAATTTTGAAAAATGAATGGATCTTGAAGTAATTTGAAGTTAGAGATAAGGGCATCTGTCTGCTTCATGTTCGATAGTATATGATGATTTGAAATGTATCTCTAGGTGAAGGAAAAACCTAATCCAGGAGGAAATTCTCCCTCACACCACAGTTCCGCACCACTATACTAATCTGGTTACTGAATACCAAAATTATATCAAACCGTCCCTAAGGAATAAACTAATACCGTTTGAAGCACTTGTTGGGGGGGGGGGGGGGATGAAGGAAATCTACAAATACTATTTAAAAGTATATGTTCTTCTATGAAATTCCCAATGAACACTATTTTAGATCAACATTTTCCAAAGATGAAATATTTTTAATATATAATTAGCTCTTATGGTGTCAAACTATGGTGGCAAAAGGTCATTTTCAAAATTAAAGTAGAAAAAGAATCGGCTCCGTACACTTATGAAAAAAGATCGTCTAACATACCTTTTCCTACTCAACATGGGACGAGAAATACTTCATGAAAGGGACTTTAAAGCCATTATTGACATGTTTACTGAAAATAAAGTAAGGTATGTTTATATTATAATGAGCGTTTATCTTAAGTATTTATGCATCTTATTTAGTTTTACTTTGTTATTAGTACATTTGTGTAAATTTCAACATTTGCTTTATTTTTATTCCCATTCAGATAGGATATTATGTCATTTACATTGATCTCCATTATTGGCCTCATGGTGAAAGGCGTCACTCGCTCAATGGACTGGACCGTCGATGACGGGGAGATCGGGGTTGGAATCCCGGTCGAGTGTATTGAATATTTTTTTCCTTTATTGCTTTTCAATTACTATCCTCACAGATGTGGGTACATTTTCTATACATTCAAACTTACTCATCCCAATACTAATTAGAGTAATAGTATACAAAGTGTACAGCCTGAACAATTAGTAAGTCAAGGCATTATAAATACATGAGTTTATGGAGGAAGGAGGGGGCACAGTATATTCCACTTCAAGGCCTCCTCTTACGTAAATCCAGATATGCTTTTTAGGAATCTCCAAACACCAAACCAGACTAGAGGAATGTGACGTTCAGTCCACGTATCCAAAGATGCGTGTGATGAGTTCAATAAAGTATATTTAAACTATTTTAAACTTAACCAATATGTTTTTCAGAAGACATTCTGATGGAGCGATTGTGTAAAGATGGTTAAATGACAGATAAACAGGGATTTGAACCCTGGTCATTTGCTCTACTCGCTAATTGCTGTACCTATTGGACTATCGGGGATATCCTTTTCAGTTCCATCACCCACATAAACATCCGTGTGTACTGGTGTAGATAAATACCAACACTTGTTACAAGTAAATATATATATATATTCAGCAATTAATAATACTTTATATGTATTTCATTAGTGTAATTGGCTATTTTGATTGTATTTGAATTATACTAATATTACCAATGTATAGTTGTTATTTTTCATTATGTGTCGGGAATAATATTTAATTAATGTAAAAAATTATAATATTTGAATATTTGTATAGATATCGATCCCATAAAATGTCGTTTTAAAATAAATCAGCATTAGTCTATTATATAATGTTTCAATATAAAAATGTATGCATACAAATACAATTATATCCACTATTTTCTAATTTTGTAATTTAGTGCATATTCACGGTTTGGGTATGATATAATTTTTAGAGGACTTTAGCTTATAACTTCAATACCTTTTTTTTTTTGGCACAGTGCTTTAATATTATTATGTTTACTATTGTGTGTTGTCTGATCCATACTCATTTAAATGCACTAATAGAGTATAGGAAATAGCAAGGTTAAATTTAAAGACTCTGTGACCATATTTGCGTGGAGGTAGAGTAGGGAACATTATTTTATAAAACACTCTTTGTAGACACACACCCGGGCAGGATTTGATGCCGGGACTTCCCAACACTGGCAAACCAGACCATACCCCAATTTGATTAAAAATGGATGTATCTGGGCGATAGAAAACTTTCAATTCGTGTATGTTTTAGCCAATGTGAATTAGAATTAAAGCCCAAACTATCTGACAAATGCACTGCCTTATAATTGGGACAGTCCTAGGTTCTTGCCCCAAAAAACCATCGTCAAGGCCTTGTACAAGTATGGACTCTGACCCCTTTCAATACTGAGGTGATTGCTACCTGCGATAAAGGTTTAAGAGGATTATTATAGTTTGTTTGCTTGCTAACTAACTCTCACTCTTTGGATGGGTGAAGGGAAGAGGGGCGGGCTCTAGAGTGATCTGATAGCTCTGGCAACACTGTGGACTGACTGAGCCGACAAAGACAAAGTAAAACTCAATTGGTTTCTACTGAAACTGTAAATTAGGGGCTGGCGCTGATGCGACTCTTCACTTCCAACAAATATTGACCGGGCCCTTAATAATCTACGTTATCTTTTAGATCTTAAAATGAATGAAAACATATTAACATTGACACATATAGTTGAAAACTAGTTAGAATAAAAATATAGGTACTATAAAGATAAATTATATAAAATTATATTCATTTAAATCTGTGTAATACTTCAATATTAGATTAAATTTAAAAAATTCACTTAACTTGCACACAAAAAATTATCTTGGGATATTTATATGAGCTATATATAGAATGATTGCTAGTAATTAAGTTAAGGGTACACTTTCTAAATGTAGCTTAGTTATTAATTATACATCTCTAATGTAAGTTATGAAAACTTGTCATTAGAAATAAATTATTTCAAAATTGCTAATCAAATGAAATATACAAGATAAATCTTGTAAAAATACCTCAGTAGCTAATCTTTATAACATCAAATTTAGTCAAATTATTTAAATTGATTTTGACTTTATTATATAGAAATTAATTTTAAAATTTACCTAAAGAATTTATAGGTATATTTATAAGTAAATAAATTAACGTCTAAAAGTAACATAAATTGAAACTTGTCTAAACAAATTATTATTAAACACTCAACAAAATTCACTCACTAAAAATCTCAAAGTTCATTTAATCAAAAAACTTATGTTTAAAAGAATAATGTGGAGTTATTTTTAAATTTAAAACCTTTTGAAAAGGGGCGTAGTATTAGTATTTTAGGAATTTAATAAAATTCAACCTCTAGGAACTAATTTGATATTATAGCCATTCACTAATTTCAGAGATACACTAAAAGCCCATCGATCCATTTCCTTTCTGTCGCTCGCCGGATGGACGGTGAAATGTCTCAGAATTGTCGCAAGAACAACCTTCATCTGGAACATGGCGTACTTGTAGCCAACACATTTTCTCATACCGCCGGAAAACGGAAGAAAACTGTACGGATGTCGACCTTTGGAGCGCTCCGGTGAGAAGTTCTCTGGGTCGAACTCATCTGGGTTCGGGTAGATCTTGGGGTTGCGATGAAGAGAATATATATTAAATATCAAGTCACAACCCTTAGGTATAGTGTGGTTCGTTATTTTGATATCTTCAGTTGAAGTTCTTGGTACGAATGGTATCACCGGATAGAGACGAAGTGATTCTTTTATAACTTGTTCGATGTATTTGAGGTTGTTAAGATCCTCCATTGATACTGAACGCTCCACGTCATCTCCAAAAACAGCGTCAAGTTCTTCTTGTACTTTCCTCTGAACATCTTGGTGGAATCCTAGTAGCATCATCGTGAAGCTCAGGCTGGTCGCTGTTGTATCCATCCCTGCTGTGATGGTCGAGTTTATTTCTCCAATGATTTCTTCCCTTGTTAAACGACATTCATTATGTTCTATCATTTGAATCATGGAATCTATTAGTGATGGTACATATTTTTTCAGAGAGCTATCAGAGTCAACTCGTGTTGAAACTTTCTGATTGATTCTCTCACGGTACTCCTTTGTCCTCTTTATGAAGAGCTCGTTACTAAACGAATTCGCGTAATTTGTACATTCTATCATTGTCTTGTGGTACGATGTTAGACGAATTACAATTGGAATAAGAAGCCAAGGTTTTAAGAACATTTGTATAGCTATTTCATTGTAAGTATCTACAGAATAGATATATTTTTGACTTGTTTTTTCTTGAACTTTCATTTCAAAACCTATAACGGTTTCACATATGCTATCAAAAGCAAATTTGGTAAAATAATTATGAATATCAATAGTGTCTGTATTATTACACGTTCCTACCAAACGATTTACTAAGATTTTACTGTTTTTATTAAACACCTTAACAAAATATTCAAAATGACGATATTTGAAAGAAGTGGGAATAAACTTCCTGTGAATCTTCCATTGCTCTCCTCCAATCATAGGCAAACCATCTCCCACTGGATATTTATCTAATACATTCTTGACTCTTTCCCTTCCTAAACACTTTTCACTGTTCATTAATATTTCTAGATCACTCGGATCCGAAACAAATATGAGCAAATACGGTCCAGCCCAGAAACGAACTGTCGGACTATATTTTTGAACAATATTTAAATATTTTTTAAATGATTCTTCTTGGGTCCAGGCCAATACATCCAGGATATTTCCTATTAGTGGATAAGCTTTAGGTCCAGGTATCTTACTTGCCAGTTTCCTGATATGTCTGCGCTGCCACCACAGTTTTAAGAAATAGAAAACACCGAAAAATATTGTGAGTAGGATCAAACCAACACTATTCATATTCACAAGGGACATTGTAAATAGTGATATTTTAAAAGTATTGAGAGTTTGAATTAAAATTCACCTTTATCATTGAAACTATATATGAAACGTTCTTGGTTTAAAATCTAGTAGAATACTATGAAGCTTTTACCTCAATTTATTCGCTCTTATATACTTTTATTTCTAATAAAAAAATGTATAAATGGAGTCAGCCAATTATAAAAAGAGAAATGTATATGGCCTTGTGAACACGTATAAACAGTTTTTTTTCTATTAATGTAGTTTTTTTTGTATTGGTGTAAGTATAATAACTAGTGTGTATCTTTTTTTTGAATGTTCTCTTTTAAAATAAATTAAACGTCACATATGTATGTGCGAATAAAAATCGCTTGACAACAACAGTGCGCATGAAAATCCCTCAAGTGAGAAAGGAGCCAAAGGGAGTCAACCCCGGACCACGTAACGCTGTTGGGAAGGATTAGTTCAAATGTCTACATAGTGTTACCTAACAAATATCACTGACTAAATTTTTAATGATGAATAAAAATAATAATCACGTTCAAGTATGGAAATTATACATACTCAGGACTTAAAATAATTTTTGAGTGTTGTTAAAAGAACTTCCTCTTTTAATGTTATCAAAGAATCACATTCACTCTTAATTATAAGTACGTTCAACCAATTATTTTTACATCCATTACTGCTTTTAAACTGTGGTCAGTTTTTTAATCAAGGCATATATTTTCCACTATCGGTTGGCTAGGCTTGTCGAAGCTTCATATTCCTTATAATCTAACTTAAGACTAGGACAGGCACAACATCTAGACACAAGCCATTAATTTATCATTGTGGAAAGGTAAAATGATATTTTCATCTATGATAAATGTTCGCACATGCTGGGAATTGAACCCGGGGCCCTAAGCTCAAAAGGCAAACACGCAACCCACTAAGATAAGGTGTTGGACACTTCCAACCAATGTTTGCAATAACAATATTCGCTGTAACTATCATTTACCACCACTCCTAATGTGTATGGACTTTATTCCGTTTTATTTCACACACAACATCATCGACTACAGCGCTTGGTGGTTGAATCTGTCACTAACGTTTGTCTGCCGTAGACCCATTTATATATTACTTCAATATTGTAATCATAGCCTTAATGGATACATTCCCTCCACTTGGGATCCAATGATCTGAGCATTTTACTGGAATGTTGTAATCTTTAATTGCATTATAGTAGTTAAGGTGTAAAGCTCTCGTCTCAGGATCCGATGTTCGTGCGTTCAAACCCGGTCGACGTCAGCGAATTTATAATCAGCGATGAAAATCCTTCAGAGGGGATGTAAAGCTGCCGGTATCATATGAATATTGGCATATAAAAAATACCTAGAAGATCCATAAATATACATTTCTGGTATAGTTGGTTGGTTCTTTAACGCTCTATCGCAGAACGGCAGTTTGGGAAGTAACCGGAAACCACTGAACTTTCAAGACTTTCCTAAGACAAGTGCTTTCTAGCCGACGGTGCAAACAGCACTAAACGGCTGACTGGATTAGTGCATGCAAAGCTCCGGATTTAGGGATGGGGACCACATCAAACCAACCCTAGTGTTTTAAGAATCACAGGTAGGCTTATTATTATTATTATTATTATTATTATTGCCTTCGCATATTTGAACTTAGAATTTGCTAACTAATGCTAACTTAACTAACTAACTTAACCCCAACAAAATCTTGAAGGCCTTATGAGTATAAATAATGGTCTTTATATGCTTACACCCCAAACCCAACCCTTTCACCTACTGAGAAGGCCTCAAGGTGCCACTGATGAAGATTTACCTGAACATTTAAATCTCTAAGTGATTATGATAATACACCATTACGACCTGGAAAATCCAGACCAGGCTATCGCTTCCACCCGCGTAACTATTGATGTGGTGGATTTGACGATATTAATTGAAGGGTACGAGGGAAAAGAGAGGGAAATTATATTAATCCCATATTTTAGGACAGCAAATTTGATATCTTAAACCCCCTTAAGGACACGAAGAAATACTCTTTTTTAATTAATTTAAATTTTACAAATGCCTATTTTAACCATAATATAAAATACATTAGGAAGATCTCTTTATTGTCTAACTGAAGCCAATATTAGCTCAGTTTAATTTAAAGCTATACAATCCCCCATTTTCCTTGCACCCTTCAATTATTTACCTGTAACAAGATGCATTTAGAGCCTTCACCCTATCTACCGTCATCATCAGGAACAACTGCACTACCACGAGGACTGTCCTCAACGACTGATCGAACATCTCACCTTCTTGGTTTGATCTGGTCTTCTTTGGAACCAAACCAGGGAGATGAAGTTCTGGCTGGCTAAAGGGTTTCATGTGCCCTTGGTGAGACTTAATATTTGCACCCCACAGTTTATTATGTAAAAAATAAATAAATCAAATCCCTTTGTGAGACTCACATAACAATAATAGACTGTCAAAAAACCTAAAAAAAAAAAAAAAAAAAACTAAAACAAAAGGGGAGCTACCCCCCTCCCTATTTACTTTATAATCAATGGGCTCAAAAATATTATCCTTCTAGCCCTTCTTTTTCTTTTAATATCCTTGAATAAATATTAAAGTTAATAAACTATCAAAGTGATTATAATTATGATCAATCTTCAAAAAAATGTTTTCATAATAAAAGATAAAATATTTCTTTTTTGGGGGACAACTATTCTCTTATTTAATACTCATAACAATTTTTCTAAACACTAATATAATTTATGTGGACTGGGGGAATGGGTCAATTCTCTTTAATTCACAGCGTTAGCAACTGTACTACTTGGATACTACTAGAAAGTTAAATTCTCGACTTACAAGGTAAATTTGTTACAAAGGTTTTCATACAAGTTTAACTCGAATGTTGCTTTAATTTATTATTTACATGTATATGTTGGTTTTAAAAGACAATTACAGATAATCAGATTCAACTGAAAGAAAAGGGTGGTTCATTATCATCTATGGGTAAGATTACTAGGAGCGTTATCTGAATTATTAAAAATGGTACTTGATAAATAGCATTGTTAGTCATTTTAAATTGATTTTAATTCGAACTAGGCTTAAAACGTTCACGTTCTGAACCGACTGATTATATTATTACACGACTTATAAACTAACTTAAATTTAAAACAAACACAACATCTAAATCTCGGCCGTTAATTCACCACTGTGTAAGTAGTAACCCACATTTCAGAAATGTTAATTTATTGGCCAGTCCGGGAAATTAACCCGGGACTATAAGCTCAATAGACGGACACGCCACTGACAGAGCTAATTCCTTGGACTGATGGTAGTCGTAAGTAGAAGAACAGCAATTGCGTATCAAAGAATCCGCAGACCTCATATCCGTTTGAGTCAAGGACTCGCTATACTATAATTTCACCCCCTGGGTCTATGGTATTTATTAGCAATATAATCCACTAAGGGGTCATCCATTGACCACGTAACGCTTTTTATTGCATTTTTTCACCCTCCCTCGATGTAACATCATGTTGACTTTAGAACTCACCCCTCTACCCTTCTCAACAGTGTTACTTGGTTTATAGATGACCCCTAAATGTTAATTGAAATTTAGGTTTATCTTTTCACATTGATAAGCCACAGGCCGGGGGACCAGGTGTTGTGAGTGTTCTAGAACCAAGTTAGTGAAAAGGTTGGGAAGTTTAACCTTGAAGTATCTTAGTAATTACTTCAATCTGATTTGCCTAGGAAGCTTTTTTTTTAAACTAGAGACTCTTGTTGCCACGGATGTGATCTGATATAATCATCGGTTCAGAAAATGGTGCACTTGAAATATCTAAAATAAATCAAACCTTTTGGAGGAGTGTCTGAATGTCAGTCCGACGCACTCCTGCGACACTCCTTACTCACGAGCTATTTTTCCAGAGATCACACATTTAATCCAAAAAACACAGGTAGGACTATTTTAGTAAAACGCGCGTAATTCAAATATTGTCAAGAAGTTAGAACCACAAAGTTTTTATTTTATGGCTTTAGGTGATATGGTGAGTAGGAAAAATGGTTAAGATAATCGATTATTAGCTAGTTCGTAATAATACATATGACTATAATAATTGCTTGCTTATGATAGGCTTGATTATGCAATCAAATTTAACTCTCGATGCATTGTGTGTTTGTCTGTGTCTATTAAAATCTGTGGGTGGGTTTGGGAGGGTTTTGATTGTGTAGAGGGTGACTTTACTCAATCATTTAGGCTTTTTACAAGAGTGGCAATTTTACAATGCCTTATTTTCATTTGTATGCCAAGTTTAAAAAAATACTTATTCTTAATATTTAAATGTCCTTATACTGTTTACTGGCCTAAATATACAAACAAATTATCCAAAATATTACCCTATAGGAGTCAAACACGGATTCTCTAGGAGTTTGTGAGCTAGCTGATAATACTGGTGCCTTACTACTCTTTTTACTCAAATACAGTATTTTTCAACAAAGGGATCACGACCCTATTTGGGGTCATGTTGATTCTCGTGTTCAGTCACTGGGCTTGTTGAGGCTATTTACTTTATCAATTTATTAGAAAAGTTATTAACATGATAAAAAAATGCTTGTGCTTTTTTTTTGCTACACTGACTTAGCAACTTGCCCAAATACCGTGCTACTAATGTCAGCTATGATACCATAACATCCCAAATAACCTCCGAGTTGGATGATTCTCTTTTGTGACATCTTGGTCACATTCGTATAGTCATTATATAAGCAATTTATATTAATTAAAACAACTATTTGTGGACGTCACACTTTTTTTTTGTGGGGATCTAAATTTAGCCTGGTGTTTCCACTTTGTTAGCAAGCAAATAAGGGTACATTTATTCTAAAGTATACTAACCTAACAACTGTAATTAAATTCGGATAACCGTGGCCATAGTGAAACAATAATTAAAAACTAGGATCTTAACGACTGTAGTTAATCAAGATGTCGTGATGGTTCTAGGGGTAAAAATTGAGGTAAAGCCGTGAGAAATGTTGGAATTCACTAATTTAATATATTTCATTTATAATAATATTTCTACAATTTTAATATAACACAGTGCATATAAAGTCTTCCCCATTTTCCCGTTTTAAAGTGCTAATTTATATGAGTATATATATATATATAATATATATATATATATATATATATATATATATATATATATATATATACACACACATACATACATATTTATTACTAACAAGAAATATTGTATTTGAAGTGTTTGTTAATAGAAAGGTTAATTTTTATTAATTAGTTGTTTTCTGGTCTCTATAGCATGTAAATCAATATAATTAAAGCTTTGTGGTTCAAATTCTCTACAATATTTGAACTGCGCACGTGCTAATATGATGAGATACTAGCGCTTCTGGTCTTCATTGTGTGACCTCTGGAACTAAGGAGTGGCCGGACCCGTAAATCATTGACCCTAGTCCAACGTCAGCTACAGGAAGACAAGCATGTTCAGAACCCATGTCCTCTAGCTCCCCCGGAACCTAAACCAGGGCAAGATCACCAACCGATAAAAAAATAACAAGGAGGAGCTAAGTAAAAAATCGTCTTTATAGACTCTCCAGTTTTTGAGACCCAAACACCAAATCTAAACAAATTATCATAATCATAAGCAAAATTCAAATGGGTCAAGATTCAAACCCAAAATTGAATTAGTCTAAATGGGCGTCTCGTGGAACAATGTAAGGAACCTCATAATGATGACACTAGATATAAGGTCAATAACGGTGTCACCTGACATAGTTAAGGCCTCTATAGTTTAGCAACTCCTATCACTTCTTGACTCCAGTAGAAATAATTCCATCTATTTAATGGGGTCTTGTGTGCAAGCACGTGATAAACTTTTTGAAGGTTATTTTGGTATTATATATATCTTATTTTCTTTTGAGAAGTCCTCCTTGGTCAAAGTCAAGTGCTTCGGGCGTTGGATTTAACGCGATGAGGAAACCACATACAAGGTAATAATTATATTTGCTGTATAAATCTTCTCGAACAAACAAAAAATAAATTTACATTAGAAATAGTTCTCTACGTCAATCTTACATATATTATTGATAACAATCTGATAGAAATTACATATGAAAAAAATCACGGTTTTGCTTATGAGTTCAAGAAAAAATTTGTAAGTAAATTTATGAGGCCAGCACAAGTGGACACGCGGGAGAGGAGAGTCAGTCTCATATAGTATCTATTGTGTGGTTGTTGTGGTCATGGTTTCGAATACCACCCGGAAATAAGGAGATAGATTCCATGGCCCAATATTTTTACACCATATATTACTACCCATTCGGATTATACCCATATGTAGTGTGTTAGGGATGAGGAAAGGATTAATTTTATAGAAGGTATACCAGAATTTGTGTGGAAGGAAAGTGGAAAACCATTCAGGTAAGACACCTTCCATTCACCCAAACGGTATTATAACCCTGATCTCCCCATCATCTTTTCGAACAAAAAATAAATATATTTTCTTTGGAAGAAGCCCCCTACATCAATCTTTCATCTATTATTGATAATGATCTGACAAAAATTATATTAAAAAATATCGCGGCTTTGCTTTTATATACTATTGAAATTGTGTGGAGGGTGAAAGGTACGTGGTTTCATATTACACGCAGCATCTAAATATCGTCCCGGGTTTGAATCTTCTGATAAGATATATACGACCTAGGTCCCGATAATTCTAAGTAGACAAATGAATTGCGTCCTAAGCTTTTTTAGTCAACAAACGAATTGTGTCCCAACTTGTCATATCAGGTACCATCATGGCGTATTCCACTATGCTTAATATTTTCATCGGTCACGATCGATATTCGGTTCGATCCACACTACCAAAAACACTGAAGGAACCGCGTTCTTCTTTGGAAAAATTGAACACTAAGACGAGTAAGGAATACATTTTTTTTATTAAAGAATGATAGCGAACACTAGGTCCTTGAAGTTGGCTGCACTACAACGGGCACCAATTATGAAAATTATATGCAAATACTTAGTGCTGAATTTGTGCCAAAAGAATATCCTATCCACATAATTTGTGCCAGATAGTTTTCGTGAAAAAACATAAAAAAAAACAGTGGTTGCAGGGTGCACCCTTAATGGCCCAATTTATGAGACCCATTTGTATATCTAATGCTGAATTAGTGCCAAAAGAATATCCTACTCTAATTATTAATTTGTGCCACCATAGTCTCCATGAAAACACATTAAAATTATAATTTGTGAACCTCTTACTCTGGTATCTACGATACTTAGAATCGCTCGACCCATACATGAGCGTGGCGACTATGACGTCCGCCACCCCGGTGAGACTAGTACTGAACCTTTGACAAAACTGTAAGAACACTGTGTCGAGGCCCTGGTCTATAACTGGGCAGACTGGGCAAATGTCCAGGGCACCAGAATTTAGGGGGCGCACGAGAGGACCATATTTTTTTTAAGAGGAAAAATATTTATTTTATTCACACAAGAATTAAAAAGTGACCAAATTACACTATTAATTTTGTTTCGTTTATTTAGCTTGTAAAAATGCGCAACGTGTAAATCACATTCGATCTCCTGCCACCCACGCATTCTAGTGTAGTAATTTGCAAACTTACCTTAGTTACTTTCATTCTATTCTGCCTGCCTTGGCGTTTCATCCACAATGTTGACGATTCATCCCCACGCTCGCTGTGAAGTATTTCACACATTACCTCTTTTCAGTGATTACATGTGTGTTTTAAGTGACTCGTTTCAAAGTTTTAGTCTTTAAATACCGGTATGAGTAGGATGTTGTATAGTGCTGAGTTTAAAAAGCGTGATGATAAAAAACAACGGTGAAGTTGAACTAATAATAAAAGTGTTGAGCTATCAAGTAAATTGTCTAAAATAGAATCCTTTCTACATACATTCCAAACTTATCAACTACTTCTAAGTGTTCACAATGCCCTGTAACGCTAACCGTACGAGAGCCCAGCAGGGCTGGTATTGGCAGTTTTATTTCTCTTGTGTGTATGTTTTGTATAGACCTAAATGTATATAATGATGTTCAAAAATAAACAAGAATTATAAAACAAACAAACAAAATATGTTGTTTTTATTTACGTTGGTCCTAAATATACTGTTTACTTATAAAATAATCAAAATAACTGAAATGTTAGCTAAACAATTTGCATTTTTCAATCATAAAACATAGCTACTAATAGTTGGACATGATTATAAAAATTACAGGAAGGAAGCAGGGGGTGGGGTAATGATGTGGCGTCAGATATAACTATGCCCTGGGCGCCAATCACTTAAGCCCGGGGTCTGACTGCGTTTCAATGATAGTTTAGTTTAGTTGCACGGGGATCCGATTCAGGGTGACTCAATACAAACAACAGCAGAATGATAGAATAGGTGTATTAATTGGTCGAATAAATATCTTGTTATGGTTACAATACTTCACATAGAGGAGCAAAATCCCTCCTTTTCGAGCCCGACTGACCAAATGGATTGATCACGGGGGGAAAAAAAACACCTTGTAAACAATACATTTATGTGAACGTAATTTATAACAAACAGTTATCAGTACGAGATAGATCAGTTATTTGATAATAAATCGTTTATTAGAACCTTATAACTTAATAAAGCATTACAATTGTTTGTTCAAGAGAACTTGTTTAAAAATCTTAACACGTGGCACACATCTATTTGTTTGAGAGAACCCAGTTACATAAGCGTAACTCTAAAGCGCGCTTGTTTGGTCTGAGTTGACCTAATCACCTAGAAGTAACTGATAAATAGCACAGTAGCGAATCTTGTCGCTGCACGGGGACGAATGAGACACGGCATAAAAAAATAACACCGTTATACCATCACTCTACGTTGAATAATGTCGTTCTCTTGCCAGCATTATGTTCCGATACAAGTTTTAACTAAGGTTCAACCAAGAAACTGGACTTGACGTCTGACCTCGTGTAGACACGAGTACTTGCCATACCTCAACAAACCGGCACACAGATAGCGTCAGTCTCAGTGGCAGCTAGTTGCTAAAATTAGTAGGGGTGCTACTGCAGAACATTTTTCGCCTTTTTTTAAAAATAGTGTATAAGGAAAAAACCATCTATAAAAAGAAAATTTATTCAGAAACTTGATAAAATCTTAACCAAAAAACTAAACATTTTTACTTACTTTGACTTAAATTGTTACAGTTCAAGCTTGATCTATTCATTTAAAAATGAAATCCATTCTTTTTGTTTTAATTTGCGCAAAAAGTTCATTAATTTTCTCCTTGATCTCTGGATAACAATTGAGAAAATTTTCTCCATTGAAAATACTGCAAGCGCATTTAGTCTTTTCTAATTCATAGTGCTTCTTCTTCTTCTTCTTTTGTCCAACGTACATCACCTCCAAACAGCAAACACGGGAAGCAAAACAGTGCATTTTTTACTTCACAGCCGCAAAGCCAACTTTTCCTTTGGTACCATTCAGAATTAGAACTACGAATATATTTCTTGTTATTGCTTTTGCCTGGCTAAGAATTGACCCTTAACCTAGTTTTTATGGCTTTGATAACCCGATCAGTATTGGGATGATGAGATAGATTTATGTACCCGCATTTGCAAAGAGAGCTAAGAATTGGCCCTAAAACTAAAACCGATCAGTGGTAGTGCTCACCTTTAAGAAGAAACCTATTCGTCGACATTCCTAGCTGAGGCATTTGCGTTTCGCCGAGCGGCAATCGTGCAGTGTTTGTATAAAAGACCGACATTACTTTAAAAAATGAGCTACAAAGCTCTACCTTCTGAATAACTTTAAACTAGGCAAGGTATGTAAATAACAAATAATCAAATTGTAGATATACCCGCCTCGTTGGCAACGCGCTAGTTTCGTGTTGAGACTCACGTTCTCTAAATTCAACCTTCCCATTAGCGTATAGCCTAAACGGGTAGTAAGACGAGTCTCGTTCAACATACATTTGTGTCTGTTTAGGAGACGACGCGGAAACCGGTTTGTTTGACAATTTCAACGACGATGGAATCTGCGAAGCTGAACAGTCATATTAAACGGGTTATTATTTTAAAGGTGGTCCCTCTTCCATTGTGTATTCATTGTCAAACGCATACAATATTGCGCGTCAATTTCACCGGAGATGTCTGTACATCCTCGATGACCTTCCCCCGCCTTTGGTGATCGGATCAAGCCTAATATAGCAAGACAATAATAGTAGGCCTAAATTGATTTGCCGAATATTTTAATATAATAACTACTGTAATAATGCTGGTTGGTAAAGTGTCATGCATGTGTTCTACAGCCGTTAAAAATATTTAGATAATTAAAGCTAGTGGGTCTAATTAACATGATACATATATGTACTTTACCTCGACAAATCATCTTTACTTCTTTCATGAAAACGCCAAATATGGATATTTAACCGATGAGGTGAAACGCTGGGATTGGAGTCTTATTTGAATAAAATAAGATAAAAAAACCTTAGGAATTAATTAAGTTAAACTCTTCCAATAAATATGGATCAATTAACAAGAATATGGTGGATAGCTTTATGGTTGGATATAGCCATAGGTGCACTAAATTTAAATTATTTATAGTTACATTTTCATATTTTAAATAAACATACAAGAGCTATAAAATAAATCTAAATCAATACTCTTGGTTATCATTGTTTTGTTAACCTTGGTTATTTATTAATTTGAATTGGAGGGATGGATAAATTAGTTTGTTGAAAAAAGACCTGATGATGAATTGGCAGGATATAAAAAAATAGTTTATTAAAGAATCTTTATCCATGGTAACGCATGTTCTTCTAAAAAAAATACAACTACCTCAATTATTTTAAATAGCGAAATAAACCAATAAAAATACGTCAAGACACGTTCAGTAAACAGTACGTTTTCATATTGTGTTTATGAACTTAAAAAAAGATATGGAATGGTAAAATAATATGTTCTGCAATAATACAAATATAAATAATAAAAAAATAGAACTAACAATAATACACTTCAAATACGAGGTTAACATTTTTATTATTGTAATATCTAGTCATATTGTAAATATCTAAAATATTTTTTCCAGTACCGTAGCCACTGAAGATAAAACAATCAAACTTGCAAGAAACTTGTATATACATTTTGCCAACGCGAACTTCCAATTACCAGATTATTTATTGCAAATATCTAGTACCCAGGCCCCTAGAGATTCAAGAAACAAAAACTGTAATTTTCAATTTTCGCTCAACACTTCTTTTTTTTTTTTTAACTTTGGTCTTCCAATACCTCAGGCTATATTTTTTCAAAAGTACTCACTATCGAAAGTATTTATGCCCCCCTGACCCCCCAAACAATCGTTACCAAATAAAGGAGGGAATAGGGAAATTATTTATTTTTAATTTTTTATTGGTACCTGAACGAAATTGATTTTTTTGGTATCTCGGGAAAATACATAGTATGTACTGCACATGCCTAAGTTTTGTTTAGTATTTTCTAAATATTTGAATGATAGTATGGGATGATATATCTTATAGATTTAATAATTAAAGTAAACTAATTTAGACGTTTTCAGTATTTATTTTAACCTGTCCTTTTCCCGAAGCAAAATTAATATTAATATTAGAGACTTTTGAATAAAATATTGTTCGTTTAAAATCTTATTTACTTTTAAACTCCCTTTATGAAAGCTCTCTATTTTGAATAAACGACACAATTTTTAAATTACTTATACATACTATTAATAAAAAGAAATCATATGGCTTTTAATTTTTTTCTTCTCATTTTAATTTTTGAATACTAAAATTTAATGACAAACATTACAAAAACCTTTCTTAGGTTGCCAACTAATTTGCTCTAATTACGCCATTTATTATGCCTGACTCTTACTATTGACCAATAATATATATGGTTTTTGTTCATATAAATATTAAAACAAAATTTTAATGAGATTTCAATAAAGCGTTTTTTCTTTTGGAGTATGGTTTGCTAGTATTGGGGAGGACAAGCCTCGAATCCCATCCGTGTTTAAAAAATGATCTCCCCTCTATAGAGTTTATCATTCTTCCTTCACGAAAATGTTGTCACATTTCCCCTAAACTCTGACTCTCTCCTCCCTATCACATTATATTTAATATGTGACCATTCTAAACTAGGAATAAGACTTAATACTTTGTTATTTTTAAGCAAATAAAAAAAAATAACAATTTTACACTTACAGCTCATAGTTCTCATCTTGACAACATTTTCAACGTTTTTCAACAAATGTCTCGTTTGTGTAAACACTTTAAATATATTATTGAAATATTTAGGGCAGTATAATAAAAACTAATAATAGTTGTGTGACTGGGATATATAATCTGTAGCTCAGTTTGTGGAAATATTATCCTGTACTAATTTTCCCAGGGGACGCTCTTCATGAAGACTATTTCCATGTCCCGATTATGTGAGGGGATGATGCTACTTAATATGAGGGTGTGAAGCCAATTAAGATCATAACTGATATATTTTAGTGATGGTTAGAAATATCGAAAAGCTTTTTAAAGTAATCTTCTCCGGTACTTTTTTACTTTCTCTCTATCTTACAGGTAGAGAAAGTATGGTGATCGTCAAAAAATTCGAACTCGAGATTTTGATGAATCTTGACGTTTCATGACTCTCTGAATCCGAAAAAGTGGTTTATGAATTTCCGTCTGTCTGTCTGTCTGGCTGTCTGTACCTCCAACTAGAGCCTAAACTATTTTACCGATTGAGCTGAAACTTGATATCTAGGGTTTTCATAGGGTTGCCCCGAGGGGTTTTTGGAATTGGATATCTACCCCTAAAATTAAGGGTAGTTTACTGAAGGGAAAAAAGAGAAAAAGTCGATTTTCTCAAAATCGGCTCTAACGATTTTGATTAAATTTCATTTATGGACATTAATAAATATTTTAAACAACATGGCTACTCCAATATTTCGGCAAAATGGCTTTAAGGGCTCCGGTCTGATGCGTAAATTAGCATTTTTTATAATAGCTCCGAAACTATTTGAGATATGAAATTACTTAGCATTACAAATATGTATTATATATTTATAATAAAAATATTTTATCCAAAACATATTTTTATAAAATCAATAATTTTCAATCTATACGCCATTATATATTTATTTTTAACTTTTTGGACATTAAAGCTTAAGTATTGCGACCGTAAAAAAAACTAACCTGAATTGTTGATGGATGTCGACGTCTACAACCCCCCGAACCCTAAAAAATAGTATTTGCAATGCCGTCTGTCTATGTGTATATTAAAACTTAAAATTAAGGGTAGTTTATTGAAGAGCAAAAAGAGAAAAAGTCGATTTTCTCAAAATCGGCTCTAACGATTTTGATTAAATTTCATTTATAAACATTAATAAATATTCCAAACAAAATGGCTACCCTCAATATTTCGGCAAAATGGCTTTAATGGCTCCGGTCTGATGCGTAAATTAACATTTTTTATAATAGCTCCGAAACTATTTGAGATATGAAATTACTTAGCATTACAAATATGTGTATATATTTATAATACAAATATTTTATCCGGAACATATTTTTATAAAATCAATAACTTTCAATCTATACGCAATTATATGAATTTTTTTAACTTCTTGGACATTAAAGTTTAAGTATTGCGACCGTAAAAAAAAAAAACTAACCTGAAATGTTGATGGATGTCGACGTCTCATGACCCCCACAACCCTAAAAAAATAGTCTTAGCAATGCCGTCTGTCTGTGTGTCTATAAAAACTTAAAATTAAGGGTAGTTTACTGAAGGGCGAAAAGAGAAAAAATTTGTTTTCTCAAAATCTGCTCAAACGATTTTGATTAAAATTCGTATCTAGGCGATGATTAAGATTATAAATAAACTGGCTATTTTCATTTTCCTATGAAAATAATTTTTAGGGTACTTTACAGAAGCGTTAATTTCCGTATCTCCACAACTATTTGAGAAACTAAACAACTTATCATTGCAAAATTGTAGGACTATTAGAAATAAAAAACTTTTATTTGACATATATTTTTATTAAAGCAACAATTTCTGAGATATTTGCAAATATATTAATACAAGTTTGTGAGCTTTAGTTGTAAACATATACTACTTAAGTCTTAACGCAATATTTCTCCAACGCCATAGAGTAATTAAATATAAGTATGTATCTAAAAAAGTATGTTATTTTTCCTTAAAGCTCTTAAGAGAAATGTTTGCACAGCAAAGATCTATCTCCATTTTAGACTCAATAGTCAATATTTACATTTTTTATTGGTCAAAATGTATAAATGAATAATTAAATATCAATGCGATGACTTGAAGATCTGCAACACCTTTTAAAATGTTAAAATTTTAATCAGAAATCGATATTTTAATACGAAGTGTTGACCCTTGTGGAAGACATTAAACTGTTTGAAATGCTCTTAAGTGGACAAAGATGCGCCTCTTTTCTCATTGATTCTATATCATTGTATATTATTTTATGCGTGTTCTTATGTGGAGTGGTGATGATACAATGTACATTATTCCGTTCAGAAATCTTACGAGTTTATAGAAAGAGAGAGAAAGTCTGTGCGTTCTGCCGTACCATTTATTTTTATTATTAATCATAGTTGATTAAAGTTGTCTATGAATAAATGAGTAGTGTGGGCTCTTGATATTAACTGTTATTTCTAGTAATAATTGATCCCACTTCAATGATTTTCAAGGGAATTATGTTGAGTTTGAGTCCAAGTCAGTGTACTTAAGTAGAGCTTTATCTTGTGATATAGTATAAAAAATACTTTGTTTGAAGTCCGTTTTAAAAAGGAGCTCATATACCAAACACATTGGAGGGGTGGTGTTCAGTGACTAACCAGGTAATATACACTGGTATAGCGAGGGGGGATAATTGGCCTAATTCAATCAATATTGTTTCCAGAATTGGTCGGGGAGGGGATGTCGGATGGCGGGGGAAGTGGTGGAATGCTATGGTCTAGGGGGCAAAGCTCTCCAACTACCGGAGGCCAAGGAAATTTATGAATAATGAATCCTTTTAGAAACTATTTTATATTTATGTTTATCTTATTTATATTATACTATTACTCCTACTAATAATAAAAACAACACATGGTTGGTTTTAATGAAAGATTACTGCCTTAGGATAGATGTAAATGTAAATCATGATAAGAACGTATAAATTTAACATCCTGTTAATACCGATGATTATTATATTAGTCATTATAAAGTTGAAGTTCCTAGCTTGAGCAGTTAGCGAGATTCCCGTACTCACTGACTCATTCATCCACTGATCATCACAACTTATAGGTTCTGTTTGAAAATTTTTCAAAACGACATGTGGGCCTATTTATAAGCTATTTGAATATTAATGAAATTTTCTTGTACATTTTTTAAATTTGAATGGCATCAAACGCTAATTAGAATTTTCCTCAGCTGATTTTTATGACAGTTTGATCCCTCTAGTAGCTTTTTAAAGTAGTCCTCTCCTGCATAATTTTGAAAAATGAATGGATCTTGAAGTAATTTGAAGTTAGAGATAAGGGCATCTGTCTGCTTCATGTTCGATAGTATATGATGATTTGAAATGTATCTCTAGGTGAAGGTAAACCTAATCCAGGAGGAAATTCTCCCTCACACCACAGTACCGCACCACTATACTAATCTGGTTACTGAATACCAAAATTATATCAAACCGTCCCTAAGGAATAAACTAACACCGTTTGAAGCACTTGTTGGGGGGGGTGGGGGGATGGGATGAAGGAAATCTACAAATACTATTTAAAAGTATATGTTCTTCTATGAAATTCCCAATGAACACTATTTTAGATCAACATTTTCCTAAATGAAATATTTTTAATAATATAATTAGCTCTTATGGTGTCAAACTATGGTGGCAAAAGGTCATTTTCAAAATTAAAGTTGAAAAAGAATCGGCTCCGTACACTTATGAAAAAAGATCGTCTAACATACCTTTTCATACTCAACATGGGACGTGAAATACTTCATGAAAGGGACTTTAAAGGCATTATTGACATGTTTACTGAAAATAAAGTAAGGTATGTTTATATTATAATGAGCGTTTATTTTAAGTATTTATGTATCATATTTAGTTTTATTTTGTTATTAGTACATTTGTGTAAATTTCAACATTTGCTTTATTTTTATTCCCATTCAGATAGGATACTATGTAATTTACATTGATCTCCATTATTGGTCTCATGGTGAAAGGCGTCACTCGCTCAATGGACTGGACCGTCGATGACGGGGAGATCGGGGTTGGAATCCCGGTCGAGTGTATTGAATATTTTTTTCCTGTATTGCTTTTCAATTACTATCCTCACAGATGTGGGTACATTTTCTATACATTCAAACTTACTCATCCCATACTAATTAGAGTAAATAGTATACAAAGTGTACAGCCTGAACAATTAGTAAGTCAAGGCATTATAAATACATGAGTTTATGGAGGAAGGAGGGGGCACAGTATATTCCACTTCAAGGCCTCCTCTTAGGTAAATCCAGATATGCTTTTTAGGAATCTCCAAACACCAAACCAGACTAGAGGAATGTGACGTTCAGTCCACGTATCCAAAGATGCGTGTGATGAGTTCAATAAAGTATATTTAAACTATTTTAAACTTAACCAATATGTATTTTCAGAAGACATTCTGATGGAGCGATTGTGTAAAGATGGTTAAATGACAGATGAACAGGGATTTGAACCCTGGTCATTTGGCTCTACTCGCTAATTGCTGTACCTATTGGACTATCGGGGATATCCTTTTCAGTTCCATCACCCACATAAACATCCGTGTGTACTGGTGTAGATAAATACCAACACTTGTTACAAGTAAATATATATATATACAGCAATTAATAATACTTTATATGTATTTCATTAGTGTAATTGGCTATTTTGATTGTATTTGAATTATACTAATATTACCAATGTATAGTTGTTATTTTTCATTATGTGTCGGGAATAATATTTAATTAATGTAAAAAATTATAATATTTGAATATTTGTATAGATATCGATCCCATAAAATGTCGTTTTAAAATAAATCAGCATTAGTCTATTATATAATGTTTCAATATAAAAATGTATGCATACAAATACAATTATATCCACTATTTTCTAATTTTGTAATTTAGTGCATATTCACGGTTTGGGTATGATATAATTTTTAGGAGACTTTAGCTTATAACTTCAATACCTTTTTTTTTTGGCACAGTGCTTTAATATTATTATGTTTACTATTGTGTGTTGTCTGATCCATACTCATTTAAATGCACTAATAGAGTATAGGAAATAGCAAGGTTAAATTTAAAGACTCTGTGACCATATTTGCGTGGAGGTAGAGTAGGGAACATTATTTTATAAAACACTCTTTGTAGACACACACCCGGGCAGGATTTGATGCCGGGACTTCCCAACACTGGCAAACCAGACCATACCCCAATTTGATTAAAAATGGATGTATCTGGGCGATAGAAAACTTTCAATTCGTGTATGTTTTAGCCAATGTGAATTAGAATTAAAGCCCAAACTATCTGACAAATGCACTGCCTTATATTTGGGACAGTCCTAGGTTCTTGCCCCAAAAAACCATCGTCAAGGCCTTGTACAAGTATGGACTCTGACCCCTTTCAATACTGAGGTGATTGCTACCTGCGATAAAGGTTTCAAAGGATGATGATAGTTTTGTTTTGTTTGCTAAATCAGTCTCACTCTTTGGATGTGTGAAGGGAAGAGGGGCGGGCTCTAGAGTGATCTGATAGCTCTGGCAACACTGTGGACTGACTGAGCCGACAAAGACAAAGTAAAACTCAATTGGTTTCTACTGAAACTGTAAATTAGGGGCTGGCGCTGATGCGACTCTTCACTTCCAACAAATATTGACCGGGCCCTTAATAATTTACGTTTTCTTTTAGATCTTAAAATGAATGAAAACATATTAACATTGACACATATACTTGAAACTAGTTAGAATAAAAATATAGGTACTATAAAGATAAATTATATAAAATTATATTCATTTAAATCTGTGTAATACTTCAATATTAGATTAAATTAAAAAATTTCACTTAACTTGCACACAAAGAATTATCTTGGGATATTGATATGAGCTATATATAGAATGATTGCTAGTAATTAAGTTAAGGGTACACTTACTAAATGTAGCTTAGTTATTAATTATACATCTCTAATGTAAGTTATGAAAACTTGTCATTAGAAATAAATTATTTCAAAATTGCTAATCAAATGAAATATACAAGATAAATCTTGTAAAAATACCTCAGTAGCTAATCTTTATAACATCAAATTTAGTCAAATTATTTAAATTGATTTTGACTTTATTATATAGAAATGAATTTTAAAATTTACCTAAAGAATTTATAGGTATATTTATAAGTAAATAAATTAACGTCTAAAAGTAACATAAATTGAAACTTGTCTAAACAAATTATTATTAAACACTCAACAAAATTCACTCACTAAAAATCTCAAAGTTCATTTAATCAAAAAACTTATGTTTAAAAGGTTAATGTGGAGTTATTTTTAAATTTAAAACCTTTTGAAAAGGGGCGTAGTATTAGTATTTTAGGAATTTAATAAAATTCAACCTCTAGGAACTAATTTGATTATATAACCATTCACTAATTTCAGAGATACACTAAAAACCCAACGCTCCGTTTCCTTTCTGTCGCACCCCGGATAGACGGTGAAATGTCTCAGAACTGTCGCAAGAACAACCTTCATCTGGAACATGGCGTACTTGTAACCAACACATTTTCTCATACCGCCGGAAAACGGAAGAAAACTGTACGGATGTCGACCTTTGGAGCGCTCCGGTGAGAAGTTCTCTGGGTCGAACTCATTTGGGTTCGGGTAGATCTTGGGGTTGCGATGTAGAGAATATATACTAAATATCACGTCACAACCCTTAGGTATAGTGTGGCTTGTTATTTTAATATCTTCAGTTGAAGTTCTTGGTATGAATGGCAGCACCGGATAGAGCCGAAGTGATTCTTTTATGACTTGTTCGATGTATTTAAGGTTGTTAAGATCCTCCATTGATACTGAACGCTCCACGTCATCTCCAAAAACAGCATCAAGTTCTTCTTGTACTTTCCTCTGAACATCTTGGTGGAATCCTAGTAGCATAATCGTGAAGCTCAGGCTGGTCGCTGTTGTATCCATCCCTGCTGCGATGGTCGAGTTTATTTCTCCAATGATTTCTTCCCTTGTTAAACGACATTCATTATGTTCTATCATTTGAATCATGGAATCTATTAGTGATGGTCTATCTTTCTTCAGAGAGCTATCAGAGTCAACTCGTGTTGAAACTTTCTGATTGATTCTTTCACGGTACTCCTTCGTCCTCTTCACGAAGAGCTCGTTACTAAACGAATTCGCGTAATTTGTACATTCTGTCATTGTCTTGTGGTACGATGTTAGACGAATTACAATTGGAATAAGAAGCCAAGGTTTTAAGAACATTTGTGTAGCTATTTCATTGTAAGTATCTACAGAATAGATATATTTTTCACTTGTTTTTTCTTGAACTTTCATTTCAAAACCTATAACGGTTTCACATATGCTATCAAAAGCAAATTTGGTAAAATAATTATGAATATCAATAGTGTCTGTATTATTACACGTTGCTACCAAACGATTTACTAAGATTTTACTGTTTTTATTAAACACCTTAACAAAATATTCAAAATGACGATATTTGAAAGAAGTGGGAATAAACTTCCTGTGAATCTTCCATTGCTCTCCTCCAATCATAGGCAAACCATCTCCCACTGGATATTTATCTAATACATTCTTGACTCTTTCCCTTCCTAAACACTTTTCACTGTTCATTAATATTTCTAGATCACTCGGATCCGAAACAAATATGAGCAAATACGGTCCAGCCCAGAAACGAACTGTTGGAGTATATTTTTGAACAATATTTAAAATATTTTTAAATGATTCTTCTTGGGTCCAGGCCAATACATCCAGGATATTTCCTATTAGTGGATAAGCTTTAGGTCCAGGTATCTTACTTGCCAGTTTCCTGATATGTCTGCGCTGCCACCACAGTTTTAAGAAATAGAAAACACCGAAAAATATTGTGAGTAGGATCAAACCAACACTATTCATATTCACAAGGGACATTGTAAATAGTGATATTTTAAAAGTATTGAGAGTTTGAATTAAAATTCACCTTTATCATTGAAACTATATATGAAATGTTCTTTGTTTAAAATCTAGTAGAATACTATGAAGCTTTTACCTCAATTTATTCGCTCTTATATACTTTTATTTCTAATAAAAAAAATGTATAAATGGAGTCAGCCAATTATAAAAAGAGAAATGTATATGGCCTTGTGAACACGTATAAACAGTTTTTTTTCTATTAATGTAGTTTTTTTTGTATTGGTGTAAGTATAATAACTAGTGTGTATCTTTTTTTTGAATGTTCTCTTTTAAAATAAATTAAACGTCACATATGTATGTGCGAATAAAAATCGCTTGACAACAACAGTGCGCATGAAAATCCCTCAAGTGAGAAAGGAGCCAAAGGGAGTCAACCCCGGACCACGTAACGCTGTTGGGAAGGATTAGTTCAAATGTCTACATAGTGTTACCTAACAAATATCACTGACTAAATTTTAATGATGAATAAAAATAATAATCACGTTCAAGTATGGAAATTATACATACTCAGGACTTAAAATAATTTTTGAGTGTTGTTAAAAGAACTTCCTCTTTTAATGTTATCAAAGAATCACATTCACTCTTAATTATAAGTACGTTCAACCAATTATTTTTACATCCATTACTGCTTTTAAACTGTGGTCAGTTTTTTAATCAAGGCATATATTTTCCACTATCGGTTGGCTAGGCTTGTCGAAGCTTCATATTCCTTATAATCTAACTTAAGACTAGGACAGGCACAACATCTAGACACAAGCCATTAATTTATCATTGTGGAAAGGTAAAATGATATTTTCATCTATGATAAATGTTCGCACATGCTGGGAATTGAACCCGGGGCCCTAAGCTCAAAAGGCAAACACGCAACCCCCTAAGATAAGGTGTTGGACACTTTAAAACAATGTTTGTTATAATTATCTTTGCGCTCTCTGTCAGTTGCCACCACTCCTACTGTAGATGGACTTTATTTCTGTTTACTTCACATACAACATTATTGACTATAGCGCTTTGTGGTTGAATCTGTCACTAAATTTTGTACACCCGGGACCCTTTTAGCTATTACTTCAATATTATAATGATAACCTTAATGGTAAAATTCCCTCCATTTTGGATCCAATGATCTGAGCATTTTACTGGAATGTTGTAATCTTTAATTGCATTATAGTAGTTAAGGTGTAAAGCTCTCGTCTCAGGATCCGATGTTCGTGCGTTCAAACCCGGTCGACGTAAGTATCTTAGTAATTACTTCAATCTGATTTGCCTAGGAAGCTTTTGTTTTAAACTAGAGACTCTTGTTGCCACGGATGTGATCTGATATAATTATCGGTTCAGAAAATGGTGCTCTTGAAATATCTAAAATAAATCAAACCTTTTGGAGGGGTGTCTGAATGTCAGTCCAACGCACTCCTGCGACACTCCTTGCTCACAAGCTATTTTTCCAGAGACCAAACATTGAATCCAAAAAACACAGGTATTTTAGCAAAACGCGTGCAATTCAAATATTGTCAAGAAGTTAGAACTACAAAGTTTTTATTTTATGGTCTTAGGTAATATGGTGAGTAGGTAAAATGGTTAAGATTATCGATTATTAGCTAGTTCATAATAATACATATGACTATAATAATTGCTTGCTTATGATTGGCTTGATTATGCAATCAATATATTTTTCAATCAAATTTAACTCGATGCAATGTGTGTGTGTGTGTGTGTGTGTGTGTGTGTGAATCTTAGGGTGGGTTGGTGAGGGTTTTGATTGTGTAGAGGGGTGAATTTACTCAATCATTTAGGCTTTTTACAAGAGTGGCAATTTTACAATGCCTTATTTTCAGTTATATGCCAAGTTTGAACAAATACTTATTCTTCATTTTTAAATGTCCTTATATTGTTTACTGGCCTAAATATACAAACAAATTATCCAAAATATTACCCTATAGGAGTCAAACACGGATTCCATAAGAGTTTGTGAGCTAGCTCACATACAGCTACTCAAATACAGTAGTATTCAACAAAGGGGTCACGGTGATTCTCGTGTTCAGTCACTGGGCTTGTTGGGGCTCTTTACTTTATCAATTTAATAGAAAATCGATTAACATGATAAAAAATGCTTGTGCTTTTTTTTTTTTTTGCTACACTGACTTAGCAACTTGCCCAAATACTGTGCTACTGATGTCAGCTATGATACCATAACATCCCAAATAACCTCCGGGTTGGATGATTCTCTTTTGTGACATCTTGGTCACATTCGTATAGTCATTATATAATATATATATATTAAAAACTAGGATCTAAACGCGTGTAGGCAATCAAGATGTCGTGATGTTCCCAGGGGTAAAAATTGAGGTAAAACCGTGAGAAAGGTTGTAAAACACTGCTCATATATATTTTATTTATAATAATATTTCTACAATTTTAACATAACACAATGCGTATAAAGTCATCCCCAATTACCACTTTTTACTGTGATAATTTATATGCGTATACTTTTATATATTTAGATCTAACAAGAAACTTAATTTTTTTAAAAATCATTAGCAAATAATTATTGTATTTGAAGTGTTTGTTAACTTAAAGGTTATTTTTTTAGTAATTAACTGTATTTTCTGGTCGCTATAGCATGTAAAACAATAGAATTAAAGCTTTGTGGCATAAATTCTCTACAATATTAGAACTGCGCGCGTGCTAATATGATGAGAAACTAGCGCTTTTTGACTTCATTGTCTGATCTCTGGAACTAAGGAGTGGCCGGACCTTATTCATTGACCTTAGTCCAACGTCAGCTACAGGAAGACAAGCATATTCAGAGCCCATATCCTCCAGCTCCCCCGGGACCTAAACCAGGGCAAGCTCCCTGACCGATAAAATAAATAATCTTAGTTGGCAATTATAAAAAAGCTCTTTCTAGTTTTTGAAGCCCAAATACCAATTCTAACCAAATTATAATAAACATATTAAAATGAGGCAAAATTCAAATAGTACAAGATTCAAAACAAAAATTAAATTAGTCTTAACGAGCGTCTCGTGCAACAAGGTAAAGAACCTCATAATTACGACACTGGATATAAGGTCAATAACGGTGTCACCTGACATAGATAAGGCCTCTATATTTTTGCAACTCCTATCACCTATTGACTCCGCGAGAAATCATTCCATATATTTAATGGGATCTTGTGTGCAAGCACGTGATAAACTATTTTAAGGTTATGGTATCATGCAGATCTATCTTATTTTCTTCAGAGAAGTCCTCCTTGGTAAAAGTCAAGTGCTTCGGGCGTTGGATTTAACGCGATGAGGAAACCACATGTGAAGTAATAATTATAATTGCGGTATAAACCTTCGCGAACAGAACATAAATATATTTACATTAGAAATAGTTCTCTACATCAATCTTACATCTATTATTGATAACGATCTGATAAAAATTATACTTGCAAAAATCACGGCTTTGCTTATGAGTCCAAGATCAAATATCAAGTAAATTTATGAGGCCCGTAAACGTGGACATGCGGGATAGGAGTGTCAGTCTCATATAGTATCTATTGTGAGGATGGGGTGGTCATGGCTTCGAATGCCACCCGTAAGTAAGGAGATAGATTACTCCCCCTAATATTTTTTACACCACGTATTACTACCTATTCAGGTTATATCAATATATAGTGTGTTGAGGATGATTAAAGGATTAATTTTAGAGAAAGTATACCAGCAATTGTGTTGAATGAGAGTGGAAAACCATTTAGGAAAAACACCTTACGTTCACCCGACCGGTATTTTAACCCTGATCTCGCCATCATTGGAATAAATGAGCCGGACGTTTAGACCGTATTCCTTATTGATACGGTTGACATAATACATTTCCTTAGTGCAACGTCTTACTACACGTTCGGGTTATACGCTTGTGTACAAATAACGCGAACGGTTTTAAGGATTAGTTAATATTCATAGGAGGTGTACCCGCATTTGTGTGGAGGGAGAGTGTAAAAACATTTAGGAACACCTCCATCAGTACACCCAACAGACGTTCGAAGCTCGATCTTCCCGTCACTGATAGAATAGTCTACTGCGATAATAGCGCTTTAGACCATTCGGCCACTGAAACGCCTTAATTTTTACATAGTTAGACCAAATTTGATATTCTTTGTAAAGAAGAAAAGACACAAGATGTCATTAATGTAATTGGATATGGAACTCCCTTTTAAACATTTTTCAACTTAGAGCGAGGCCTGGTATACCTTGCCCATGATCCTCCTCAGACGAAGTTTGAACGTCGGTCAACACGAGGAACATGTCTTCTAAGTTCCAATAGAATGTGTCCTGAAGCGGGGCCTACGAAAGCTAATGGGCCACCAGACTTCTACGGTGACGTCACGAGAGCAGTCCTACTACAGCTGTAACTAGCGTGCGTTCCCGTATACTATTCCAACAAATCGTGAACTGTTGAAGCTTTATACGTTGTAGTTTTTTCACAATTGGATTGATTTTATTTTGTCAACCACAATCATTACTCCCCTCTTAATTTCCTTACGACAAATATATTATTCGAATCCAATTACTTGAATCAATTGTGTGCTAGTAAAATTATTACCGTCAAGTACAAATTATTGTCGAACGATATATGTAATTTACATTTTTACTAAATTTGAAAACATAACTGTGATCTTAATTCTAAGCTAGAATATAATACTTGCTCCTAATTTATTGGGAAATATAGTTAGCATGTTTTCAAATGTTAAATGTATTTAAAAAAAACTAAAAACATGACTGAGTATGAACGTAATTCTTGCTACATGTTTTACAAAGTTTGAGATACACACAAATTTACTTGATTTTGTTAACAGGAAAGATTCTTTAATTTACGTTTTTCTCTTTTCTTATATTGTAGTCTGTCTTTCAGAATTTTTGTATGATTATTAATATATTACAGAATATTTCAATTAGGTACTTTTTTTTTTAACTAAAACTAGATAAGGTTGTTCAAAATTAATGCAAATTTTTAGTGGTCAATCCACAAAATTCTCTTCCCAATTGCATTTCGAGTCCGTATGAAAAACCTTTTTTTTTTGTGATTTTTTGGCCAAAAACATTTCTTTGTATAAGTATGCTTGATGTAAACACTTGAATAGTTTTAACACTTGCACTAACAATTGAACGTTAACGTTGTTAACTAAAACTCTCCACCCTTTTCATCGCCACTCTGTTTTATGTTTCGAGAATGGTTCTAAATGTTGACCACAAGTTACAGGACTGTTCATGTTGATTGCCTAACATTCTAAAAATGTTTCTAGTAATGTCTACACCTTTAACATGAATCGTACTAGCTAAACCTTGATTTACACTTACACATAGAAAAAGTAAAGACGAATTATAATGGGAATAAGTAGCCAAGGTTTTAAAAACATTTGTGGTAGAATGCAATGGAAAATATCTCCAGAACCAATATATTCTTCACCTTTTTTCACTTGAGATCTTATTTCAAAGCCTATAACTGATTCACAAATGCTATCCAAACCAAACCTTTTAAAATAATGTAAAATATCAATCCTTTTTGTATTATTACAGTTATCTATTAAAAATTTTACTAATATTCTACTATGTTTATTAAATATGTTAACAAAAGAATCAAAATGACCGTAACTAAACGAAGAACTTATAAACTTCCTGTGAATCTTCCATTGCTCCCCTCCAATTATAATTAAACCATCTCCCAACGGATATTTATCTGCCACAGTCTTAAATCTTTCCCTTCCTAAACACTTTTCATTGTTCATTAATATTTCTAGGTCGAATGGATCCGAAACTGAGATGATTAAATACGGTCCAGCCCAGAAAAGACCTATCGGAGTATATTTTGAAATAATATTTAAATATTTTTGATACGATTCTTCTTGAGTCCAGGCCAATACATCCAGGATATTTCCTATTAGTGGATAAGCTTTAGGTCCAGGTATCTTATTTGCCAGTTTCCTGATATGTCGGCGCTGCCACCACAGTTTTAATAAATAGAAAACACCAAAAAATATAGCGATTAAGATCAGTACCACAGTATTCAATTTCACAATTGACATTTTAAATGCTAGTATTTTAAAAGTGTTTCGAGTTTAAATTAAAATTCACCTATTTCATTGACTCTATATAGGGTGCAAACTTTATTTAAAATCTACTAGAGTACAATGGAGTTTTTACACACATTTATTCGCTTATAAATACTCTGATATTAAAAAAGTGGTTTATCAAGTCTGTGCTTAAACGAATAATAATCAGCCAATTATAAAAAGAGAAGTGTAGTTTACCATAAAAACACGTATATAAAAGTTGTTTCTTATGTTCGTGTCGAATAATTTTTTTTAATACTGAAGAGTTTATAATAAGTATTGTGTACTTAAAAAAAAATTATCGATTGAAAGGAGCGTCAGATGCGTCATGTGCGAATAAAGATCGCTTGACAAAAATACCGCGATGGAAAATCGTTTGTTGAGGAAGGAGCTATAGGGAGTCATCCCTGAACAACGTAACGCTGTTGTGAAGTATTAGTTCAAATGTCTACATAGTGTTACGTGGAGAATATAACAGTGTTACCTAAAAATAACACACACTTAAATTTAATATAGAAAAAAAATTCTTGTTCAATTTTGGAAATCATTTATACTCGGGCATTAAACAGAATTTTGAGTGTTATTAAACAAGTGCCTCTTTTATTTTCATCAAAGCTTTCATGTGAAATCATAACATTCATTCTTAATTATTCAAAGTGAATTTCAACCCATTATTCTTTACATCCATTACTGTTTCCCCACCTGTGGCCTTTGTCAGAGTTTTATTCAACCTATATATTTTCCAATACAAGATTGCTAGGCCAATCGTAGATTCATGTGCCTTATAATTTAACTTAAGACTAGGCACAACATCCAGTTCGAAGCTCTTAATTTATCAAAGTGAAAAGGGAACCCATATATTTATCAATTATACATTTTAGGACATGACGGGAATTGAAGTCGATACCCTTAGCCCAGCAGACAGACACGCTACCCACTGAGAAAAGGTGTTGGACACTTCCAACCAATGTTTGCAATAAAAATATTTGCTGTAGCTACAATTTACCACCACTCCTAATGTATATGGACTTTATTCCGTTTTATTTCACACACAACATCATCGACTACAGCGCTTGGTGGTTGAATTTGTCACTAACGTTTGTCTGCCGTAAACCCATTTAGATATTACTTCAATATTGTAATCATAGCCTTAATGGATACATTCCCTCCACTTGGGATCCAATGATCTGAGCATTTTACTGGAATGTTGTAATCTTTAATTGCATTAAAGTAGTCTAGGGGTGAAGTTCTCGTCTCAGGATCCGATGTTCGTGCGTTCAAACCTGCTCAAGGTCAGCGAATTTTTAATCAACAAAGAAAATCCCTAGCACACCTTCCTTCTGAGGAAATGTAAAACCGTCTTTCACATATGAATTGTGGCCTACCAATAATACCTGGAATGTACGTGAAAATACCTTTCTGGTATAATTGATTGGCTCTTTATCGCTCGATGTAATAAGAAACCACTGAACTTTCAGGACATTCCTAAGATAATATGTTATTTATACCAGACGGTGCAAACATCACTAACCGGCTGAGTGGATGAATCCTTACTCAGCTCCGGATGGATTGGAAGCACATCAAACCAACCCTCGTGTTGAAGGCTCATCGTTAGATTTATTATTATTGCCTTTGCATGTTTGAATTTAGAATTTGCTAAGCAATGCCAATACCTTCCACTCAACCCCAACACAATCTTGAAGACCTTATGAGTATAAATAATAGTCTTTATATGGTTCCATCCCAAACCCAACCCTTTCACCTACTGAGTAGGCCTCAAGCCGCCACTGAGGAAGATTTAGCTGAACTTTTAAATCTCCAATCTATTATGATAACACACCATTACGACTTGGAAAATCCAGACCAGGCCATCGCCTCGACCCACGTAACCATTGACGTGGTGGATACAACGATATAAACTAAGGGTGCAAGGACTAAGGGAGGGAAGTGGCATCACTCACATTTTTCAGCAACACAAATGTTTTATCTTAAGCCCCTGAAGGACCCAACCAATACATTTTTAAATTAAATTAAATATGACAGATGCTTCTTTTAACTATGATACAAAGTGCATTAGAAAGGTCTATTGTTTGTCTAACAGATGGAAGCATTAGCCCAATTTGAGTTAAAGTTGGACATTCCCCCTTTTCCCTGTACCTTTCAATTATTAATCTTTACTAAGACGCTTTTGGAGCCGTCATTCTATTTACTATCATCATCAGGAACAACTGCACTATCACGTGGACTGTGCTCAAAGACTGTTGGAACCTCTCATCTCCTTGGTTTGATCTTGTCTTCTTTGGAACCAGACTTGGGGGATGAAGGGTTGACTAAAGGGTTTCATGCGCCATAGGTGAGACTTAATATTTGCAACCTATAATTGAATTCTCTATAAGACGAATAAACTGCTACCCTAAGCTTGACGCATCTTAATAATAACATAATAATATTATTAATATTGTGTCATAATACCTGTCAAGAAAAAAAAATTATAAATAAATTAAAAGGGGAACTCCCTCCTATTTCCCTCTTAATCGATGTGTGCAAAAATATGATGCCTTCATCCCTTCTTTTTTTTTAAAATATTTTCGAATGACTTTAATTAAATATCAAAATGATTATATTTTTGATCATTTTTTTAAATATTCATAATAATAGATCAAATATTTATTTATGTGGAATTAATTATTATCTTATTCAATACTCATAACCATGATCACAAGATTCAAAATACGATAATGGGACAATTTTCACTCCACTTTTATTTTTTAAATATTTTCTCCTTTTGTGATGACGTTTCTTTTTTACTATTATTTTCAAAGTCTGTTAAATACAAAAATACCATCCTTCGCGATGATTAACATCAAAGCATATTTTATTTATCTACATTTCGATACAAAAATGTGAATTAGTATAACGACGGTCCCATGTTTTCTCGGGATCGTTCGAGTTATTTATATGTTGATAGTAAGGTTATATCTTCTTTTTTATTTCCTTCTCCTTATTTTATATAATTATCTTCTATGACGACGACATTTATCGGTGATTTTCCACCATCTTCAAGTCTGAGGAAAACCAATGTTATTTCAAACGATTGTATAAAAATATGTTTTAAAATAATGAATTAAAAAAATTAAACATTAGAAATGGAAATAGTTAAGAGAAAATATAATGTGATGTACGAGATATTAAATAGATAGTCATATGAATTAACAAGTTCAAAAATACCTTTTTTGTATTAAAGTTTATATGTTTTTACTTCATACTATTGGGAAGTTTGTGAAACTTTACGTTTTTATATGAAATAATTTTTATTGAGATTATCAACAATATGTATATAGTTACCAACATGAATAAATACAATAGGATTAGTTGGAAAACTTGTGAGGTTAGATTTCTTGGTCATTTGAGATTTCTCTTTTTATAAAATTTTGTATATTACTGAGTGTGAATATCGATTATATGTTGCTATTTGTTTAATGATGTTCAATTCTGCTTAACAATCCTTCTTGGAAAGTGGGATATGAACTAATCTACAAATAATGATATTGAATGATGCCAATTTGTGAGATAAAGGATGGTTGGACTCATTGTGAATGATACATTCAGTATGTGTGGGTTTTCTAAAAATTTTGTAAGATTTAGGCCTAAATCCAGGTAGTTAATGCTATTATTTTGTTCATGTTCAATTGTGAAATTTAGTTTGGGATGGACATAGTTTATTTAGTTAAATATCATGAATAATAAAAACTAACAATTTCCTGTGAAAAAAAATTAAAAACACCAAAATCTCAGGAAACTTACACCCATTTTATTACGCATATAAGTAGGCTAACTGCCTAACTTCCTTTTGGGTGAGACCATAAAAATAATCGCACATATCTTTATATTCTCAGTCAATTGAGCCTTCATTTCTACAGCCAAAAATTTGTGGGGTGGCTTGTACCCCATTATCACATTTATATTGTCCTAATTTTTTTATTGAAACGGGTTATTACCACATGAAAAATATGGAATGCTTTTGTTGCGGCTCTGATTGAAAAGTTTTTTCCTATGGTTAACGTTGCTGCTTCTTATAGTTATTTCTTTTTTATGTTGAACCCCTTTACATAACTTTTGAATGGTCTCGAACCATTCTGAAACAAACTGAATTTAATAATTACGAATGCTTACATAATTATTTATGTTAGTATTTTTAATGGTAGATGTCCAGGGGCAGTAGTCTCTCAATTGTAACAGTGCTACAATCGCCCTGAATTTAGCTTTTGAAACTGACTCCGTGTGGCTCCATATTGTTATACAACGTAAAGCTCCTATCCTTGTACATGGAGACATGATCAATCTATCTCAAATTATATAGAAAATTATAGAGATTCTCGTGATGTATACAAAATTTTGGTCGGTTGTATGGAAAAACAGTATTAGATAATACATTGTTACCTTGGAATTTTATTTACATGATCGAATTAATGAAGAGCATGAATAAACATCAACTGGCAGACAAGGCATTTAATTACAACACAGGCAAATCTGACAACTGACTTCCACGACCAGTAGCCAAGTCTTTTCAAAACACACCCAAAAAGCGTTTCATCTGCCGCGGGCTACAACTCACCCTGCTCTCCCCAACTAAACTTTAAGGGCGTGTTCCACCAAACTCTTACCAAACATTTTTAATCAGAACCATTTGTTAAGGTTCACACAACTAGTGGAAAAAAGCCTTTAAAAAATCCGGAAAAATATATTTTTTTGTCAGGAAAACAAGAAATTATGTTGTAATATTCTCAAATTTGAATGTCCACCTTGAAATGCATTTCCATAAGCCGTGATGTTTCAGGAGTTTGGTTCCTTTTAGTAAGAATAAATCGACATTCACACATGATCATGAATCGGGCCACATGCAGCCAATTATACTATTTCCTGCCTTCTTCAGCAACTTTTCTCAACCAAGTAATCCTTGGTCTGTCCCGATGTCGGCGTCCTTGCACTTTCTGGTCTTTAGTGGAGTCGCAAGACGTGATCTGTACCTGTTGTCAGTTACATCATATAACTTGCTTTGAAAATGTATTCGTAGTTGGTGAGTAACGTAATGTCGATTACTCGCATTCGACTGAGTTTTCAATCTAATATTACTGGGAAACCTTTTTTATTTAGATGTATTAATTACAATGAAGAAAATAATAAAAGTATATAAGTAAAATATGTTGTATTTGAAATGAAGTACAAATTGGGATAGATACCATAACAATAACTCAAATAACTTTGTAGATATAAAGTACAATAGGCATAGTTATTGTATATGGTAATATTTATTTAATGACGTAATATTTATAGTGGTGCGTTCTGAGTGTCAAAACATATAAGATATTCACCCTACTTAAGCTAAGATTGGTGTATTTTTAATGACAACAAGTGGTCAAAGATAAAATTTTAAGAAGAAATAACATATCCAAAAAATAATGCTAAATTCAAAATGAACTCAATACGAATTATGACGAAATTCAATTTGACCCTAAAATAACAAACATTTCATAAATATGGGTGAAGTAGTGTGGATGTTTCATCAACAAGAGTTATATAGTAACTTTTTAGACATTTGATTCTAAGTGGAACGATTAACTCAAAATCAAAACCCTTACTTTTGTGTTTCACAATGACTAAATTTAAAATAAAAATGTTTAATTAATCTCACATTTATATATATTGTTAATAAACACGTGAGACGTGGTTAATGGTTTTAGACGAATGTGTGTAAAAGATAAACACTAAAGAGTTTTAAGAATAAATGAGCATGTAAGAATCGGTGTCTGGCAGTATACAAGGATAGAGAGGTGTGGAGAAATTATGAAGATGGTACAAGTACAGAGTTGCTGTTTTTAGAGATACGGTATATGTACAGTTTCTTGTCCACCCCGTAATGAACTGGCGTGATTAGTTATGTATATATATTACAAGTTATGTTACACACTGGGTTGAATAAGTTCTGTTCTTAACCAAGGTTGAACCATAAGAGGCTTTACGTATACAAATTTAAAAATACTATATTCGGTTCTATTTTTAAGATGATTGGCAAAATATTTAGTTCCATTTTTTCAAACATAATAATTATTTATCATACAACTCTTCGCTATTATATTTCGGGTATCGCCTTAAACTGTTAGAATATGCCTATTTAATGATTCAAGTAATAATTTAGACATAAAAATGAATGTAAACGTATTATTTTATTATTATTATTATTATTACTATTATTATTACTAACACATATAATTGAAAACTAGTTGGAATCAAAATGTAATCATTGTAAAAATAAATTAAACTAAACAATATTAATATTAAGCTTTATAATTCTTTTATAATGGATTATGGGTGAGATGGTATGTTTCTGTAATGATGATATATTGGAGTACATTAAACACTAGATGAAGCAAGGCTGAGATGGTGTAATCATGAAACGAGGATGTTGAACTACAAAGATAGTAGAGATAAAACATCTGAAATGGTTGGCTCATGTAATTAGGATGTTGGAGTACATGAGATAGTAGAGTAAGCAATACTGAGGTAGCATGGTCATGTAATGGGAATGGAAATGGAAATAATGACTAGGATTATGATAAATATGCAGTATATAGTAAAAAGACCGCAAGGATGACCAAGGAAGGAATGGGAGGAGCAGATAATAGATAATGTGCCAGAGAGATAAAAGGAATGGAAGCAAATAAATGAAGAATAATATCGGAAGGAAAAAGGAAAATAAAGACATTTTACTAAACATCTCGGGCACATGCTAATTTGATGATTATTTGATACGATACTTATATAATATAAAGGTACTGAAAGGGGAAAAAATTGGGCCAAATTTGGATTTGGTACGCTATTATATTTGATTTCACTTGCTTCTGATGAAAACAATAAACTCTAAATTCATTGTTACAGTCTCACTATAGTTGCATAGTTGAGTTAGCTTCCATACATTTGAACAAACACTATTTCGTAGGTGATGATGGACGCTCCCATCTGAAAGAAAAGAAGAGTTGTGTCAAAAATTGTTTCCAAATTCAGACATCTTATAGCTAGAACCTTGCGCTGATGTGATTATCTGTGATAATATCGGCAATGTGGATACAAGTAACATGCTACGCCCCTACCAAACAGTTTGGTCATTTAACAGAAGTCTCCGACCGAAGCATCAAGGAAGGGAATTTATTCCTCTTATCATTATTGTGAGTGTATTTAGAATGTTTAATTAGAAATAAATACAACCCTAGTACTCTCACGTCATGTCTTGTAATACACCGACAAATTTAACGCAATTAATTGTAATTAGTGCAATATTGGATTATCTCTATCATGTAATTGATCTCCCTTCAAACCTAGCTCATCTACTTACTGTGGATTCATACGTTCACCGAAAAACTAGCGCAGAACAGAAACGTGGTCACATGACTAGCTCTAAGCCAATCACAAGATTTCTGCCTTATCAGTGCGATCTGTTCCGCTAAAGTTCAACTCATCTTTACTTCACCTGCTCTGCCCGAGAATGTTCGGCACAGGAGAACCAATCAATTCTCAGAACCAACCATCTCAAATCTGTGTGCATGTGCATTTGCCAACGCATGTGCTCTGCGGCCGGAACAAACAGACAGCCTCGTTGGCTTTTGTGAGGAAATTTGAAATAACCCGTTAATGTAAATCGTGTGTCGATGTATTGGATTGTGCCACGACACAGTGTTATAATTTGGAAACATCCATCCCAAGCGTGCAAATCTGTCCCTTCCTTTTCAACTTATGAACGAATAAGGATTCATGTGTAATTTATCCGAATCCTATTACGTTTGATTCTTTAATTTCATTACTTACGCATATTACTTATAATAACCAACCTTAGACTATAGCCTTTAGTGTCTAATTTACAGAATTATGTTTATTGATGTTAAGACAAATAGTTAGTTTATATTGTGGGCAGTGCTGCTATCTAGTAACGATAGGTAACTGTAGGTCCTCCATTTCATCTCACAATCACCCTACCATTTCACATTAGCGTAAGTGCGTATAAACCGAACGGTTAGTAAGACGCGGTGCTATAATAATAATAATAATAATAATGATAGTAAGCATATATAGTTGTTTTTTCGTAGTAATGACGAAGAACGACAGAAGAGTTGGGAATGACAAAAACTGACTCTTCCAGAACGAATGATCGAGAGTGAAAAAAGAGTCGTGAAGGACAAAACACCCGACTCTTTACATAACGAATAAACGAAAGTGAAAGAGAGTCGTGAATGACGACCACTCTATAGGCTCAGCGAAGAAAGGCGGTTGGAAATAGTGCAGAGGCGATGCTTGTTAGCCAAGACTAGCTAAATCAACAAACATTGAACGGAAGCGCAAAGCGAGTAAGCAGAGATAATGATAGCGTATGAGTGAAAAGAAGAGATGTAAAGAAACATCAACTAATGCACGATGTCTCCCGTAAAGTGTCACATGGACACAAAGTAATGATCAAGGGAAAGTGAAGCGGTGGCTAATACATCCTTGCGGTAGAGTATTTAGGGTATAGGCCTATTTAATTTCATTGATATAAGTTATTGATTTAAATGTACAACTGACGTTCTACGTTTATTTTGTACAAATAATAATATAAATGTTTAGTAAAAACTGTTGACCTGTTGGTCAATGTATCAGACGCGTGTTGTAGTGTGTAATGGCGGCATGAACGACTCGCTCGCGAACCCGTTCGTTCACAGCTCCCGTTCAAGAGTCGTTCAATTTAATGACTCACTCACGAGCGACCTATAACTACTCATTTCCATCTACTTCCCTTCCCAAAAGCCGGTTCAAACGGCTACGAGGGCTGATATGGAGATGCTGCTTCGAGGGACACGTCTGTTTTAATCGATGGTGACTTCAACGCTAAGTACCCTTCATGGGGCTCTAGGATATGTGAGCTCGTGGCGGATTGATCCGCGTGTCATAGATCTACACGGCTTGGTGGCTTCCGGTCCCTCACCCCCACTCCCACTTCCCTCACAATCCCTTTGGTGTCCTGGACGTCCTTAACTTCGTTGTCTCCAAGGAATCAGAAGGCGGTTAGTGCTGAAGTCTCTAGCTGAGATAGACTCGGATCACAATCCGTTCTTGTGAACCTGGGACGCGCATCCTTCGTAGGCCCCTCGAAAAACCCTACCTTAAGCGCACTAACTGGGACAGGTTCACGAATGCGTTGAGAGAGAGTTTGGGATCCACCCCTACCTTTCGAACAGCAGCAGAAATCGATCGTGGCGCGGAGTTCATAACTTCCGCCATCAAAGGGTTGCCTAAAGCTTCGACGCTGAGGTACCGTTCTAAGAGGTGCCACACGCTTCTTTGCCTGATTCTATCCTCAGGCACGTCCGGAGAAAATCGGATGAGGGGAGCCTGGCAAATCTCGAGGGAACGGTAGACAAGGCCAATTGGAGCCGCAAAGTCCATGCGGTTCACGTGATGATCCAAGAATACCGGAACATGTCTGGGGGACAAGATTGAGAGCCTGTGCGTGCAGGACAGGTTCCTGTGGCGCATGACGAGGAACTTCGTGTGGGTCCCCGCACCAAGGCCACTATTGAGGGTCGTAACGGGGTGGCCAACTCCGACAAGGAGAAAGCCGATGCTCTCGCTGAGCATTTAGAGGCACAATTTGTATTGACTGACGATCCGCTAGACCCAGTGCACATTTCGCACTTGGCTCAGGTCATCGGTGCGGTCTCGTATAGGACCTTAGGTAAACCTGAACCGTGAACAGAAATGTCGCGGGCGTTAGCCGCTCTAAGACTAAACAAAGCCCCCGGACGCGACGGTATCAATAACGCGGTCCTCAGAAAGCTGCCCTTGGAGGTGATTAACTTCCTTGTGGAGTTATTCAACGCCGTCCTGCTCCTGAGTTACTTCCCCGAGCTCTGGACACACGCCAACGTCATCTGCTTTTATAAACCGGGTAAGGACCCGGCCCTAGCTTCATCTTACCGACCGATCAGCTTGCTCGACTGTTTGGGCAAGTTGTTCGAGAGACTTCTACTGACGAGAATGACCCGACATGTTCCCGAGGCGGGCATCTAGGTGGACGAGTAGTTCGGCTTTCGGGCGAAACACGCTACTTCTCACCAACTCATCCGACTCGTGGAGTAGGTCACGAGGAACTTCAACATCAACAGACTGACTGGTGCTGTCTTTCTCGACGTGGTAAAGGCCCTCGACCGTGTTTTGGCACGAAGGTCTCCTTTTCAAACTCCTCTACATGAAACTGCCCTTTTACCTAGTTAAGGTTGAACAATCTTATATATCCCACATCACCTTCTCTACTACCTTTGTGAATGCCACTTCCCAAGTAAGAAGCATCTGGGCTGGAGTGCCACAGGGTTTACCTGTGTGCCCGGTGCTCTTCAGTCTGTATGTGAACGACATTACTAAATCCCCAGACACCAAGTTGGCACTGTATGCGGACGACACGGCTCTAGTAGCGGAGTCGTGGTGAGGACAACTGGTGGAGAGGCGGCTCCAGACGTACCTGACACAGTTGGAGGGGTGGTTGACCAACTAAAGGACAAGTATTAACTTGGAGAAGAAAACAGCAGTGCTCTTCACATGGAAAAGAAAGTTCTAAAGGTTGACACTACCCTGGCGGTTCGGAGAACAGATCAGATGGGCGAACAGTGTTAAGTACCTGGGACTTACGCTGGACACCAGACAGACCTGGATACTATACTGCATTGAGAGACTGAACAAGGCGAGGCAAAGGCTGGGAATCCTAGGCCCACTGCTTAACAGGAGTAGCGCCCTGTCTACAAGGAATTGTCTGACACTGTACAAGCAGTTGCTCAGACCGATCCTCGACTATGCGTGTCATGCTTGGGGCCACCTGGCGTACACGTATACGAGGAGGATGCAGGCATTCCAAAGTGTGTGTCTGAGGGTCATTTTGGACGCACCTTGGTACGTTCGGAATGAGACTCTGCATCGAGACCTAGATATGCCTACCATCAAGGACCACTTCCGAAAGCTGGCGCAGTCCTTCTACGACAGACTTCCCGCTGCCACCAATCAGGGGATTGGGAATTACGTCGTCGACCCTGGAGGGTGCCATTGACATCCCAAAGCCCTGCTCGGATAAGCGAGAAGTGTCAAACAGTGGTTTGGGGGTCTCTCACCCAGCCCCCCCTAGAGTAGTGTCTCCGCACGTAACCCTGAAAACCCTTTTTCGGTTTCCCAACATACTTTTTGTATTCCCCTCACCAATATTAATAATATGTTTTTCTTGGTTTCAGAAACTTCGTGAAAAGTGACAACCCGTCTGTTGAAGGATCCGAAAACCACACGGTGTGACCAATTGGTCGGTACGTGTTACAATTTGCTCTCGTGCTTCCCTTCAGGGTGCATCAGAGCATTCTAATATGCTGTGATGTGATGTGATGTGATGTGTGTGGTGGATTACCATCACGTGCTGGATCTTAGACCAAAAACTACCTTCGCTAACAGCCTAAGTAAACCAGAACTATGACATATGTTTGAAAATCTCAGAAGAAAATGTTAGGATAAAGTATCTAAAATAATTACTAAGACTCACCGTTAGAATTAAAGAACGAGTGACGGAGAAGAAATTCATGGCCGTGAAAGAAACCGGATCAGAGGTCACGTGTTCCAATAACATTCGAACCTGGAAGAATAAACCAATAATTAAAGTTTAAACCTACAAGGATGAAATGGTCATATTTAAGAATATTTTTAGACCAGAAAAATGCCTTAGAACCAAAAAAACATTGATTTAATATGCACTCCATAACATACACAATATTGAGTTTGGCTGAGAAGTTTAATTTGTGTTTCTCCTTTTCCATGTGTTATTGTTTCTGTGCTTGAATTTAAATAAAGACCAGAGAAAAAAATATTTATAAACTCATCAGCCAAGATAACTTAAGGGGGCTGGTGTCTATAAAATTGTAAGTTGAAAGGTTTTATGTGTATAGTAATTGTATATTTTATGTTTGAAAATAATATAATTCCTAAAAAAATACAAACACAAGTTAATTGCCTAAAATGGGTTTAACTCGCTGATCAGCAACTGCTCATTTTGGGTTCACCTCGATAAGCAGATTTCTGCTCGCTTCTGGTCCCGGTCAAACCAATATAAAACAGGCTTATTACACTGATGAAGTGACCCATGAACTTAATCTCCAGAGAGAATCTCTCGGCAGGTGTAAAGTGGAGGTATTTCTAATAACCTGACCATGTCCTTGACCTCCAGAAAGAAGCTCTCAGCAGGTGTAAAGTGAAGGTATTTTATGATAGCATGACCATGTCCTTGACCTCTAGACAGAAGCTGTTGGCAGGCACAAAGTGAAGGTATCTGCTGGGCCTCTTGGCCTCGTCATGGATACCGGCAATAAGGAGGTTGACGCTGTAGGTCCTCAGCAACAAGAACCCAAACGACAGGTAGAAGTAGGCGGCTCTAAAGGTCTCGGTTGATTTCCTGGAACTAACAAATAACTCATGTCTCCACAGGTTTACTACTAGGCCAATAAATTTGGTTGGACATTTTATGTTAGGTTATACAGATTTGTTTTAAATAATCTCTACTAGATGTTTTCGTTTTACTCGTATTGTATTATCTTTCAAGTTTTAATAATTTTTTAGCACCTCGCCTTACTATCCGTTGGGTTTTTCGCCTATGTATTAATTATTCTGATGTTTTTTGGGATTAGAAAGGTGAAGGAAGGAATTATACCCACATATACGTGGAGGGAGAGTGGAAAACCATTTTGGAAAAAACTACCATCAGTACACCCGACCGAAATTCTAACCTGGATATCACCGTCCTCGGCAATCTAGTCTACTGCGAGAGTAGTGCGTTAGACCACGCGGCCACTGAAGCGGGTGTAAGTTCTCAATTAATTTGGCTAAAATTCCGAAGCCTGGAAAAAGGGTGCATTCTAAAAATAATGACTGAAATGAGGACAGGTACCAATTTTTTGTATTTAACTAGTCATATTCGGCACATGTTTATTAACTTAATTGCAAATGCACCATAAATTAAGTGATAGTAATAATAATACTTAAAAAATATTACTTCGAATAATAAAAATAATAAAAATAATAATTTTATCATTGGATTTTTTTGTTATGTATGTAATTTTAATAAAATATTACGTAAATTAAATAATGGCCAGTAATAGTTAAGGAAACTTTCTAGGTAGCTGAGATATTGCCATTCAGATGTCGCCCCTATATTATTTAATATTAATAAAACTTAAAAACAGTAGCCTACACGAGTTTGGTGTTTACTGGAATGGGCACGAAACTATTTGTTATTGCTCTGTACATATGATATATACTTGTAAATATAGATTAAATTTGAAATTTTACACTCTGAAATGTCTAAAAATCCTGATATTTTGGTTGATCATTGAGGCCGAAATGACCGGGAAACAAAAGGTATTATTATTATTACTATTATTTTTATTAGTACCGCGTCTTACTACCCGTTTGGGCTATACGCACTTAACTAATGTGTAATGGAAGGGTGATTGTGAGACGAAATGGAGGACCTACAGTTTAACGTGGAATCCGATGGTCACAATACACACATTGTATTGTCGTTTCTATTTTCTCCTCCCCGTTTGTTCTCCTACTGCCGTAGAATTCCAACCCAAATACGTTATAATCTCACCAGGTTTCTGAGGTTTATGAATTTCTGCTCAACTTTGTTTGTGCCTTAACGTTAGATATGCAAATTTAATAAAAAGACAGCTGACTACACACAGTTTCTAGGGCTGCCAACTATCTAGCATCAAACAATAATACACCACCCTTATGTAATGTATCTTTCCCGGAAGGATACTACTTTGATTTCTAGGATTTTGTATGAAAATATATGGTATGACAACATCTTATATAAGTCTACTTTCTCTTAATCTTATTGATAAAATTTCAAATCAAATTAAATAATTTAAACTCAAATATTTTTTATTAGAAAATAAAACACATATATTTATCTAGTGTGTAAAGCACTACACGGATACTCGTTTTGAACAAAAACGTTATAACCATTTAAAAGATATATATATATATATATATTTTTAATTAGTAATCGAATATTTCCCCCAAAAATAAAATATACACAATAAATACAAATAATATTTTTAGTTTCTTATAAATAAAATACTTTAATGTGAAATTTTGATACTAAAAATTTGTATACATCAATTTTGTCCAAAGAAAAATTATTTAAGGGTGGTTTAAGGAACACCGTTTAAAAAAAATGTATATCCTAATTAAAAACCCCTTCAGAAGATATTGACGATTGTGTCGTACTATTAATTTTTTAGACATACACGAGTTAAAAAGTGACTAATTAACATTTTTAATGTTTACTTTTAACAGTGTGGCTCTTAATGGTTTAAATTAAGGAACAAGTAGTGAAAATGTAGCCAGGAGGGAGGATGAGAAAACCGCATTGATTAATCACACGTGGATAAACAGTCTCCAACTTATCCGGACAAGATTCGAACCTTGAACTCCCTGTCACATGCAATCCAGTGGCCGGCCACTTAACCTAATGGTCAGCATTCTTGGATACTAATCTAGAGATCCCGGGATCGATTCCCGACTGTACCGTAGGTGGAGACCTGACCTCAGAAGATGGTTACATATCCGCAACTGCCAATTGGACAAGAACATGTCTAAAAAAAGTTTAATTGGAAATGACGTATTAGTGGAATTGACTACCGGCTCTGATAATCTGTAATTTGATTTTTTATATATTTTTTTCACCGCGAGGTCAAGACTACCTAAGCTATCCAATCATTTGTTTCCAGTTTTCCCCTCCACCCTCACTCCTCCCTCCAATTTTATGCCCTTCGTCTTGTTTTTTTTTCACCAATGCTATACTTGTACGCGCACTTTCTCAACCAACTCATTAAACCCTCCTCCCCTTTTTTTAATCCTTTCCAATGTTATCTCCTTAATTATACTTGTCTAAGCAGGAAGTCATTTCAAGGCCATGAATTCAGGGAATTCTCAGGTTTATTATACATTTATTATCATTTTATATAATAACGCTTAGGCCTGATTTCTTTCCCCATTTTTACGTCAGTCTCTCCATCTATCCAGGTGGAACAAACAGTTTCTAATGTGTCCGATTGTGGATCATTTTTGCAACCTGTACTTGAGATTCATTAAGTAAAAGTAGAAGGATTATATTTGAAACACCATATATCTATTTATTTGACAAACTATCTCGAAAATCACATATCCTATTTTTATATTTGTTGAAGTTCCATAGTAAAGATTAATTTGATTTAAACAATTTTCAGGAAATTGAACTTACTTAACCCAGAATATAATCAAATTTTTAATATAAAATTAAAACTATTCTTATAACAATATCAACATAACATCTGTTTAAAATGCAGTTAATGTAGAACACAAATAAAGTTTTCGTTTTTATCTAGTTTCGCCACTTGAGTTCTACACAAATTTTATTAGTAAGATTCTAATATATTGTTATCAGTATTCATTTTCTAATTACTTCGAGCGTGTCTACTCATTTACAAACCAATCTATATAATTAAAATGAAGAGTCCGTCTATCTGTCTTTCATGAGTATTACGCGACGTCTACTGCACGCAGACGACTTAAATTTTAAAATCATTAGCCATTGTTCAAAAACTTTTGCAACTTGAAGCAAGAATTTTGAATTTTTGACAAGATTTTTTTTTAATTCATTAAAACTGGGTCTGAAGAAATAAAACTAAGAGTTTTTTAATGTTTAAACCAAAGAAAAACGCCCGGGATGGCCACGAAATTCATTGCGTGGTTATCACAGGCAAACCTTAGTATTTCTGCTATTATATATATATGCATGCTTAAACTGTTTTGATTCCAAACTATTTATTTAAGTGGACAGTTTAGACGCGGACGAATTTAAAATTATCTTTTTTTTTTTAGACATTTGGGCTTTGGCAGTGGTAACATAGATCACGACTGTGTCCGAACTGGCCGATCGGTTCCGAGCTGACCACTTTCCACGACTGGTTGTCTCGACTCCTAAGGACTGGGTATAAACATTAAGTCAGGTCAGGTGGAAAACCCCTAGTTTTAATTGCGTGGGCAACACATGCTGTTTTATGATTGTGAAGGAGTATTTTTTTTTTGTTAAATTAAATATCTTCCTCCACTACTATTATTAAATGATCATAAAATGTAACCTAACATGCATTTATAAATACCATGCAATCAAAAAATGGCATTACTAAACGGAACCCTCCCAGTCTTATGACGACATTACTTAACTCAGAAACTGGCTTAGCAGAAAGTAGACCCTACTATATACACAGCCTTCATATATAAAATCTGGTCGAAGGCTACACATGAGGTTTTAAAATGTGATTTTATGTTTCTCTGACATTCATCATTATTGATATGTGAATATAGTGTCAGTCACTTGGGGGAGCAATTATGAACAGTAAAGATATTATTATCAGTTGATCAAAAGGATTTTACACTCGATTTTTTTCCATGTACCCTTGCCATCCGGGAGTATATTCCAATACAATAAACTTTCCAGTCATCCATAAAGCATCACATGGAGATGGCATTTTATTATAATTTTTCGAGGTAAAAAGGAAAATTTAAATAATCAAAAAGATAGTTTTGCAATTCCATTTATATTGGGGTGTTATTCAAACCCTATCATATTTACAATAAACTTTTTTTTCAATAATATATATATTTATTATTTTAGAACTTTTAACCGTTTTTGACAAATAATGCACTGAAATATTAGGAGTTTTACATTTAATACCAACCATGTTGTGGAAAGTATTATAACAGTCAATAATATTTATATTGAAATCACAGTTAATAAAATAAACTGGGCAAATACTGCAGGCTCAGTTTCTTCTGGTGGTGCTGGTAATATTGATGTTTCTAATATTTTTACATCACCATAAGAAGAGCAAAGTTTTATTTAGATAACATGTGACTTCAATCTTTTGAATCAATTAAAATAAACTGCTATGCTAAGTTGTAAGGGTGACTGAAAATATCTAAATTTAACTGCAGATACTATATGTGCAACATTTTTGTCCTCAGATTTTTCAATCTTGTTTAAGGTAAGGGCTTACAATAAATAAACTGTTTAAAGATTCCAGGAATCATTTTGTCAATGTCGTCTAAGACCCATTGCTACGAGCAAGAGAACTAGCATCATAAATCATGCATGCAATCAATGTCCGCTCGTATTATTTCAGCTTTTCTGTTTAATAATAATTCAAATTTTGTCTTCAGTTTCGTTTTTCTTTTTCTCACTGTGCCAATTTTCACTTAGAAAATCTTGTGAACAATATTTTTAAAACAAACAAGTTTGTTGTTGTTGTTGTTGTAATAATAATAACATCGCCACCATAATGTTCTATCAATTTTCATTTTACAGTTTTTGCGGGAATAAATAGAAAAACAAGATCTTGAAATATATCTCATTAAATTATATAGTTGGCTAAGCAGGAAATCATTTCAAGGCCATAGATGCAGTAAGTTTTAACGTTTGAAACAAACCTCTGATAATATTTATAATAACGTTTAAGTCTAATTTATTTACCCATTAAAGTCAATTAGTTTCACATTCCATCTGTTGAAAGGTGCGAAGCTCCAGGTGAAACAACCAGTTTCTAATGTGTCCGATCGTGGATAAGTTTTGCAACCTGTACTTGAAATTATCATTAAGTACAGTAGAAAGAGCACGTGGGTTTGAAACACTATTTATCGACTTATTTGATAAATTTTCTCGAAAATTGCATATGGAAGGCTCCTCGTAAAGAATAACTTGATTTCGACACATTATTTTTAGAAACCTGAGTCTACCTAATCTAGAATGAAGACTAATCTGTAATATAAAACTGGATTTATTTTCATAAAGGTGAGACAAACATAATATTTGTTTAAAAATGCGGTTAATGTAAAACACAAAAACAAGTTTTTGTTTTTATTTAATTTCCCCATTTGAGTTATATATATATATATAATAAAATTATAATGTGTTATTATCAGTATTAATTTTTTAACTAATTCGGACGTGTCTACTCCTTTACAATCCAATCTATATAATTAAAATGAATAATATGTCTGTCATGAGTATTTTCTTAGACCTACCGAAAGCAGAAGTCTACATTTTAAAATCAGTAGCCTTTGTGCACAAACATGTACACCTAGAAGCAGGATTTTCATATTTTTGACTATATATTTTTTTAAATATATAAAAAACTAGGTCGGAATAAATAAATTGAAGAGTTTTTTTTTCTATTTGAAGCAAATATTTGCCCGGTGTAGCCAATAAATTCATTGCCTGGCAAAGCCGGATACTTCTGCTAATTTATATATATATATATATATATGTATATATATATATATATATGTATATATATATATATATATATATATATATATATATATATATATATATATATATATATATATATATATATATATATGTATATATATATATATATATCCCAGTATAAGCTAGTCAAAGCTTGGGTCAAAATAAAACCATTCAATTTATTACAACTCTATAATACTCTCAACATAGTATCGTCCATCTCAACTTGTTTTATATCCACTATTAAGGCCGTTGTAAGCCGGAAGCCTGAGATATGTATAATTTGACGGGGATTGTAAACTTTGGTTTCAGCCGACCGAACCTCACGGAACCGTGTAGATAGGGATGTGGTATCGAAATAAAAGTATCGATACTGTACTCATTTAAACTATCGGAAGAAAAATATCGATGCCGTACTAGTATCGAAAAAAAAGTATTGATAACAGTAAGTATCGGTATCGAAATTTTAATTTGGAAATATGTTTTATCTAGTATTAATAATCTTTTACCCGCTTCGGTGTCCGCGTGGTCAAACGCGCTAGCCTCATGTTGGATTATACTGCCAAAGACAGGGAGATCGGGGATCGATCTCGGTCGGGTTCACTGAGGATTGATTTCCTTAAATAGTCTTTCACTCTCTCATCACGCAAATACGGGTGTATTTCATCTAAATTAATCCTTTCCAATCCCTAACTATTAGTGTAATTATTACATAGGCGTATAACCTGAACAGGTAGTAAGATGTGGTGTCACAAAAAAAAAAACTTTTGCATCATCACTGTATTTTCATTTTTATTTAAACACTGAAAATTATAATGGTTTTAATACTTTAAAACCCTTTATCTGCGATAATCTAATATATCCGATCTCAGAATTATAGCCATCGACTGCGGAATCGACTTTACCCCACGACGTGTAAACTTTATCTACCTTTGCTGCGACAATCGGAAATAGGCACAAGATTGTTAGAAGGCTGAATTTTTCATACTAGCATGCCAGTGTGCCTCTGACATCTGGTGTTAGTTTAGAGAACTGTCAATTACCAGCTGCTAAATCATAACAATAGATAGCGCTTGTTTCCTTCGGCATTTCACTACTTGTAGCACACGTGCAATATTTATGTGACAGGAAACATTGTTGAGAGATTTATTAGTGTAGTATGTGTGATATTTACCCGGTTATTTGATGTTATTAAAATTTAATTTATGATTTATGAATTTGTGCCATGTGAAGTTTAATAAATAAAATATTTTGTTAATATGGCTATTGTAAAATTCAATAATTCAGTGAGTTTTAAAAAATATTTTATTTTATAACATCCCCGTTTTATTTGGGTGCCCCATAGCCCACCCTAACTACAACAATACCCTGCACCATAGGGACTTACATGGTTGGGATGGACCCTGAGCGGGAGGGTTGGAATAGGTGGTCGTGGGGAGTGAGACTCGAGTGTTAGTTCAATAATTTATATTTATTAATTGGTTCAGGTGACTAATCTACTACATAAGTAAACGGGTTATATCTCCCATGATGCACGATAACGGGACTCGCAAAACTTCCTATAGACCCAAAGATCGACCCTCCGGTGGGAACCAACACACGATGTTTCCTGGTTTTCTAGATTCTGCGCGGCCCACGGATCTTTTAAGGAACCAACACACAATGCGGCCTGGTTTGTGATTCTGTGCGGCCCACGGACATTTTGAGGAACCAACACACAATGTGGCCAGGTTTGTGATTCTGTGCGGCCCAAGGACCTTTTGAGGAACCAACACACAATGTGGCCAGGTTTGTGATTCTGTGCGGCCCAAGGACCTTTTGAGGAACCAACACACAATGTGGCCAGGTTTGTGATTCTGTGCGGCCCAAGGACCTTTTGAGGAACCAACACACAATGCGACCTGGTTTGTGATTCTGTGCGGCCCACGGACATTTTGAGGAACCAACACACAATGTGGCCAGGTTTGTGATTCTGTGCGGCCCAAGGACCTTTTGAGGAACCAACACACAATGCGGCCTGGTTTGTGATTCTGTGCGGCCCACGGACATTTTGAGGAACCAACACACAATGTGGCCAGGTTTGTGATTCTATGCGGCCCAAGGACCTTTTGAGGAACCAACACACAATGCGGCCTGGTTTGTGATTCTGTGCGGCCCACGGACATTTTGAGGAACCAACACACAATGCGGCCTGGTTTGTGATTCTGTGCGGCCCACGGACATTTTGAGGAACCAACACACAATGTGGCCAGGTTTGTGATTCTGTGCGGCCCAAGGACCTTTTGAGGAACCAACACACAATGCGGCCTGGTTTGTGATTCTGTGCGGCCCACGGACATTTTGAGGAACCAACACACAATGTGGCCTGGTTTGTGATTCTGTGCGGCCCAAGGACCTTTTGAGGAACCAACACACAATGTGGCCAGGTTTGTGATTCTGTGCGGCCCACGGACATTTTGAGGAACCAACACACAATGTGGCCAGGTTTGTGATTCTGTGCGGCCCACGGACATTTTGAGGAACCAACACACAATGTGGCCAGGTTTGTGATTCTGTGCGGCCCAAGGACCTTTTGAGGAACCAACACACAATGTGGCCAGGTTTGTGATTCTGCGCGGCCCACGGACCTTTTGAGGAACCAACACACAATGTGGCCAGGTTTGTGATTCTCTGTGGCCCACGGAAATTTTAAGGAACCAACACACAATGTGGCCAGGTTTGTGATTCTGTGCGGCCCACGGACATTTTGAGGAACCAACACACAATGTGGCCTGGTTCGTGATTCAGTGCGGCCCACAGACCTTTTGAGGAACAAACACACAATGTGGCCTGGTTCATATTTTTTACAAACATTAGAGATTCTGACATCTGGAAATTGGTCATTATTTGGTGAAATCTAGCTATTGAGTTTGGTGTACCAAATTTTACTTGTTAACTAATCAAAGATTAATTCCTAAAAATGGTTAAATTTGCCCACCGAATATGTGCATTATCTCTCAGTACACAAGTGTGTGTTTTTGCACATGAAAAAAAGAAAAAAAACACCCGTGAGATTAGATTTACCGATACGTATTTTATCATCTATTTTGACAGTGACTTCAACAATAGATCCAAAGCCACTCACACAACTGATGCAAACATAAAGTTTTAAATATTTGTTTGAAAAATATGAAATTAGTCTTAACATTTTATATAATATTAGTTTTATGTTTGTAAGAGTAAAGATTTTTAAATTTTTATTTTTCCACTAAAGAGGTTGACAATGTTTAACTTCTGAAATGTGGCTCCCTCATAATCTTCATTGTTCAATGAAGACCTAATGGAGAGACGAGTCTGTCACGCTTGATTTGGAGATGTGGTATCGATAGAAAAGTATCGATATAGTACTCGAAGCCCACTTTGATGGTCCTTACTGGTCCTCTTTGGCGGTCCTAACTGACCCTCTTTGGTGGTACTTACAGGCCCTCTTTGGTGATCCTTACTTGGCCACTTTGGTGGTCCTTACTTGACCACTTTGGTGGTCCTTACTGGCCCTATTTGGTGGTACTAGCTGGCCCTATTTGCTGGTCCTAACTTGCCCACTTTGGTGGTCCTAGCTGGCCCTCTTTGCCGGTCCTTACTGGCCCACTTTGATGGTCCTAGCTGGCCATCTTTCGTGGTCCTTACTTTTCTCCTTTGGTTGTCCTTACCGGCAAACTTTGTTAGCTCTTGCTAGCTTATTTCGGTGGTCCTTACTGGTCCATTTGGTTGGTCCTTAACAACCCACTTTGACTTACTGGAGGCTATTGAAGAGCTGGTAGCAGATGAGGTACACGTCTATGCTGATAGAGACGAGGACAAGCTTAGACAAGTGACTGTCGATTTCCGCCACCAGGTTGGACAATCGATTGTAGTCCTGGAGGATGCGACGCCAGTAAGATGCTGGAGTCACCTGCAAAAAAAAAAAAAAAAAAAAAAAAAAATCACTGTATACGTAGTCTAGTACATAACGTCCTCCTAGCTAATAGGGTTAGATTACTGGCATTCGGTTACATGAGAACAAATAATGGAAATGAACAAAGTAAACAATATTGAACAACGTGGAAAAAATAAAGAATTGAAAGTAAATGCCAATTAATATTGCAACCTTCCTTGCCCTTCTTAAGGCCCTTGGCCCTGTCGAGTGCAAGTCTGAAACCTATTTTGTGGGATGGTGGGTGGGAGGGGGAAAGACTTGGCGTGGCTTCACAACCTACCAAAGTATCCTTCCGCGCCAACAAGAACAGATGGATCACGGAAACCGTAAATGGTGCTAGCTACCGGACATGTCTTGTGGAAAAATCATACGTTTGGAAATGTAAGTTTTCTCGAGAACGAGTGAAATTTTTATGTTAATATTTTCAACACCCCTTCTAAGATAATGTATCGATGTTTATTAATTGTTACATTTTCTTATTTTTTGTTATGAAGCCGGCTGTTTTCTGTTGAAAAATATCAATTTAATCGATATTTGATCACTGTTAAAATTATAGAGGAGGTGTGTACATAAAAAGTATAACTTAATCAACATGCTTCTATTCTTGAACAAACAATATCCGTTTCCGAAAAGAAAATTGGAAAACAATAAAAATTCTCGAAGTTAACCGTTTGTTCCCATGGTTCTGCATTTCCACGCCAAATGAAAAGGGCCAATCACCTTAACATGGCTAGAAATAAAATTCCAATCATGCAATGTTTCTCAAATGGTTGTATTTATAACCCCCAAGTTTAGGCGAAGGATTTCGGTGGGAACGCAGCGACCCACTCAGTTTTATTAATGACTTTGCACGAGAGAAATGTTTCTAGTTTGAAGATTGTACGTCGAAGGTAGTCCATTTTAAAATTTTAAAATTCAGCCTTCTAGGTACACATGTTCGTGCATAGGTGCTACTAAAATTTACATTTCAGATATCTCAGAGCAGTAGATATTACACAATTCTCTTGACAGACAAACAAATTCTAAATTTTTCATTAATACCAATAAACTATAAATTTGTTTGATAAAATTAGTCTCTAAGTCTAATAAATATGTTTCAAAAAGGTTTAGTATTTTTAATTATTATTATTATTATTATTATTATTATTATTATTATTATTATTATTATTATTATTATTATTATTATTATTATTATTATCACCGCGTCCTACTACCCGTTCGGGTTATACGCACTTACGCTAACGTATAATGGTAGGGTGATTGTGAGATGAAATCGAGGACCTACAGTTTAACGTGGGATCCGAACCACGGTGGAGGTCTGGCATTCCTCACATTCACAAGTTGTGATTAATACACGTCTTGTCAGAGGTGAAGGAAGGGTTTGGCAATCAGATAAATCTGTGCCGGGACCGAGGATTGAACCCCGGACCCCTAGCGCAGAAGTCCGACACCTTACCGCTAGACCACCAGGTCACCTAATTTTTTTTTTTTTAAATTTATTGGAGGCTTTGTTTGGCTATAGCTATCTTGTCATATTCATAGCAATATAATTATTACATGTTCTTTTATATAAATACTCTTCTTTGTATCGAAACTAGCCGGTGTTCAGCTCCTGACTGTGTTTGGAATCGTGTTTAATAACATCTTGTTCGATTAGTTCTAAAAGTTCACTAAACATTTCGTAACTCATACGAAAGTATTGAAAAAAAAAATTGTTTCCCATATCAATTGAGGAAATATTAAGTGGTATTCCCCCTCTCTCTAACGTGTTGCATTTATGTTGTGTACCCAAAGTCTTTTTGAGGGTGATTCTTCCTCCTCTTCATTGGCAGCAAGGGTCAGAGCAACCACCATTGCCTCCCCTTCACTGCTGCTGTCAATCAACTTCAATTCAAATATATGTACCCTCTTTGGATAGTTACGACTGACAAAAATTCCGAACAAGTGTGCGGAAAGAACTCGTTTCCGTTCGTAGGGTTCCGGTTCACAACGTTCCAATCTGTTCCGATCCGATTGGATGTGCGGCAAGCTCATTTTCTTCACTGCTTCTTACTGCCCGAGCGTGTTCTACGCAATATTAACTACTCTAACGTGCTAAGAGTCATTCATAAATCATGTGCCGTTTTATCTTACCTTTCATTACTATCGCACCCCTAGCCCTCTCACATCCTGTATGTAGCACCAAGTAGACATTAGAGCACCCTCCTTCCCCGAGTAGATATTAGAACACCCTCCTCCCTAAGTAAACATTAGAACACCCTCCTTCCCCAAGTAGACATTAGAGCACCCTCCTTCCCTAAGTAGACATTAGAGCACCCTCCTTCCCCAAGTAGACATTAGAGCACCCTCCTTCCCCAAGTAGACATTAGAGCACCTCCTTCCCCAAGTAGACATTAGAACACCCTCCTTCCCCAAGTAGACATTAGAGCACCCTCCTTCCCTAAGTAGACATTAGAGCACCCTCCTTCCCTAAGTAGACATTAGAGCACCCTCCTTCCCCAAGTAGACATTAGAGCACCCTCCTTCCCCAAGTAGACATTAGAGCACCTCCTTCCCCAAGTAGACATTAGAACACCCTCCTTCCCCAAGTAGACATTAGAGCACCCTCCTTCCCCAAGTAGACATTAGAGCACCCTCCTTCCCTAAGTAGACATTAGAGCACCCTCCTTCCCCAAGTAGACATTAGAGCACCCTCCTTCCCCAAGTAGACATTAGAGCACCTCCTTCCCCAAGTAGACATTAGAACACCCTCCTTCCCCAAGTAGACATTAGAGCACCCTCCTTCCCCAAGTAGACATTAGAGCACCCTCCTTCCCTAAGTAAACATTAGAACACCCTCCTTCCCCGAGTAAACATTAGAGCACCCTCCTTCTCCAAGTAGACATTAGAACACCTTCCTTCCCCAAGTAGACATTAGAACACCCTCCTTCCCCGAGTAGACATTATAGCACCCTCCTCCCTAAGTAAACATTAGAACACCCTCCTTCCCCAAGTAGACATTAGAATACCATCCTTCCCCAAGTAGACATTAGAATACCATCCTTCCCCAAGTAGACATTAGAGCACCCTCCTCCCTAAGTAAACATTAGAACACCCTCCTTCCCAAGTAGACATTAGAACACCATCCTTCCCCAAGTAGACATTAGAGCACCCTCCTCCCTAAGTAAACATTAGAACACCCTCCTTCTCCAAGTAGACATTAGAACACCCTCCTTCCCTAAGTAGACATTAGAGCACCCTCCTTCTCCAAGTAGACATTAGAACACCATCCTTCCCCAAGTAGACATTAGAACACCATCCTTCCCCAAGTAGACATTAGAACACCATCCTTCCCCAAGTAGACATTAGAACACCATCCTTTCCCAAGTAGACATTAGAACACCATCCTTCCCCAAGTAGACATTAGAACACCATCCTCCCCCAAGTAGACATTAGAACACCCTCCTTCCCCAAGTAGACATTAGAACACCCTCCTTCCCCAAGTAGACATTAGAGCACCCTCCTCCCTAAGTAAACATTAGAACACCCTCCTTCCCTAAGTAGACATTAGAACACCATCCTTCCCCCCTATCACAGCCGGACTTACATTTTGACTCCTTGTTATTTTACCCCAAACATTGTCAGGACCATTTTAGTTCACGGAGCTACGTGCTGGGAGCACTAACTTGCATCCGGTTATAGGGGAGACCGGGGCTGATTGTAACAGGGGCAGGTTGTAACAGTAACGATAGTTCCGCCATTGTTCGCTTGAGTGACTTGTCAGTTTGCTCACAATAGCACTCGTGAAAGCTTTCAGTTTGAGTTGTGACTCTATGAGAATCGGACGTCTGTACGAGCCGCAAGAGAAAAACAAACATTTTTATATAAGGTAAGAAAATATTTTTCAATAGACTTTTACCTCTATTCTTAGTAATTTACATTGTTTTGTAAAACTTTTTTCAGCACACACTACTCTTTGTAGTTTTGGCTTTCAGAATATGTCCTTAGCCTTTCTGTTAAAATATGGTTAGCCAACATAAATTAATAATTCATTTAATAGCATCATGTGGGGTAGGTTGTAACACCAAGTTTAGTCTGTTATAACCAACCCTGTTGCTTGTTACAAGCTGCCCCGCTTGTTTTGTTTCGAAATTTCGAGTGCTATTAATGTCCTATGAAATTTTACAGTACCATTTATATAATCACATTTAATACTACTTCCAAGTATAAAAAAATACTGGTGATTTTTTCACTGTATTTCCGTTTAGCTACTAAAGAGCTATGAATAAAATAATAAAACATAGAATGTAATTTCAGATGCGGAACTACAAGAGGAAGTCTGATCGAGGTAACACTGATGTTGATGTGTTGGAGAGAGCAGCTCAGCTTGTGAGAGAGGGAACATCCATCAGACAATCTGCAAAATGTTATGACATCTGCCATGTAACCCTTACAAGATACATCGCAAGGAAAAATAAACGTAAACTGTGAAACTACAATATAATTATATCATATTTATAAATCAACTATATTCGACTAAATCCCTCATTTTAATTTTTTTTGACTGGTAGAAATTTGAATTCTGAATAAAAAGAAAAATCTAAATCAAGCTTAAAAATAATGTAGGTGAAAAAGATTAACCATTATTAATTTGTTAATTCTCTTTTTTATATAATATTTAGAAAACATTAATTTCCCGAATGTAATTTGCAGTTTTCTCCTAATTAGCCAACCGAACGTGTACTGACTTAGTTTGTGTCTTGTTTCAGGAGCAAATGAACCTAATCCTGATCCTCAAGTGGACTGGAAGCCTCTGGCTGGTTATTATGGAAATAGGCAGGTTTTCACTCCAATGCAGGAGACTGCTCTTGTTACTTACATCAAAACTTGCTCGGATATTTATTTTGGACTCACGCCACGCGATTTGCGATGTATTGCCTATCTGTGTGGGAAGCACTACAATGTTACGATGCCAAAAACCTGGAGTGACAATGAAACAGCTGGTGCAGACTGGCTCTCATCATTTTTAAAGCGTCATCCATCATTATCTATTCGAACTCCGGAGGCTACTAGTATAGGCCGAGCATCCAGCTTCAACCGTGCCAATGTTTCAAAGTTTTTTGATAAACTTTCTGAAGTTTACGATAGGTATTCATTCACTGCAAATGATGTTTGGAACATGGACGAGACCGGAGTCACCACTGTTCAAAATCCCTCAAAAATTATTGCAAGAAAAGGTATCAAACAAATAGGAGCTATGACTTCAGCTGAAAGAGGACAATTTGTTACGTTAACCGTTGCTGTTAATGCTGCTGGAAATGCTATTCCTCCAATGTTCATCTTTCCCAGGGTAAGATTTTATGACCACTTCATCAGAGATGGTCCAACAGGTGGCATAGGTACTGGAAATAAGTCTGGATGGACAACAGACACAGAATTTCTGATTTTTCTGAATCATTTTGTTGATTGTGTTCGTCCATCTCAAGAGAGGCCTGTCCTTCTTCTCCTAGACAACCATCAGTCACATTTAGCGCCAAAATGTCTTGATTTTGCTAAAACTAATGGGGTTGTAATGCTTTCCTTTCCCCCTCATTGCACTCATCGCCTCCAGCCACTAGATCGAAGTGTTTTCGGACCACTTAAAAGACAAATAAACATAGCAATGGATGCTTGGATTAGAAATAACAAGACCCCGGATGGTACCGTTAGGCATATGACAATATTCCATATCCCATCCGTTTAAAAAGTAGCATTTCCGATTGCCACAACACCAACAAATATTCAACATGGATTCCAAAAATGTGGAATATTTCCTTTTAATAGGGAAGTATTTCAGGATGCAGACTTCTCCCCCTCATTTGTGACGGACAGGCCAAATCCCGAGTCAGCACCAGATCTACGCAATGAGGCATCTCCTGGAAGATCATTAGTTCTGGACAAACCCATCACACCAATTTCTGGTTCAACTAGAACCAATACGATTTCTATTAATCCGGTAGGAGTTGCTGGTCCATCCAGGGCCAATAATATCTCCCAAAATATGGCCAAGTTTTCCCCGGAGCTAGTTCAGCCACTTCCAAAATCAGCTCCAAGAAAAACAAAGGGTGGGAGAAAAACCAGGAAAAGTGCCATTTTGACAGATACTCCAGAGAAGAACGCACTTGAGGAAGAATATGAAAAACGACAAAAAAAGGGAGCGGTTAAGAGGAAGATAAAACTTATTAGTCCAAAGAAAGCTAGGACCAAAACGTCTGCAAAGAATAAATTAGATCAAGGAAGCTCATCAGAAGAAGAGAGTGAATGTTTCTGTTTAGTATGCTTGGAACCATTCTTTTCCAGTAAACCAGGTGAGGAGTGGGTTCGCTGTTTGGACTGTCAGCTGTGGTCACATTTTTCTTGTGCAAAGAAATCAAAAATGTACATTTGTCACAATTGCCAGTCAGATGGACTCTCGGATTAAGCTTTGATTCTGTGTTTTATTTTGTAGCCATACTCATTATACCCTAAACAATGTTAGATTAGGATGTTTGTAATTTTTATATTTTTATAATCAAAATACACCTTAAATATTAATTAATTAAAACGATTTCCAATGAAAAAGTGATTTTCTGATAATACAAATTTCCTGTAACAACCAACCCCAAAGTCTGTTACAACCTACCCCGAGCCGGGGCTGGTTGTAACACATTACATCATAGAGGTTTTTAATTTATAGTGCAATATTAGCTTTATTAATAATGTTTAAAAAAATGTATTATGAAAGAACAGAGTTTACTTTATTCATGTGCATTGCCAAATCTTTTCTTATACATTGTAGGGGATGCAAAAAAAAATAGTAAGTAAAAATTGTTACAACCAGCCCCGGTCTCCCCTACCCTCATTAGATTGACATTGTGTGCACGCGGATTGAACGTAACACCCGTTTGGTCTTGGACGAGGAGGCTAGGGTTCAAATCCCGACAAAGTATGTTGGGATTGTCATTCCTAATTGGTTATCCGCTTTACCTTCACGCAAATGGAGGAACATTTCCTCTAAACTTCACCTAACTCACACCTACACCCAAATGGTGGAATTCGAGTAGTAAGAAGCAGTGCAAGAAAAAAAGGTCTTTGCAACGGTGAAAAAAAAAAACCCATCTTAAACTTGTTTATGTGCATCGTTATACAAGTTAGTGTATTAAACATGTGCAACTTTCCTGAGGCCTAGACTGCCACATAATTCAAAGCTGATGGTGACATCAAATGTCTATAAATAATATTAAGCATCAGTAAAATATACACCCGCCTCAGTGGCGTAGTTGGCTAACACGCTGGTTGTTGTTGAACATATTATTACAGTTTCCAGCCTTGGTCGGTTTTTTATTAAAGTCATATATTTTCCACCACCGGCTTGCTAGGCCTGTCGTATGCCTTATAATATATCTTAAGACTAGGACAGGAACAACATCCAGTCCCCGACCGTTAATTCATCACTGTGAAAGGGTAAACCTACATTTTACCAATGATAAATTTTTCGGCCATGCTGGAAATCAAACCCGGGACCGTTAGCTCAGTATGCAAACACGCTACTGAGCTAAGGTGTCGGATATGGCAAATAATATTAATGACAATTTTATTTCTCAAATTTTTATAAACCTTTTAAATAACAAATATTTTCTATTTTCTTAAATGTTTCATGTTTTTAATAAAATTTTTAAACGTAATAAACATTTTAATTAAGTTTTGACTACTATCTCTTTTTATTATTGACTACAACTTAATGTTTACGAGTTTAGCGGTAAATTTGTCTACTGTTTCAATATGTATTTACTATCACAATTTGTGAATGTGTGGAATGCCAGGCCTCCACCGTGGTTCGGATCCCACGTTAAACTGTCGGTCCTCCATTTTCATCTCACAATCACCCTACCATCACACATTAGCGTAAGTGCGTAGGCTATAACCCGAACGGGTAGTAAGACGCGGTGTTAATAGTAGTAGTAATAATAATAAAAATAATAATAAAAATAACAATAATAATTATTATTATTATTATCATCATGTATTTATTAATCCTTTACACTCGTTTTTATTATAACATTTGTGTTGTTGATTATAATTACGTTCAAACATTAAGAATTTAACAGTACATCAGAACAATAACCAAAATATATTCTAAAATTACTACTTGAGTAATATCATTATTGTTTGATCCTTTCTTTTTTTCAAAACTGAGTCTTACTAACTGTTCAGGTTACACGTAAATGTAATAGACAAATATTACTCTCTTAAGCTAGGAAAAAGGAAGGTTGAATTTAGAGTAAGTGTACCCGCATTTGCGTGGAGGGAGAATAAAACAAATTTGGTATAAAAACACTTATCAACCTCGACCGGGATTTGAACACTGAACTCCCAGTTATCGTCAAGCTAATCTAACACAAGAATGACGCCCTAGACCATGCGGACACTAAGGCAGATGTTTGCTCTGTTAATATATGTCAAGATGATGGCTACTGCCCTGCAGCTTTGAAACGAGATATAATCTCACCAATTTATTTCAGGCTCAAGGTCGATATCCATAGGCTGAATACTAAAATGCTCTCCTTAAAACATGCAGATGTTAAAAATAAAACTAGACAATACCTGAGATTTAAAAAAAAATTACAGCAAAAATCTAGATCGGCGTGTAGCACACGCTATTTTCCCTGAATTGGTTCTTGAAGGAGTTTTTTTTTTTTAAGACGGTGCTCATATTATTGTGTAAGTCTAACTCTACTGATAGAAGTCCTCCTTGGTCAAAGTCAAACACTTCGGGTGTTGGACTCCACGTGATGAGAAAACCAGAAGCAAGGTAATAATTATAGTCGCGGTAAAAAACTTCTAGAGCAATTATATACGTGTAAATATACATTACATGAGCACTCGTATAGTTTGTGGGAAGACCAGCTGGTATGTAATCTTGCCCAGGGGAAGCCCTAATATACTTCTTCTTATTATTATTATTAGCACCGCGTCTCACTACCCTTTCGGGTTATACGCATTTACGCTAATGTGTAATGGTAGGGTGATTGTGAGATGAAATGGAGGACCTACAGTTTAACGTGGGATCCGAACCACGGTGGAGGCCTTGCATTCCACATATTCACAAGTTGTGATTAATACACGTCTTGTCAGAGGTGAAGGAAGGGTTTGGCAATCAGATAAATCTGAGCCGGGACCGAGGATTGAACCCCGGACCCCCAGCACAGAAGTCTGGTACCTTACCCCTAGACCGCCCGGTCACCCAGTTCCGAATATACTAATCGTAAATCCTTTCCGTGGAGGCTCTTTCCATGTCCCGATGAGATGAGGTGATGGTGATAGTGAATATTAAGGTGTGGAACCAGTGGAAACACTAAATTATTATATTATTACTATATATTAATTATTATTATTATTATTATTATATTATTAATTATTATTATATATTATTATTATGCACCGCGTCTTACTACCCGTTCGGGTTATATGCACTTACGCTAATGTGTAATGGTAGGGTGATTGTGAGATGAAATGGAGGACCTACAGTTTAACGTGGGATCCGAACCACGGTGGAGGCCTTGCATTCCACATATTCACAAGTTGTGATTAATACACGTCTTGTCAGAGGTGAAAGAAGGGTTTGGCAATCAGATAAATCTGTGCCGGGACCGAGGATTGAACCCCGGACCCCAGCACAGAAGTCCGACACCTTATCCCTAGACCACCAGGTCACCTGGAAACACTAAAAACATAACTCAAGCCTAATTGACCAAATCTTGTTGACGTAGGGACAGTTCTCCTTTTTATAACAATATCCATGTTACCAGCCGGGAATTAGACCCGGGACCCTAGGTTGGTAGCCAGGGGCTGGTGTAGAGCAATCTAATCAATATATTTAAAGATTCCAAGTTTGACTAAATCTCCCTTCGTTAATCTTACATATATTTTAATTTGATAACAATCTGCCAAAAATCACATCTGAAGGAAATCACGGCTTGATAAGAAAGACGACTGAGTGAACACACGTACAAGAAGAGCCAACCTCATCTAGTATTATTTGCTGGTAATGGGGAGGTCAGGGGTTCGGATACCACCCGGATGTACGTGGGTTGATTTCTACCAACACTTTTTTATTTTGCAACACATATTGTAACCCTCTAGGGCTATAAGCATATGTACTAATTACGCGAGTGAGTTAGGGTGGAGAAATTTTTAAATTTAGAGGACTAGTACTCACATCTGCGTGGAGGGAGGAAATCCGTTTAGGAAAAAACACCCTCAGTACAATCGACCGGTATTCTAACCACAATTTCCACATCATCGGACTAAATGATCTTGACTTTAAGAACGTTTGCCCGATGATGCGGAGAAGTTATATCAAATTTGACATGTTCCAAAATAAAAATAAAAGTCACAAGTTGTTATTAATTAAAGTAATTGGTTATGAAATCCTTTTTTTTATAAAAGTTTTAACTTGGATCGAGGTCTGCTATACCTTTCCTACGATCGTCCTTAGATGCTCGTTGAACATCCGGAACCTTTCGGTCACAACTGCGCTGACCAGCATGAGGAATAGGTCAACGAAGTTCCAACAGATGGTGGCCTGGAGGCCTGCGAAAAGGGCCAACACCCCTTTCCAGTTGGAGAAACTCGTCAACTTGAAGACGTGCGGGTAGTTGCCGAGACACAGCCTCCTGAACACCCCCTCAGAGCCCCCATAGTCCTCCTCCACGGTTGACTTGTAGTTGGACAATTCCGCCGCTGCGTGCTCCACTGGAACGTTTAATTTAGTTCACTGGTTAGTTTGTAAGTCGTGTGCTGATTGAACCTGGTATTTTTTTGGTTATTTTGTTAAAGTGAACTTACCCAAGGCACTAATAAGAACGACTACAGTGATTACTCGAAGTTTCCGACTTAGATTAGTTGGGTAGTTGTATGTACTCATCGAAGTTTCAAGTTCATCCCATTTAAGTGTCAAATCTGGCCATTTCTTGGCCAACCGTAAGAACAGCAGACTCGCCAGGAAGTTCGAGAGATAGAACATGGTCTGATCTGAAACATTGTCGAGAGTTGGAGGTCAACCAAATCCCTGCTGACCACTCGTATACTGGTTGACTCCCCATTATAAATACGTACCTAAACCTTGGTGCATTACAAATTAATCCGCGCGAACGCTAAAATAAAACTCCAATGGGATCAGAAAAAGGGCATCAAACGCTAATTACATTTTAGAGTGAAATTACTTTAAAGTAGTTATGATCAAAATATGTAGTGATATGTCAGACCTACTTCGGTGGTAGCATAATCTAAGGCGTTATTTTCACAATAGATTGGATTACCATGGACAGGATGTTTGAAACCTTGTCGAATGTTCGTAAGGTGGGATTGAAAGGGATGCCAGAAAATGCCAGTGTTTATGCCATTTTTACGGCAAAACTTATTTTTCTTGTCAAAATAAATAAAATATTGCCCCAGTACAATCATATAATTTAATTTTCTTCACATTGTGACTTCAAAATTTCCTGAATATCTGTCAAGGTTGTTCTGAAATTTAATGACAACTTTTTCTCTTTATTTAAAAAGTTTGTTAGATAATGCTGCTATGCTTATGACAGATATTCAACAACTGTTGATATCAACATGTTAAGAAGATTAAACTCCATGTTTGTACTAGAACAATATTGCATTAATTTTGACCAAAACAATGTTTTGCCATAAAAATTGCACAAACACTGGCCTATTCCCCTTCCATCCCACCTTAAGATGGACTCCTACTAGAGGCAAGGCGTTGAAAGGCATGACAAGGAAAAAATTTCCTCTTGAGAAAAAAGATGTGTGCGTGATGCCCGCTACAATAGAGGCAAGCCGCGGCAAGCGTCGTTACCAGAATAGTCTCAGGACTTCTGGAGACGCTGTGTCCTGCCGCGATTTGCCTCTAGTAGGCGGAAGAGCGAAGGAACAAGGCGTGTTAATATTTGAATCGGAACATTCCGTAAGTTTTCGGGAGGTCTCGAGTAGCTCGCTACGTGTTGAGTTCAGTTCCAGGAGCCAACAATTGGGGCGGGACGAATTAGTTAATTCCTTTTTTCTGGAATATTTAATACTTTTCTTTCTGCTTTTCATGAGGTTTAGAAAAAGGTGATGATGATCACCAAGTACAGCTCTTTTGGTTCTGGTTTCATCTCATGGACACACGTCCTAACCTCTTGAGTTTTCTCTTACACCTGAGCTCAGAGATCAAACAGAAACACTTCATCCTCAGACTCATTGTTAGACATGTACTCGCCACATTAAAATTGGCACTGCCTCAGGAACCAAGAAACAAAGTCCGCACCTCATTCGCTGCAATGTCTTGACGCGCCATTCCACGTCTATGTGGGCAAACACCCACTCTCGTGTTGTATCGGATTTTCGGTAACGGGGATATTACTGTGTGAACCTCGATCGGGTATACTAAGTTTGGATTTTTCCCAAATTGTGTTCCACTATACCTCCATGTAAATGTGGCTAGGCCACAGACAAGCAAGAAACAGACTCTCAACTTTACGGGGGTTTTGCTGTGCTCCTTTTGCCAGCTTGAGTCCTTCAACACTGGGCTTCGCTAGTGTCACTGCTGGGTGAGGATAGGACTAACCGCAGCGATCCTAGTGGGGAAAGACTCAAGCTGCCAAAAGGAGCACAACCATTCTAACATAGAGGTTGAGTGTCTGGGTATATTATTTGTCTGTGGGCTAAGCTTACATTTCCTTTGAATTTAACCTTTTTAACTCTTACCACATTTGTGCTCGCATGAAACCGAACGCTTAGTGAGACGTGGTGACGAAATAAAAATAATGTTAAACGGAAAGACAAAATATACCAATCTTTGGATTGTTCCTGAAATTGAACCCGTAGCCCTTAGTTTAGAGCGAAACGATTTCATACTGACTTGATCTAAGTGCTGATAACAAGTTAGTCAAAGTAAGTTAAGGTATCGAATTATTCCAGATGATATAGACTATAGTAGGTTAAGTAAGATCAATCTTGTGGTCTCACCTGTGTTAGCAAATTGAACTCCATATTTGAGATGTCTGGCCAAACAGAACATCAGCATAACAGACGATGACGTAATAACCACCAAGATGTATACCACTCGTAGACTTCGCCATTGGAATCTTGGAAATAAAACATAATATAAACTATACAAGTAAGCGACGGTTGGAAATAGTATTTGTGATAAATTATGTTGAAAGTAATGTGTTATAAAAAAAATCTTTTATTTATCAAAATTTCAGATCTCTACTTCATAAATAGCCAGTGTTAGCTTAAGGTGGAATAGAAGGTGACGCGAGAAGAGGTTTGCAGTTTTTATGGCAAAACTTTTTTTTTTGCCAAAATAGATCAAGTATTGCTCCAGTAGAAATATAAAGAGTTTAATTTTCTTCACATGTTGATATCAATAATTGTTGAATATCGTCAACGGTGTCCTGGAAATTTAATGACAACTTTTTATCTTCATTTAAAAAGTTTGTTAGATAATGCCCCCAGGCTCATGATAGATATTCAACAATTACTGTTGATTTAAACATGTTAAGAAATTAGATTCTTTGCTTGTACTGGAGCAATATGTATTTATTTTGGCCAAAAAAATTGTAAAAACACTGTCCTTTTCTCGCGTCCCCTTCCAACCCACCTTAAGTCAGCTTTATAAAAATCATAGTGTGGATCATAGAAGTTTTTTTTAAGCACCGCGTCTTACTACCCGTTCGGGTTATACGCTTGAGGAGCTAATTACACTAATGGATTAGGAATTGGGAAGGTTGAATTTAGAGGAAGTGAACCCGCATTTGCGTAGAGGGAGAGTGGAAAACCATTTAGGAAAAACCACCCCCAGTTCACCCGAGCGAGATTCGAACCTCGATCTCCCTGTCCTCGGCGGTCTAGCTCAACACGACTGGCGCGTTAGCCAACTACGCCACCGGGGCGGGTATCATAGCAGTTAAATTATCATTTCAACCAGTCGGTTTTGTGACAGATCTGGCAGTTAGTTATATAGTATGGTAGTTTCCTGGGTCGGAACTTTTTTTTTCGCTACCACCGCGTCTTACTACCCATTTTAGTTATACCTTATGTACTAATAATTATTCTAATGGGTAAGAGATTAGGAAGGTTTAATTGAGATTAAGTGTTCCGCACTTAAGTAAAGAAAGAAGAAGAGAGAGAGAGTGGGAAACCATATAGGAACCTTCCCCCCCCCCCCCCTCAGTACACCTGATTGAGATCGAACCACGATCTCCCCGACATCGGCAGTCTAATATTTTGGCCAAGATTAGCGCCTTAAGACCATGTGGCCACAGAAGCGGGTCTAGGTCAAAGCTTTAGCATGTCAGTCCAACATCTCGGTATTAACTCAGCTCTAGGAATGCTAGAAAGGTAGTTCACCTGTCGTTGTCCACGTGAACGGGCAGTAGGGCAAAACCTTGTCCAGTGACGATCCCGCGGCTGATTGAGGTGGGGTCCTTCGTCCCTGGGATCTGTAGACTCTGCACTTGACGGCAAGGAGGCATGGACATTGGTATTTTCTAGTACACTTTTGTTCCTCCGATGGTATTCTCTAGTACACTGTTGTTCCTCCGATGGTATTTTCTAGTACACTTTTGTTCCTCCGATGGTATTTTCTAGTACACTATTGCTCCTCCGATGGTAAGTACACTGTTGTTCCTCCGATGGTATCTCTAGTACACTTTTGTTCCTCCTATGGTATTTTCTAGTACACTATTGCTCCTCCACTGGTATTCTCTAGTACACTGTTGTTCCTCCGATAGTAGTTTCTATTACACTTTGTTCCTCCGATGGTATTCTCTAGTACACTGTTGTTCCTCCGATGGTATTTTCTAGTACACTTTTGTTCCTCCGATGGTATTCTCTAGTACACTGTTGTTCCTCCGATGGTATTCTCTAGTACACTTTTGTTCCTCCGATAAAGAGTTATAGTCTTAGGCCACGTCTAAAATAATAATCAAGGACTTGATATATATAAGTAGACACTCGTATCTAACTATATAAGCTTATTGCTTCGTTTTTAACCTTCAATTTAGCTTATACAAAGCTCGGAAGAGTTAAATTTACGTTTTGATAAAACTTTGTAGTGTTTAATTTGTATTTTATGTACCTTTATGGTGTTTTAGATACATAATTTATTTATTTGATTAACTTTTAATATTTTATGAATTATTTTCAAATATATGCATTCAATAAATAAGAAAAGGTATATTTATTTGTATTACCTAATGCTCTAGTCTAGTGAGTAATTTCAACAACTCCTGAACATTCGTCGCTGAATGATTGGTTTGTTTTCGAACGACCACTGATATAAAAATATGATTACAAGAAATGATTGGGGGAGCTTCCGAATTCGAGAGAGGTATTTTATAAATTTATATTTTGAAGGCAGTAAAAATCATTATTTACAATGTAAACATCATTACGACCTATAACCAAGACAGTTAGGTCATAGTAACTGACATCTTAACAACGGGACTTTTTATAAGCCAGGGAAAATAAACAAATACTTATCGTGTGGTATATATGTTTTATATATTTTATTAAACTTAAGGGATGATACTATTTTGAGATTTAATAATTATAGTATTAATTTACACGTGTCAATGCTTTTTTGAACCTCACTTTTTTACAAATAAAAATTAATATTAATATAATAAATGTATGTATAATACTAGTATGCCTGTCAGCGATAGGTGAAATAAACTTGAATAACTAAAGTCTGTTCAGCGTAGGAATTGTTTTCTGAAAGGCTTTTTTCCCTACCAGAAAGCTATTATATAGTCGGATATTGGTAGGAAAAAAGACCTTTCAGAGAGTAATTCCTACCGTGAATAGAGTATAGAATGCATCTTAAATGTTAAATATAAGCTAAAACAACTGATACTCCTCACTCACTCTAAGAAATGATTTTTTTTTAAATAATAGAGGGTTGAAAACAGGGCTTTCTTGAGAGCAATCGAAATATAAACACGTAATTTGAAGGCAGGTTTGATTTTAAAAAACTGTATCATCCACCACACAGACTTTATCTTTCCTTTATCTAAAAATGCATAAATTATATAAAAGATTTGTGAAAAAAGAAAACTCATTGCTACAGAAACATAATGGAAAAATAGATCATCACACTCCACCAAAGAGCATCAATGATATAATATACACTGTGTTATATTTGATGTTTGTTTGTATTTTGAGGAGAATAAACAATACAGCAAACATATTGTACTATTATATTTTATAATACATTTTTATGTAAATATTTCCAAACATTAACTTTGGTTTTGAAAAGCTGGAACAAATTTTATGTTACTTTAATTCAACACAAAAGTGGTTTCCGGGTGGTGCAGTCATTATTCTAAGTAAATAAAAAAAGTTAACCGACACGTTTGTTAAAAATAATGGTATACCAAAAATAGATTGTGATATAGTATGAAACGTGATTTAAAATAAATAGATACATATCATATAAAAACTTTATTAAACATCTTAATCACACACAAAGTATTTATATATATTTTTTTTCTCAGTTAATTATAAAAGAGATATTATAGTAGTCAAAATATTACAAATTCTTCCTATATTTTATCAAATTTAAGAATATTAGTGGCTTTGGTTAGTTAATTTCATTTATATTACACAACAATACCATTAAAATTATAATATATTTGGTTTGTACATAATTATTTTAACTACAACTTTACCTACAACTATATTATATTTGTAGCATTTAATTATTTCTTCTTAATAATTACATATACGGAAATTATTTAAATTTATGGCTCATTTCCTTCTCAACTAGGTAGATTATAGCCAAACTTTTAGTATTAAATTTCTTAATTCATACTTTTGGATGTAATAAAACTTTTTTTAAATCTAGTGAAACAAAGTGAAGAGGGCTAGTTTTAATTAAATGCACTTGGTGAGAGTATGTAAAACCTACAAACTTCCAAAGGTGAACCAAGTCGGGATTGAACCCTGGACTTCCAGAACAAAGCCAGGCGTGCATGCCAACAACTAATACAAACCTTGAAGAGATCGAAACAAATGAACATTTGTGGTTTGTGTTCAATTTCTTGTAGCGTAATCTATTAAGCCACTCAAGTTATTTCTACTAATTACAATAAAGAAAATAATAAAATAAATGATTGAGATATGCTGCATTTCAAATTAAAGTAGGCATATTTATTTGGACAGAAAACATAAAATAGCTTAAATAGCTTTATAAATATTGTTGTTGGATAAGGTAAGATTAATATATGAATAGGGGTAGGTTTCAAGTTTAAAATATATAAGATATTCACACCACATAAGCCAAGATTGGACTACTTTTAAGGTGTGACAAAGACAACGTCCTACCCCTTTAATTATAAACTATAATTACAATCAATTCGAGTAACAAAACATATCTTATTTACTTTTATTAGTTGAGGTACGTAAAGTTGTACCAACATTGAATTTATCTATTTTTACTTACCAACTAAAAGAACTATTGAACTTTCTTAAACATGGTCAAACTCAAGAAGATAATTAGAATTTTAAAATATACATATATTTTGGTCTTACCCGCGTATAAAACAATAATATTCATTTTACCAAATATCAAAATGCGAACATTTTATTATTTAGCAATTAATACAAACAAACTACCGTTGTGTCGCAGTCTTCGGTGGCTACAATTAGAACTAATTGTCAGCAAGTTCCAAGTTACGCTACCAGACTGCGCCTCTAGCACATGTTGACTAGAGTAACCTCGATGCGTTTCTCTGCGTTTCTTGATTATATCTTGGTCATTCTAATGTTGACATACATTTTTTTGGGTTCTTAATTTTCTAAGCGAGTCAAGAATTACTATTCTATATGTCTAAAAAAAAGCTGATTTTGTGTTATTTTAAAATTTAACATCTTTTACTGATTGCTTCCCGGTCATCTCATTTTTATTTAAAAAAAAATATTAATATATTTGTTTCAAACAAACATTTCTTTGAAGTTGATTCTTCTTTGTTTTGGAAAATTTATTCTTGGAAAATTCGAACGTTTTAAATGACGGGAGACGGAAGTGACCCGGCGAATTCAAACGGAGATAGAAGGGTTCTGGATCTATCATCTTGAGTGATAATTATGTAATTCTCGTCAGCGGAAATATAAATCTAACATATTACGAGTGAAGATTGTGCTTCACATCAGGAAATGGGTTTAAATAATAACTTGAGGTGCGAAGAATCTACAGAAATGAAGGTGGGAGTTGCCCATTCCTATTTCATTTAAATTACTCCAAGCAAAATCTCACCAAGAATTGTTCCAGGTATTTCTCAAGAAGCCATTTCTTTTTCATTTTTGTAACATCTAATTCATCCAAACTAAATCTACAGTAATCAACAACCATCAGTGAGCCAACATACATGAAATGCAAGCACAAGGAACAAATTTAACTCGATTAATTCGAAAGTTAAGGAAATTATGCTTCAAAATAATTTTATAATATTTAAATTTTTCCACGTCATTTTTTTTTTTTTTTTCATTTGGTCCTTCATGGAAACATATAAAGACTATGTTTTTTGGATTTTTTCTGAAACTTTAATTGTGCATAACATAACCTTTATTTATACCTTTCATTGTCAAAATTATAATATAATTTATTTTATTATGTTAAATAATGGTCGGATTTTATAATCAAATTTCAACAATATAAATTTACTTATTTTTATTTAAAATAATTTACTTCTGGTCAAGTAAAATATTACCATCGATTTTATCTATTTTGTTTCCTGTAAAAATATATGATTGCTTTAATCCTAGAGTGTAAGTGGAGCTTCACAGGAAGGGTAGTAGGGAACTATAGATTACTGAGAATATAAGAACAAGCAAGTGACACATCTTTTTTATTTATTTATTAAATGTTTACCCTCATACATGGTACATCTCAAGGTAACATATTTATTTGCATTGTTGAAGATTTTTTTTTCTGTACTTTTATTGTTGAGATCCATAGTAGGTGTGGAGCATTGTGATGGTCAAATAGGTCAGGTAGGTTAAGGTTAAGGTTGTAACCATCCAAATCCCTTCCCCTTCCTAGTATCCCGAGATCATAGAGTCTGCGTGTTAATGAGCTGTCTATTTCAGAGCGGATGATATGTTACGAGTATGACTGAAGAAGTGAGGTTGTCTGTATTTTTTAGCATAATTAATTTTTTTTATATCCCATAGTTTTGTTGTTCTTTTTTTTTTTATTTCCCACAAAGGACATCACTAATGTAAAATGAAATATGAAATAGAATGAATCATCATATGTTATAAATATACAAGATTCAATATTTACTCAATAAAAATAATTATATTAAATTTGACCCTAAAATTATGAATAAAATAATTCATAAACATAGGTGTATAAGGATGTATTGGTCATCAACTTCAGCTATCATACATACCATACATCGAGTCATACGTGTTATTTTATTCTTAACAGCCTTAATGTTTCTATTTTTCACACATTGGTCTACAACAGTGGTCCCCAAACTTACTAAGATGAGCGCCGCATTAGAATATTTAAAGCTCTAGGTGGGCTGGATTGAACACTATACATACATAACACACATTATATATATATATTGTATAATTTCTTTCTATATCTCATTTCGATGTATACATATCTTATAACCATAGTTAAACATGACTAAAATGAAAGCTGTGCAGCCAACATAATTACCCCCTTCCTCCTCAAATCAGAAACGTATCTCGGATCGGACCCTCCGCTCAAAGTCACACTATGGAATGCGGCTAGCATGGATTTTATAATACATTGCGTCAAGGAGAACCATCATTTCAGTATTTGTCATTTTATTAAAATGTTTTTCAAAGCGTTTGTGGGCCGGCTAAACACATTCCGTGGTCCGGATTTGGCCCACGGGCCATAGTTTGGGTACCCCTGGTCTACAACATTTAACCATGTCTTATAGATTGCCTACCACTTACTTTTGATCCACACACCCCTACCATAATATATATTTTATTCGTCACTCTTTCCACACTGTCATCCTCTCAACATGCCCAAACCAACGTAAGACGCTTCTTCACATCGACCTATTAGATTCCCTTTCAAACCGCACTCCTCCAGCCCCCGTTCATTACTGACTCTGTCCATGCGAGTTTTACCACATACATTTCTTAGATATATCATTCTAACCTCATTCACCTTGCTCTTGTGTTTCTCCTGACAAACCCACCTTCACATCCATAAAACAATGTTGGCGGTATCATTTTTATACACTGCCATCTTTGCCTCTTTCGATACTACTTCATTTTTTGCAATAGTCCACATCATCCCAAATAATCTCCGAGATACATTCACTCCTCTGTCGATTTCACTATTTATCCTTACATTTTTACAAAACATTCTGCCAATTACACAAAACCATTCACGTATTCTAAGAAGTTTTACATTTATACTAAGCTGACAATAATTTCCTGATCTGTTTTTATTAAAAACTACCATCGTAGTTTTGGAGACATTCATACAAAGATCTATTCTGCCTGTCGACACATTCAAACGATTTAATGTATTATGCAAGTCACTTTTATTCTCAGACATCAATAAGGCATCATCTCCATATAGCATCACTCTCACATTCACACTGTCCATTTTTCTACACCAACCGCGTCCTCACAAGCATCCCTCACACACTTACGCGTGCATTAAACAACCATGGATACATAACATAACCTTATCCAAAACCCTGTTCATTGTCAAACCATTCACTCAAAGCTCCATCCATTCCAACACACGCATTACTTTGATCATACACCACCATAATTGCATTTACTAAACATACATCCACACCAAACTCTCTCAGAACATTCCTTTACATATTCCTCATTGGAATACACAATATATAGAGTGTAGAATCGGCTTTGTAGCTTATTTATAGAATACATAGAGACATATTTATGGAATTTCCCTATCATTAATATGCTTAGTTTTATGTTTTGCATGATTATTATATATTCTGAAAATTGAAAAATGAAACCTGGACACGGTAATCGAACCCGGGACCTTTGGCTTAGTACGCCAATGCCACATTCAACTATCTACACTATTAATTAAATTTTTATACACTACATCAAAACATTCTTCTTTTGAATTTCACCCGATTGAGGGAAAAATCAATAAATAAAGTCTAAACGAAGGGAAATGTTAATAATATAATAACTACACTAAAATACACAGAATTCACTCTTTTTTTTAATTGAATTTACTTGAACACAATCTATATAGGGCTACCATCTCCAGATCCTGCATAAAGTGTACGTTCTAAGAATGATCACATGTGGGAGTGGGGGGTGGGGATGGCTACCTTTTTTTTTAAGCAATTTTATTCATGTGAGCGTGCAAATATCACAGAAATTACATACCAGTATCTTATTATTTATACATGTGGCCACAGTCAGGGGAAATATGGAAAAGTCAGGGAATTTAAAACAGCCTGGAAAATGTCAAGGAAATATAATCTCACTTAGGGAAATTTGTATGTTTGGCAATCTTGGGTAGAGAAATGTCTTAATTGCATCATATTTAAACATTGTTTTTAATCGGTATCTTGAACATATAAAATGTTGTTTACTAGTAACTCAATCGATTATAACACTCACTAAAAAGTGTAAATCTTTTTATTAATATAGATAGTAATAATCAATCAAAATATTATTTTGACTTGTTTTAGGCTTAAACCAACCAATTTGTTTTGGTCGTACAATAAATAATTATAAAAAGTTTAAAAAAAGTAGTACATTTAGCCACAATAAGGGAAAAGTAAGCGTACGTTGATTTACCACTTTAAAAAAAAGTACTTGTACTCTTAAAAGCATACGGTTGGTAACCCTAACACAATTGCAACTTCATGAAACACTTTGGTAAGACACACGTAACTTCAAAGTAATTTTTCAATTTCCTACAAGTTTTGATATCTCAAAGAGTTGAGTACAACGTTTTATTGTATGTTGTAAAAAGTGGTTAATGTGAAATTATCAAAAGGATTTGGCGAGTGAAAAGCTGCTCTTTCGTGGCGATTTATTCAAATATTGGATGAGTTATCAGGAAGGGATTATTGGGTTATCTTCAACGAGCATTAATAGCTTGTCTGCGTCCACCTGCTGATTTTAATCCACTTTCACTTTTATAACACAACATCTACACAAGTTCAAAACATAAACACAAACTGCACAGCTCCATAGTTTAGCACTGTCAAAGGATATAGAGCTGTGGTTCTTAATCTTTTTGCGTTCGCGGCAAACTTTAAAATAATATAATTTTCTGAGGCACACTACAAAGGATTAAGGAGCGAGAACTGGTTAAAAAATATAAAGTTTAGATAGTTAGAAAAAAAAATTGCAAACTTATTAATACAATTAAAGATTTTATATTATTTATATTTTTTACATAATTAAATTAAGAGCTATTCTTATATATTAAACTGTAGTTATTAATTAATTGGTATTTTACTGTGAAACTTAAAGCCGTATATTGTTATTTTATTAGTTTTTCCGATAATATTAGGGCGTATAAACGATAATGTGACACTCATTTTGTGTTTGAGCTCGCTAATTTTTCCCCAATTTTTCACATTTTGATGTCTTAGTTGGCAGATGTATAATTTTTTGATCCAAATTTGACGGCACACCACTGAAGGGTCCATGGCACACCGATGTGCTGCGGCACACAGTTTGAGAAACGCTGATGTAGGAAATAGACGGCCATGTTGTTTTTGTCCACGCGCAGAAGCAGTTACACATTGTCTCGAGTATATTTGTTGCGAGGCACCGGTCAGCGCAGTATCGCTCAACAATGTTGCAACCAGCTGTACACAACAGTTGATCAACAATAAACTTAGCATAAAATGCTTAACAGAAAAAAAAAAACAGTTTTGTAGATGTTACCAAAAAATAATGAGACTACAAAATGATTATGTTATAATAAACTCATTTTGTAGTCAACATTAAATTTGTTGTAACCTGCCTGGGATTCGAACTCAACATATAACCTTGAAAATCATTTAAGGTGGGCGAGTCAAGTCAGTTCTAATAAATGACTTCACTTGTGAGTCCACACTACTCAGTTATTTAAAGACAAAAATAATTAAATCAATCAACATTGAAGAGTGTATTAAAAAAAGAGTTAAAACGTTGTTTTGTGTGAAATATTTTTCTTATTAGTGTAGCACCGTGGATAGTTTTTTCTGTGTTCATATATCGGTAACGGTTAGTCCTGCGCAAAATATGCAAAATGTAATTTTTGTAGGAAATTAAATTATCTTTAACTATCGTATTTATACTTTTGTCGTACGAGCAGCCGTCTTCGAAGAAAAGTTGAAAAACTGATTGTTCCTTCTTTTAAGGGGGTACTGGCACCCGAAGAGGAAGGGGGTCACCGTCTCCAAAATCATTCAAGGAGATCCGATTATCAACTGTACCAGGTGGCTTGATTTTTTTCATAAAGTGCAAGGTCATGGGAATTTTTTTTTCTTGCTATGAGCTGCGGTACGGTCAACCAGACAGCGGCACGCCATGGGCCTATGAGGGTTTGGGAGGTGGGGTAAGGAGGTTACTGCTGGCAGGGTATTGGGACCCAGACAACCTTGTACTGGTTCACCGAACTATGATTGGACTGCTCAGTTTGACCCAGCCTATGGTTAGCGCTGTTGCCATATTTGTGTTGATACCGAGAAGTGAAGGAGATGAGGAAGGTACAAGTTTGTTTGTTTCAATGAAAGTTCAAGAACATGTAAAAATGCTGCCGTTGAAGTGAAACCAGAAGAGAAGGGGGGAGGGGGAGCCTGCGGTGTCTTTGAAAGTCCATTCACATGTTAACAACTACTGGGAAGATTTTGCGCCGGTTGAAACCAAATACTTGTGTAGGTTAATCTACGTTTTTCTTCATCTTAGAGGAATATAGGTTAGTATTTTATTTTCCTTGTATCATAATAGCCTACACACATGACAATTCATTCTATTATATTTTACGGTTGAAGCGTGTTGTTTATGCATCAAATGTTATTAAATAAATGAAGAATGTTCCTTTTGCAATTATTTTAAAATTAATCTTTTTAAAAATGCATAATTTTTTTATGAGAAACGTAAATAATCAGTTATCAACAAAGTAGTTGTAAAACATTCACGAGATCTATTAGATCGAAATATTATTCAACACGCACTGATGGGCACGTCAAATAAAAGTCATAATCGTTTAGTCTAGTTCGTGGGAAATAATTGGAGGTGGTGCCTCTTTAACAGTGGTTCCCTTTTATCCCCGTACCAATTTTATAAATTTCACTCACTACCTCTTTTATCTCTCTTTTCTCTTACCTCTTTTCGATAAGCTTCTCCCGCCAACCGCCCCCCTTCCTCAACCAATTTAGGATCCATTCTTGATTGTATAAAACCACCCTTCCCTCCCCCCCCCCCCCCCCCCGATGTATATTACTTGGTGAGTCACTTCATACCATCCCTTCCCTTTGCTATGTCTCTTATACCCGCCTCGGTGGCGTAGTTGGCTAACGCGCTAGTCGTGTTGAGCTCGACCGCCGAGGACGGGGGGATCGAAGTTCGAATCTCGGTCGGGTGAACTGGGGGTGGTTTTTCCTAAATGGTTTTCCACTCTCCTTCCACGCAAATGCGGGTTCACTTCCTCTTAAATTCAACCTTCCCAATTCCTAATCCATTAGTGTAATTAGTACTTAAGCGTATAACCCGAACGGGTAGTAAGACGCGGTGCTAAATATTATTATTATTATTATTATTATGTCTCTTATGTCAGTGTATTTAGTATCAGCTCCTGTATATAACATACTTCAAACAAATTATTCTGATATAATATATCACCTGTTATTATTATTATTATTATTATTATTATTTAGCACCGCGTCTTACTACCCGTTCGGGCTATACGCTTAAGTACTAATTACGCTAATGGACTAGGGATCGGGAAGGTTGAATTTAGAGGAAGTGAACCCGCATTTGCGTGGAGGGAGAGTGGAAAACCATTTAGGAAAAACCACCCCCAGTTCACCCGACCGAGATTCGAACCTCAATCTTCCCGGCCTCGGCAGTCAAGCTCAACACGACTAGCGGGTTAGCCAACTACGCCACCGAAGCGGGTATCACCTGATAAATCTCTGCCTGAAGTCCACTGCCTGGGATTCGAACTCAACATATAACCCTTGAAAATCATTTAAGGTGGGCGAGTCAAGTCAGTTCTAATAAATGACTTCACTTGTGAGTCCACACTACTCAGTTATTTAAAGACAAAAATAATTAAATCAATCAACATTGAAGAGTGTATTAAAAAAAAAAGAGTTAAAACGTTGTTTTATGTGAAATATTTTTCTTATTAGTATGTAGCACCGTGGATAGTTGCTTATGGCCGAGATAAATTAAGGCAGGTTGAGTAAATGCACCTGCAGTAGCGTGGGAGAGCAATAGTAAAGATGTTTTAATAAATCACTTGTTAAAACCCCCTCAGTTCACCGAGCCAAGATTCGGAGCCTCCTCGTCAACAAATAACGAGAGCTATCTGCTAATCACGCGCTCGCTCGTTCGCACGCTCGCCAGTCTGGCCACCCAGTCGCTTGCGCGCTCGCTCCCACGCTTGTCAGTCTGGCCGAACCCGTACTGACAAAAAAAAAATCGAATTTACGAGATATTTAAAAGGCTTTTTCTCCGGATGTGTGACTTTTAACAAATTATTCTGATTGAAAGTCATTTGTAAAGGGTTTGTTGAAACACCCCACCAAATTTTAGTACTTGAGCAAGCATTTCTAATAAGTAACCTATTTCTAATCAATAGCTATGTTAGTGGACTATTGGAGTCCTAAACATTTCATAATATCTACATTTTAAAACTATAATTATGTCTTAAAAATCTTGAAATGACTTAAAGGGTGAGTCTTTGTATGAAAAAAATATTTACCGTCTTCTGTTGGTCAACTTCGCCACAAGTACCAGATAGCAACCCTACCTTCCTTCGCCACAAGTGCCAGATAGCAACCCTACCTCCCTTCGCCACAAGTACCAGATAGCAACTCTACCTTCCTTCGCCACAAGTACCAGATAGAAACCCTACCTTCCTTCGCCACAAGTGCCAGATAGCAACCCTACCTCCCTTCGCCACAAGTACCAGATAGAAACCCTACCTTCCTTCGCCACAAGTGCCAGATAGAAACCCTACCTTCCTTCGCCACAAGTGCCAGATAGAAACCCTACCTTTCTTCGCCACAAGTACCAGATAGAAACCCTACCTTCCTTCGCCACAAGTACCAGATAGAAACTCTACCTCCCTTTTTAAATGGCTCTAACCTAAAAATGGAATCGCCCTACATGCTCATCGCACTATTTTTTAAGGTGATTTAGATTGTTATTCCAATAGTGATGTGTGCTCAATGAGCTCATACACGAATTGTTATATAGTGGTGTATACAAATATGGTACACCCAGGGGCTTTGAGACCTTATTTGTGAAATGGGGGTGGATTATAATAAGTTTTTAGTTAAATAATTGTCAAAGAGGGTCCGGGGATTCAACAGCGGAAAATGTTTGAATATTGAATGCCTCCAGAAGATACTTTGAGAAGTTATTGTCTGGAAACAATTGGAAAATTAAGACTACTCTCCAAGATAGTCGGAGAATATATTTAGAATGATCTTCACTTTTGAATTCCCAACAAACGGAAAAATCCAACCATTTTTCCTGCGTTCTTTCCCCAGGTACAAAATTCAAGAATGATTCCCGGTTTTACCTATTATTTTTATTATAATAAATGACTATTGAATGTTCTTAAATGAAGCCCTCCCACTATTTTAAGTTTGCTCCTTGATGACCAAATCCCACGTCTGGTTTAAGCAATCACCCTCGCAATAAATTGAGCTTCCGATGACGGGGAAGTAGGCGTTCGAATCTCGTGTACTGAGATTTTTTTTCCATCTAAATGGTTTTTTTCTCCACACAAATGCGGATGAAATTCCACAATTCTTCAACCACTTTCATCCATAACACATATTTGTGAAACTCCAACGGATTGTGAGACACGCTGCTTAAAAAAAAAAGACAAACAATTCGGAAAGTCATGAGATGAACTAAAAAATGAGGCAGATAACAGATTTAAATGGTGAAGCTTTGCTGTGGCCCTTTGCTTTACATAAAAAGTTAAAAGTAATTTACATTTCATATGTACTAAAGCAGTAGTTATCTTTCAAAGTAACCGAGAATGTGTTGTTTTAATTAGTAGTAGTAGGAGTAGTAATAATATTGTATTTGAGTTGAAAGACAGTTGATAAAACAGGTATAGTCTCATTTCACACGCAAAGGTGATACAAAGAATGAAATAGTAAGAATCCTTGACTAGCGCTAATTACATCCCGACAAGACGGTGTGTTGGGAACTGCTGGTTGGGTAAAGCAAACTTGATGGAACATTTTCTTTCGATCAGGGGTGGCAAATTCTGGAGTGAAGAGGGCAAAAATTGTATCCAAGATAAGTTATGGTCTACCTTGGAACTATATTGCGTTCAGACAGAACCATAATCAAAAGTGTGGGCACAAAAGGAGGCGATGGAAATAGTTGTTATGGTGTGTAGAATTCAGAAGTATAGGAGAGGCTTCCCGTATCATTAGCTAAGTCGGTAGCATGTCTGTTGTTACTGAGCTAAGAGTCCCGGGTTCGATTCCTGACATGGCTGAAAATGGTATCATTGGTGAAATGTGTGTTTCTCCTTTAACGGTAATTGAACTAACGGCTGGGGGCTGGATGTTGTGTCTGTTCTAGATTTAAACTATTGTGTTAATATGATACATTGATCCAGAAAGTGATTTCTTTTAAGCACCGTGTTTTACCACCTGTTCGGGTTGTACGCATATGTACTAATTACACTTATGTGTTAGGGATGAAAAAAGGTAGAATTTAAATGAAATGTACTCTGATTTGACTGGAGGAAGCGTGAGGATTTTTTTAACTCACCCGTAGTAGCCTTGGCACGGGTTCGAATCCTGACCTCCCGGCCATTAGCAATCCTGACTAAATGAGCTTTACATTCATACCGCGTGCCAACCAATACGGGCATATCAATTATATTTATTTATTCACTTAAATTTTTAAAATTATTTCACTTACTCACTCAAAAATTAGTGTTATTTCCCAGTTAAAGCACTGTCGCTGAAACCAAGATGTCTGCAAATGGTTTTGTGAAGTTTGTGTCTTGCTCTCAATTATAATTTGTATCCTCCTTGCAGCTGTCATAACAGAGCTAGATGTTGATTTATTATTATTATTATTATTATTATTATTATTATTATTATTATTATTATTATTATTATTATTATTATTAGCACCACGTCTTACTACCCGTTCGGGTTATACGCACTTACGCTAATGTGTAATGGTAGGGTGGTTATGGAATGAAATGGAGGACCTACAGTTTAACGTGGGATTCGAACCACGGTGGAGGCCTGGCATTCCTCACATTCACAAGTTGTGATTAATACACGTCTTGTCAGAGGTGAAGGAAGGGTTTGGCAATCAGACAAATCTGTGTCGGGACCGAGGATTGAACCCCGGACCCCCAACACAGAGGTCTGACACCTTACCCCTAGACCACCAGGTCACCGTTGACATTATTGACTTTAGAAGCAATAGCTGTTAATAAAATATACTAGTATAAATCGTGCAAGTATTTAAATAACATTTTATTATTTGGTTGCCTACCATAGGCCATCATAAAATCATAATATAAATATTTTTTTCACTCTTTAGGATTAATAATTTGAAATATTTAATCGCACAGGTATAGCAGAAAACACATTTCTCGGAAAGGTATTTAAAATCTGACACGTTATGTTTCGTCGTTTGTAACTGGAGTATCAATGTATCCACTTTTTTAGTGACTTTAAGTTAGGTTTTAATATCTTTGTTGAACTGAATATCTTTCAGATAAAATAATGACATACTCTCGTGTTCATACGTACAATTAAATCAACACAAACCAAATTAACCATTTTTCCATTTTTCTGGTAAAAATGAGATAAATTTATATTGATAAAATGAAGAGTTTTGTATCTGTTTGTTATGAGCGTTGCGCGGTATATACTGAACGCACATTTCTGAAATTTCAAAATTAGAAGCCCATGTGCATGAACATGTGTACCTCCAAGCCGAAATTTTATGATTCGGATATAGATTTTTTAAATGAATTTAAAAATGGGTCATTCGGAAGAAATAAATTTAAGATTTATTTTTTCTGTCTCACTGCTCTAATAAATGTGATGCAGTGACCCCCAAAACCATTCTACTTAAGGTGCGGCAGAAGGGAGCGTGAGTAATTTTACAGTTTTTATAGCAATACATTTTTTTGGCCAAAATAGATCAAATATTTCTAAAGTAGCAACATACAGTTTAGTTTTCTGCACATTCTAATGTCAACAGATCTTGAATATCTGTTAAGGGTGTCCTGGAATTATGTCAAAACTTTTTCTCTTTATTTAAAAAGTTTTGACAGAATTCCAGGACACCCTTGACAAGTATTCAATATCTGTTGATATTAGAATGTGCAGAAAACTAAACTCTATGTTGCTACTTTAGAAATATTTGACTTATTTTGGCCAAAAAATTGTAATGCTATAAAAACTGTAAAATAACTTGAGCTCCCTTCTGCCGCACCTTAATGGCATATGTTTATTGAAGTATTTCATTGGGGTTTTAGAGCCCTTGTGCTTTTCCTGAAGTAAATTTCTAAGGTAATCTAATTTCTAAGTAAATTTCTAAGGTAATCTAATTTCTAAGTAAATTTCTAAGGTAATCTAATTTCTATTTGGACCCCAAACGAGACTAGGAATAAAACTTTTATAAAAGTGGACTGTATGAAAATTCTATAAGAACAAGTATCAAACATTTTTGGTCAAAGTGTGTGAATTCATTTCTCTCTAAAACGTTATATTGTTAGGCCATGTCGCTTTGCTGGTCATGAATTTCCCTTTTGTTTGATGCTGAAGAATAATTAACAATGATTCAATTTGAAGCCCATATTAATTATGCTATTATTGCTTCATCTATGACAATGCGTATTTTCATAGTTCAAGGTTTTGTTTATGGATACGTAATAAAAAGAGAACTAAAAGCTAAATTAATTGCGTCATTGTTGTTGTTCATAAATGGCAATTTCATCTGAAGAAGTTCTAATTTTAATTTACAATATTTTCTTTTTATGATTTTGCCCCTCAGTGTTTCGTTTAACACGATAAAAAAAGAACTTTTGTCAACACTAAATTTCAAATTACACCCAGTACAGAATACTTTTGTATAATTCACGTTTCTTGCCCATAAAACATATTATGTGTACCAATTACAACCATTCAATTTGACCATTCTAGATTAAGTCATCATTGATCCATTTTTAATTAGTTGGCAACAACATTCACTAAGAGTAATACCAATATGGAACAATTAATTAAAACGTAATATCAAAACCTCTCTAGCGCTACAAATTAACCTTAAAAGGAGGGAATATCAAAGATTATCAAAATATATCATAGCTGCAGATAGCTTGAATGGGGAAATATTAAATTGTCTTCTCCACATGTTGTGAATAGCATTTAAGATCAGAAATAAATAAACACTATGTCCAAGAAGAGAAAGAGAAAATTAATAGCATACAGACTCTCCTCAGATAAAATACATTTGATCAATTCTGAAAATGTAAAAAAAAAACTAGGGGTATGTTGTTAAAATTAGGTGTTTTTAGGAATTTTAAGGATCAACTGTGAGCCCCGCCAATACACATAACGCATATTTATTTGATTTATGTAGACATTATAATAAACCTTTGAGAACGACTTTAATAAAAAAATATACTACTCTACAAATACAACAATGTGTTCATATAAAGAGCGATGTATTATCATATTGTTTTACCATGTTAAATTAATTTATTATTTTTAGTGAGCAAATTAAATACTGCTAACATATTTTGCAAATATAATTAGTATCTATAACTTTATTATCAATTTTTTCAAGTAAATAAGTGGCTAATAGTTCAAGGAGGAAGCCAACCGACGTAGAGGATTTTTTTCGAATTTTGATGCAGTCAAATAGAGTATTTATTTTATTTAATCTAATGAGCAAATATTCAAGTAACTGTTTTAGCTCTAACCCAAAGGACAAAGATAAATAATTCTAAATCCAACTTTTTTGGGTTTGGGGACAAATAAAACGTAAATAATAATAATCTCGACACCAAATATGTTCACAATTAAAGTACTATATCTATATTATATGTTAAAAATATCCCATTAAAAATTATGATTAATTTGTAAGCTGACAAAATCGTCTGAAATAAAACCAGCTTCTTTAGATTAGGTTACAGGTAACACTGGTGTTAAAATATAGCCCAGATGGGTAGACAAATCGAGAGGTTAAAAAAACTACTTTGGTGACCACATGGTCTAGGGCGATACTCTCGCCATAAATTAGTCTGCCTAAAACAGGGTGATTGTAGTTTGATCCCGGGAAGGTGTACCGGGGGTCGTTTTTCCTTAATGGTTTACCACTTTATCTGATCATCCAAATGCGGGTATAATTCATCTAAATTGGACCTTCCCCATTCATAGCCCATTAGCATAAGTATTACATAAGCGTATAGTCAGAATAGGTAGAAAGACGCGGTGCTAAGGAAAACACTTGCATTTAACTCGTAGACAAGTAATAAACAATTTAATCACTATAAAATACACAATAGATCTTCAAGGTGAATTTTGATTATGTTTATACGATTTACACAAGTAATTAAATCACATTGTAGGACATATAAAAGCGGAAAGAGAAAATACATGTTGTTATATTGTTAAGAATATCTGTAAGAGATACATCGTAGCTAGGTATACATAAAAGTTAGTTCAAAGGAGACCAAATATCTTCAAAATGACTATTATGGTTTTTGAAAATACGACGAGAACAGTTCTAATTTTACTCTCAGTGTTTACCGTAGCTTTTTGTTTAGTAAAATTTTGGCAAAGACAGAGACGTATCAGGAAACTGGCAAGTAAAATACCTGGACCTAAAGCATATCCACTAATAGGAAATATCCTGGACGCATTGGCCTGGACTCCAGAAGAAACCGTACAGAAATACAAACGTATTGCTCATACATATTCTCCAACAGTTCGTTTTTGGATTGGACCGCAATTAGCTATCGCAGTCTCAGACCCACGTGATCTGGAGATTCTAATGAACAGTAGAAAGTGTTTAGGGAGAGATAGAACTCAGAAAATATTTGACAAATATCCGTTAGGAGATGGTTTAATTGCAATTGGTGGAGAACAGTGGAAGATCCACAGGAAATTTGTCCTTCAATCATTTAATTACAATAATTTTGAATCTTTTGTGAAAGTGTTTGATAAAAATAGCAAGATTTTAGTTGATTGTCTAAAAGTAACTTCAAATTCTAATAACAGTATAAATATTTTAGATTATTTGAAAAAATTCACGTTTGATAGCATTTGCGAAAACATGATGGGTGTTAAAATGAGTTCTCAGAAGAAAAAACATGAAGAATATATTGAATCGTTGACCACTTATTTGTATATATTTACTAGCATGGTAGTGAAACCTTGGCTTCTTATTCCTGTATTCTTTCGTCTAACATCATATCACAAGAATATGACAAAATCTACAGTTTTTATGAACATGTTTTGCGATGAAATTGTATCCAAGAAGACAAAGGATTATCGTGAACAATCTAAAGATATTAAAAAAAAAGAGCAGTTGGAGATTTCCACTAAGATAAACCGACCGACACTCCTAGAATCAATGATTCAACTAATTGAAAATAACGAATGTTCCTTCTCCATGAAAGAAGTCACAGGAGAAATAAATTTCATGTTATGGGCAGGAATGGATACAACGTCAACCAGCCTGAGCTTCACGATGATGCTACTAGGATTCCACCAGGATGTTCAGAGGAGAGTACTAGAAGAACTTGACGCTGTTTTTGGAGATGACGTGGAGCGTTCAGTATCAATGGACGATTTAAACAACCTTAAATACACCGAACAAGTTATAAAAGAATCGCTTCGGCTATATCCAGTGGTCCCATTGATACCAAGATCTTCAACTGAAGATATAGAAATCAATGGCTACACTATACCTAAAGGTTGTGACGTGATATTTAATATATATTCACTACATCGCAACCCCAAGATCTACCCGAACCCAGATGAGTTCGACCCAGAGAACTTCTCGCCGGAGCGCTCCAAAGGTCGACATCCGTACAGTTTTCTTCCGTTTTCCGGCGGTATGAGAAAATGTGTTGGCTACAAGTACGCCATGTTCCAGATGAAGGTAGTTCTGGCGACAGTTCTAAGACATTTCACAGTTCATCCGGCTGCGACAGAAAGGAAATGGAGCAATGGGATTTAAATTTGGTATTGAAATTGGTAAATGGTTTTAAAATTAAACTTGTTTCAAAAAATTAAATTATGAGTCCCAAACATTTTAAACAATAGTTTTTGTTTTTAAGGAATTTAAATTTGTAGCTTATGATGAATCAAGCCATATATTTTCAGGGAATTTTAATTCTGGTTTATAATTAAGCACACACAACTGGCAAGTATTGCTGCTACAAGAAATAATGTAAAATGTAGACCATGGTATGTACAATCTGGTTCATATCGAATTTAAAAATTTATCTTGAGTTCAGCTTAGGTAAAAACAAAAAATCAAAATTTTTAAAATAGTTAAATTTTTATTTTAAATAAAATTTATAGTCAAACCCTAATATACTTAAATCTTTTCTATATGTTTTTATTATTAAAAGCTTTCATTTAAATACTAAAAGTTTTTAAAATTACATATTTTTTTAAAATTTGTACACATATTATTTTTCATTGTTATGAAATGGCTTCAAATATCCGATATTGGAAATGCAGCTTTTCTTTGGAACAAAACCACTAATACAAATTTTATATATTAAAATGGTTTCAATTTTATTGAATAAATTTTAAGAAATAATCGTTTATCTTGAACTTTACATTGTTAAATAAGTTATTTTAGAAATTAAATTCCGTGTATATTGTTATTGTGAGCACATGTGTCTGGTTGACCAATTATTTTAATAAATATAGCCAATTTATGTTGGTGTGTAAGAGTTGTAAAGTGGATTTTAGTCATCGGGATAATCTTATATTACATAAGATACAGTTTATAAATGAAAAAGATATCGGCACAAACAATATTAGAAGATACAGTTTAAAAATGAAGAAGATATCGGCACAAACAATATTAGAAGCACATATCCCAGGGCATTATTGATATTGCTGGTAATAGTCAAATTACCAGACCAGACACAGTGGAATCTACTAGGCCAATCAGAAGCTACCAAGATATGGAGAATTCATTTCATTGGTAAGAAAAAAATATATTATTATAAGGTCTAGTACTTACTATTTACTTTATTGTTATTATAAAATTATTAGGCAAACTAATAAACGTGTTATATTTTATAGCCTTAATACTTTGATATAATTTTGTGATTGATTGACATATTCGGGAGTGATCGATTTAAAGTTTAAAATCATTCATTTTCAAAATCAGACCATATAAATAGACTCAAAACAAAATTCTGGACAAATTAATACCATATTAGATATTGCAGGACATAATTTTACATCTTGTGATCAGTTAAGCATCAAGGATATGGAAATGGTGTGGTTATAACATACGAAACTATAGTAATTACTTAACCATTTTTCTGACAGAAATTTCTGATAGAAACCTGATTGCAATGTCCTTCTTTTGTGAGTAAACTCGTGTATCAGGATATTTCACCTAACCTAAGTGAATAGCAATAACAGGTTACTTCCTTTGGCAAGTTAATACCAATAAAATGAAAATAGGCTACTAAACCAAGTGAAGATGGTAAGTTTCAGATTAAAAGTGATTATTTCTTCCATTACAATTCAAGTCATTGAGAACATTGATGTACGCCTACGGCATTAGCGTTTTATTTTATTTAGATATTATTGTAGCCTATTCTAGATTTTAAAAACGTCTAGAATGATAACAAAGCTTATTTGTACCCGAGTTTTGGCTTGACATAAAAACTACCATGAAACTTTAAGTAACTGATGGTCAAAATTTCCACAAAATGAAATTTTTGCAAATAATTCATTGTTTACTCATTTTGTTTGAACCATGCATGTTTAGGGATACAGGTGCTGTTCAAAAATTATTTATCGGATTACCTATGATTATTATTATTATTATTACTATTATTATTAGTCTATTTGCCTTTTATTTCCAGGCAGACATTTTGGGAGATTCTGATGATGATTCCGATAAGGACCCAGCTTGGCAACCAGAGAAGGATGAACAGCGAGGAAAGAAAATGAGACTTGTAAAAATCTACAAGGTCCTTCTTTCAGAAGATACCATCGAGGAAACCGGTCTGCCCTCAAACACAGACATTGATTGATCATGTAGGTACATTAGTTTATTATTATTATTATTAATTTATTATTATTATTATTATTATTATTATTAATTATTATTATTATTATTATTATTATTATTAGTAGTAGTAGTAGTATTTTTTTATTGTGTCAGGAGTACATATTTTTAATCATTAAACATGGTCCAGCTAAGCACAATGTGCTTGTCAGCTCGTGCCTTACCATAAATGTCATACATACATGTAGTTGTATATATATATAAACATACATTTCATTCCTTTAAGTATATTCTTACAACTAACTTAATTTAGTTCCTTAAATCTATTTTATTTTATATTTTATTTAATATTCAAAAACAAGTCTTGAGTCCATTCCTCAGCTTATTTGTCATATTATTCACACTAGTATTATTATTTCACTAAGTCTTTGAGCCAGTTAGCCATTTTTTAATTTCTCTTTTTACGTTTGATAGTTTATCTATTCCCAAAAGGGTATCCGGTATCATGTTAAAAAGTGTTGGTATTATTATATTCATGTGTTATTTTCTGTATTTATTTATATATAAATGTATTTTGTATTGTCGTTTTCTGGTGTTGTGACTTTGAGTCTGTCTTACTTTATGTTTCTGAATAGTAGTACTGAATTATTATCTTATAGTTGTATATGTTTTTTACTGTCAATGGTTTCCACTCCTTATTCATGATTTTTGTTTTCACTCATTATTTTAAGAACTTAAATTTGAATATTTCTTAATTGATTTAAATATAGATCACTTGTCTTTCCTCATGAATTAATGCCATAGCCTAGATGTGATTCTATTAGCGCATGATACACTATTTTTCAATATCAAATATAACATATTGTTTTAGTATACATATATTAACTATTCCCGCTCTTAGCTTCCTACTCATTAAGTCTATGTGAGTATTCCATTTCATATGAGAATCAATTGTTAGCCCAAGATAGTTATATGTCTCAACTTGCGTGAATGTTAAACAATTACACGGTTTTATATTATGTAAACAATCTAATCAATTTTCTTTCATATCTATTTATACTTTATAATATGTGGTAGTTTGATATGCATTGTGTGCGTTTTTTTAATGTTGATTATTAATTTATTATCTAAGTCCAGTTTTGTATCCTATTAAAGTCTTCCTGCAACATTTGTTTAACTCTATCTACATTTTTGTGTACCACATACAGCATTGTGTCGTCAGCATACATAAATATACCACAGTTCTGTATACAGTTTGACATGGTTCTTGTATAGATTAAATATAGTATTGGCCCAAAAATAGAGCATTGTGGTACTCCAATATTTATACCCAATTCCTCGCTTTCTATATTATTTTCCTATTTGTTAAGTAATCTTTAAACCATTCATAAATATTACCTCTGATACCAATTTTATAAAGTGATTCTAGTAAAATATCTCTATCTAACGTATCAAAGGCTTTTGACATGTCCATAAATGCTATAGCTATGTGTTTGTTTTCGTTTAACTTCTCTAGCATTTGATTAGTAAAAGTGTGTAAAAGTATTTCCGTACCTTTGTTTTTTTGGAATCCGGATTGTCTTTGGTCAATTATTTTATATTTATCTAAATAATTTATCAAGTAGTTGGCAACGTATCTTTCCATTATTTTGTCTAAAACCGGTAGAATTGCTATAGGTCTGTAATTTCCACAGTCTAAATGCTTCCCTTTTATATAAATTGGTCTAATTATGGCGATTTTATGTTTTTGCAGCATTACACCCTGTTGTACACTTAAATTAATTAGTTTTGTTATCAACGGGGTAATCTGGCTGTTGATAGTTTTCAAGTCTTTAATTCTGATTTAATATATTCCCTGGCTTTTATTTATATCTAATTTATCAATAATGTATTTTATTTTGGAACATGTAGCCCTAGGTATAAACATACTTTAAACTTGTAATCGTTTTGTCTAATTGCTTATTGCAAGTATGTTGTAGTCGTGTGACTTGGTTTTTGAATATTTCACAAAAATTATCTGCTATAGGTTAATTTTTCTCAATTTTGCCTAAATGTGTATTTATTAACACATCAATTGTCAATTTAATTTTACTACCCAGAATTTCATTTATTTTATACCCTTTTTTTCTTCTTAATATTACTACTCACTTTATTTAATTCAGTTTGATAGTATAATTGTTTTTTCCTTAAAAATAATTTATGGACGAAAGTTTCTTTTTAGTAGTGCTAGTAGTAGTAGTAGTAGTAGTAGTAGTAGTGTGGTGGTGGTGGTGGTGTGGTGGTGGTGGTGGTGGTGGTGGTGGTGGTGGTGGTGGTGGTAGTAGTAGTAGTAGTAGTAGTAGTAGTAGTAGTAGTAGTAGTAGTAGTAGTATAGTAGTAGTAAATTAAGACCAACGTTGTTGCCTTGTGGTCAGCGTGCTTGGTACGGATTGAAAGTGTTGTTTTTTAGTTTTATATCCTGTGTTGTGGAAAACTTTGAGGATGTCCAATAGGCACACCTAGTGGATGGATGCAGCTTGTGTATGGATAATTCTATATCTGTTTTAGTTGAAATACTTGTTTTTTTAATTATTTATTATGCAATTGTATATTGAATTTGATATATACAGGAAACAAATGTTAATTCTTGTGGCTTAACTGGACCCTAAACATTATTAAATAAGTATATTTAAAAAATCTTGTACCTGACTAGTTTTCATAGAGATTCCACTGACGGGGCCTATAACTTATTCATATTGTAAGCTTACAGTACAACATGTAAGCTTCCATTACTATCCTTCCACAAAAGTGCAAAAGTATAATTTGATGTATGTAAATGATGTAAAATTGTTACTGGCATAATTTTTTCCCCGTAGCCGGAGCAGTTGATTAGTTTCCCTAGCTCCCTACAAACTACGGATGTCAAGCTGATTGGAGAGTTGAGTCTTCAGCACATGCTACAGAACAAGAGCTTCAAGCCAATGAATAAGTGATGTTGAAACTGCAGAACCTACAACTGAGCCGATGCCAAAGAAGAGGAAAGACGTTCGGAAATGGGAGGAAGAGAAAAAAACGGATAAAGGCTTGCCATATGTCAACCGCCATGGTATAAGTTTTCAAGGGAAAGCTTTTCCCCCCATTATTAAGTGATGTAGGCTTAAGTGCGAAAAAAGATGCCATGCTGAAAAAACACTCTAATCTTTGATGCATTTATTAAGAAGTCAAAAAAAAATGAAAAATGAGATCCTTTGTTGTCGAATCTCAAATTGTGAAGAAAAAAAATTATTAGGAAAACGAATACTGTTAAAACTCACAATAGAAAAATAGCTGCCAATTATAATCACAAATTATTATTTGTAAAAAGATGTTTGTCTGTTTATTGGGTCACTATGGCTAAAGTGAACTATCTTACTCATAAACTTCGTTTCTTACCTAATGGTTGGTTGAAGTTGGTTGAAGAACGGGCACAGATAAGGGCGTTCATAGAAAAGTATCCAAAACATGAAAGCCATTATTCCCGCGGCGACTGTCCCAATGAAATATTCTTGCCTAACCATTTGAATATAAAAATTATGCATAAAAAATATTTAAAAAAAATGGAAGTTAAAAATTGAATAAGCCCTAACCGCGTGCTATGATGAATTCAGGGATGTCTTCAACAAAACGGGGTACAAGTTTAAATGCAAAAGAAATAGAAAACCAGACAGTTCTCGTTTTTTATTTACAACAGGTCGTCCCATGTCAATTACTAACAAAGTTGAGAAATAAACCAGTTTTGCATTCTTCCGCTTTGCAAATATTTTATATTCAGTTTGACGGGTTATGTAAATTTAATTATGTATATATTTAAGTAGTGTCTTACAATCATCGATCTAAACAAGAGTAAATAATTTTTCGTCCTTTTTATACTCTAACTTCAAGGTTTTTTTCCCTTCTTTTTAGTCCGTAGTCCCAAGTGTATATACAGGTTGTTCGGAAACTCATAACCCAAACTGCACATATAGCTTGTTAGAATGAACTATAAGTTATACAAAATCCCTATACAATTACTTCATGAAATCTATGCTAATACCATTAAATTGTGTTCGAAGTTTCGGCGTACAGCGCCGGGAGGACAAAGCTGTTCAAGTATCTGCGTAGGAGTTAGGCTCGCGGCACTGAACACCTCGACATCTTGGAGCACGGCAGCAGAACATACCACAATTAATAGTAAACAACACACCAGTCCATCTAGAAATGTGAATACGTTCTGAGGGTCATCATTAAAAGCTCAATTACATAGAGAGAGATTACTAGTTACTCGCTGGCTTGTAAACTCATGCGCGAGTGAGCTTGTTCCAACGAGCTCAGCGAATGTTGGATACACTGGGCTACCAAGCTCGCCTACTCGCTTAGTAGAGGTGTTTCTGGCAGGTTGTTTTCGTTGGTGATTAAGGGGATGGATCACCATGAGAGATGAGCGCGGCCGGTTTCTAAGGCAATTTCTCTGTACACGACTACTAAGAAAACTATTATACATATTTTAATCAGATTTTTACTACTGTAAAGATCAATTCATTTACATGGTTTATAGTTTATTCCTATCTACCCAGACAATTCAAATTTAAGTTTTAAAAAATAATTTAAAGATCACTGCATGAAACAAACTGGGCTTGTCATTTAAATGTGGGAAGACTTAGGCTAAAACAGTTTTCATTTTATTACAATAAACACATTTCTCTATCATTTAGTATATTTTAACGCCAGTTAAAAGTTAAATATTTGTAAGCAGCTTTGTTTAAATAATTTTTGCATGATCGTATTTTCTTGGTTTAGTGTTGTTTTTTTAAAAATCTGCATACAAAGTATAAACCGAGTAAATATGATTGAGAATAATTATCATTTCATTTTTCAGCATACATATTGTTCTAAACTAAAATAAAGTGGTACAGTTTTATTTTAATTCAAAAAAGTGTTGTGGTGCAGTAGCCTGTGACCTAGCGGTGTAAGGTTGAACAAAATGAACCTCTCGAGAAAACTCATGGCAGTGATGCCAAGCGTTGCACTATGAATAGCAGGTGTTCTCAGGAAAAATATCAACTCGACTGCGTTCATTTATTAAATCAGTTGTGTGAATACCACGTGTTTTGCAATGTAAGCCGTTTCTGTAAAAAGAGATCGAAAAAAATAAAATAAAAAACTACTTTATCTCTCAACCAGACGAAAGAAAAATAAATGTTCTACTCTTGTGAATTGGATAAAAAAAAGTGTTATGAATTTATTATCATTTCTGCATGAAAAATACAATTTTAATACTGTAGTTTAAAATCCATCCATTAATTTCGTGCGTAGAATACCTAATTAATATAATTACATGACCCGTTTTGGTGACCTCATGATTTAAGGCACTACTTTTGCAAAAAACTGGGCTGCTGAGGACGGGGATTGGTGTTCGATCCCAGTTTGGTGCTATGAGGTTATTATTCCTAAAATGTTTTCCACTCACCCTCCACGCAAATGTGAGTGTAAGTCATCTAAAAGCAACCTTACCCTTCTCTGACACATTAGCTTAATTATTACATCGGCGTAAAACCCACACGGGCTCGGTTCACTTTGGTGTACCAATCAAACACTTTGGCCCTACCTTTGGTAATCTGATCTGTAAACAGAGTCAATAATTTGGTATCGATAATACGGGGCTAACTAAATCATTTTGGACTATTGGCAATTTGAACAAGAAATACACTTGTCACAATAGATAAATGTCTTGAAACTATTTTGCTATCAATTGTAAAGGTGGATAATGAAACGGGGTGGGGGGACTATTGAACATGCCTTGACCACCGCGCTTTTAAAATTAATAACATTAACACAGATACATATTTAATTTTGACAATTATTATTTTACAAAATAGTTTCATCACAAATATAATTTTTACTTTCTCGCACCCCTCGCGTGCCATAGTCAAAGATTTGGAAATAACGTAAGCTTTAGAGAGGAAGGGTAGGGGGGAACACAAATGCTAAGAGGAGGATGTTACTCAATATATATAAGAGTGTGCAGTGTAAAGATTATTTCCATATCTTTTTTTTTTGTTCTTGTGATATTAGAAATGCTTCACTTCTTAATATTCTTTGATGTTATCCGTAAATTTACAATAATAAAGTAGGGTAGATAATAAATACGGTAATTAAGAGAAAGTGTTCCCACATTTGCGTGGAGTAAATGAGCAATCACGAGGAAAAACACCTCAATTCACGCGGTCGGAATTCAACCAAAATTTGTAGCACAGGTCCCTAATAAAATTAAAAACGTTGTGTTCATTGCAGAAGTTTTGATGAAGGACTTTGAATGTATAAAGTTGTAGAATGGATGTATTATTATTATTATTATTATTATTATTATTATTATTATTATTATTATTATTATATAATGTGTGTAGCTAAAATTATAAAATAGCTAGTGATGTGTATATATATTTTATGAACGTCCCTGACACAAAAGTGATTGATAAGGGAGAAATAGATTATAAAATGATCATGCTTCAATGTAAAACTTGTGTTTAAGCCTATCAAATTTGGTCAAAATCGATGGATGGATATTTTCTATACAATTGGGTGAAAAACATTTTCTTGCAGTATATTTCTTTATGTTTTATTGTAATTTCAAATACTTATTTTTAGAGTTAGTGTTAAAATTAATGGTACCCGGTATACAAATTTGTAAACAAGCTTCGCAATTATTATATATTATATTTTTATATATATTATAATATAATATTATAATATAATATTATATTATATTTTGATTTACATTATATTATATATAAATATATATGTATATAATATTATTTAATCTGGTCAAAATATTTTATTTCAGTTCCTGAAGTAAATGGTTGGATTAAAATTTTTGTCAAATAAACAGAGAATTTGTGAATAGATTTTTTTTTCAAAAATTGTTTAGTGGTTTTATGGATCAGGAAGGCTATAATCATAGAAATTGTACCCGCATTTGCGTGGAGGGAGCGTGGAAAACCAGTTTGGAGAAACTAACTTTAGTACACCCGACCGAGATTAGAACCTTGATCTCACCATCATTGGCAGTCTAGTCTACTGTAAGAGTAGCGCGTTAGACCATGAGGCCATCAAAGCGAGTGTTATACATGTTAAAATATGTATAAACGTATAAAGCTATATTTGATTATCGAATATAATTAATAAAAAATAGGTTAATAGAGTTTGAAATTCTTGATAGCTACAAGTTCATTAGTGTAATTATAGGGGGGTGGCAGAATGCCACAGGCCCACGCTCAAAATAGGGCCCATAACGCAGGTCCACCCACCCAAAATTAATTTGGTAATATATGAAAGCGTTGTCTTTCAGGCCTATCATTGTTTCGTAAAGATCTCATTATTCAATCAAAAATTACTCAATAGTCATTTTATCGCGCATAATTTATACTGTACAAAAATGTATGTACATATGTTCCTGTAAAATCAATAGAAACAGCTGTCAGGTCATTTTCAAAACTTTACTAAAAATTATTTAAGAAGCACATGAATCAATAAAGGCTGCAGGGATTAGATATGTTGACTGTTGAGCTACTACCCGTAGCTTGTCCTTGGAGGAAAGTGTAGACAATTTCACAGAGATCAATGTTTGTTTAGCCTCTATAAGTGTTAATATTGTTAATTTGTTTATAATATTTATTAATATTGTTTTATTCAATTCAGATTAAGTTTTTTACATTATATTGAAACTTTTCAGCAACAATTTTATCAAATATTATGGCTGTATGGTAATGCACTTAGAGTGGTTTTTCCTCAATGGGTTTACACTCTTATCTCTCCACGCAAATGTGGGTACACTTCCTCTAAATTTAACCTAACTACTCTATATTATTACGTATTATAAAATAATTCCAATAATAAATGTCTAAATATTTTTTTATGATCTACAATTATTCATAAGATTTGGGGACGGTGGTGTATTTTTTCCTTGGGGGCACCCACCGTGGGTCAATTACTGCATAGTTATGTCTTTGTACATGTTACAAGCTAATGTAGGTCAAGCTAGTTTTACAATAGGAGATTTTAGTGCATCTTTAAGTTTATATTAAAATAATTATTATTAGTAGTATCTGGATGGTGTAATATAAGAAACTAAAGTAAATAATAAAAAAAAACACAATTTCTTATTTATGTTTTATACATATGTGTGTGGCCCCCCTGCCTTTTAAGGGTTCTAACACTTTTAAAGAAGGGTACATCTCTGACCCCCAATTTTCTGCGTCCATGAAAAAAGATATAAAAAAATAAACACCTTTTATGTTAATTGATAAGATATCTCTATCACCATTATTATTATTATTATTATTATTATTATTATTATTATTATTATTATTATTATTATTATTATCATCATCAGACACTGTCCTCACCCCTCATAGCTTGGGTTATGTCAGATGCTGAGGAAATGATCTACATTCTACGATGTGTCTGTCGATAGTTGTATATCCAATGTTACTCATTGAGGGTGAACTGGGAAGGGGGGAGGTTTGATAGGGCGGGGTATTACCACCAATTTCTTCTCCACCCCTCTCCCCATCAAAATGTGTCTTCCTCCAGTTTGTTTGGTTACCTCTGATATACTTGAGTTTGAAGCTGAAAGATGGTTTGTATCAAACTTCAAATATATTCTATAACAATCTATTATTATTTTTAAATGCTTAAGCGCCATGCCACCACCAGAAATCAAGTCCAATAGTATGTGCTACTCACCGTGTTCAACTGACATGTTGAAGACGGGGAGATCATGGTTCGATTCCGGTCGGGTGCTCACAGGTGGTTTTTCCTAAATAGTTTTCTGCTCTCACTCCACGAAAATATGGTTGCACCTCCTCTTAATTTAACCTTCCTGATGCCTAACACATTATAGTAATTATTACATAAGTGTACAGCCCGAACGGATAGTAAGACTTGGTGATATAAATAAATAATAATAGCGTGTTTAAAACCGTTTTAAAAAAACACCCTCAGTATACACTACTGGGATTTGAACCCCAAACTCGTCACCAGCAAACCAGTCTAATACGAGAACGTCAAATTAAAAATGTTTTCTTCCGCTAGGTAAGAAATATTACGAAAACCATATTACTGATTATATTAGTTCAAGCTAAAAATAAAGCAGCAGATTTCTGCATAGTGTGGTCTTTGATAAAAGCCGCACTCTTGCCTGCCTTTCCCTTCCAAGAAACTTGACTCATGTAAACAACAGATTAGCTCGCTCCCCCTCACTCTTTTAGACCAAATTTGACAGATATGACAACACCGCAACTCAAGCTCGGTGTCGGTTAGACAGTCCAAATAGTTCAATATATGGACGTTTCTTAGGAGTTGCGCTGATAGCGCTTCTCAAGTTTTACAAGGTAGTCCTTCCACTTAAAAGGTCTGTAATGAAGTGGTTCAGCAACAATATTGTAGATTTTGCGAGTTTATGAACTATATACTGCGCTATGGAACACCAAACATCGTGACTATATCAATGTGAATCTTAAAGATGTGATTTTTAAAAACATATGTGAAGAGCTTGAAAACTAAAGATTGCTCAAAGGGTTGGATGAAAAGCAGATCAAAGAAAAAAATTTAATTTTGAAAGATGTCTAACGGCAATAACAATCAAAAATAGAAAGGAGCAGAAAAAGTGGCAGCTGAATAGAAGTCTGTTTCGTATTATAAGAGCAACAACAACATTTACCGCATGAACCACTTCTCTAGACATTTCGTACACTACTAGTTTATTCTCTCCACCTATCACACACGGTTAATTTATTAGTCAGAGGGCAAACTAGCTAGCGAGTAGAGTGTAAAGTCACCCGGTCTTCAACTTTTCTCGCTAGGGGAGAGTGAGCGGCTAGTTTCAGCGAGTTTAATAGCAGAGAGTAAACTCGCTGGCAAGTAGCTAGTAATATCGCCATGTGTAATCGACCCTTTACGGTCCTACATCCTAGAAGGTGCTTGCCATTATTACATGATTAGTGCCGCGCACCTAATTCCTATGCAACTTGTTGTTCACGCATGCTTGAACAGTTCTGCTATCCCGGCTCTGTAAGCCGAAATTTTGAACACGATTAAATTGTATTAGCAGAGTTTTCCGGGTATAGGTGTAAGAGGATTTTGTATTAATTTAGGTTCAAACAAATTATATGTGTAGTTTGAACTATTACTTTCTGAACACCTTGTATATAAAACTAGTGGAAATACATCTGGTATGTGAATAGTTTTCAATTGAAAACTGCACATATCATAATGATCAAAGGTGTAAGTATCCATTATTATTGTTGATTCCCATTAATGACGCGGTTATTTAAATTACCTTATTTTTCCAACACACATAATTTTTTAAAAAAAAGCTAACCAGTATTGTAATTTAGAGTGCTAGGGGAAAACACACCTTTATTTTAATTAACAAATCATAAGTAATGTATGTAATAATCTTTTACTTATTTGTTATAAATGTTAAGCAATAAAACACTTATATAAGTTACTTTGTTTTACAATTATTTTTTTTTAATCAGGCATACTTATATATAGTAAACGCAAACAGATAGTTGTATATTTCTTAGTTTACCACGAGAGCTAGAGACTATATAAATCGAACTATAATATTTTAACATATATAAGTGTTACAATGGCATTTGCGAGTGATATTACATATGTTCTTTTAGTACTCATTGTATTTATGAGTATTTTAAACACATTACAATTTATGTGGAAAAGAAGACATATTAGGAAATTGGCAAGTCGAATACCCGGACCAAAATCACTTCCAATTTTAGGAAATATCCTGGATGTATTGGCCTGGACGAAAGAAGAATCCGTTCAAAAATACAAAGGTATTGCCATAAAATACTCTCATCAAATATTTCGTTTCTGGGCTGGACCGTATTTAATCATCTCAGTTTCGGATCCGTGTGATCTAGAAATATTAATGAACAGTGAAAAGTGTTTAGGAAGGGAAAGATGTAAGAATGTAGCAGATAAATATCCAGTGGGAGATGGTTTGCTTATGATTGGAGGAGAGCAATGGAAAATTCACAGGAAGATTATTATCTCTTCGTTTCATTACCGTCATTTTAATTATTTTGTAGGGGTATTTAATAAAAATAGCAATATCTTAGTGAAGTGCTTAATAGAAGCGTCAAATAATAGTGTGAGTATTAATATTTTACATTATTTGACGCGATTCACGTTTGATAGCATTTGCAAAACTGTATTGAGTGTTGAAATGAAATCTCAAGGGAAAAAAAAAGAACAGTTTATTGATTCTATTAATAGTTTTTTTTAATATTGGTACTAAAATGTTCTTAGAACCTTGGCTTCTCATACCTATTATAATGCGTCTAACACCATATCACAAGAAAATGACAGAAAGTACAACCTACATGAACAAGTTTTGTAACGAGCTCATCACCAAGAAGACGAAGGAGTACCGTGAACGAATTGATGATACAATTCCAACCAAAATACACTCCGATAGCTATAATAGGAAAGATAAACTTTCATTAATAGATTATTTAATTCAATTGATAGATAGTAATAAATGTTCGTTTTCCAAGAATGAAATTATGGGTGAAGTAAATAATATAATAATAGCAGGGATGGATACAACGTCAACCAGCCTGAGCTTCACGATGATGCTACTAGGATTCCACCAGGATGTTCAGAGGAGAGTACTAGAAGAACTTGACGCTGTTTTTGGAGATGACGTGGAGCGTTCAGTATCAATGGACGATTTAAACAACCTTAAATACACCGAACAAGTTATAAAAGAATCGCTTCGGCTATATCCAGTGGTCCCATTGATACCAAGATCTTCAACTGAAGATATAGAAATCAATGGCTACACTATACCTAAAGGTTGTGACGTGATATTTAATATATATTCACTACATCGCAACCCCAAGATCTACCCGAACCCAGATGAGTTCGACCCAGAGAACTTCTCGCCGGAGCGCTCCAAAGGTCGACATCCGTACAGTTTTCTTCCGTTTTCCGGCGGTATGAGAAAATGTGTTGGCTACAAGTACGCCATGTTCCAGATGAAGGTTGTTCTTGCGACAGTTCTTCGACATTTCACAGTTCATCCGGCCTGCGACAGAAAGGAAATGGAGCAATGGGATTTAAATTTGGTATTGAAATTGGTAAATGGTTTTAAAATTAAACTTGTTTCAAAAAATTAAATTTGCTAGTTCCAAATTTAATAATAGATGTTATTTTTAAGGAATGTCAATTTTTATCTTATTATGTATCAAGCCATATATTTTCAGGGAATTTTGTTATGGGTTTATAATTTAGTACACATAACTGGCCAGTTTTGATGCTACAAGACATAATGTAAACCATGTTATGTAAAATCTATTTCATATCGAATCTCAAAATTTAAATTGAGTCCAGCGTAGTTAAAATTAAAAAAATCAGAATAGTCAAAGTAATTACATTTTATATTTAAATAATATCTATAATTAATGTCCAATATTGTTATATGTTTTCTATATATTATTTTATCCATAGACGCTTTTATTTAAACACTAAAAGTTTTCAAAACTACATGATTTTATTTTTTTAATTTGTACACGTATTATATTTCACAATCATGAGCTAGATTTAAATATCTTAAATAAGAAATGTAGATCTCGGTTGGAACAAAACCAGTAATACAAAGTATTATATATATATATATATAAATTATATATATGTTCAAGACATATGTGTATTCTGTATAGGTATATGTATATATAAATATATACATATAAAATATGTACATATATAATATGTATGTACATATATAAATACATACATAAAATGTATATATGTATAAATCTATATATTACTCTATTAAAATGGTGTCTGGGAATATAATATATTTAATCATTTTTATTGAATATTCGTTTATCTTAAACTCCACAGTGTTAAACATATTTTGGAATTAAACTAAGAATTTTTTGTTATTGTGGGCTTGTGTGTCTACTTGGTCAATTATAAATTAAATTACTAGTATATTGTTATTGTGAGCTCATGTGTCTACTCTATCAATCAAGAATTAAATTACTAGTATATTGTTATTGTGGACTCATGTGTCTACTTGATCAATTAATAATTCAATTACGTGTTGTTATTGTGAGCTCATGTGTCTACTTAATCAATTAAGAATTAAATTACGTGTTTATTTTTATTGTGAGGTCATGTGTCTACTTGGCAAATTATATTACCAAGAATAACCAATATGTATTGAGATAATTTATGTTTGTTTGACAAATTGAATATACTAATTACGTATGTAGGTCTACTATTTTTTATATGTAGCTTTTTTTGGTAATATACATTTTGTTACCTTCAATATTCAAGCTCTACAACTAATATGTGTAAATACATTTTTATAGTTTAGATTAAAAATTGACATATAGTCGATATAAATAATTTTAGATAACACTTTCACCCACATTGTGTACCACAGGCAAGGCCATATAACACCACAGCACCCCCTGAATTGCCATAGGTAAAGAAAAACTACGAGTATTCAAAGCCTATATGAACTTTTTATAGTTATTTTGATGGTAATTAAGGCATGATTAAATGCTTAGAGTGTTATACATAAAACAGAAACTCCCTCTAAGATCTACTATTTACACTCTTTCTCTCTTCTAGGGAGTGCCTCTGACTATTCTAATAAATATATATAAGACCGGTAAAAACGATGATTCTTAATATTACTTATATATAATATAATAGTTTTGGTGTGTGAGGTTCAAACTAGATTTGGTGGGTGCTTAGGAGGAATAAAATATTACCATTTTCTTGGCTGACTCCAACCCTTGAAGTTCGAGACCACTAGGTGTGCTCGGGAACACGTTCTGCACGACGATATATTAATGTTTTAACAATGACACTATCTATAATATGGTACTATTGAAACCCCTACATGAGCTGGAGAAAATACATAGAATACAACATTGAACAATATTAACAAAAGGATTCTCTGGATTGTACTAGGTGAAACTACAATACCAATGTTTCTCATCCCAATCCTACCTATTAACGTCCGGCTAAATACATGTTTAAAATAACATCTAAGAAAATAATATATAGGATAATATATATTTCTTTTATATTATGTCATAAATATATATATATATATAAAATCTAGAGACTCCTTTAAATATATTGTTCAAAGTTGTATTCTATGTAAAGTCTGTGATTATATGTATATATCTTATTTTATTTAAAATCTCGTCTTACTACCCGTTCGGAATATACGCTTAAGTACTAATTTTACTAATAGATTAAAAATTGGGAAGGTCGAACTAAGAGGAATTTAATCCGCATTTGCGTGGAGGGAGAGTGGAAAACTATTAAGCAACCTTCTCAGTTCACCCGACCGAGATTTGAGCCTCTATCTCCCCGTCCTCGGGAGTCTGGCACCACATGACAAACGCGTTAGCCAAATACGACAGAGAGTCGGGTATTTTATGATATATATATATATATAAATAAAACAGGAGATATAAATTCAAAGCTATAATTATTTATCTTCTTTTTTTATGCCAAATGTGTCAGAAGATAAATAGGTAGGTGCCGTCTTTTATTTAGTATTGCGCCGCCTTGAGGCGTACTAAGACGGATCCAGACAACTAGGCGCCGCCAACTGGGCACTGGAAAGACTGAGTGCCAAGACTAATGGGCGCAAGGATCAAAATTGTTTTTAAATGTTATAATTGAGAAAAATTAAAACAAACAATCAGGCGCCGGTTAGATTAAGTTGGTTTAATTCATCTTTAAGTGGTTTATTTTACGCCAAATTCTTATTTTTCATTAGTTTTTTTTTGTAAAAATTTCAAAATTGTTATAATATCAAATAGTCTACTTTATAAATACACACAAATTTAGTTCCTTCTGTAATTAATTTTTAAACAACTCCTAAAATGAATATTTAGTAAAAAAAATTATTAATTTTTTTACCTAAATCATTTCCATTTATAGGATATACTCTCGATACATTGGCCTGGACTCCAGAAGAAACAGTAAAAAATACCAACGTATTTTTGAACCACATTCTCCAATAGTTCGTTTCTGGGTTGGACCGCAATTGGTTATGGCAGTCTGTGGCCCACGTGATCTGGAGATGTTAATGAACAGTGAAAAGTGTTCAGAAGGGATAGAGCAAAAATACTTTTTGTCATATATCCTTTAGGAGATGGTTTAAATGCAATTAATGGAAAAATAAGGAAAGCCCTACAAAAAATTGTTCTCCAATCATTTCAAGACAATAATTTTGAATCCTTTGTTAATATTTTTAATAAAAATTGCAAAATTTTGGTTACGTGTTTAAGAGTGGATTCGTGTGATATTGAAATAAGTGATATTTCAACGTTTGATAGCATATGCAAGAACATGATGAGTGTTGAAATGAAATCTCAGGAGGAAAAATATGATAAATATGTGGATTTTTTAAACACTTAAATTTATTCATTTTTCACAATTTTTTTAAAGCTTGGCTCCTTATTCCTATTTTATCTCGTCTAATATCTTATCATAAGAAAGTTACTGAATCTTCGATTTACATGGACTCGTTTTGTGAAGAACTTGTTAAAAAGAAGTTAAAGTAATATTATGAACAAACCAAATATATAATCCATAAACAAAAACATTGTAGAAACTCCACTGATATAACTCAATAACCATTCCTAGATTCGATGATTCAGTTAATAGAAAATAACGAATGTTCTTTCTCCAAGAAAGAAGTCACAGGAGAAATAAAATTCATGATATGGGCAGGGTCGGATAAAGCATCAACCAGCCTGAGCTTCAGAATGTTGCTACTAGGATTCCACAAGGATGTTCAGAGGATAGTACAAGAAGAAATCGACGCCATTTTTGAAGATGATTTGGAGCGTTCATTAACAATTGAGGATTTAAACAACCTTAAATACACCCACAAGTTATAAAAGAATTGCTTCGCCTTTATCCAGTGGTGCCATTCATACCAAGAACTTCAACTGAAGATATAGAAACCAACGGCTACACTATAACAAAGGGTTGTGACGTGATATTTAATATTTATTCTCGTCATCGCAACCCCAAGTTCTTCCCGAACCCAGATTAGTTAGACCCAGAGAGCTTCTTAATGGAGCGCTCCAAAGGTCGACATCCGTACAGTTTTCTTCCGTTTTCCGGCGGTTTGAGAAAATGTGTTGGCTACAAGTACGCAATGTTCCAGATGAAGGTTGTTCTTGCGACAGTTCTGAGACATTTCACAGTTCATCCGGCATGTGAGAGGAAAGAAATGGAGCGTTTTGATTTACATTTATCTTTGAAATTAGTGAATGGTTATAACATCATATTAGTTCGAAAACATTGACCAAAATGTCAATTGTTTTGTAAATAGTCGATGTTAGGTGGAAAATTACTTTGTCGTATAATTAAAGATCACTATTAACTATTGGTGTTGTAATTTGATTTGCCAACTTCATTTAATTTTTTCTAATTTGTAAATGCTTTACAATATATTCTTGTTTTGGTTGAATTAAAAGACGTGTTTTAAAGTTCTTCCGTGGCATTTCACGCTGTGTTGCCATGCGTGAAAAAATAATACATTATATCCATTCACAATAAAACGGAAGGAAGATCGTCTAACACTGTTTAAAATAAATAAAATAATGAGTTTTGAACTAAGGAAGAACACTTACCTTTTTATTAAACATATTTATCCTTCCAGTAAGCTAGTTGACTCTTCTTTATTCATTTATTTTCAATGTTGGTCATGATTTTATTCCAAGGCATGCGCATTACTTTTAAACAAGTGAGTGGCCTGTCTCGTAATTATAAAAGAAGCAAGAAAAGAAATGGATGTAAATACTTCCAAACTAGCGGCATTTCAATTTCTGACAGATGGAAATAAACATTTTAACTCTCTTTAAAACATTTATCATATTCATTGCTTTTTTTAAATATCTATATTAAATTGCATTTTAATTTATATTAATCGGATTTAATACCTAGTCCATAGCCAACATTTTTATCTTTTGTTTAAATGTATGATTATTCTCTTTGGACTTGGAATAAATGAACGTATTTAAATTTGATTCCTGGAACACTCTTTAAAGAAGATTGGGGGCTTCTTTCTCGGCATCTGATAAAAGATGGAACGAAATCGGTGTGGCTCCTAAATCAATTTATTTTAAAATATAACAATAGTTTAAAAGTGAAATCTATTATTATTATTATTATTATTATTATTATTATTATTATTATTATTATTATTAGCACCGCGTCTTACTAACCGTTCGGGTTATACGCACTTACGCTAATGTGTGATGGTAGGGTGATTGTGAGATGAAATGGAGGACTACAGTTTAACGTGGAATCCGAACCATGGTGGAGGCCTGGCATTCCTCTCATTCTCAAGTTGTGATTAATACACATCTTGTCAGAGGTGAAGGAAGGGTTTGGCATTCAGATAAATCTGTGCCGGGACCGAGGATTGAACCCCGGACCCTCAGCACAGAAGACTGACACCTTACCCTAGACCACCAGGTCACCTAAAAGTAAAATATAAGTATCCAAGTTGAAAGTTAAGTGTCTAGGGATGAATTAGAGACTGTTATTTCCTGAAAATATGAAATGTGTCAAAATTAAGAAGAGTAAACAAAATCACAACTTTTCGCTTGGGTTTTTTCAACATGGCCACATTTTATTGGTGAGATCTATCCAAATCTTCAACATTAAATTATTGTTGTTTTTCTTTCTCTCACATCAGTCTTCCAGTATAAATTTAAAACATTCCGACACTTTATTTCGTCTAGAACCTCAAGTAATATTTTATTTTCTGCAAAATCATTAATACAACTATTGTTGATTTTTATTTTGTCAACCTTTTTTTTTATAATTTTACTGTTAAAAATTAGCTGTAATAAAATATATTTTATCTGTAAGATTAGAAATATATCTACTTCGACGTCCGTAGGTAGGATTGGGATGTGGAAATAATGCAGCAACAACAATGATAATAATAACCTACAAAAGCTTCAACAATTGTTTTATTTTTCATTATTGTTGTTTAAATTAGTACATTTCATTCAGTAATCCATTTTAAATTTTAAATTGTTCTTGTTGTATTTTTATGTATTTTACTTCAACTCTGCTAGAAATTTACAGCACACATTGTTGTAGTTAGTTGACATTATTGTTAGCATCGCATCAGCTAGAAAGAATTTCCCGAGCTCACCCAGTGACCCGCCTCGGTGGCGTAGTTGGCTAACGCTCTAGTCGTGTTGAGCTCGGCGCCGAGGACGGGGAGATCGAGGTTCGAATCTCGGTCGGGTGAACTGGGGTGGTTTTTCCTAAATGGTTCTCCATTCTCCCTCCACGCAAATGCGGGTTTCACTTCCTCTAAATTTAACCTTCCCAATTCCTAATCCATTAGTTGTAATTAGTACTTAGGCGTATAACCCGAACGGGTAGTAAGACGCGGTGCTAAATATTATATTATTATTATTATTATTATTATTATTTTATTATTATTATTATTATTATTATTATTATTATTATTATTATTATTATTATTATTATTATTATTTATTATATTATTATTACACACCCAGTGGTCTCGAGTGTTAAGAGTCGTCGTGCCGCTGTCGGAGTTAGCCCAGATAAAGGATTGGTATATTTTATTTATTTATTTATTACAACAGTGTTGCATACCTTTAACATATTATGCTATTCCAATTAAAAAATATATATTAAACATTTCACAAAGATATTGCTATTTTTATTAAATACCTCTACAAAATATTCAGAATTATTATAGTGAAACGAAGAGAGCGTAAGCTTTCTGTGAATCCTGCACTGTCCTCCTCCAATTGCCACTAAACCATCTCCCACTGGATATTTATCCATCACATTCTTAGCTCTCTTCCTTCCTAAACACTTTTCACTGTTCATTAGAATCTCCAAATCGTGTGGCTCCCTTCCTAAACACTTTTCACTGTTCATTAGAATCTCCAAATCGTGTGGCTCCCTTCCTAAACACTTTTCACTGTTCATTAGAATCTCCAAATCGTGTGGATCTGAAACTGATACAAGTAAATACGGTCCAGCCCAGAAACGAACTACTGGAGCGTATTTTCTGGTTTCCTTTATGAAATGATTGGAAGTGCGTGACAAGTGTGAATTCATCAAGTGTATAACTCAAGGATACTTCAGACGATTCTCGAGACTATTAGGATACTCAGCCTCTGTGTGTGTTAGTAGCTTACACTAGCAATTCTTATATCTGCAACCATGCAGGTTTTCACCGAGCGTATGACGTTAATGAATTATTGGATAATTAATATACCTGTAGTCTTTCAACTTAGCTCAATCAGTAGCGTGTCTGTCTTCCGAGCTTAAGGTCACGGGTTTTATTCCCATCATGGCCGAAAAATCTTATCATTGGTGAAATGTGAGTTTACCCTTTCACAGTGATAAATTAACTGGGCGGGGGACTGGATGTTGTGCCCGAACTAAAATAAAAATAAAATCCTTGGTGATCGAGAAACATCATATTCCTGGTTATCAGATATACTAACTATTAATTGAGAAATTATCCGTTTCGGTGGCCGCATGGTCTAGGGCTACTTTCGCGATATGTCGGTGATGACAAGAGCGTGGTTCAACCCTGGTCGGGTGTATTGAGTGTGGTTTATTCCTAAATGGTTTCCCTCTATCTCTCTCCACGCAAATGTGGGTACGTTTCCTCTAATTTCAACCTTACTCATCCATAACCTACTAGCGTATTTAGTACACAAACGAATATCCCGAATGGGCAGTAAGATATGGTGCTAAAAAATGAGAAAATGTTCAACTAAGAACTTTTTAATAAATCTTGGTTCATAAAATGTACGCTTATAATAGGTAATACAATAAAAAGAGCTTACACGTGGAAACTTGAAGTCAATCTAACAAGGCGGATATAAAGTATACCCTAATTTTCTTAGTAAAGGACATATTTTGAAAGCAAGCAAAATTTACTAATCAAATTTCACGAATCCTTACATTAAGTCACGTGATCTGCTGCAGTCACTTTCGATATTGTGAATATATAATAATATATTATCAAAATTTAGCTCAAAAATGTTGTATTTTATAAAAGCTGGACTAACAATATTTTCTCATGATAAAATTCCTGAGGTTTTTTTCCTCAGGTTTTTCAGAAGAATTTCTCATTTTGACAGTTTTTTTTAGATATTATAGATTGAATTATCGTGGAATAAATTGTTTTCCTTAAAATTATTGAATGTGAATGTATATATAGATAAATAAATATTATAATCTGTAAGCTCATTTACTAACTACACTAATAAGGATTAGTAAGGTTGAATTCAGAGAAACTGTACCCCCATCTTCATGGAGAAAGAGAGGAAAGCCATTTATGAAAAAACCAAACTCGGTAAACCCGACCGGAAATGTACCCCAATTTTCAGTTTTCGGCAATCTAGTCTAATGCGAGAGTAGCGCAACATTATGTCGAGCCCTAATAATAATAATACTTAAAACTGGGCCTAGCTTTAATTGAAGCCAAATGTAACAAGTCACATGAAATGTCGCGTATATCATTACAATTATTCGTTCTTAATTCAGAAACAGTTGTGATTAAAACAATTAAAATAAATATTCATCTCGGAGAGTAGTCGGATGTGTGTGGACTCTTGCAAAAAATGAATTAGTATCGGAAGAGGCAAAGATGGCAGTATATAAAAGTGTGTTGACGCCAAAATTGTTGAATAGATATGAAGGCTGAGTTTGTCAGAAACACAAGATCAAGGTAAACGTGGTCGGAATGAGATATATAAAAAAATGTATGTGGTAAAAACTCGTATAGACGGAGTCAGTAATGAATGGGTTCGGTTTGAAAGGGAATCCAATTGGTAATTGTGAAAGGAGCGTCTTCAAGGGTACCTTTATGGTGCATCCTCGGTGCTGGATCATCGCTGAGCTGTGTACATGGATGTTTGGCGATGATGAAACAAAACTAATAATCTTTATTGGGGCATTTATCCTGGATCAGCGCTGCCTTCCTCGCCACTGCGATGAAAACAAACTAGTTTGTCTTTCGAGCTTTGACCATCGCCGGGATCCCGAAACTTGAGATGTGATTGGTTCCTTCAAGGTCACTCACCCGGCTCACTGTGAAACCCACTACTAACCTGTATTATATCTATTCACAAGTAATCATATTGTGTTCATAAGCAAGCAAGTAATAGCAAGTTATTTTATGAGGTTTTTCGTGATGTTTTTAGGTGGATATTTAATAACAATTTGAACAATGAGTGAAGATTCAAAACAGACTCAGATATCAGCTGTATTCGAACACAAAGCTATTTTGGACCAGCGGCATGCATCCTGGCCGAGATGACTGAGTCAGCATAGTTTTTAACAGGAAAAAGATCCAATAGCACCAAAAAAAACGAGAGAATCAACTCACAGATAACATCTCATGCCAACATCTTACAGCTATGTGAACAGTTGCAGGGTAAATGCTTCATGGCGAGCATCAGAGCTATGATCCAACAGCGAGGGCCTGCAGAGGTGCAAGCATCAGAACTATGTGCGATCAGCGAGGTGCCGGCGAGCATCAGAGCTATGTGCGAGCAGCGAGGTGCCTGGCGAGAATTAGAGCTATGTACGAGCAGCGAGGTGCCTGGTGAGTATCCATGATCCAGCAGCGAGGATGCAGCATAAGCGTGTTATTACGTTGGTTTGTGTATGTTGAGAGTAGATCGAGTGACGAAGCAAAATATATAAAAGAAGAGTGTGTGAATCAAAAGGAAGGGTAGGCAATTTTAGACGTGGCTAAATTTTGTATACGGATGTGTGAAAAAAAGAGACATAGAGAGTTTTAAGAGCAAAAGAGCATGTATAATTCGATGTATGGGTGTTGTTGAAGCGAAGGGAGTATGCGAGGGTAGGGAAGTGAGGAGAAAGTTAGTGAAGATGGATTAAGTGCGGAGTTGTTTTTTAGCTATATTCACAGTTTCTTGCCTACCCCGTAAGAGAATGGAGTGATTATGTGTATGTATGTATGTATGTATGTATGTATGTATGTATGTATGTATGTATGTATGTATGTACGTGTGTGTACGTATTTGTGTATGTATGTATGTATGTATGTAAGCATGTATGTGTGTATATGTATATTTGTATGTATGTATTTATTTATATACACAGTTCTTAAACTATATTAGCGTTAGGCTGAATTTAAACAACGTAAAGTTCACAACTAATATATATATATGTATATATATATATATGTACACTCCCTACTACCAGTTCGTGTTAAACACGTTAACACTCATGGCATAAAAATGAGATGAACTGAATTTTGAGGAAGTGCACCTACATTTATATCGAGAGAGACCTGGAAACTCTTTAGGTGAGAATTACCCAAGCACACCCAGTCGGGATTCGAAAACCCGCTTCCCTCCCTCTCTTCCAACTGAAAACCATACCACACGATATTAAGGCCCTTGGGTTCACATAGGAGCAGGTTGAAGTAAAATTTGTTAATTATTCAACATTAACTGTATCGCAATTTATACACGAACTATAGCTTTTCACATTAATTAATTACGTAACCAATCAATTAATACAAAATATTTATAAAAGTTATTAGATAGAGTTGTATTAAATATTAAACATGTTTGAAAAAATATACGTAAAATATCATTAAATAATTATATAATGAAGAATTACAGTCAAAACATATCATAGAGCCTTTGTAAAAAAAAATTAAGACACAATACAGGGTTTTAGGTTTATGAATCAATTGTTAAATAATAATTTATTATTCACTTGATATTTTAACGAATTTAAAACTGATGATAATGAATGTTTACTTAATAATCTAATTGAAAGAGAAATTAATGAGAATTAGTTATTTAAATAGAAAGTAATAAAAAGGTAAAGTCTACATATTGATGATTCGTTGTAGGAATTCCCTTTTGCTCACAATACCTTCCTCTACTAACTCTGACCTGAGGATTATATAGAACTACCTCGTAACTAGTCGTCAAATGGGGGTCGCTCACGCAGGAATATCACAAGGAGGATGGGATTTCCTACAAAGAGTCATCAGTTTGTAAACCCTACCTTTTGTTTTTCTTCTTATTATCTACTATCAAACAACTACGTATCAACATTATTGACAGATGCTACACATGAGAACAAAAGTGTAGACCTGTGTCCCGACATAAGGTACCAGCGACATTTCGTACCACCTGTACCCTTTTTACTATCTCTGGGCACATTTCCCCGACACCCCTTTCACCGATGTGTCGTTGGCGCAAACTGCCCACTCTTGGTATTATTTCGCTCGGGAGTATTTCATTCCGTAAAGAAACAAAAATACCAATAACTATATCATGTTTCACTTATGTTTTATTCTTAACTTCTTAAGGTCGGGTACATCCGGATCCCTCTTTGACACACTCTCAAGTCCGGCCTTTCTTTCGTTTTCTCTTCTTTTGCTAGCGTCCGTCTCATACCTCGACCGGCACTGCACTGCCTCATACTTCCTTACACCACCTCTTAGAGAGAGCGAGGTGCCGTCTAGCGGCACACCTTTCAACCAAACCACCGGACGTGACGCAGACGGTACACGCCTTACCTGAAAAGGTTCTACTAATGACTTAAAAATATTTACGATGCGACAAATAATACCACTTCTATCTACTTAACCTTAAAAAAAAATCCCGAGCTAATATGTGCAAGCAAGGTTCATTACTGTGTAGTGGATAGCTGTGAGAACGTCAACATTTCAGTTATTGTAAGTTAAATAGTGAGCTAGGTTAAGTTATGTTAGGCTAGGCCAAGTTAGGTTAGAGTTGGTTAGGTTAGGATAAGCTAGATTTCAATATTTTTGAAACGCTTCACTACCATTGCCATTCTCCTTTGCGATGTGACCTTGCATATCAGAGGCATTTTACACGATAGTTCAATTAAATTCGCCTGGATAAATTTAAAACTTAAACCTGGCATACCTTCCCATCAAGTGGTACCATTTGTCTCATCGTAAATATGTTAAAGTTATTAGTAGATGCTTCTCAGGTGGCTTCCCGAGTGGTACAAAATGTCGCTGGTACCATTTGTCGCATATCCATGTAGGCCACGTCTTGTCTGGATCTTTTTATGACTTCGAGGTATGGCTTCAATTCCAAGCTGGTCTTGACGTGTTTTTTTTTTTGTCCTAAACGGTTTAACACTTTGGCTCTCACGAAAATATGGTTACACTTCCTTCCTCATCTACCCAATTAGTGTAAATATGCGGATATTACGAATACACGAAACACTTTTAAGGATATACTATAATTCTGTTGCTTAGTCTTATCCGTTGGATTAGTAATATAAATACCTTCAGCCATAAATGTATCTGTTTGATATATAAAATTAGGTTTAGATAGATAAACACATTGACCTCAATAATATTTTACAGCCCAATGGAAATAATAACCCTCCAGCATTTTTTTTTTCATCTTATTGGTGTGTTTCAACCAGTCACTATGGACACAAGGCCTACAAAGAGGATACCGGTATTTCTTGTTCGATGTCACCTAATCGTCACCATTATAACAGGATTCCTCGAGTCGACCTCGTTGGTTTTGGGGTAAATTGCTCGTTTCAAGACCCGATGTTCGTGGGTTCAAATCCATCTGGGGTCAACGGATTTTTCTTGAGCGATAAAAATCCGTTGCACAACTTCCTTCGGGGGGAATTGAAGCCGTTGGTTCCCATGTCGATTGTGGTGTATAAAAGAAACCTGGAAGGTATGGTAAAATACCTTTCCTGGCTAAATTGGTAGGCTCTTTCGCTCTCGCTCATAGGAATTCTCGTATGCTTATAATAATCAGTCGGTTAAGAAAGTGCGCGTTAGATAACTCAAATAAATTTAAAAAGGATCCTTCCAAAATAATAGTTCTTTGTGACTTACTTACCGCTTCAAATGTACGATAACTAGACCATATCCTAGGGCACTACCTCAAGAGGGCGAATGTGAATGAACTGCATTTAAATTCATCTGGACTCTATCTGGATTGAAATGCTGCGGCCCAGGTCAAATGGGTCATACAAAAAAAAAGTAATCTTAATGTTTGGTAAAATATCGATATGTCAATGATTTTAAAATATATCTTATTTTCATTTAAAATCTTTTGGTTTATAGTGTATCACCTAAATTAAAAATATAGCCTATACATTATTAATAAATGTATTTAATGATTTTCATTTTTTTTTTTTTTGGAGTTCTTAAAGTTAATGAAACGTTTTTTCAAAGGTTTTTATTCTCGTACTAATCAAATGATAAAGGTTGGTTTAAATAAGACCCCCAAAAATAGTTTAAATAACTATGACCACATGCTTATCAAGACTGGTTGAAATCCATCAGGTAATATTTTATATTTTATAATTTCATCTAAGACCAGTTGGCTTACCTGTACTTCGCACGGGGAATCTATAAAAGACTTTATTATTTTTACTATATAAAATTAACCACAAGGGAAAGTAATCAAATCTTAAATTATGTTTATAAATTAATCATTAATTGGCTATTATTCTAGAACGCGAAGGTAGAGATATAAACTATATATGTTTAAAAGATTAGATTTATTTTTAAGATTAATTTATTACTCCTCTAAGCACGATGTTTTGAACTTTTGCCTGTGGCTGCTAGTAAAAAAAAAAGATAACAGTGACAGGGCATAAATGGTTGCTAAATGGTTAAAACAAATTAAATCTACATAGTAACAGTTTATATAAGGAATTAATCATTTTTACCGTTTTTGGCCTAATCCGATCGGCTGTTTTGAATCTGACACATAAAAGTTTCGTGTTTTTTTTTTTAACTTTTATAGAGAACATTATTTTAAGACCTATCAGCATTCTAAATTTTTAGATTTAAGGTTGTTTAGAAGTGTTCGAATAAACTCATGCGGACAGACACATATCAAAACTATATCAAATTAGGATGTTCTACATCCGGCTGCACTTTTTATATAATTTATTTTGTGCGCTATTTTTAAAACAATATTATCAAATTATTATTAATCTAACCTTTGACATGCGATGCATGATTTTGTGCGCTATTTTAAAAACAAACTCACTTTTTGTTTATGTTGGTTTTCCACTGTGCGGTTGGCGCATTTCGGGTCTGGTCTTGGAGGGGTGGGTATAGTTGGGTCCTTGGCGTAGGTTGTGTTCGGCCAGGTTACTCACTATTCGGGTGAGCCCGTCGAAATAAGACGATTGATTCGGAAGCTGTACGATATTGAACAACACTAAAATATACACAAATACATAGATAAACAGGCAAAACACTCAAAATATATTCTTCTACAAAAATAAATAGTTTATTTATGTGAGAAAAGTAAATAAATACTTGTAAATAATTATTTATTTTTAATTTTTTGCAAAAGATTATACAACTTTAACATTCGAAAATAAATATAAGTGAATTCAATCAAGAACTTTATAATATTATGGCAAGAGTAAAGATTGCTTACTTTATATAATTTGGTTTAGTTTTAAGCTTGTTTAAAATTCATGAATTATAATCAAACTTATACAAACTAAAGCATTATATATTCGAAATAGACTGAAGATATGTAACACAACTTAAATTCTAGGAACTAATCTAATTTTAAAACCTTTTCTTAGTTTTAAAATTAAATTAAAATCCCATCGATCCATTTCTTTACTCTCACACGCAGGTTGAATGGTGAAATGTCTAGAACTGTCGCCAGAACTATCTTCATCTGGAACATGGCGTACTTGTAGCCAACACATTTTCTCAAACCGCCGGAAAACGGAAGAAAACTGTACGGGTGTCGACCTTTGGAGCGCTCCGGTGAGAAGTTCTCTGGGTCGAACTCATCTGGGTTCGGGTAGATCTTGGGGTTGCGATGAGAGAATATATATTAAATAACAGATCACAACCCTTAGGTAAAGTATAGTTGGTGATTTTGATATCTTCAGTCGTATTTCTTGGTACGAATGGCACCACCGGATAGAGACGAAGCGATTCTTTTATAACCTGTTCGATGTATTTAAGGTTGTTTAAATCCTCCATTGTTACTGAACGCTCCACGTCGTCTCCAAAAACAGCGTCAAGTTCTTCTAGTACTTTCCTCTGAACATCCTGGTGGAATCCTAGTAGCATCATCGTGAAGCTCAGGCTGGTCGCTGTTGTATCCATCCCTGCCCATATCATGAAGTTTATTTCTCCTACGACCTCATCGTTGGAGAAATAACATCTTTTAGTCTCTATTGATCGTATAATGGAATCTATTAATGACGGATGATCCTCCTTGGTAGAGACATCAGATTGTCCCGCTGTTACACTTGTATCCTCACTTCGCTCGCGGTACTCCTTCGTCTTCTTGGTGACGAGCTCATTACCAAACGAGTTCATGTAATCTACGGATGCTATCAGTTTATCGTGGTATGATGTCAGACGAATTACCATGGGAAAGAGGAGCCAAGGTTTCAAGAACATTTTCGTAAGAGTAGTAGTGAAAGTATCCATAGATTTGATAAACCTATCATTTCCTTTTTCTTGCGATTTCATTTCAACACCCATAACGGTTTCGCATATACTATCAAACGTGAATTTGTTAGAATAAGGTAAGATATTGACAATGTTCGAATTTTCGGAAGAAACTTTCAAACAATCCAATAAAATTTTAGTATTTTTATTAAATACTTTGACAAAATATTCAAAGTTACGGTAGTGAAACGATGAAAGAATCAATTTTCTGTGGACCTTCCATTGAGTATCACTCATTATAAATAGACCTTCTCCTATAGAATATTGATCTGATATTTTCCTACACCTTTCTCTCCCTAAACATTTATCACTCTTCATTAAAATCTCCAGATCATGCGGATCCGAAACTGAGACAATTAAATATGGTCCAATCCATAAACGGCTGTCGAAGAATATGATTGAAGAATGCGTATGTATTCTTGAACTGATCTTTGTTTACTATACACCAATGAATATAGAATATTTCTTATAGTTGGAAGCACATTAGGTCCAGGTATTTTACTTGCCAGTTTCAAGGTATGTCTTCTTCTCCAACAAACTATTAATATATAAAATACACCAAAAATTACAGCGAGTAGAAATAAAGAAACCGTGGTCGAACTCTTAACCAACATTTTAAATATTCAAAAACTGTACCTACAAGTAGTGCCCGTTAAAATTTAATCAAACGGCTCACTCTTAAAATTCATGTTTTGATTTTTCCAAATCCGATAAAATACTGACAAAATCTCTTGCTTTTTAACTCCTTTTATAAAGATTCATTCTTTAAAACTTGATTATCTAGTTTTGTTTGTATTGCTGTAAAAGCGAGTTTTATCTGAAGGGTATCAATGATATTGACCTTGTTAGAGTGCTCTTATTTGAGTATTAGTAGAAATTTTAATAAAACTTCACCCTGACCTGCATTTAAAACAGAAAACTCTCCAGACATACTTTAGAAACGCCTAGGTTTTTTTTGTAACCTAGCAAGGTCCAATTATGCACATTAAAAAAAACATTCTAAATTTCCTGTCTGTGCATGATGCATAAGGTAAATTGAAACAAATTGATCATTTACTGAGAAATATGGAGTCATTTTAATTTCCCATAAAATACATCATCGAGATTATTTATTTCACTTTATTTTAGTTATTTAACTGTACAGAATGATTATACCAGCGCACGATAATTTCTATGGGCGAGAGTGAAAGGAACCTAACCAAGTCTGACGGGAAAGGTATATTCACATACCTTCCAGGGTTCTTTTAACATGCCACAATCGACCTGGGACCAACGGCTTTACTTCCCCTCCGAAGGAAGTTGTGCTACGGATTTTTTATCGCTCAAGAAAAATCTGTCTACCTCGGCTGGGTTTGAACCCACGATCATCGTGTCACGAGGGAAGCCCTTTACCCCAAGACCACCGAGGTCGACATCTTCAATATCCATGTTGATATTTTCAAATCAAAGTATAAGTTTTTCATTTTTGAGACTCTTGTAAGCAGTAGCCAATGAAATTATTACCTGTATTTCAAGGGAAACGACAGCTTTTTAGTAAAAAAAGTTTATCGTTTGGAAATAAAAGTGGTGTTGTCGCGTTGTTAAAAAATAACTTTCAAGGAGCAATTTTTTTTAAGCACTGTGTCTTACTACCCGTCCGGTTTGTATGCATATTACTAATTACACTAATGTGTTCGCATCAAGAAGATTCATTGAAGAGGATGTGTACCCACATTTGCGTTGAGAGAGAGTGGAAAATCGTTTAGTTGTAAAAACCACCCTCAGTACACCATACCGGGATTCGAACTCCGGTCTTTCCATAATTGGCAGTCCAGTCTATTGGGAGAATGATTTTTAGATGACGTGGCCACCGAAGGGTAGGAGCCATTTTAAACGGTAGATACCCTCTTCGGTGGCCGCGTGGTCTAACACTCGTAGTAGACTAGACTGCTGATGACGGGAAAATAGGGGCTCAAATCCGGTCGGGTGTACAGAAGTATTTTTCTTTAAGAGGTTTTCCATTGCAATAGAATAAGTAGCGGTATCGAAATTTTAATCTGGAAAAAAAGTTTTTTATTTAGTAATAATAATTTCAATTTTTGCATGATAATAATTGTATTTTCATATTTAAACCCTGAAAAATATAATAATTTAACCATATTATAGTATATTTAGGTCTATCACGTCTTTGTTATGTGCTGGAACTTGGAAAGTTTGATAGTATTGTATTAATGAATATTATAAAAGGTTCTACCATACCACTTTCAAAACGTCTATGGATATGTAGCTGATGAAAGGATATTTAACAGCTAATTATAATTGGTAATATATTTTTTCAATTTATTTTTTATCTTTCTTTAACCATTGAAGTTGGTGAAAGAACAACTATGAATTCTGATGAACTAAGAGCGATTGAATGTTAGAGTTGATTCTTGCTTGTCATTCAGAGAATGTGTGAGAATTGAGAAATAGTGAATTTGTTCTTCCTCTACAGTCCATCCAGGTAAATATTTAATCCTAACATGAGTGAAGGAAACAAAATAGTTGTTTCTTTCGATACCAGAGAGTGAGTACTAATATCAGTAAACAAATACTAGCATCGAAAAGTAAATATCGATATTAGTAAAGTATCGATACTTTTTTTCACATCCCTAACTATAGACCTATTTTATAAGCTGGACCATAGTGGAAATCATCAAGGTACGCTTGCTGCACTTTTGGCCAGACAGAGAGAACGTCGTATGTTTCGTAATAGCTACTTCCCTTGTTATTTCATGCTAGTTGTCAATTTTATTTCGTTACACGTTTCTCTGCTTGATCATTTACTAAAACGGCATATAGTGCAGTAGACTAATGGCCACTATGAGGCCTTTTATTTAGTTCTATAAAAAAAACCACGAGAAATGAGAAACATCTTCCTCAGACAATATGGTTACTCACTCCCCCTCCACGCAAATGCGGGTCTCTTTCCTCTTAGATCTACCTACTCCATCTCAAGTTTATTAGTGGACATAATATTTCTGAATGGTTGTTGGGCGAGGAAAATAATATGATAAATGTATACTTATGGTAAAGAGGGGAAAATCACAAAAAACAAAACAAAAAAAACACCTTTACGGGACTAGAACCGGCTCCTCAGCTTCTAGAGTCGGAAATGAGTGCACCAGTTGAACACGAGGACACTGAGATAGCTTTGACGGTCACCCAGGTCTGTTAAATATTTAATTAACCAGCTCGCCCTCCCCACCCCGCTTTCCTTGGTTCCTGGACCACTGTGACCTTGCCTGGGTGTGTTTGACGGGGTTCGGAAGGGGGGGGGGGGGGTCCAACTTTTGTTCTCATCATTATATTTATATAAACTGTTCGGATAATTCATGAAATAGTAGGTCTTCTTATTTAGGAAAATATATAAAAGTACTTCTAGTATAGTCATCAAAAGGGTAAAAGAAAATTCTAAAAAGTTGCTTCAAATATACAAAAACAAAAATCACCAAAAAAATTGGGTGAAAACTTGTTATGATATGATTTGTTGGTTTTCCTTCATGGTAGTCACGAGTGTACAAAAACCTAATGTATTTTACCTGGAGGGACAGATATGGCTGATTGTAAACCTGTACCTGTATGTACCTGGGACAGCGAAGTGAAGGTGAGACTGAATGATGGAGAGACCAACAGCCTAGAGATAGGAGTAGGGATGTGAAAACAGTATCGATACACTACTAATATCGATATTTTCCTTTCGATACTAGTATTTTTTTACTTGATACTTTTTTTCTTACACTTTGACTGATATTAGTACTCACACTCTGTTATAGAAATAAACATATTTTTTTTGTTATCTTCAATCATGCTTGGCTTAAATGTTTACTATGGTTAAGAAGGGTACAAAAATAGATTGAAAAAAATATCACTAATCATAGCTAGTTATTAAATAACTTTCCATCGGCTAAATTTTTATAGACATTTTGAAAACTGAAATGGTAGAACCTTTTATAATATCCATTACTACAATCCTATCTATCATACCTTCCAAGTTCCAACACATAACATAGACGCGATAGACCTAAATATGCTATGATATGGTTAGATTATTATAATATTCAGTATTTAAATAAATAGGAAAATATTATTATTGTCACCTTGAATGAGTACAGTATCGATACTTTTCTTTCAATACCACATCCCTAGATAGGAAGAGTAGTGAGGCTGGTATGAATAGTGGCTGGTCAGGGACGCCCTAGAGGGTAGTGGCAATGTCAGGATTGGAGGACGCGTCATCGACACAATAAAATACGAAGATGATCTAGCATTGCTGGCCCAAAATGAACAAGAGTTTCAGGAAATAATGGACCTGCTGGTGGAGGTAGGGAGAAGATATGGCCTGGAGATCAACAATGAAAAGTCAAAAGTGATGGCGGATTAGGTGGAGTTAGGCTAAAAAACCAAATTAACTGGAAATAATGACATTGTGGGCTATAAAATGATATAAAATAAATATGTATACGTGTTAAAATAGGGCAATTTATTTTTTTATAGATAACTCAAGGAAAGCTTAGTAGTTTTGCAACATAAGACTGGTTATTATTCTAGAGCCATGGTTTAGACACAAGACTGGTTATTATTCTAGAGCCATGGTTGAGACACAAGACTGGTTATTATTCTAGATCCATGGTTGAGACACAAGAATAGTTATTATTCTAGAGCCATGGTTTAGACACAAGACTGGTTATTATTCTAGAGCCATGGTTGAGACACAAGACTGGTTATTATTCTAGATCCATGGTTGAGACACAAGAATAGTTATTATTCTAGAGCCATGGTTGAGACACAAGACTAGTTATTATTCTAGAGCCATGGTTGAGACACAAGACTAGTTATTATTCTAGAGCCATGCTTGAGACACATGACTAGTTATTATTCTAGAGCCATGGTTGAGACACAAGACTAGTTATTATTCTAGGGCCATGGTTGAGACACAAGACTAGTTATTATTCTAGAGCCATGGTTGAGACACAAGACTAGTTATTATTCTAGAGCCATGGTTGAGACACAAGACTAGTTATTATTCTAGAGCCATGCTTGAGACACATGACTAGTTATTATTCTAGAGCCATGGTTGAGACACAAGACTAGTTATTATTCTAGGGCCATGGTTGAGACACAAGACTAGTTATTATTCTAGAGCCATGGTTGAGACACAAGATGGTTATTATTCTAGAGCCATGGTTGAGACACAAGACTGGTTATTATTCTAGATCCATGGTTGAGACACAAGACTAGTTATTATTCTAGAGCCATGCTTGAGACACATGACTAGTTATTATTCTAGAGCCATGGTTGAGACACAAGACTAGTTATTATTCTAGAGCCATGGTTGATACACAAGAATAGTTATTATTCTAGAGCCATGGTTGATACACAAGACTAGTTATTATTCTAGAGCCATGGTTGAGACACAAGACTGGTTATTATTCTAGAGCCATGGTTGAGACACAAGACTGGTTATTATTCTAGAGCCATGGTTGAGACACAAGATAGTTATTATTCTAGAGCCATGGTTGAGACACAAGACTGGTTATTATTCTAGAGCCATGGTTGAGACACAAGACTGGTTATTATTCTAGAGCCATGGTTGAGACACAAGAATAGTTATTATTCTAGAGCCATGGTTGAGACACAAGACTGGTTATTATTCTAGAGCCATGGTTGAGACACAAGACTGGTTATTATTCTAGGGCCATGGTTGAGACACAAGACTAGTTATTATTCTAGAGCCATGGTTGAGACACAAGACTGGTTATTATTCTAGAGCCATGGTTGAGCACAAGACTAGTTATTATTCTAGGGCCATGGTTACAACACAAGACTGTTATTAACTTACAACTATGGTAATATTATTCAAACTACAGCCATAATAATAGTTATTATCCCAGAACCAATGTAACAGAGTGCTCGAATGGTTACTACAAAACTAAATTCAAGGGGACGGCAATCAACTGATTATTTATTTTCAAATATTTCAAATTCAAAACTCTCATGAGATCACTAACTTAACCCTCGCATACGTGTTTTTTTTTAAGTAATAAGAAGATAATTATAATGAATGCTACATCCAATAACAGCATTAGGATTTAAAAAAAAACAAATTGGCAAATTACCCAAATATGAGTACTGGCTCTGATAGTTGTGGCTGCAAGATAAGGTCATGTGACTAGACCTTGGAAAAAGGAACCCCTCTACCTTTTTGAATTTTGGTTTCTCGTTCCTCTCGCCTTGTTTCTGATTGGAGATTTCGGCCTCATGATCCCTCACGGAAAGGGAAATTAACTTTATCGATAGACCGGTCTATCAAGTTTCCTTTCGCTCTGAGCCTGTCCAACCTCAATAATTTACAAAAAAAAAAATTCATAAAAATTAACCGTCCCACGTAACTCAGTTTGCATTTATAGAAGAATAAACGAAACAACGAGAAGGAAAAAAAAAGTCATTATGAGTAATTTTACTTGTTTAGAAGAAAAAAATATTAAAAGTTATTTTTTAATACACAATACGGGTAGTGTTTAATATCGCTTATCACCTGGCATCATCACCTCAATCCCAAAATCATAATAGTGCGTTCGAAAGTTCAGATTTGTGCGTCTGGACTAACTTAACGAATAACGCGATAAAAAACTGGAATAAAATAATAAGTACTAACAACTTGAAGGAGATTGTGACGTTTGAATTTATACTTGCACTTAAGGTAGACAAATGCCATGTGTATTTCCCTTCTAATTAATTTAAACATAACAACCCTATTGATATTTTACAACACCCGCCTCAAATGGTCTAACGCGCTACTCTCGCACTATACTAATCTGCCGATGACGGGGAAACCAAGGTTCAAATTTATTTATGTTGTAATGGAGGTAGTTTTTCCAAAATGGGTTTCCACTCTCCCTCCACGCAAATACGAGTACAATTTTTTTTAATAAATATAATCTTCCTAATTTATAAAAACCATTAGCGCAATTAGTATGTAAGTGAATAACCCGAACGGTTAGTAAGACGCTGTGCTAATAAAAAAATAATTAGTCTAAAATTAAAAACTATACATATAAACAATAACTAGTGTAATTGCTGTACACACAGCCCAGGCACCTAGTAGGCTACATAGAACATGGTTTTCATTCAAAATGACAACATATTAGGAACTAAACACTTTTTAATTTAGAGATGTCAAACTCGATTCCTCAATACCCTCGATCCTTACTAGTATCGAAAGGATAAATAATCGATCTTAAGGCGATTGGCCCTTCTCATTTGGCGCGGAAGTGCAGAGCCGTGGGAACAAACGGTTATCTTCAATATTTTTTTTTATTGTTTTGCAATAATTTTTAATTTCGGAAACGGTTTGTTCAAGAATAGAAGCATGTTGATTAAATTATAATTTTTATATACACACCTCCTATATAATTTTAACAGTTATCAAATATCGATAATATTGACATTTTTCAATAGAAAACTGTTGGCTGCATAACAAAAAATAAGAAATTGTAACAATTAATAAACATCGATACATTATATTAGAAGGGGTGTTGAAAATATTAACATAAAAATTTCACTCGTTCTCGAGAAAACTTACATTTCCAAACGTATGATCTTTCCGCAAGACCTGTCCGGTAGCTAGCGCCATCTACGGTTTCCGTGATCCATATGTCCTTGTTGCCGCGGAAGAATACTTTGGTCAGCTACTTGACAGACTGGCACTATAAGTTGAATGATCTGGGCTGCCATTCCTTCTTAAGGGGGCCGCCTCGGTACGTGAGAAAGTATCATTCGTGTTAGGCCTCATGTCTTAAAATGAAATGCTCTGTGCTGTTTTCTTGAACTACAGCGTCTGTCTCTCTCTAATCTTATCCTCTTCACACTTACCCTGCCACCCCATGTCAGAAGAAGAGAAGCAAAGAAATGGAAAACTATTTCAAGGTCAAGAGGAATAATGCGCGTGGCTGATCGCCTCCTCACTCACTACACAGTCCAGCTGTCCGCCTGTGTTTATCTTGTGATATTTTGCTAACTTGAGATTCTCGTGAAGGGTTCACAAACAAGCACAATCCTCTATTGATGGTTTAACTTGTCTTGAAACCTTATAATACGAACGGGTAGTAGGACGCGATGCTAAAAAAAATTGTCTTGAAGAACACACACTTTTATACATGTCACTTTTTTTTTTTGGAAAATGTGAATATTAACTATACAATAATTAATCACGTGTAGACTAAATTTATATCTTACCCTTACTTAGTTGATAGCAGGGCGTCGGAACCGAGGAGTATAAGGAGCTCTAACACACGGCCCTATACCCCCAACCCGTCTTAGATTTATTCTATCTGTGTAAAATGTTTAGTAAATACTTATAAATATGGAAGATGTAAAAAAAAAAAAAAAGCCTTTAACTAGCTTCTAAAAGCATTCACTTTTTTTTTGTGCTAAAAATCGGGAATAATCCTCCCCCCTTCCGACCTCATCGTTGTTAATCAAACCAAAGAGGTTTTTCCTTTTAGAACTGCGTCTTACAACCCGTTCGGATTACACGCTTATGTAATAATTACTCTAATGGGTGACCATGCGGCCACCGAAGCGGGTCAAATTAGTTAACTTTTACTCTCAACTAAAATGAGATAGACTACACATTGTTATATCACCTACACTGTTTACGCCTACACAAAGCTAGAGTTTACATAAATAATAGGTTAAATGGTCATGTGTAACCTATTTTCAACAATTAATTCATTTTAATTTCAGGTGCCTATTCAGGCTATCAGTAATTTCCACTGATTATTCTAGCTGATAGGGGAAGAGGAAGGAAAGTTTTGATGAAATGTACCCGTATTTGTTTAGAGAGAGGGCTACGGATAAACTACCCTTAGTAAACCTGGCCGAGAATCAAACCCCGACCTCCTTGTCACAGGCAATCTTGTTTAGCTTGATCCTTACGTTTTAAATAATTAAATCAACTAAGAAATTATTAAAAACAATAAGAAATAAACAATATTATTAATGTTTAAACACATTGACTGTTTCATATAATACACACACACACACACACAGAGTGGCGGATCCAGAAAAAAATGACAGGGGGGCACCATGATAATTTATTATTATTATTATTATTATTATTATTATTATTATTATTATATTGCTACCTTACATCCTTTTAAAAATCTCGTATCTGTATGTGAAAATTAATATTTAAACAAGATTTACAAAGCTATGTTGGATATAAGCCTTTTGAGTCCAATGATAAATGCTGATAAATAATTATTTATCTTTAAGAGTTTTATTTAAGTTTTCGAGTGTGTTTTCTATCAACCATGTTTAGAACCTCTTCAGGATATATTTCAATACTTTTATTTAGACTAGCCAATGAGCCTGGCCAAATTATAGAGTCTTCCCTGACATATTGTTGATCTCAAGTAGTTTTTAATTATATTCAACGAACTATAAGATCTTTCGGCTGTTGAAGTAGTAACTGGTATCACACGGGTTTCAATGGGCATTCGATGTTATTGACAAAAATTAGTAAGCTTTCATTGGAGTATCGACTTTTACGGATTTCTGTATCAAGAATTCCCGCCATAGTTTCAATTCTCCTTGAAGTACCCCTCTAGTGGATGAAAACACCAGATCTATGTGTTTTATTATATATATATGTATATATAAGTGTATATATGTGTGTATATATGTATATATGTGTATATATACATGTATATATATTTATATATACACACACGGTAGAACTCCAGTCACCCGGATCGCCAAATATCCGGATCATTATCAGGAAATAAAATAAAAAAGGAAATTACTGTACTGTAAAAATGATATTTTAAAATTACACTACTACCGTACACATGTACATTTAGTATCAACTTAGTTTTTACATAAATACAGTACTGTAGGCCTACTGTATGATTCAAGTTCATTGTATTCTTGTATACAGTAGAAATAAGTTTAAATTTACTGTATTTTTTAGCTACAGTAGAGTAGATTTTGCGTTTTCTTTCGAAACATTGCCTTAATCTTTAATTATATTTATTATATATATATAAATATATATATATATAAATACCCTTCATACATCGAGATTCTCAATAATATCGAAGTTTTAGTGAATCCCCTTAACATTTACATAGATAAACTGTTTATATAGGCCTGTATCAAAATACAATTTTATATATAGAATTTATTCCAAGACAAATCGGGAATTTCCCCCCTGAAATGACATTGTTATCAGAAAAACAAGTGAGAAAAAATAGAAACTTTTTTACACAAAATATGTAAAAACATAAGAATTCTAGATAACTTTGAAGTTTTTTCGAAGTAAAATATGTTTAACACGTTTTTTCTGGATAAGTCTTGATTATATATAATCATAACTTGTACATAGTGTGATACATGTTTACTTATTTATAAGAAAAGGTTAGTTGATTAGAAAGTGTTTTTCTAAATACAATATACTACACAATACAAGAGTATGAACAAATGGTACTACACAATCATACTTATCTCTCTCATGGTCTATTATTGAAAAGTCAGTCATCAGTAAACAACACATAAATGACTTTTTAATTTTAAAAAACTAAGTACACTGTGATATTTGCAATTTGAAACACTCCTAAAATATCTATTTAGAACCAAATAGTTTAACTTTTTTTAAAATATTTTCAATTTAAAAAAAATCTTGTCAACAGTAAACTATTTTTTTAAATATAGGACTATGTTAAGTTTATGATATAATATTTTTTTTTGTAAAAAAGTAAGTCGTTAAATGCATCAAGTTGACCAAATAATTTTTTCAAACATTATATACAAAAATAAATTATATTTATAACCTTCTTTCCTTTTACTTCACGAACGGTGTTATTTCACTTTAGGTCATTTCTTCTGACACGTGTAACCACTTGTGTTGGTTCTCTGATTGGCATATTTCGTGTAAAGCGTGGATCTATCAGTTCCGGTAGAAGGCAATCCATATAGAAACTGTTTAATTTGTCTACCATTTTGACACTCCAGAAACTATCTTGTTTTTCTATCTTCTGCACTAACATACCTAATGGTGTCCATAGTGTAAAAAAACAATGATGTCTTTTTGTTATGTGTAGCTGACCTTGCACTTGGTACATATAAGGATGAACATCCTTCAGGTACAATTTTCTATCTTTTATGGTACAAAAGCTAACTTTCTTCTCTTTAACTGCGTCTTCAGGTGTGAGGTTAGCTGCTCCTGCTGGACATTTCACTTCAACAATACCATCTTCATCCACCAGGCCATCAGGTGTAGCTGCAAGCCACGGAAGCTTTTCATCTACAAACAAACCCGAAGGCAAAATTACAGTGTTCAAAAGCTTCTCAAGCTGCGCTATTGCAATCGGCTCTTTTTCAATGTCATACTTGGTTGCTTTAGACCCTGAAAAATCATTATACAATAGAGAAATGATAGTTTTTGTACAAGAAGTTGATGGTCGCATTCTACAAATTTTTCCAAAATTAGATGCAGTCAGGCGTTTGGATCGTTCACTGTACCATATTTGAGAATTTAACTCGGAGGTGGTTAAGTGTTGAAGATTATTTCTCTGTTCATCATTTAAATGTAAGTTAGCCAAGAGAGCATTTTTCTTTTCTTCAAATTGAACAGAATCAATGTCTTCAATCGTTTCGTTTTCCTGAACATTCCCATAGTTTTTGTCAGGGCCAGAAAATTCAAGTTTTCTGCGTTTATTAGACTGAGGATTAGATTTTCTTCTTAGACGCCTTTTCTCAGCCGATCTTTGTTTCTGTTCATCATGTTTCTTTAAGAACAAACCAGGGCTGTTGTTGGTAATGTGTTTATGTATCCATCTCTGCGCGTTTCCTTTTGTATTATGGGAAATTACAGTCATTTCACTTCTCATTTGGTAACTTCCTCGCAGGGAAAAGTTGACTCTCCTACCACCAACAATTTGCATAAGATACTATTAAAGTTATCTGCTATGTTGGTAGTGACGTTGTGAATTAGACTTTCAGCATGATGAACTACTAAATTTTTAGCAGCCATGATTTAATCCCACATGCCTAAAATTATTGTTAACTATACGTTGTGTGAAGTAGTACATTGTGCCCCCGAAGGCTTAGTTGTGCAAAAAAGATAATTTTAAGGGCAGATAGTGACAAAACAGTAACCGTAATGAGATTACAAAAGGAGGAGTTAGGGCAGTGATTCCTAACCAGGGTTCCGCGAGAATCTCCAACCTTTGTTTTTATTAATCTGACAATATTTTTTGGACAGTGTGGAGATATATAAATATAGCTCATGTACCCGAGGAAGATGAAGAGAATAGTGCCGATAGTAATATTAAAAGTGAGGTTGGTAAGAATAGTGATAACCCAAGTTCAAGTACCGGAGGACAGTAATTAGTAATAGTAAATAGAAATAGGCAATAAATAATCCTGAAATATTTTATTCAAAAGTATAAATTTATTATTATTATTATTATTATTATTATTATTATTATTATTATTATTATTATTACTCGTATTTAACAACCCTAATGATCTATATGTCTATTTTATAATTTACCCTTGTCGTACCTAATGTGTGTTTCCCCGAGATTTTATGAAATATTTTAAGAGTTCTTCTAAAGAAAAAAGGTTGGGAATCACTGGGTTAGGGTCGCTTTCCCACGCAGGAGGCCAAAATATTATTAATATTGGATGCCTTAGCAAGCTATTTAGCGTTCAACTTGGTTTATTTTAGGGGAGACTTCAATTCAATCTATAATATATACGGATAATATAGATATATCGAGGTGAGTGCTCATAGAAATAAGAATATATAATAAGAGGGCAGGGAGAGGGGTGTTGGGTGAGGGGGGTATTGTGTTGTGGTTTTTTATGGCCTACTGTAGGTATATCATGACAAAACACGTTCTAATTTGAGTTAACCGTTTCTTATAGAACATTTGTGTTCACTATTATTATTATTATTATTATTATTAAAATAAATTTTATATATATATACTTTGTTCTATCAAATAAATGTTTCCACGGCTTTCTTTCTGTTTTTTTTGCGGCAAGCACAAATTCGTAATTTTGTTTTTTCCCCTCTACGTTTGTCTTCTTTACGTGTCACGTAATCCATTTAAAAAATAAACAAGAATATGTATCACAAGCAACTAAATAAAAAATATATAATTGAAAGTATTTCAAACTTAATAGAAAACTAATTAATTACTGTGCCAAACATTGTTTGTGTCTTAATTATATTAAATGAGCAGACTATATTTTTTAACTCATCACTGATTAAATATGACGGGATTTCTGGAAGTCTGCACGGAAACTTCTCGCCTACCGAGGCGGCCCCCTTAATATTGAAAAAGCAAATTCACACATACTCATAAATTAAATATATTGCTCAAGTTTTTTATATTGTAGAGCTGATTTTGGAACTTTTTCAGTTGAGACAACCAATCAGGCACTAAACATTGTAATAATTGCTTTAGAGTTAACCTTCACGTATCAGAACTGAATTAATATTTATTAAAATTAAATGTTATCTGGCGTGTAATAAAAATTTTGTTTTAATATATAGTTATACATATTTTAAGAAATTAAATTGTCCATTATCACTTTGTTAGTAATTAGTATACGTACAGTAAATATATACTTTTCCCTCTTATTTATCTTTATGTAATTTTTTTTTACATTCCAAGGAATGACCAAATAAATAAATGTTTTATCCAAACAACAGAATTCAAATTATGGTTCTTTACTTCACAGGACTAGCTTTATGAAACTTCCGGACGGGATTTTAACCCCGTCCTCCTGAATATAGGAGCAACATGGTAAAATGAAACTAACACGCAACCGTTTATCAGTGAACTAGACCCTGTTTTTATACTAATCAATCAGTATGTACTTACTTTGATCCATTAATAAAACGCTTCTTCCCCTTTTTCCATCCTAATTTTTTGCGGCGGGCAGATAGTCGAAGTCTAGTTTTTTCCCCTTTACGGTAGTCCCTTTTGCTTGTGTTATTGTTCATAGTAGTTTTAATTTATTGAAAATAACAATATTATTCTATTTTATTTATATATAATTATAATGGCTATCATAAGAAGGCAAAGCATACACAACTGTTCGGAAACACAGGACCAGTTTGTAAACACATTTACAGTAAAAGCTACAATAAATATTATTTTTAATATTTTCTAATGAACACCTAAAACTTAAAAATGTGCCGGCTCACTGTGCGTTGTCTCAACTCTCAACAAGGCGAAGACAGACATCCAACTAAAAGAGCGCATGCGCATGGAGTCAACTGCCTTTCCTTCTTTCTCCGGCTATTCTTTACTTCCAAAGCGTAGATGGAGGATATGGCTGCGCCACTTGATGGCTGAAAAGCATTAGCTTTGACGCATCAAAACAGCAAAAGGAATTAGCAATTATCTTCACATTTTCTGTTGTGACCCTATCAAAAAATGACTTTATTTGTTTTTGAAAGGTTGTGTCTAGGATTATTTATAAGTTACCCTCGTCTCAGAACTGTGACAATATACTTAAGGCCATTTAAAGGTCATTGAAAATGAGCAAGTTTCGAGTTTTCATTAATTTTTTATATACATAGATTATCAAAATGTAAGGTTGATAATAATAAATAAGCATGTTCCCCACCTTTATCTTTCTTTTGGCTTAAGTCAAGTTTGTAAAAAATTAAACACTACCTAACCATCGCATATTTCCTGAACGTCTGCAACGCATTCCAACTCTCTGGTAGGCGGCCCCCTTAAGAGTGACGGATCTCTTGAGGCGCTGAGGGAGGATTTTTTTTTTACAGTGATTTTTATGGTTTATTATGTATGACCTTTTATGTGAAAAACTTTGTTTCCTGATCAATTTTGTTTAAATTAATTTGATCCCTTACATTTATTTCTTTTTGCACCAACAGTCAAACGTGTACTTCCTTTTATTGTCATTATTCCCAAATAACAATAACGTATGTTTTGAAATTATAAATTTACTTAAATATGAGAATCACAATATTAGTTCAGCTATTTTTCAGACATTTATTAATAATCAATCTGATTCTTTTTTTAGGGAACACATAAAAGTTCAGAATGAGTAGTCGATTGTTTGTATAATAATTTACTTACTATTAGGCCTAATTGCTATATATTTTGTTTCAATTAATGACCCTATTAGGTGAAAAGACTTGTGGTGGTTTTTTTTCTATTCTATGAAGTTGAATAAATATTTTTAAATATGAGGTCAGAAAAATAATGAAATAGGAACTGTTCAGCAATCGAAATATCGAGGTTGAACTTAAGAATCGAAATCGAGAAATATAGGTATCGTGACCTCTCTAGTTTTTATTTTTATTTTTGAGAACATACATATAAATGTTCTAAAAAAAATGGGGTGTGGCTGTGTCAAGGACACGGCCGTGTGTTGTACGTGAATACGTTTAAACTTAAACGAACATCGTAGCTTCTCCGAGTCAAAAGTTATACTAATTGCAAATCTCGATACGCAGCAAAATAACCTCCAAATGGTGGCGCTTCCCCCTCCACCGCGCGCGATGCGTCACTGTTCTCGCTTATCGTAATGATTTCTTTGATCCTTTAGCTATCCAGTGGTATAATTTAATTTTGGATGTAGAGGAAAGATTCGAAACTACAACACCAAACTGTATCCCCCGATTTTGTTATCATTAGGTTTTTTGTATTGCCCCCGAATGGTAGCAAATTTAAAGACGTATTCACGTCAAAAATAGTTAATACACTTTTAAACTTCTTTTATATGCATTATCTTTTATAAAATATTTATGTGTGTAGTTTATGATTATTTAATTCGACATGCAATTTAATAATGTTCCACTCATTTAGATTAGTACAAAAAGGTTATACAATTATTATTATATTTAAAAAAAATCATAATTATTGATGGATTAATAATAAAAAATAAAACTTTTCAGTAAAAATAAGAAAAAAAATATTCTAGGCTTCGAGTAGGATAACACGTTACCTTGATCAGTCATAGTCGGCAATGTTATAAGAAATTTAAAAAGTTTCATATGAACGTGTACATTTTATCAAGTCGATTTTTTTTACATATAGCATAAATAAGTATTTGAATGAAAGTTAAATTCACAGAAGAAACAATAGGTGATCAGTAAATTTATAACTCAATCAGGGTTTTAAAAAGTTCCCTAGTCCTCAAATTAAGGGTGGTTTTTTTTTTACCTGTAAGTGATTTCTAAGTGAAGTATTTTAATGTAAGTTTTTATCTCAAATAATCTTTCTTGTTATACATTCCAAGACTAAAAATAAAATAGATATTTAAATTACACGTAACAACACCAAAGTAAATTCTAGGACACCAAGTAATGTAAAATAAAATTTTAAATGGAATAACATTGTTTTGATTTATAACTATTTTCCTAATTTAATCAATCTTAATTTTGATAAAATTCAATTTTATACCAAAATACTCAGCCCCTGATTAAGGCATGTGCCAAGTGTGGCACGCACAGCCCACCCCTCCTCCCCCCGAGGTTAGGGGCCCCCCCACCACCCGCCTGACAAATAAATCACTTTGACTTGTCATATTTATTTTGTGGTAGTATTATACTTCAATATTTTTTCGTAAAATGTATCAATCCCAAACTAATATAGAAATTTTCTAATCAAAGGGCGTTGATAGCCTGGTATTACGTGAAGTCCGACAGTCCGTGCTTATAAATTAGCGCAACCTTTATTTTTGACAAAATATAAATACTACATATCTGTAGATGGTTGACTTTTTACAGATAGATAAATAATGATTTTCTATTGACAATAATTTCCGAGGTAAAGTAATAAAATTATTAGTTTTGAAGAATTAACTAAATGTGGCATGAGAAAAACTAAAAAAAAAAACTTTTTATTATACTATTACTATTTAATCTACAGATGGTGGAATAAATTAAATGAAATTACACTGAATTTGTCTATAATATCATATAATGTCCAGTATTATTATACTACTAGCTATTAATTTACGGCACTATAATCCACTCAGTATATAATAGACCGTAAAGTTTAATAGTTACCAAAGTTTTAATAATTAATATGCTAATAACAAAACTCACGGAACTCACCATGCTTGCTTAACGTTTTCAAAAAAAAAAATCTCTAAATAAAAGTATTCATGTATGATGTGTATTATGTAAGATTCATAATCGTTCATTGGGGAACTAACTTTTAAGGGCTCCAAGTTCTACTTGGCACAGGGGCCCCTAAAGGGTTAATCCGGGCCTGAAAATACTTAGTAAAATGCATGAACATGGGTGTATTTATAGGATAAGGGTGACCTGGTGGTCTAGGGGTAAGGTGTCGGACTTCTGTGCTGGGGGTCCGGGGTTCAATCCTCGGTCCCGGCTCAGATTTATCTGAATACCAAACCCTTCCTTCACCTCTGACAAGGCGTGTATTTAACACAACTTGTGAATGTGAGGAATGCCAGGCCTCCACTGTGGTTCGGATCCCACGTTAAACTGTAGGTCCTCCATTTCATCTCACAATCACCCTACCATTACACATTAGCGTAAGTGCGTACAAACCGAACGGGTAGTAAGACGCGGTGCTAATAATAATAATAATAATAATAATAATAATAATAATACTTTTATGCTCATGTGAAATATTCAACAACTGTTGATATCACCACGGGAACAAAATTAAACTGTGTTTTTATTTGGATGGGTAGGAAGGGATCCCGAGGGAAGGTCATAAGGGTAGGGCTTTGATTGCAGTTTTCATAGCAAATACATTTTCTTTTTTCGACACATAAAGAAAATATTGCTCCAGAAAAAACATAACTGTGTATTCCCTCAAGAATAAAAAAACAAATCGAAACAAAGTATACCTCAGTTTTATCTTCTGTGGTGCTGACTGACAGCTCACAGCTGACTTCTGACGGCTCTAAAAAGCTACCAGACCAAATTATGTATCCCTATGCCGAACCATATGATCTGCAAAAAACATGTCTTTAGCAGTTGTCACTTCTGACAGTCAAAATTTAGGTATATACCTAAATGTTGATTGTCAGAATTCAGCTGTGAACTGTCAGTCGGCACCACATAAGCTAAAACTGAGGTATAGAAGTGTTTTTGCCTTAAAGAAAAACGATTTTGCTTTTGAGCAAAATATTTTATTTCAAACCGCTTTGAATTGGCTGAAAACATGGTGTTTTTTTTTTTTAGAAAAAGCAAAACAAAGAATTGGAGGGAAGGGATACTGCAATCTTTTCCTACACTCCGTAAAGGTACAATGTCTGACGAAGACGTCGCTGTGGTTATGTGGCAGTGGTTGTTGGATTCTGAACAACATCCTGAGAGAAGTAGTTGGGTACACCCGATAAATAGAATAGGGTGGAAGAGAACACTATAAAGTTGTTTGTGAATGAATTGTGAAGTGATGAAAAAAACTTTCCTGTCCCAGTGAATCAGTAATACTGGCAGTGCACGTACTGTGATCAAAATGTACACTGTTGAGAGGGCTGGCGCATGCGCAGACGGAAATATTTTCCCTTGAACACCACCCCGCGTTTAGGTCCGAAGCATGACTATGTGAGGTTTGTTATGATTTATGGTTATTTTGCTTTTTGAATGATGCCGAAACAATTTGCTTCTAAGCCGCTTTTAAGCGCTTTTTATTTCTGATTAACTGGTGTGTAGCAGTTTCACTTGAATACATTGAAATAATGGTTTCGAGGTAAATAAAGCATAAATGCTTTTGCTTTGTTTTGGTGTGCGCTCAGCCGAGACGGCCAACGCGTGCGGCTGCCGCAGTATGGCGGGCTGCTTTATTCATTCTCCTAAGGGGCCGTCCTAAAATTACTCAAGGCTTTTTTTTTAAAATGATTTTTGACCCACCCCTCCCCCATATAAAGAATCGTAGAATTTTAGATCATTCTTTCCTCTCCTCTATCTTAAGTAACTTTTTACGATTTGGTCGAATACATTATTTTAATTGTTTTGGCAGTGGCGGCTCGTGTATAGGCACTGCGGAACTGCAGCACACCCTATTTCCACTTAATATCATCGATAACATTTATTATAATGAGTCCTTTTTTCTTTAATTCTTTCTTTATTTTTGTAGTATTCATTAAGCTTAATGTCAGTACTTCAGTAGCCATCTCCCAGTTTATGAAAAAGATACAAAAATCTTTGTATGGAACTGTGTGCTTCACAGTGCCAGCGACGTGGTATTTGACTGTTGTGCGCATGCGCACATAGGAGGGGGGTGGGGAGGAAAGCGGGACTGCCAGGTAGAGAGAGCACTGTTGCTCTCGCAGTGCCGGCCATAGAAAAGTGCCGGCTCTGGCGTGATGGTGGAAGGAAGTATTTTCACTCTGCGGGTGTTGTGCTCAATAACCGTGTACTATATTCTTGAATGTGATAAAGTGTAGAAGAGTGTAGAATTAGATTATTATTCTGCCTCCAGCTATTCTATTTGATTCATTTTTTTCGGTTCATTAATTTAACAAAAAACTTTAACCATGGCCTTGCATCCCCAAGAAATAAGTTCTGTGACTGTAAGTGATCTTCAACAGCTTAAGTTTTTACAGCTATCTCTCTATGAGAAAGTTGCAGTTAAGAAAAGAGGTTGTTCAACACCTGATATTCTAATATCTCAGCCAGGCAAAAGCAACAACAAGAAATATATTCGTAGCTTTAATTCTGAATGGTACCAACGGAAAAGTTGGCTTTGCGACTGTGAAGTAAAAAAGCCACCGTTTTGCTTCCCGTGTTTGCTGTTTGGAGGTGATGTACCGTGGACAAAAGATGGTTTTAGAAATATAAACAAAATTAAAGGAAAAATTTAAAAGCATGAAAAGTCAAAGAAGCACATTGATAATATTGTTTCACTGTCACTTTTAGGAACCGTAAGTATTAAGGAGAAATTTAGTGAGGCATACAGACTTTCAATCAATGAGCATAATATAAAAGTTAAAAAGAACCGTGAAATTTTGTCCAAAATAATAGACTGAATTTACTTTTGTGGAAACTTTGAAACTCCTTTACGTGGACATGATGAAAAAGACGATTCAGTAAATCCAGGGGTATTTATAGGATTAGTAAATTTTGCATCTAAATTAGATTCAGATTTGAAGAATCACTTAGAAACCATTGCAGTCTTCAAAGGTGTTTCTAAGACCATTCAGAATGAGATACTTGACTGCCTGCTACAAATATACCACGAGGAGATAAGGACGGAAATTAGAAAAGCTTCCTTTGTAACTGTCATGGTTGATGACACAACACATGTTTCGGAACACACTCAAATGGTCCTTGTTCTACGGTACGTATTGAATGGAGAAATATTTGAGCGTTTTTGGGGATTCTTTATTCCAGAAAATCAAACTGCAGATGTCATATAAAAACGTATTTTAGAACAATTGCACATAGTCCTTCAAGAAAATGGACAAAAACTGATAGCTCAGACATTTGATGGTGCAAATGTCATGAAAGGCAAAAAAGCAGGAGTTCAAGCAAAAATAAAATCAGTTTATAGTAATGCACATTTCATTCATTGTTATGCACATCAACTTAATTTAATAATGAGAAATGCAGCAAGTATTATACGAAACGCAATAAAAATTTTCTCTAACATACTGGCTATTTCAACATTCTTCTCAAGATCACCACTATGTGTGTCCATTCTGAAGTAACATATGGACGTCAGCATTCCACGTCCATCCTCTACAAGGTGGAATTTCAACATACGGACCATAAACAGAGTTCATGAAAATTTGCAACCTTTAAAAAAACTTCCTTACTGAAATTCAGTCAACATCATATGCAGATCAAACCATTGAAGAAGCAACAGGAATTTTAAAATACCTGAATGATGATAATTTCAAGTTTTGGTTAGAGCTTTTTCATCAGATTATGTCTCATGTTGAAATAATTTACAACCAAATGCAATCTCGAGAAATTAGTGTGTTTAAAGTTAATGAATATATAGCAAATTTCAAAACTGCTATTTTAGAATTGAGAAACTCAAAGTACTGTGAGAATCCTTCAAAGACACTCATGGCAGAAGCTAAGTAAGTGTGTGACTATATATGTGTTGATATAATGGACAGATATTCTTCCAATAAACACTTAATACCTGCTAAATTGTACAAGTATTGCTTCACTAGATTCAAGAATGAACATCCCACAAAAGAGATAGTACTGCCCACTGAAGCTTATCCCATGATTGACAAAGAAAAGATTGAAACTGAACTAAAAGTATTCTATTGTAGGACTGATATTCATGAATAATGCAAATTAATTGAGCTGCTGAAATTTGTCTTGGAAAATAATCTAGATGATGTTCTTAGTGAAATTACGAAACTGATAAAAATCCTCTTGACAATTCCCATGACTACATCAGAGGCAGAGCGCTGCTTTTCAACATTGAAAAGAATAAAAACTTTTTTAAGAAGCACTATGAATTCGGAAAGACTAAATGCGCTTGCATTACTTTCAATGGAGAAAAAATTCCTCAACTGTCATCCAGAGATCAAGGAGAAAATTATTGAAATTTTTGTGCAAATTAAAACAAGAAGAATGGATTTCATTTTTAAATGAATAGAATAAGCTTGAACTGTAACAATTTAAGTTAAAGTAAGAAATAAAGATGGTTTTTTTTGTTAAGATTTTATCAAGTTCCTGAATAAATTTTCTTTTTACACATGTTTTGTTTTTCTTTTACACAATTTTAAAACAAAGGAAAAAATTTCTGGAGCAGCACCCCCACTTATTTTAGCTACGAGCCGCCACTGCGTTTTGCTGCAATTCTTTATTACCACAATAGAAAATAAGATTTTTTTTTATCAACCTTGTAGGCAGTAATGGGGATTCTAAGGTCAATAACCTGCTAGCCAGGTATTAAGGAATATTGTGAGATTCGCCGCCGGTACAATATTAGCTTCCTAAAAGCTGTTAAAGGGATGGTTTTCTTCCCTTGCATTGGACCGTTAAGCTCGTCTATGTTGGATCTTGAGGAGCAATGGGGTTGTTTTCCTGATATTAAAAAATTCAATTGAGTCGAGTCGGGGAAAGACTCGTTCCTCTTGTCTCGCCGGTCTTGCTCCAAGGTCACTCCCGGGTCAACTCTTGGGAGTCAAATTTTTGTGAATCTTTTTTATAAACACCTCGTGTTAGCCGCCCGGGAATTCGTCGCGGGTCGAATTAGTAGTATAGAGATAATCAATAGTAATTATATTACATCAAGTACAAATCAATTGATATTGTGAGTTTACCACAATCGGTCGACGGCCACTCTCACACTAACAAAGACAAGTGACGTGGATTAAAGGAAATAATAGAATCCAACCAATACAATAAAGAGTGATTTAAATAAAAGATTTCGTTGGTTAATTTAACACACTAGCTAAAGATTTGGTGCAACAGAATAATAAATAAGAATTTAAATAAATGAAGTTTTACTATTTTAACCAACAAAGTAGAGACACTATACGATCACTACAAAATTATAGATTGAAAAAAATAAACAATCATTACGTGTCGACCTCATTTCATTTGCGCAGCCATTACGATCATCTACAGGCTGACCACGAAAGCGAGAGTGTGAGCTGATGGCTTTATGCGCGTAGCAGTTTGACTATTTTTAATTCTATTATTATTATTGTTAAAAGTAATTTGTCATGTGAATTACAATTATCTTTGTGTGAAATAATAATTCTATATTTAAATTATCTCTACAAAACAGTTAAATATAGTGATTAAAGTCAGTTTCAATCTATGAATAAAAACAAAATATTTCAGTATTTTCTGAAAATAGAAGTTTTTTTTAATAGATTTTGTTTCACCATAAAGATCGATTAAAAAACCCTTAGGTAAGGTGGATTCTGTGCCCAACCTCCCCTTTGTAAGAAAATGCTGAACCTACCTCCCCTTCCTTCGCCTAAGTAATTTTAGAACGTTCCCTTAGGCGGCTCCCCACACACGCTGATGAATATTCCTTACTTTTAATCAATGTGCAATTAATTATCAAATGATCCTTCCACACACATCCACTCTATATTAGTGATTTGTGGACGACGATGCTGGCCACACCAGGGGAAAGCAAAATAATCGTGTGGCATATTTTTAGTCCAAGACCAACAGGGCCTAGATTAAAGTGAGTGTTATTTACGAAAATACTTTAGTGACAGTATGCTGGCATATCACTACCTATTCGGTCCCCACGCATGCGTATTACTTATGCTAGTGTATCAGGAATGAAGAATGTCGCATTTAAAAGAAATACTCTTACAGTAACTTGGAAAAGGGGAATGGGGGGACCATTTATAGATAATTGGTAGGCGCAGCACACGGACATACTCTCTCTTTTATCTTAAAATGGAGACATTTACTAAAAACTCAAAATTTGTGAAACTAAATCGTATAAATTGTGGCAGAAACACTACCAAAGAGCATGAGTGGTTTTCTATACCAATTTGTCCACTGGAGTTATTCATATATATATATATATAATTTAAGCTAGTGTTGTAGGGTTGAGGAAGATAGAATTTAGAGAAAAGGTATCCACATTGGGGTGGATTGAAACTGCAAACAACCTACCTTAAATGTTCTCTAACAAATCGTAGTGACATACACCAACATATTCTCAGGCGAATATTCTTCTTCTTTGATGTGTGAAGACTCTAAGCGAAGCATATCTTGTTCGCTATTCACTATTCATAACAACATGAACACGAATATTGTACACACACTTGCCTGAGTCATAGAGAACCCATGACTCCATAACTCCATGGATGGCAGCATTTTGTTGCGACCGCATTGCAGCAAGGAGACACAATGACCTTCTCTTAGGAAATGTACCTTGAGAGTTTACTTTCACAAACATTAATCTCAACAATTGTTGAATATGTGTCATGAGTATATTACCATTAGAAGAGAAACTGGTTAGGTTAAGAGAAAAAACTATCAATATCTAGGACACCCTTGACAGATATTAAACAAATGTTAAGATTATTATGTGAAGAAGAATAAACCGTGTGTTTTCTGATGATATAAATTGTTGTGATTTATTCTGTCAAAAAAAAATTGTTGCTATTAAAAGTGAAAAAAACAACATTGCCCTTAAATTATCAATTCCTTTCAACCAAACTTAAAACAATTTTTTTTTTGCTTTAATCAATTTTTATTTATAAATGGGGATATAAACTTAAAATTTATAGTACACATTTTGTTCCACCGTTTGCTTAACAGGTTTATATAAAAGGTGAAACCAAGTAAGTATGTACAACTAAATATAATCTATAATTATGAAACTATAATATAGTTTCTGAACGATTGTAAAATAGTAGAGTTTATTGTATCTCAGACATATTACTTACATATTTCTACTTCAACGAATAGGCAATTTATTTCAGAAATATTATAAAATTTTATAACCAGTTTTATCAAAATGGCTATACTAAACAAAGATTTAAAATTAGAAGAACACGATTATCAAGACTTTCTGTAATCCATCTATAAATAAGTACTCATATTTTCAAAACTTTAAGAACCTTAAACACAAGTCAAATATTTTTTAACCTCTATTTAATCTACTTTTAATTATTACGTTTTACAATATTTCGATTAACCAACTTGACGTTGCAACCATTTACTAACTTCAAAGTTAGATGAAAATCCCAACGCTCCATTTCCTTCCAGTCGCATGCCGGATGGACTGTGAAATGTCTCAGAACTGTCGCAAGAACAACCTTCATCTGGAACATGGCGTACTTGTAGCCAACACATTTTCTCAAACCGCCGGAAAACGGAAGAAAACTGTACGGATGTCGACCTTTGGAGCGCTCCGGTGAGAAGTTCTCTGGGTCGAACTCATCTGGGTTCGGGTATATCTTGGGGTTGCGATGTAGCGAATGTATACCAAATAATAGATCACTATCTTTAGGTATAGTGTAGTTAGTGATTTTAATATCTTCAATTGCGTTTCTTGGTACGAATGGCACCGCCGGAAAAAGCCGAAGCGATTCTTTTATAACTTGTTCGATATATTTAAGGTTGTTTAAATCCTCCATTGATACTGAACGCTCCACGTCATCTCCAAAAACAGCGTCAAGTTCTTCTTGTACTTTCCTCTGAACATCCTGGTGGAATCCTAGTAGCATCATCGTGAAGCTCAGGCTATTTGCTGTTGTATCCAACCCTGCCATGATCATGTGGTTTATATCTCCAATGATTTCCTTCTTTGAGAAGAAACATTCATTATTTTCTATCATTTCAATGATGGAATCTATTAAAAAGGGTTGGTCTCGTTTAGTTAAGCTATCAGAGTGTTCTTTTTTTGGAATTAAATCCTTAGTTCGCTCGCGGTACTCCTTCGTCTTCTTGTTGATGAGCTCGTTACAAAACGAAGTCATGTAGGCTGCTTTTTCTGTCATTTCCTTGTGGTAGGATGTTAGACGAACTATAATGGTATTGAGAAGCCAAGGTTTTAAGAACATTTGTGTGCCAATACCAAGATAAGTGTACAGAGAATCGATAAATTTATTACTTCCTTTATCTTGAGAATTCATTTCTACACCTATAATTGTTTCACATATAGTATCAAAAGCTGCTCTAGTAAAATAATGTAAAATATTGATACTGTTACTAATGTTCGAATCCTGTTTTAAACAATTTACTAAAATTTTGCTCTTTTTATTAAATACCTTAACAAAATATTCAAAATGACGGTAATGAAACGAAGAGAGAATAAACTTCCTGTGAATCTTCCATTGCTCTCCTCCAATTGCAATTAAACCATCTCCCAATGAATATCTATCCACTATATTCTTACTTCTTCCCCTTCCTAAACACTTTTCACTGTTCATTAATATTTCTAGATCACACGGATCCTAAACAAATATGATTAAATACGTTCCAGCCCAAAAACAACCTATTGGAAAATATTTCCTTGTAAGACTTACGAATTTTTTATATGATTCTTCTTGAGTCCAGGCCAATATATCCAGGATATTTCCTATCAGTGGATATGCTTAGGTCCAGGTATCTTACTTGCCAGTTTCCTGATATGTCTTCGCTGCCACCACAGTTTTAAAAAATAGAAAAAACTCACAAGTGTAGTTAGTAAAATCAAATCAACAGTATTTAGATTAAGAAGCGACATTTTAAATGCAATTCTTTTTATATGTGTGTGTGCGCATAATAAATTGATGTTCAACTCATTATTCGATTCTTTTATAAACGAAGTAAAGCCATTCAATATATTTTTGAAAACTAAGCCAATGAGCTATATTCATCCCCTTTTATATTCTCATTTTCATTAAAACTGGAATAACAAGGTTTGATAAATGGAGAAAAAACTAGATATGGCACGGCAAAAAAAAAAGTTGTTAACCTTTATTACACGTTAAGGCTTTAAATCTATGAGTGTCTTACTTTCTTGAGAGCTTCAATATGGTCTGTTTTTACTTATTAACATTTTTTTTGCTAAGTAATAACTAACGTCAATATTTTCGTAATCTACAAAAATGAAATAAAGAGCAATTTTATTTCTTTTGTACCCTTTTTTCTCGTTGTCATATTATTAAGTTTGAAGGGTAGAACTTGAATTATTCGAGTAATTTATTAGTTCAAAATTAAATTAATAATATATACACTAACTATAAACATAACTATTAAAATCAAGTTAAATAATTATAATATAAATTCTACTCAAGTTAAATGTATAGATTTAGTTAAACAATAAATAGATAATTTTGTTTTTCATCTTATTCAGAAAAAACTCTCTTTTTCTTCGTTTTAACACTATTAAATTTAGAAAATAATAATGTTGGGAAACTGACTTTAAATCAAAGTGCACACTTGTGTTGTAGTTATAATAATATACAGAACTCTTCAATCGCTTTTGTGGTCTAGTGGTCAGAACTCCTGGATATAGATTCAGAGGTGGTGGGTTCGATCCCCGGTGCTTCCGGATATTTCTGTAAGACAGTGAGTCTTGAACGAGGTCAACTCAGCCTCATGAGGCCTAATGAGGAACAACTTCAATGAAACAGTAGTGGCTCAGGTTTAGAAAACTGATATTAACAGGTGGAGGGTTACTTGTGCTGACCACTTGGCACTCTCTATCAACAGAAGTTGACACTACCTTCGCCAGCAAATGATGGCTATTCGGTCTGTGTAGCCCAGTTGCGGTCTGATGCCATGGAGTACATTTTATAGAAACATTGAGTATTTTATTATTTACCTTTTTTTTTAGTTCAGGTATTTCTTATTTTTTATACCATCTGAGCTACAACATTGTTTTACTTTTACATATTTGGAGAAAGTATTCTCATTCTAAAAAATTCATTCTCAATATTATGACAAATTTTTTAGTTTTTATGTTAAAAATAACAAAAAAATATATTTTTACAGTTTTGTCTGTCCCCTTGTCTGTTTGTTGTCTGTCCTTGGCCACGGATCCAAAACAGTTTGATATATTTTGCTAAAACTTGATGTTTAGATTGAATAGGGCTGTAACACATTGTTTTCCATCCTAATCCTTCAAGTTTAATGATGAGTAAATTTTTGGAATTCCAAATTTTTTAGGAAATGGCTCCAAAATATTTTGTTTAAACTGCATACCTAGGATTTTTTTGACATGACAAATAGCACTATTCAATTGGTTTTGGGCAAAAATTCTTTGAAGGATAATTTACTGATGACTGATCTTTCAAAAACATGAAATATTTTCAAAATGTCTTTAACAATTTGTTTAAAAATGGGTATCATGGCAGTGTTTGACATAAAAATAATCCTGTATATAATTGGTTTTGGGTAAAAACTCAATAAAGAGTTGTTTACGTTGTTTAATGAGGAATGTTTTTTGAAAATTAGAATTATCTTAAAAAAAATTATAACAATTTTGCTTTAAATGTTTATCTAGGGAATGTTTTACATGAACATGAAAAATAAAATTTTATACTTGTTTTTGGGGGGGGGGGAGTTTTGCTATGGGTATTTTAGCTATGATTGTTTTATTTAGTTTAAATATTGGAAAATATGCCCTAGCTATTTGGTTTAAAACTGGTTTCGGGAGGCTATTTTACTTATCACTAATAATAATATATTATTATTTATAGAAAATAAATTAATTTAAAGGTGGTTTAGTCTCAACAAATTATAAAAAATTTGAATATTGGGGAAATTGAGCTTGAATATTGAAATCAAAAAGTTGAATTTTGGGAATTGTGTTTCAAGATAAATAAGACCTCATTTTTACTTTTACAAATAACGATTAATTTTTTTATATTTTACAAATAATTTATTTTTGAAAATTTGAGTTTTGTTAAATATATTTTAAAAATTTTGTTTCAAATGTATATAAAAATAATGATTATTGTGATTAGCAAGAGTATGTGTTATGAGTTAAAATTATCTAAGGAGATGTTACCACCCACTTTACTACCTCTTATCTACGGCCACACTAAACTAAAAGGAAGGTGGGGGGTAAGCTTACATTAGATAAATGACAAAGAAAGCAAGTCATTAACAACAAAGTAAATAACAATATGAATGTTTTATTCAAGATAACAACAGAAACAATAAATAACATGGCCTCAAAAATCCATCGGAAATAGGTTGAGAATCATATCAATATTACAGCGCAGTTTCATCATGTGAATGTTTCTACATCAAACGTAATTTTAAGTCACATTGGTCTGTCTGGAAGAGAAAATAACTCGACCAAACTAAACTGTCAGCTTCACAATAGTGAATATTGACAACACAACCTTAAATGTTTAACTATTTAAACAAATCATAATTTTCAAAATATCTAGACAGATATTTATTTTAATAAAAAAAAGCCTAATGGGCATCTTGAAATGTTTACCAAAGTGTCTGCTTCACTACATTGAATACAGACAGTGTTAAAGATTTTAAATTAAATATCACACAGATATTTATATGAACACGAGAGTTTGGCTTTCCGGCATTAAGTCAAACTCCTGCGGGACTATTAAAATTCGACACAACGAAGGTCGTTAACAAGACTTTTCTTGTTAACAAAAAAAAACTAACAAAAGACTAGTTAAGCCACAAGTTGGTCTAATTAAATAATTTGGAAAATTATCTAGTCTAAATCAAACAATCAGCTAAACTTTACGTTAACTCAAATAACAATTAAATAAGAAAACATTTTAAAAAAAGGAGGAAATTACATTTACTTAGTGATCAAAACTCTGCCAATTTAAATTAAATACTTCTTACAAAACAATTTAATAAATGAGACAATCTAATATATACGTGACTTCACTGACACTAGCGCCCAAGTGGCGGCAAAACGAATTAACTGTTTCATAATTAAATTTAGTTTTATAAAAAAATTAGTAAATAATTTACTCTTATTTTGGCTTATTCCAAAATATTACATTACATTAATTCAAAATTGAACTAGCCATAATTCAAGTCTATCAAATTAATTACGAAGGTAACCCAATACGTCATTATCCTGTAAATTGTCCATGTCCAGGACAGGACTTCTCCAGACGGTGATGAAAATAAAGTCTAAGACATGACTTCTCTTGAAGGTGTAGATAAATAATAGTCTAAGACAAGACTTCTATTGAAGGTGTAGATAAATAATAGTCACTGAGTTTGAAAAGAGCAAGGTTTAAATAGTGTTTCTAGTTGCTTAGGGTTGGAAGGGGGAATGTTAACATTGGTCGGTGGCTTCCAACGGTCATTTTTCAAACATGCCGACGATCACGTAGTCCTTGATCAGGCTAGGATTGGCCGGCTGCCTCCAACACGTGCTGCATTGGTATTAGAGATCCGTTTTGTTGGTGTAGGTGACGTACAGACATCACGCAATGAGTTGGTGGTTGGTTTCGTCTTGCACGCAGGACACCAGGATAGTTTCATTTAGTTGATGGTCTCAGTCAGTTTCGATTTGACCTGTCTGCTCGGAACCTCAGCTGTTGGCGCAAGGCTGCTTTATCTTACCCACTCATCGACTTAGGACGTTAGGTGGTTTTTCCAGTCTTGAAAGTTGTTCTAGCCAGAAGAAATACAAGAGGTAAGTACATGAACATTTTGTGATTGTGGGGCGTTTCATTCTTGATTGATATCGTTCATATTAAAGACAGTCTACATAGGACTACAATAGAGAAGCTTACTATTGCAGGAAGTTTATTACTATTGAGGTTTCATATGGAGTGGGTAGTATGACTATTGAGGAAAACCTTTGCGTGACGCTTAAAATGGGGGAGGGGGGGTAAGTATGATGTAACATGTTGCAATGTTACGGAGAGTTTTAGTAAAAAACCTATTTTTGAAATTTTCTTCGAAACTATGATAAACAATATGAAAAATATTTGTTCAATTGTGTTGAACAATTTATTATTCTGTGCGTGCTTGGTTTACATTGTTGACGGATTTGTGAAGATGAAATGTCAGATATGACATCTAGTTACGTGTATTTCCCTAACTCTTTAAATTAATTTTAATATACATACATATGTATAAATAGCACGACTGGCTCTTTGATCAAGAGTTGAAGAGCCACAACAATATGTACCGTGGAGATATTATCAACTTTTAGGAATCTTGGGTTAAAGTGGGATGGAAGAGAAACTGAAGATTAGACCCCATAATTTTGCAGTTTATATTATAAAACAACTTTCATATTTTGGCCCAAATAAATATATTTTTTCTTCAGTTAATACGTTTAATAATATTCTTTTATACTCAAAGCAGCTTGAACAATTCTTGGATATTTGTCATGAGTATAGAGAAATTAGAGCAGAACTTTATATCTAACAGGATGTCCAGGTACCTAAAAAACAAATAAAAGTCAGAGAATTTGATCAAATTTCTGGAACTTTCATATATTTGCTCAAATAATGAGAAGCTTTCATTTACAGTGGTCTATATATATATATATATATTATATATATTCTGTTTAATATTAATCACAAATCTCTTTTAGCACAGTTGTACCAGTTGACCATACGAATATAAGTTCTCAGTCGGTTTATTGTTTTCATGTCGTCTTTTCACCCCTCAATACTGCACATTTAACCAAAATAGAATCTTGGATATGCGTATGTGCGAGAGTTCGATTACCCTACGTTATAGAAAGAAGAAACTAACAAAGAAATGTCTTGCAATTATTTTAAACTGTACTGATTTATATAAGGCGATCTTTCAAATTCTCAACATCAGCTTACTGGAATCTTACTTAGATATTACTTACTACCCAATAGCTCATCAATTTAGGACGATATTCTGTTACCCCTATAATAATATTTAGCACCGCGTCTTACTACCCGTTCGGGTTATACGCCTAAGTACTAATTACGCTAATGGATTAGGAATTGGGAAGGTTGAATTTAGAGGAAGTGAACCCGCATTTGCGTGGAGGGAGAGTGGAAAACCATTTAGGAAAAACCAACCCAGTTCACCCGACCGAGATTCGAACCTCGATCTCCCCGTCCTCGGCGGTAGAGCTCAACACGACTGGCGCGTTAGCCAACTACGCCACCGAGGCGGGTTGTTACCCTATAGTTTCAATGTTTATGTGTAAAAAATATTATTGCATTAAGTTGGATCATAATAAAATAATGTTTGTATTATATTATGACTGGAAAAGTTGGAATTTGGCTCTGGAAAACTTGTAAAATTTGGGTAATTTTAAATTATAGTTTTTCTGGACAGTGTACAGCCTGTATACATTTTAAAACTATACTATCAAATTTCGCTATGCCCATGACAAAATACTCAATAAATGTTTGCCAATACTATATATGTAGACAATTTTAAACTAAACGAATCTACCGTAGTAATGTTTCATTTATTTTGACCAACAAATATTTCAGAGAAACGCAGTAAACATTTTAACCTTGCCTTCAGTCACAACTTATGGCATGTGTTAGACCACAAGTTCATAAACTGTGGGTCGCAACCCATTCAAGGGTAGCGAAAAAAGATTCTAGTGGTCACAACAAACATGGAATATAATTTTTAAATTTATAATCCAAGACAAGCTTTCTTTCTATATTTGTTTCTTTTATTACAGAAATAAATGTCATCCGTCATGATCATAATTATGAACGCAAATTTTAATAATCATTTGTATAACAAACTAGGTTAAACTAATGAATTCCGTTGGTTGAAACAAGCAGTTGTTAAATTTAAATGGTTTCACTATGTCGAAATAATAAAGTGTGTGTATATGTATGCATGTATTAATAAACTGAAGAGTTTATCTGGTTGTCATGAACACTGAGATATCTGCCACACGCAGAGGTCTGAAATTTTAAAATTAGTACCCTATGTACACTAACATGAGCACCTTGAAGCTGGGACTTTAAAATTTGGATTTGACTGTTTTAAATTAGATAAAAACTGGGTTGTAAGAAACCAAATGGGAAGATCTTTTTTTTTCCTGTACGATTGAACCAAATAAAAGTGTGGTCCGTGGTAGGTTGGTAATTCGTGTCCACCAAGGGCAAAGCCGAGTACTTATACTAGTATCATATAATTAAATAAATGGTACGGCGCACCGCACAGACTTTCTCTCTCTTTCTATAAACTCGTAAGATTTCTGAACGGAATAATGTACATTGTATCATCACCACTCCACATAAGAACACGCATAAAATAATATACAATGATATAGAATCAATGAGAAAAGAGGCGCATCTTGGTCCACCTTAGAACATTTCAAACAGTTCAATGTATTCCACAAGGGTCAACACTTCGTATTAAAAGTTCGATTCTGGTTAAAGTTTTAACATTTTATAAGGTGTTGCAGATCTTCAAGTCATCGCATTGATATTTGATTATTCATTTATACATTTTGACCAATAAAAAATGTAAATATTGACTATTGAGTCTAAAATGGAGATAGATCATTGCTATGCAAACATTTCTCCTAAGAGATTTAAGGAAAAATAACATACTTTTTTAGATAATTATATTTAATTACTCTATGGCATTGGAGAATTATTGCGTTAAGACTTAAGTAGTATATGTTTACAACTAAAGCTCACAAAATTGTATTAATATATTTGCAAATATCTCAGAAACTGCTGCTTTTATAAAAATATATGTCAAATAAAAGTTTTTTATTTCTAATAGTCCTACAATTTTGCAATGATAAGTTGTTTAGTTTCTCCAATAGATGTGGAGATACGGAAATTAACGCTTCTCTAATGTACCCTAAAAATCATTTTCATAGAAAAATGAAAATAGCCAGTTTATTTATAATCTTAATCAATGCCTAGATACGAATTTTAATCAAAATCGTTTGAGCAGATTTTGAGAAAACCAAATTTTCTCTTTTCGCCCTTCAGTAAACTACCCTTAATTTAAAGTTTTTATAGGCACACAGACAGACAGCATTGCAAAGACTATTTTTTAGGGTTGTGGGGTCATGAGACGTCGACATCCATCAAAATTTCAGGTTAGTTTTTTTTTACGGTCGCAATACTTAAACTTTAATGTCCAAAAAGTTAAAAAATTCATATAATTGCGTATAGATTGAAAGTTAATGATTTTATAAAAATATGTTTCGGATAAAATATCTGTATTATAAATATATATACATATTTGTAATGCTAAGTAATTTCATATCTCAAATAGTTTCGGAGCTATTATAAAAAATGTTAATTTACGATTCAGACCGGAGCCCTTAAAGCCATTTTGCCGAAATATTGAGAGTAGCCATTTTGTTTGGAATATTGATTAATGTTCATAAATGAAATTTAATCAAAATCGTTAGAGCCGATTTTGAGAAAATCGACTTTTTCTCTTTTTTCCCTTCAGTAAACTACCCTTAATTTTAGGGGTAGATATCCAATTCCAAAAACCCCTCGGGGCAACCCTATGAAAACCCTAGATATCAAGTTTCAGCTCAATCGGTAAAATAGTTTAGGCTCTACTTGGAGGTACAGACAGACAGACAGACAGACGGAAATTCAAAAACCACTTTTTCGGATTCAGGAAGTCATGAAACGTCAAAATTCATCAAAATCTCGAGTTCGATTTTTTTGACGATCACCATACTTTCTCTACCTGTAAGATAGAGAGAAAGTAAAAATATATTATTACAATTATTTTTTTGTATTAGCTTTTTTAGTTTTCTCATTTTTATCTCTATAATTCGTAAAGACTGAAAATTATAGAAATTAAATTATTGTAAATATAACTACATAAATTAATTTGTTGTTATAAATATGTCCTTTTTTTACCCATTGTTTCTAAAACTGCTAAAAAAAATCCCTAAAATATAAACGGTTAAACCATTACAGGTGTCTGTGGTCGTTAGTAAAGTTGTCACATGCAAAGGGGTCACGATTAAAAAAATACCCTCTTCGATGAAGGCGTGGTCTAACGGGTTACTCTCGTAGTAGACTAAACTGCCGATGACGGGGAGGTCATGGTTCGAATCTCGGTCGGATGTACTGACGGGATTTTTCCTAAATGGTTCTCCACTATCCCTCCACTAAAATGCGGGTACACTTCCTATAAATATAACTGACCTTCCAAATCCTTAAAACCATTAACGTAATTGGTACATATGCGTACAACCCGAACGCCGTGCTAATAGAAAAACTCGCGCAACATATTTGATAGACATTTGATCTCAAGGCATACAGGAACACATAATAAAGAAATAATGAAAAATATCAAAAAGCCATTACCTACTAATTCAATATAATTAGATTATAATATCCACAATAAAAATTAAAATATATTATGCAATGAATAATAAAATTATATTCAAATTATAATTTTTTGTTTTAGAGAGAGAAACTAATATTTCCACGACTAATTGTTTCAAAGGACGGGAAATAATAATTTACACAATTTTAAGTGTCCAAATAGTATCACATAAATCGAAACGAACTTGATAGCTTAACTTACCTTCTCACATTCTCAGACGTGGGTTTAAGAACAAGTCACTCTTTGACTGGACTCAACTGAATCAGGATGATTTCGTAGGTCAGTATGGTACCGGCTATCTGTAATAAACAAACAAAACACAAATAATTCAAGAAAAATATAGTAGTCTAGGAATCAGAGTACCTGGCTACAGATCCAGAGGTCCTGGGTTCAATCCCAGGTACTTCCAAATTATCTGTGAAGCAGTGTGTTTGGAACTAGGTCAAATCAGCCTCGCGAGGACAAAATAAGATCTATTTGATTTAAATAGTAGTGGCTCCGGTCTAAAAAACAGAGATTAACAGACTGGAAGGCTTCTTGTGATGACCACATGACACCTTTTATCCACAAATGTTAGTACTATCATTGCTAATTGAGGCGGCCGCTTGGTCAGTATACCTCGCTAGTGGGCTCACATAATTGACTCTTTTTTATAAGCCTTATAGAGAAGTGACACCTTCTTAAAAAAAATAGAATTTACCTGGCCCGCGAAGGACAATTGCTTAGGGTGAAAGGTGAAGATTTGGTTAAAAGTTCCAGTGGCGGAAAACGACCATATTTCCCAACGGCTATGGAGGTGGAGGAGCCTATCTTCAAAGCATGGTAAAGGGCAGAGGTACGTTTATGCTGCAGCCTCGCTGCTGGACCATAAATACTCCCCAGGCACCTCAATTCTAGATCATAGTTAATCCCCAGGCAACTCACTGCTGGACCATAGATACTCGCCAGGCACCTCACTGTTGGATCATAGTTAATCCCCAGGCAACTCACTGCTGGATCATAGATACTCCCCAGGCACCTCACTGCTGGATCATAGATACTCCCCAGGCACCTCACTACTGGATCATAGATACTCCCCAGGCACCTCACTGTTGGATCATAGTTAATCCCCAGGCAACTCACTGCTGGATCATAGATACTCCCCAGGCACCTCACTGCTGGATCATAGATACTCCCCAGGCACCTCACTACTGGATCATAGATACTCGCCAGGCACCTCACTGTTGGATCATAGATACTCCCCAGGCACCTCGCTGCTGGACCATATATACTCCCCAGGCACCTCACTGCTGGATCATAGATACTCCCCAGGCACCTCACTACTGGATCATAGATACTCGCCAGGCACCTTACTGTTGGATCATAGATACTCCCCAGGCACCTCACTACTGGACCATAGATACTCCCCAGGCACCTCACTGCTGGACCATAGATACTCCCCAGGCACCTCAATTCTAGATCATAGTTAATCCCCAGGCACCTCACTGCTGGACCATAGATACTCCCCAGGCACCTCACTACTGGATCATAGATATTACCCAGGCACCTCACTGTTGGATCATAGATACTCCCCAGGCACCTCACTACTGGATCATAGATACTCCCCAGGCACCTCACTACTGGATCATAGATACTCGCCAGGCACCTCACTGTTGGATCATAGTTAATCCCCAGGCACCTCACTACTGGATCATAGATATTACCCAGGCACCTCACTGTTGGATCATAGATACTCCCCAGGCACCTCACTACTGGACCATAAATACTCCCCCGGCACCTCACTACTGGATCATAGATATTACCCAGGCACCTCACTACTCACATGTAGATTTGATGATCGCCAGGACGCAATTACCCTGCAGCTGTTCACACTGATGTAAGATGCTGGCATGAGAGGTTTTCTGTGAGTCGAATCTTTGGTTTTTTATGTCAAGAAACGATGCTATCTCTGTAATCTGGTGACAGGTGATAGTATTTCATTTTTGACGAAAAAACTTGTTTGTGTCAAGGAGAAAGAAGAGAAGTTACTGATAGTTTGCACCATTTGAATCAAGAACTCCTCCTTGCTCTAACTTTCTTGTGAACACGACACGGTTACACTTTAAAATAAAAATTAGAAGTGAGGTTCACATTGAGCCGGGAGAATGACATTGAAGGAACCAATCACAGCCAAAGTTTCTGGTTGATCGAGGTTCGGAAAAACAAACTAGTTTGTCATCATCGCAGTGGTGGGGATAGCAGTGGTTCAGCGAGGCGAGCAACGCTGCTGCAAGATAAATGCACCAATAAAGGTTAATGGTTTTGTTTCATCATCGTCAAACATCCATGCACACAGCTCGACGACGATCCAGCAGCGAGGATGTAACTTTAGGCTGAAGATGACCGACATTGGCAAGGCTAAGAAACAGATAGTTGCAAGGATGTTCGGGGATGTCTCTAATGGCTGCTATACGTCGATGCGGAAGACAAGGAGAAACCATCCCATTATATTCTTAAGCACAAGCAGCGGAAACATGAAGCGCTGCTGAGCAATCTACGATGGCGTGGTCTTTAAATCTGAACTAATTTGGTTCGACTCTCAGTTGTCTTGGGGTTAAAGTGCTCGCCTCAGGATCCGATGTTCGTGGGTTCAAACCCAGCCGTGGGTCGAATGTTTTTCCTTGAGCGATAAAAATCCGTAACACAGCTTCCTTTTGAGTGGAAGTAAATCCATCGGTCCCATCTCGATTTTGGCATTTAAATAAGATTGTAAGGTATGTGAAAATATCCTACCCAGCAAAATTGGTAGGCCCTTTAACTCTTGCTCATAGAAATTTTCTTGTGATGATATAATAAATCGGTTCAGAAAGTGTACGTTGAATATCTCAAATAAATAAAAATAATTAATTAATTTGTAATGTTTGACACAAAATCCAGGGTGAGCTGAATAACGAGGTTGAAAATGTAAGCACAAATTAATAATGCATTATATACACACATGGTAGAAATAAATGTTAGTGCGGGTGTGTCCGTAGCTGGGTGTGCATAATTCAATTAATTCATTTTAGTTGAAAATTGACATCTAGAAATGGGTTTGATTACCTTGTCCAAGTTTACTATTTTCAACTAATTTAATTCAACCGATCAAATTATTTGAAACGCCTCGTGGATAAAACTAATTAAGTCGTCACTATAGCAAGATAATAAACTGGCCATGACGGGGAGATTGGGATGCAAATCCCGATCTGTTGTTCTGAGAGTGTTTTTTTTAAAGACTTTATACTTTCCCTTGACGCAAATGATTATACACTTGCTTTCAATTCAACCTTCCTCATCCTTAGAACATTTGTATATTACTTATGCGTATAACACACGAATTGTTATTTTATAAAAAATTTACCCGTGCCAGAATCCATTGTTATTGTCATTGTTAATGACCGGCAGGTCAGGGTTCTAATCTCAGCTGGGTGTGTTGGTTGATATTTACCACTTTGATTTTTCCATCCCTTAGTAACACAAATACAGGTACAATTCTTCTAATACAACTTCATATTTTTTTATCAGCTAATGGGATAGGAATGAGGAAAGATAATTTTATAGATAATCTATACAAGTTTACATTTAAGGGGAGTTGGAAACGATTTATGATAAACCACCTCAGTAGATCCGACCGGGATTCGAGCCATCGATCTCCCCGTCATCAGCAGGCCAGTATTAACACAAGAGTGGCGCCATAGACCATTAGGCCACTGAAGCTGGTAATTCGTTCATACTGATAAAATACAGTACAAATTAAAAGTTTAGCACGGTATATATTATGGGCTGATCTATTTACCTAATTTAGAACATAAACTCTACTATGCACACGCTGTTCTAATAACAGGCACAATCTCACCACATCACTATTGAGTGTCCTGAGTATGAAACAATATTGAATAAAAATTATGCGTGATTACATGATTTTCAGTTGCACCAACACTAACATTCTTCTATATTTTTACCTAAGTAAATTAATTAAACATTGATTTAAAAAGAAAGTAGGTGAAAAATAAATAATTACATATAAATTTGGAATATTCAACTAGAGCATATTTTGGCATGGAGTTATAAATGGTGCTTGCACAAGATCAAATATTTTAAATAACTTATCTATTGTTAAAATGGAGAGTGACTTACCGTTAAATTAATGAATACAGCTTATCTATTGTTAAAATAGAGAATGACTTACTGTTAAAATAATGAATACAACTTATCTATTGTTAACATGGAGAGTGACTTACCGTTAAAATAATGAATACAACTTATCTATTGTTAACATGGAGAGTGACTTACCGTTAAATTAATGAATACAGCTTATCTATTGTTAACATGGAGAATGACTTACTGTTAAAATAATGAATACAACTTATCTATTGTTAACATAGAGAGTGACTTACCGTTAAAATCATGAATACAGCTTACATATTGTTAACATGGAGAGTGACTTACCGTTAAAATAATGAATACAGCTTACATATTGTTAACATGGAGAGTGACTTATCGTTAAAATAATGAATACAGCTTATCTATTGTTAACATGGAGAATGACTTACTGTTAAAATAATGAATACAACTTACATATTGTTAACATGGAGAGTGACTTACCGTTAAAATAATGAATACAGCTTACATATTGTTAACATGGAGAGTGACTTATCGTTAAAATAATGAATACAGCTTACATATTGTTAACATGGAGAGTGACTTACCGTTAAAATAATGAATACAACTTACATATTGTTAACATGGAGAGTGACTTATCGTTAAAATAATGAATACAGCTTACATATTGTTAACATGGAGAGTGACTTACCGTTAAAATAATGAATACAACTTATTTATTGTTAACATGGAGAGTGACTTACTGTTAAAATAATGAATACAACTTATCTATTGTTAACATGGAGAGTGACTTACCGTTAAAATAATGAATACAACTTATCTATTGTTAACATGGAGAGTGACTTACCGTTAAAATAATGAATACAACTTATCTATTGTTAACATGGAGAGTGACTTACTGTTAAAATAATGAATACAACTTATTTATTGTTAACATGGAGAGTGACTTACCGTTAAAATAATGAATACAACTTATCTATTGTTAACATGGAGAGTGACTTACTGTTAAAATCAATCCTTTTGTGACAATAAAGTAATTGTGTCCAGTGATGGCTACAGGATTCAAAATAGTTTGAAGCAGAAATCTCTGCACCTGAAAATAAATGAAATATATTCGTGGTTTCAAGTCTTGCTACCCGTTTGGGATATCCTCAATTTTTCACTAATGGCGTTAAAGATGGAGAAGTTGGAATTTAGAGAAATTTGATTTTCAAACTATTACCATGGTTATCATGGTATTAGTACAAAGGGTAGGACGAGGTAAGTTGTTGAGGAATAATTATTTATTTATTTCATATGTTTATATGTATATGTATAATTTAATAATGTCCGACACCAGAGATAAATCAGTAGAGTGTGTGCTTAGTGAAGTAAGAGTCCTGGATTTTATTCCCGGCATTATCAAAAATTTATCATTATAATATGTGGGTATTTCCTTTCTAGTGATGAATTAACGACAGAAGGGCTGGATGTTGTGTTTTCTAAATTTAGGTTAGTTTATAAGTCATGTGATAATAAGGTGTTTTTTTTTTAGAAAAAATCAAGTTACATTTTTGTCGTTCCCATAGTTTTAGTGAGGTACCTATTTTGGTTCCTTTTTTTTTCTTTTCTGAAAGTACCGCTAAGTCCCCAACATAAACCGAAAATGGTTTTGCCTGATGTGTTGTGTGTCAGTAATTATTATGTATCAGTTTCTTGATTTACAAATAGATACAAATGTTAAGGGTGGTTAAATATTCAAAGAATATTGTTAAATTTAGGTGACGCCTTTTCCTCAGTGGTTCCTGATATATGTATGGGGGTGGTGAGGTGGGTGGGGGTGTTTGAAGTCTAGACCCCGTCGGTACCCCCTTCCCGACGGTCGACTCCCAGTGCTAGGAGAGAGGTGGTGTGGTTTTGGTGATTTAGGTTAAGCGGTATAGTTAATTTTAATTAGCCTATATGTTAACTGAACGTTTGAGCTATGCTCATGAGAAATTTCAGCTCAATCTGTATAGTGTTTTTTTTTAAGTGAAAAGATAAATTACATTAAGTGTAGCACATTTAAACAATGATATAGTGTAGTAGAAGATATATTATAGTTTGGACACCTCTGATAGCAAATATTATACGAATACATCGAATACGTCAGAAATAAATATAGTCTATAGCAGATGTGTATGCTAATTTCAATCGAAATGTAATTAGTATTACGAGGTTAACACGATTAAAACATGCAGAGCTTGTTTTTGCGCCATAAATGTTCTTGTTAAGTAATAATAATTATATGTGACTAAAACAAAAAAATAAAGTCGACTACATTAATTTTAAATGATAGTGTGCGGGCAAAGAAAAATACCCTAGATCAGAAGAAAATTATATTTATTTATTTTTATTTATTTAGCACCGCGTCTTACTACCCGTTCGGGTTATACGCTTAAGTACTAATTACACTAATGGATTAGGAATTGAGAAGGTTGAATTTAGAAGAAGTGAACCCGCATTTGCGTGGAGGGAGAGTGGAAAACCATTTAGGAAAAACCACCCCCAGTTCACCCGACCGAGATTCGAACCTCGATCTCCCCGTCCTCGAAGGTCTGGCTCAACACGACTGGCGCGTTAGCCAACTACGCCACCGAGGCGGGTAGAGAAAATTATAGGATAGGGCTGAGGAAGAAGGTTAAACAAGTCATTAATGTCGTATTTTGCCAATAAGACCAGACACCAGATTAAATGACCTTGTAAAATGATATAATAAAGGTTGCAATCGACTACGACAAGGATGGCACGTTTATGGAACGTGTGCCAGTCGATAGTACATGAACATGATTTTAGAGGCACAGCAACATGAAAAATACCCAGCGTCGGAAAACTTTATGTAGTCAATAGTATTTAAATCGTCGTGTTTTTTTTTAGCACCGCGTCTTACTACCCATTCAGATTATACGTTTATGTACTAATTACAATAATGGTTTAGGAGTAAGGACAATTTAATTGAGAGGGCGTGCACCCGCATTTGCGTAGAATGAGAGTGGGAAAACACTTAAGAAAAACCGCCCTCGGTGCACCCGACCGGTATTGAAACTCTTAACTCCCCATATTCAGTAGTCTAGCCTATCACTAGAGTAAAGAGTTAGACTATGCGGTCACAGACGCTGGTAGTAGTAGTCGTGTTATTCAACGCTATGTCACAATGAAATTTATGAAGTCAGCGGTTATAGAATATCTTGATTCAAACTTAAGATGATATGGAAGGAAATGCGAGTTAGGGCAGTGTTTTTGTAGTTTTTATAGCAAAACTTTTTTTTTTTTACAAAATAAATAAAATATATCTCTGGTAGGAAAATAAATTTTAATTTTAATGACATGGTGATAAAAACAGTTGTTGAATATCTGTCATGAGCATAGCGGCATTAGATGAGAAACTTTTTAAATTAAGATAAAAAATTGTCATTAAATTCCAGGACATCGTCAACAGATATTCAACAAATGTTTCATCACCGTTTGAAGAAAATTAAACTCTTTGTTTCTACTGTAGCAATATCTGATTTATTTTGACCAAAAAATGTTTGGATATAAAAACTGCAAAAAAAAAACCTGGCCTTTTCTCCTTTTCTCGTGTTCCTTCTACCCCCACATTGAGTGCACCTCCTGTTCTGTTGAAGACAATTTATGAACGAAACATAAACATGTAGATTGGCAGAATAAAACAACATGTTTAAAACTAATACCTACAAGACGATTAACGTTTCTGATCATAACATATTTATAAGATATATATACGATAGCTCATATATATATAAATATATTGTTTTTCCACTGAAAGTCTTAGTTTCAAAATTTGTATTTTAAGTTATTGAAATTAATGTTGTCAAAGACACTCACTTTGCTATTTTAATAAATTTTCCTTCCTTAAAATGTATGATTTAATGAAATATTTATAATTCCATCTTTATTTATTCATCACATTTCTTAATATTCAAAAATATTTTATTTTCAATTATTTACTTAAAATGTAATACAAGAGTTGGCACACTTGATTTGTTAAAAATTAATTTAGTCCCTAAGTAACACACTGGTTGAAAAAGTCTTGACAACCTCGGACTAGTATAATGATACCAGCCCTCGATGGGTGCCAATTATAATTATATCGCCCCACGTTGGGCGCCAATTATAATGATACTGTATTTTATGTTGTGATATTGCTCTGTGATTGAGCACTATTTATAATGATATCTGGGTTTTATGATGATGACGACGCGTACATGCCTTACTGCGCATTTGTACACTGTCATGTGATCTGATTATATGTGATATTTATTCTTGTGAAATGAATAAGACTTTTGATGTTGCACACGATTTATTTAAATGATTACACCTTTGCTACTGAAGATATAATATTAAATGACATAATTTTTGTTACTTTAATGTTTTTTTCTGTGATATTACATGTTCCCTGTTCTGAGTACTGTGTGTTGTGTAGATTTATATTACTACTTTAATATATTATTGGCACTGTTATATAACCGAGTTCTCTTTTTTTGTTACCAGCACTGTAAAGTGATATTACTCTCTCTGTTATAATACTGGCACTGTTATATTAATATATTACTCTAGTATTACTCTGTGTATATTTATGTTACTGGCTCTGTCGATGTATTACTCTGTAGATTTATGTTACCGGCACTGTGTGGATTCATACGCACAATCTGCTTGAAGGCTAGCTTCTTATTGGGTAAAGGGAGCCAGAAATTCACATGATCTTCTAATACAACGGAGTTGGTCTTTTAAAGAAAGAAAGTTTTTAGTAGTAGTAGTGTATTGAACTTCTGAAAGCGCGTGATTCTCCATGGATGAAGTATTAAAAGGAAACTTTACATACAGTTCATTGAAGAAAAATACCTTCATCCATGACTTTTTTAATATATGAGAGGGGTCCAAAACAGTATCATTACACTAGGTTATGGTTTGATACTCACATTAGATGCAATATAAAAATCTAGTAAATCTATATACTTTTAAATTCGAGTGGTTTCAATAAACTATTTTTTTTGTTTCGTCTCAAAAGATTGAAAAAACTTGAAACAGACATCATGTTTAAAAAAAGCCAGTCTAATCCCAAAGCATTTTGATTAATGTCTTCATTGAATTTAAAATAGAATTATTATTATTTATTTATTACTACGGGTCTATAATTTGGTATTTTGCAACGGCCTATGCATTTTTAACCTTCTTATTTAAAATTTTTTTATTTCTCTTAAAAAAATCAATATTTCCACTTGACCACCCTCTCCTGACTGATATACAGAGAACCCACCATGTCAATATAGAGAGCTATAGATTAGGAGTAGCTTCAGTACTCATTTCTCAAAACTAATCTTCCCTTCTCTAACTAATGGATTTAGTGCTTTGTAACATTAGTATCAAACGTACTGATACAAAAACAATGAATCTCACAATTATACCCTATACATAGGTAACCCGCTATACATAGATGGCTTTAGACTGACACTAAACCTCTAATACTCAAAGCCTTGGCCAAGTATTCAAACGGAAATAATGAGGTTAATAGTCCGAGATCGAAACAAAGATCCTCCAGAAAATCCTCACCTCTGGACAGTAGGACAGTTGCGGTACAGATGATAAGACGAACCTCGGCTGGGATGCCTCATCATGAACCTTAGATAAGTACGACAGGCTTGTGAATAACTTGCCCGCCATGAACAGGAACGACAGATGGAAGAAAATCTTGCCTATCAAGTCTCCGTTGGATCTGAGAAAAGAACAATATAATTATGGATCTGGCAGGAGAGACATTATAGTATATAGTTCGGTCATCTGTGTGTGTACTCAACTTTTAGCCGCTCTGGTGGCACAGAACGTTGCCAAAGAGACATCTATGGAGGTTGTCTACAAGTCGTAGGTCTAGCCGCAATTAGATCGTGTGATGTTAGTTAGTATGAAGGTGTGAAGCCAAGAGTGGAAAGATATTAAACCTAACTTAAGCGTAATTTACCTAACCATGATGACCGTTATGATAATCCCCTTGTTGGGGGAAAAAAATACCTATGTACCAGCCGGGAATTGAACCCTGGATGCCTTGGTTAGATTGACAGGTGCACTGACCAGACAAATGAATAAGTATTAAGAAGAGTGGGTGATAATAGAACCATTTCAGAAATGGTTCTTTGATACAGAACAAACTGGACCGCACACATCATTAGGAGGAACTCTCTTCTATACGACGTTACAGAAGGAAAGGTTGAGGGAAAGAAGAGTTTAGGAAGAAGGATGATTCATATATTGGTTGACTTGAAAGAAAGAAGAAAATCTGGAGAAATGAAGGAGGAGGCAAAGGAAAGAGTGCATTGCCAGTCTAAGTTCACTGACAAAATTGACCTGTCTTAAGACAGAACACTTAATAATAATAATAATAATAATAATAATAATAATAATAATAATAATAATAATAATAATTTCACGGGATTTCTGAGTTTTTTGTAACATCGAACCATTTGGTATAATTCTATGAGACTAAATTGTCAATACTAAACAAGTACCACAGCAGCTGGACTGCAAAAATATCCGGAGTATTCAGATCAAAGGGGTGGACACTCTTACAGGACTAGCTGATCTCATGAATTAGTTCTGAGCAATATCGCAAATAACAGCTTGCAATGACGTCACAGAGGAATGAGCATACGTGGACGTGAAGTACATAGAAAAGGAATTGTAAAGTCTGTACAGTTCGATATTACTCTTTTGTTAGCAATTTTTATTTATTTTAAGGAAAGACAGAGTTTAGTAAAATTTTAAAAAATATTATGACGTGATTTATTGATAAAAAAATGGATTTAGTTACATTTGGTAGAATTTTATATAAGAATTTATTCATTAACATTCCGCAATAGAAAATGCGTTGTGTTCCAAGTGTAACGTCCCACTTCGAATCTACTAGTTCACGGCACCAACGCCGCGAGCGCTAGCGATGTGGTTCTACATGCCAACATTAGAGTGGTGTTTCTATACTCATCCCTGTTCTATGATACAATCAATATTATTGCACGACTAGAGGAACGACCTTGAAGTGGGATGTCTTACTGAAGTCCACCGTAAAGCTGGTAGCAGGTGAAGTACATGTTGTTTCCAATAGATATCAGCACAATCTTTGAGACGGCGCAGTTGAAAGTGACGACCATTTCCGTGACAACAATGTAGTCTTCGTGTATCTTCCTCCAGAAATAGGCAGGCACAATCTGGAAACGGAACATTATTGAACGAAGGTGAAACGCCATCTTGTGCAGAAACCTTTTAAAAAATAAGTTTACGAGACCTAAACAATTTTAAAACTTTTATTTAGATATAGGCATGTAACGTTCTAACTTAATTAGGGACCCTACACGTTCAGTCTTCGAGTCATTATTTCCATTAGTCACAGCAAAGTGCAGTTAGTGAAACAACATGGATAGTAAGGGGAAAAAAAACACTTCGGTGTTCACATGGTCTAAGGTGTCACTCTCGCAAATGAATATATTATCGGGTGATTGGGGTTCGAATTCCTTTTGGAGGTAGTAAGGGAGGGTATTTTTTTGTACATAAAATAGTTTTCCACGAAAATAGGGGTACACATCTTTTTTAAACCCACTAGCGTAATTAGTAAGTAGGCTTAAACAGAACGGGTAGTGAGACGCATTGGTAAAAGAAAATAAAAATAAGAAAAACACGTGTGCAGTGACCTGTATCAGGACACAACACTGAAGGACTAATACTGGGGTGATCAGAAAATAGGAATCACTTGTGTATGTTCGTCAGTTCGACCGTGAGTCCATCAGTACTGCCCTAAACGGTCGGTATTACTGTCAGTACGACCGCGAGTCCGTCATTACTGCCCCTACATGGTCGGTATTACTGTCAGTACGACCGCGAGTCCGTCATTACTGCCCTTATACGATCGGTATTACTGTCCGTATTTTTTAAGACCGACAATTTGACTATTTTTTTAGCACCGTGTCTTACTACCCGTTTGGGTTATACGCTTATGTACCAATTACGCTAATGGTTTGAGGGATTATGGAGGATATATTTATAAGAAATGTACCCACATTTGCGTGTAGGGATAGTGAATAAAGCATTTTTGGAAATAAACCTCTCAGTACACCTGACCGAGATTCTAACTCTCCGATATACCCGTCATCGGCAGTATAGTGCACTGTACGAATAAATCCTTAGACCATGTGATCACCGAATCAGGTTGGTACTATGACTGATTGTGTGGATGCCCCTTAGGAGAATTTTAAGTCTGACAGGCGATGGGAGGAAAGTTCGTCATTAGTAGTCTTAAAAGAGTCGTAGGCCCTGGAAAATTAATTCACTAGGGGGTCCCCTACGCACCCATTCAAAACGCTGCTGTCTCGTTCTCATGAGAAACTGATTATTTTTAAGTTTCAATTATTAAAGAAAATGAGCGTTCACCTGTTCAATTCAAATTTATATTTCCTTTTTCAATTTCGTTGATTATAGGGATGGCCAAGATCAGCGAGACAAACCAGCACTGAAAACTACACCAGTACCTGACATGTGAGCTTAATTACCTAATAATAATAATATCGCGAGGATTATTTTCAATTACATATCTTTAGATCCTTTTTTTAAACTTTTTTAGGGTGAATCTAAATTTATAATCAACACTAATCAGTTGGTGATGAATTCGCCCTTGAATCGCAGTGTCCTTGGACAAATAACTATTTACCCACTTCAGTGGCCGCGTGGTCTAACGCGCTATTCTCGTTTGTACTATACTGCCAAAGACAGGGAGGTCAGGGTCTGATCCCGGTTGGGTGCACTAAGAGGGGTTTTCTACTTTACTTTCACTCGAATGTGGGTGCACTTACTCTCAACTAGACCTTCCTAATTCCTAAACCATTAGTGTAACTAATACATATGCGTATAGCCCGAATGGGTAGTAAGACGCGGTGCTGAAAAAACTAACTACTTGGAGTACCCAAGCGTAAAGACAGTGGCCTACTTCCATCTCGTGCCCTCCCATCTCGTGCCCTCCCATCTCGTGCCCTCCCATCTCGTGCCCTCCCATCTCGTGCACTCCCATCTCGTGCCCTCCCATCTCGTGCACTCCCATCTCGTGTACTCCCATCTCGTGTACTCCCATCTCGTGTGCTCCCATCTCGTGCCCTCCCATCTCGTGTACTCCCATCTCGTGCCCTCCCATCTCGTGTACTCCCATCTCGTGTACTCCCATCTCGTGCACTCCCATCTCGTGTACTCCCATCTCGTGTGCTCCCATCTCGTTTACTCCCATCTCGTGCCCTCCCATCTCGTGCCCTCCCATCTCGTGCCCTCCCATCTCGTGCCCTCCCATCTCGTGCCCTCCCATCTCGTGCCCTCCCATCTCGTGCCCTCCCATCTCGTGCCCTCCCATCTCGTGCCCTCCCATCTCGTGTACTCCCATCTCGTGCCCTCCCATCTCGTGCCCTCCCATCTCGTGCCCTCCCATCTCGTGCCCTCCCATCTCGTGCCCTCCCATCTCGTGCCCTCCCATCTCGTGCCCTCCCATCTCGTGTACTCCCATCTCGTGCCCTCCCATCTCGTGCCCTCCCATCTCGTGCCCTCCCATCTCGTGTACTCCCATCTCGTGCACTCCCATCTCGTGCACTCCCATCTCATGTACTCCCATCTCTTGCCCTCCCATCTCATGTACTCCCATCTCGTGTACTCCCATCTCATGTACTCCCATCTCGTGCCCTCCCATCTCGTGTACTCCCATCTCATGTACTCCCATCTCGTGTACTCCCATCTCGTGCCCTCCCATCTCGTGCCCTCCCATCTCGTGCACTCCCATCTCGTGCCCTCCCATCTCGTGTACTCCCATCTCGTGTACTCCCATCTCGTGCCCTCCCATCTCGTGCACTCCCATCTCGTGTACTCCCATCTCGTGCCCTCCCATCTCGTGCACTCCCATCTCGTGTACTCCCATCTCGTGCCCTCCCATCTCGTGCCCTCCCATCTCGTGCCCTCCCATCTCATGTACTCCCATCTCGTGCCCTCCCATCTCGTGTACTCCCATCTCGTGCCCTCCCATCTCGTGCCCTCCCATCTCGTGCCCTCCCATCTCGTGCCCTCCCATCTCGTGTACTCCCATCTCGTGTACTCCCATCTCGTGTACTCCCATCTCGTGTACTCCCATCTCGTGTACTCCCATCTCGTGTACTCCCATCTCGTGCACTCCCATCTCGTGCCCTCCCATCTCGTGCCCTCCCATCTCGTGCCCTCCCATCTCGTGCCCTCCCATCTCGTGCCCTCCCATCTCGTGTACTCCCATCTCGTGCACTCCCATCTCGTGCCCTCCCATCTCGTGTACTCCCATCTCGTGTACTCCCATCTCGTGCACTCCCATCTCGTGCCCTCCCATCTCGTGCCCTCCCATCTCGTGCCCTCCCATCTCGTGCCCTCCCATCTCGTGTACTCCCATCTCATGTACTCCCATCTCGTGCCCTCCCATCTCGTGCCCTCCCATCTCGTGTACTCCCATCTCGTGCCCTCCCATCTCGTGTACTCCCATCTCGTGCCCTCCCATCTCGTGTACTCCCATCTCGTGCCCTCCCATCTCGTGTACTCCCATCTCGTGCCCTCCCATCTCGTGTACTCCCATCTCGTGCACTCCCATCTCTTGCCCTCCCATCTCGTGTACTCCCATCTCGTGTACTCCCATCTCGTGTACTCCCATCTCGTGCACTCCCATCTCGTGCCCTCCCATCTCGTGCCCTCCCATCTCGTGTACTCCCATCTCATGTACTCCCATCTCGTGTACTCCCATCTCGTGTACTCCCATCTCGTGCACTCCCATCTCGTGTACTCCCATCTCGTGCCCTCCCATCTCGTGCCCTCCCATCTCGTGCCCTCCCATCTCGTGTACTCCCATCTCGTGCCCTCCCATCTCGTGCCCTCCCATCTCGTGCCCTCCCATCTCGTGTACTCCCATCTCGTGTACTCCCATCTCGTGCACTCCCATCTCATGTACTCCCATCTCGTGTACTCCCATCTCGTGCCCTCCCATCTCTTGCCCTCCCATCTCGTGCCCTCCCATCTCGTGCCCTCCCATCTCGTGTACTCCCATCTCGTGCCCTCCCATCTCGTGTACTCCCATCTCGTGCCCTCCCATCTCGTGCCCTCCCATCTCGTGCCCTCCCATCTCGTGTACTCCCATCTCGTGTACTCCCATCTCGTGCACTCCCATCTCGTGTACTCCCATCTCGTGTACTCCCATCTCGTGTACTCCCATCTCGTGCACTCCCATCTCATGTACTCCCATCTCGTGTACTCCCATCTCGTGCACTCCCATCTCGTGCCCTCCTATCTCGTGCCCTCCCATCTCGTGCCCTCCCATCTCGTGTACTCCCATCTCGTGTACTCCCATCTCGTGCCCTCCCATCTCGTGTACTCCCATCTCGTGTACTCCCATCTCGTGCACTCCCATCTCATGTACTCCCATCTCGTGTACTCCCATCTCGTGCCCTCCCATCTCGTGCCCTCCCATCTCGTGCCCTCCCATCTCGTGTACTCCCATCTCGTGTACTCCCATCTCGTGTACTCCCATCTCGTGCCCTCCCATCTCTTGCCCTCCCATCTCGTGCCCTCCCATCTCGTGCACTCCCATCTCGTGCACTCCCATCTCGTGTACTCCCATCTCGTGTACTCCCATCTCGTGTACTCCCATCTCGTTCCCTCCAATCTCGTGCCCTCCCATCTCGTGCACTCCCATCTCGTGTACTCCCATCTCGTGCCCTCCCATCTCGTGCCCTCCCATCTCGTGTACTCCCATCTCGTGCCCTACCATCTCGTGCACTCCCATCTCGTGCCCTCCCATCTCGTGCAATCCCATCTCGTGTGCTCCCATCTCGTGCACTTCCATCTCGTGCCCTCTCATCTCGTGCACTCCCATCTCGTGCCCTCCCATCTCGTGCACTCCCATCTCGTGTACTCCCATCTCGTGCCCTCCCATCTCGTGCAATCCCATCTCGTGCACTCCCATCTCGAGCACTCAAATATTCAGGCGTTATTATTAAATAAACATTATTTTTGTTTGTCCCATATCGTCAGATTCAGGTGTAAATTTGCTAGTACACGAGCTGGGCATGAACCAAGACGGTACTCACTGGCCTTAATAATTACCTCACGGGGGATTGTGTGGGTTACAAGTTTGCCAAATTTGTTGCCCCTGTTATTCAGTGTTTGAATCAATAAACTAAAGATCTTATAATAGTTTCAATTTCATCTATTATAGTGCTTGCCAAAAGTCGTCAGACCAATGGCAGGCCAGCACTGAAAAGTACACAATTACCTTACAAGCACATATAATAACAAAATAAAAAAATATTAATAGCTAAATAATGATACATACTGATGAACAAGTACAAAGTATAATAATAATAAAGGTGACATATTTTTATGTAACTATTCTACGTGTTTGTAGGTTAATGACTACGTCGCTAATTTTTTTTTAGTACTACATTTTACTACCTGTTCAGTTTATATACACATATATACTAATTACTCTCGTTTGTTAAGAATGTGTAAAGTTGAATTTAGAGTAAGTGTACCCAAATTTACATTTGATTGGAAAATCATTTAGGGAAAACCACCCTCAGTGTACCCACCCCACCGGGATTTGAACCCCGATCTGCCCGTCATCGGAAGTCTAGTTTGTTGCAAGAGTGACGCCTGAGACTATGCGGCCACGTAATCGTGTACCAATATATGTTATCATTGTATTTTCTTGATCCTTGCCTTTAATTGGATGCACAATTAAGCCAAAGAAAATTATCTTCTAAATATTAAGCTTTTCATGGTAAAACTTTTTTGTTTCTAAGTTAAAAGGTTTTTTTTATTGTATAGGTCTAGTAGGTGGTCTAGATTTATGGAACTTAATAGTTTATCATAATAAAAAAAGGCTAGCCATATAATTTAGTCGTTGCCGTCTGCTGATCTGTGACGACCGCGAACTAAAGTTATCCATTAAGCTGAGCGTTCACTAGATCGGTGGGGCGGAGCTACATGGTGGTGCGCGGCACGTAGTTTGGAAGAAGAGGTCTGTCCACTGTAACGTGGCGCGTAGTTTGGACGAAGAGGTCCGTCCACTGTAACGTGGCGCGTAGTTTGGAAGAAGAGGTATGTCTACTGTAACGAGATGCGTAGTTTGGAAGATGTCCGTCCACTGTAACGCGGCGCGTAGTTTGGAAGAAGAGGTCTGTCCACTGTAACGCGGCGCGTAGTTTGGAAGAAGAGGTCCGTCTACTGTAACGTGGCGCGTAGTTTGGAAGATGTCCGTCCACTGTAATGCGGCGCGTAGTTTGGAAGATGTCCGTCCACTGTAACGTGGCGCGTAGTTTGGAAGAAGATGTCCGGCCACTGAGAAACGCGGCACGTAGTTTGAAAGAAGAGGTCCGTCTACTGTAACGTGGCGCGTAGTTTGGAAGAAGAGGTACGTCTACTGTAACGAGATGCGTAGTTTGGAAGATGTCCGTCCACTGTAACGCGGCGCGTAGTTTGGAAGAAGAGGTCTGTCTACTGTAACGCGGTGCGTAGTTTGGAAGATGTCCGTCCACTGTAACGTGGCGCGTAGTTTGGAAGAAGATGTCCTTCCACTGAGAAACGCGGTGCGTAGTTTGGAAGATGTCTGTCCACTGTAACGCGGCGCGTAGTTTGGAAGATTTCCGTCCACTGTAACGTGGCGCGTAGTTTGGAAGAAGAGGTCTGTCCACTGTAACGTGGCGTTCAGTTTGGAAGAAGAGGTCTATCCACTGTAACGCGGTGCGTAGTTTGGAAGAAGAGGTCTGTCCACTGTAACGCGGTGCGTAGTTTGGAAGAAGGGATCTGTCCACTGCAACGTGGCGCGTAGTTTGGAAGAAGAGGTCTGTCCACTGCAACGTGGCGCGTAGCTTGGAAGAAGAGGTATGTCTACTGTAACGCGGCGCGTAGTTTAGAAGAAGAGGTCTGTCCGCTGAGAAACGTGGCGCGTAGCTTGGAAGAAGAGGTCCGCCCACTGAAAAACGCGGCGCGTAGCTTGGAAGAAGAGGTCTGTCCACTGTAACGCGGTGCGATTTGGTTCCATCTCCTCCATTCTGGTCCAGTATACGATTCCTTGTATAGGATTCTAGCAGTATTCGTGTAGACAGTGATGAGGAAGGTTTTCTTTGTTGCGGCCATGTTGGAGTTAGAGGGGGAGGAGAAAGCACGAAAACGGAAGACGTGGGTTCACGAAATTACCTTCGGAGAACATCATCACCTTTTCCCCAGATGTGCATCCGTTTACTAGACTGCTGTTCGAAATATTCAAAACTGATGGACAGCTTTTGACTGGATTGCTGATCTGTTGATAACGCCTAACGTGGTTGACAACAAACCCTTCCGAGGGCATTCGAAGATTCCCGAACTCGATGAATTACAATTCGCTCTTCCGTCCATTGGACCGGTGGAGCGGAGCGTTGAGGCGCCGACCTCAACAAATCTCAGACTTTTTCCAGAGCGGCTCCGACCAACTCCACTCCGCTCCGCCCCACCGACCTAGTGGATGCTCAGCTTTATACAACCATCAAAGCTCACGACTTCTGCGAGGACTTACCTTTCCTCTCACTGTCTCCAAACTGCGGTTGATCTGCTTGAATCTCTCCGTCAGCGACATGCAGCACAGTATCAGGAACACGTCAGGGACTACCATGTTGAGAGTCCCCAAGAGGTCCACGACAAAGATGATCACCCCCGCGCAGTCGCTGTACTCGATGAAATGATAAACGAAGCCGTATGTGGTCTCGCTGAATCCTCGAATCAGGCCCAAAGGTGTGTTGGGATAAGTGTCGGGCACTTGAAGGAATGAGAAGACTATCCAGCAAGCGTACTCCACTGTTGACGAACCAAGTACTGTATTTTATTGGGGGATAGGGGGAGGGAACGCGTGTTAAAAGACCGTACTTTTGCGGTTGTTATTGCAAAAAAAAAAAGTTTTGGCCAAAACAAATCAAACATTGCTTTAGTAGATACGTTTGGTTTAATTTTTCTGCGCATTCTAATCTCAACAGTACTTGAATATATGTCATTACCATACTGGAATTCGATGAAAGCTTTTTCTCTTAGTTTATAAAGATCATCATCAAATTCCACTACATCAAGAACTGTTGACATTAACATGTGCAGAAATTTAAACTAAACGTATTTACTGAAATAATGTTTGATTCGTTTTGTTCAAAAAAGTTTTTTTTGGCATAATAATTGCAAAAACATGCACTTTAGTTCACGTTCCCTTACATACCACCCTGATACAACATATTAGTAGGAGAAAGAAGTGCCCTTGAAGTGCAAGTAAGTATTGTACGGGTCGTACTTTGTTCCCATTGTCACACACGCGAGGAGAAACAAGATTACATGCGATGGTAGAGGAAGCAAAGGTGAGATGGTATGGTCATGTAATGAGGATGTTGGAGTACATGAGATAGTAAAGGAAGCAAAGGTGAGATGGTATGGGCATGTAATGAGGATGTTGGAGTACATGAAATAGTAGAGGAAGCAAGGGTGAGATGGTATGGACATGTAATGAGGATGTTGGAGTACATGAGATAGTAGAGGAAGTAAGACTGAGATGGTATGGACATGTAATGAGGATGTTGGAGTACATGAGATAGTAGAGGAAACAAGACTGAAATGGTAGGGCATGTAATGAGGATGTTGGAGTACATGAGATAGTAGAGGAACAAGACTGAGATGGTATGGACATGTAATGAGGATGTTGGAGTACATGAGATAGTAGAGGAAGCAAGGTTGGGATGGTATAGTCATGTACTGAGATGATGGAGTACATGAGATAGTAGAGGAAGCAAGGCTGAGATGGTATAGTCATGTACTGAGGATGTTGGAGTACATGAGATAGTAGAGGAAGCAAGACTGAGATGGTATGGTCATGTAATGAGGATGTTGGAGTGCGTGAGATAGTAGAGGAAGCAAAGGTCAGGTGGTATGGCCATGTAGTGAGGATGGAGAAGGAAAGAATAACAAAGAGAATGTTGGTGTTGAAATATTTTGGGAAAACACACAAGGGAGGCTAAGAAAGAGATGGGAGGAGCAGAAAACAGAAAGTGTGCAAGTGAGTGGAGAAGAATGGAAGCAATTAAAGGAGGAAGAACCGTGAAAAGGATAGTGGAAGATGGAGGCATTTTATTAAACTGACCTGGCCACAGGCTGGGAACAGTTAATGATGATAAGAAATTATAAGCACGATGGACACTAATATCGTAATAAATTCATTATCTTATCGTTGATTATAAAGTGCACCTTCTTCGGTATCACGTGACAGAAAGTGTATTAAATTGTATAATTATGATGGGTTTTTTTACCACTCTCATCTTTTATTATATTGAACCTTTTTAAAATGTTAGTTTCAGTAATTGCAGTGTTGCCAGGGTAAGCAGAGCCTGTTTAAAATATTTCGGTAATATATTATCTCACAATAGGTCCCCCATTTGACCAACCACACATAGGCCATGCATGCTCTCATGTCAACTGCATTGCTGTGTGTCTTACTGACTGATGAGAACATTAAAGTTTAAAATATATCTGCTGACCCTGTCAACACTGCACGACACGACACTGGATAGCTAATTTTTTGTTGCTCCTACACTCTCACCCGCGTCTGTGCTTTTTTTTTTTCATTGATTTTAAGTTTCTTTTTTTGTGTTTATGAAGATAATATCAATGTTTGTATCTCTGAGGCGAATTACATGTTGTTGTATCTAGACGGAAACGGCAATTTTTCTGTTTATAACACTAATGATTTATATTTTTTAGCCCATGCCAAAAGTTTCTTATTCGTAGCAGATGTCAATAACTGCTTTTTAATTGGCTTTTTTGGCCTTCAGCCGTACCGTTGACGAATCAATGTCAATACCAGTAGCTAATATTTCTCTTTGAAGGTCCTTCCTTACTTGTCTTCTGTGGGTGAACTTTATTATTTCTTAGTAGAATTTTTTCATCTATTTGAGTTGTTTTTTTAATTTTCTCCCACATATTTCTTTCATGTTTGGAGACAACGACCCTGAACCTTCATGTGAATTTATTATTCTGGAAATACTTGATTTTCTTACACCAACGGCATTTCTCAAAGACAAAAAAATGTATTCTTTAAGAGAGCAACCATTTTTGTTCTCTTTTTGGGAGTAATGTCCATTTTCAAGCACACAGTCACATACTAACAAAATAAAAAGCAGTAAACACCATACACATGTTACAAACTTCAGCATTCAATTGTAAGTAAAATTGTTTCACTTGTATGAAAACAGTCAAAACCGGTTTATGATGTTTATGGTCAGCCTTCAAAACTATCTGAAATCATTTAAAATTGGATTAAACCAACAATACCTGGTAAAAGGACAATTTAATGGAAATATAAACATGTCCCAATTAATTTGCACACCACTGTATGATGCAAAATTACATTTTTTATGTTTAGATGCAAACGACAGTTTTTTTTTTGTTTATGATGCAAATGCAAATATGTATATTTATGACGTATATAACAATTTCTGTGTTCGACACAAATATTGATTTTTGTGTTTATGTCACAAATTAGCGTTTTATTTTATTTCCACCTTTTTAAACGCAAATAACAATTAGGCTTTTTATATGTGATTCGTAAACAAAAGTTTTTATAAAAACATGACTTACATACTTTGTTAATTTTGGAGTGCAGCCACACCCCGATTTTACATAGTGTTATCAATGTAATATTACGAACAAACACACAGTGTTATTTGTACAAATAGAGAGCGTTTGTGATTGGCTCCTAGTTGAAAAATTGAACATCTTCCCCACCCCCTCCTCCTTATTTTTTTTTGTACCACTGCCATGGCCGAGGAAGTTTTCAAAAAGAAGCAGTTACTGCTGACCAGCAAAATGAGTTGAGGAAGAATCTGATGGAATGCAACGTTTGTAACATCGCACTGTATGGAGCAGAAACTTGGACTCCTAGGAAGATGTAAAAGGAACACTTGGAGATCTTTGAAAAGTGGTGCTGGAGAAGACTTGAGAAGATCAGGTGGGCAGACAGGGTGACAGATGAACAAGTCCTAAGAAGAGTCGGGGAGAAGAGAACCATTTTAGATGTGGTTCTTCGGTACAAAACAAACTGGATCAGACACATCCTTAGTAGGAACTGTCTTCTGTACGACGTCATAGAAGGAAAGGTTGAGGGAAAGAGGAGCTTAGGAATAAGGAGGATTCAAATATTGGATGACTCAAAGGAAAGAAGAATATTCTGGGAGCTGAAGGGAGGAGGCATAGAACATGGCGCATTGGCGGTCTAAATTCGCTGACAAAAGGAATTGACCTGTCTTAAGACATAACACCTAATAGTAATAATAATAATTAATTTTATCTATCTATTACTTTATAATATTTAGCTAAGAAAAATCATAGCAGTTTCTTGACTATTCTACAACAGTTTGGCAAAAATAATTTCCACTGAGATCTGCTTCAGTAGTCGCATGGTCTAAGGAGTCACTCTCGCAATAGACTAAGACCACCGATTATGGAGAGATCAGGGTTCGAATCTAGGTCGGGTCTACTGAGGGGGTATTTAATAAATAGTTTTCCCCTTCCCCTTTACGCAAATGCGAGTACACTTTCTCTAAATTCAGGTATATTTGAACATAACTTTGATTTGTTTTTAATTAAAGGGCTAGTAAATAAATAGGTTTAGAAGTGAACGCTAAATATACTAAGTATATTATCAAACAAAGAACACGAATTGGGGACGATAACTTAGAGATGACTTCAAGCAACATATCATTTTGACGGGGTTAATGAGTTTTAATATTTAAGCCATTTTAACTAGCAATAACATCGGAAATCAGGAAAAGAATACAGTCGGGAAATGCATGCTATTACTCAGCCAGTACGTTGTTGACATCTGGCCTGCTTTTAAGAAATGTAAAACAAAGAATTTAAAAAATAATATTTTTACTGGTTGTTCTTCATTTGTGTGAAACGTGGTCTTTTACTTTACACAACGAAATCAAATTCACGGTGTTTATAAATATGGTGCTTAGAAAGATATTTCGTCCAGAATGGGATGAGGCTATTGAGGAGGCTACATAGTGATGAGTTACATACCCTGTACTCATCACAAGACATTGTTAGGACAGTCAAGTCTCGTAGATCACGGTGAGCAGGAGATGCAGTGCGAAAGGGGGAATATATAACCATGTTCGGGGTACTGATTGACAAACCCAATGGGAAGAGAACATCGGGAAGGCCTGGACGAAGATGTGAATGGACCAGAGAGAGATAGGGTGATATGAGGTGGACTGGATAGAACTGGCTCAAGATAGAGATAGGTAGTAATGAGGTGGACTGGATAGAACTAGCTCTAGATAGGGATAGGTAGTAATGAGGTGGACTGGATAGAACTAGCTCAAGATAGGGATAGAATGTAATTAGGTGGACTGGATAGAACTAGCTCTAGATAGGGATAGGTAGTAATGAGGTGGACTGGATAGAACTAGCTCAAGATAGGGATAGAATGTAATTAGGTGGACTGGATAGAACTAGCTCAAGATAGGGATAGAATGTAATTAGGTGGACTGGATAGAACTAGCTCTAGATAGGGATAGGTAGTAATGAGGTGGCTTGGATAGAACTAGCTCAAGATAGGGATAGAATGTAATTAGGTGGACTGGATAGAACTAGCTCAAGATAGGTATAGGTAGTAATGAGGTGGACTGGATAGAACTAGCTTAAGATAGGGATAGAATGTAATGAGGTGGACTGGATAGAACTAGCTCAAGATAGGGATAGGTAGTAATGAGGTGGACTGGATAGAACTAGCTTAAGATAGGAATAGGTAGTAATGAGGTGGACTGGATAGAACTAGCTCAATAGAGAGGTCGATGGCGTGCTTTTGTGGCAATGAAATTTCGACTTCCTAATGCTATAGCGCAATTAACAAGGACAAAGTTATTTACCATCACCAATAAAACAGGTCTTCAAAACTTTCATGTTCAACCAGCTTATATAAAAACCAGAAATACACAATTAAAAAAAGGAAATCTGCTAAGCGACCTTGAAGCTGGATTCTTTGTTTTTTGAATGGCAAGGCTTTCACCAAAAGTTTGACCTTATAGATTTTAAATTATAAGATACCGGTAGTGGTTCATAAATATACGACAGCTTTTGTGTATTTTGTGTCTTACTGCCCGTACGGGCTATTTGTATATTTACACCAATGGGATGAATATGAGGAAAGGATATTAAAAAATGCACCCGATTTTGCATGATAGGATATCGGGGACATATTTAGGTGAAAACCAGTTAACTTTATCCTTTGGAGATTCGAATCCCAACCTTCCCGTCACCGGTGAACCGGAAAGTATGAGACTAGCGTCTTTGTCCGCGTGCCCAAAGGTATGATGATAGCTATTCCCAAAACACGGTTAAATTCGTCTGCCTAGTTTACAAAGGGACATGGTTTCGATTCCAGGCATGAGCGAAGATTTATCATTGATGAAAATATGGGCTTACCCTTTCACATTGATAAATTAATGGTCGGGGATTGGATGTTGTGCCTGTCCTAGTCTTAAGTTAGGTTTTAAAACATATGAAGTTACGAGACAGGCCGGTACTGGAATAAAAAACTTACCCAGACCACAGGCTGGAAACAGTAATGGATGTAATTTTTGTTTGATATATATATATATATTTTTTTTTTCAAGCTCAGTAATTACTCACCCATTGGTGACCTGGTGGTCTAGGGGTAAGGTGTCAGACTTCTGTGCTGGGGGTCCATGGTTCAATCCTCGGTCCCGGCACACATTTATCTGATTACCAAACCCTTCCTTCACCTCTGACAAGACGTGTATTAATCACAACTTGTGAATGTGAGGAATGCCAGGCCTCTACCGTGGTTCGGATTCCACGTTAAACTGTAGGTCCTCCATTTCATCTCATAATCACCCTACCATTACACACTAACGTAAGTGCGTATAACCCGAACGGGTAGTAAGACGCGGTGCTAATAATAATAATAATACTCACCCATCAGAGAACCGAACCAGAAGCAAGTCATGAAATTAATCCTCGTATCCAGACCACGGGGATAACCGTAGTGACCAAGAGAAGATTCCATCCTGGACCATATGGCGGATATGTTGGGCCATTTCTTCGCCAGATTCAAGAAGAGGACCTTATTGAAGAACATCACTCCGTAGAGAACCGCCATACCTGGCGAGGAGAGGTTAAAAAAACAACACAGGATAACTGGTGGCTTAGAGGCACTTGACGAACCGTGAACGTAACACGGGGTAACGCGTCTTACCACCCGTCCGTCCGGGTTAATCTACCAGAGGTAGAGAAGAAGCAGGTGTACCCTGATGTTGGTTGGAAGAACAGTAGGGAAAATTCATACATATTTCTTTGCGGCCGACATTGTCAACATTTCTTTTTGCTACTTGTGTTATTTTATAGGTATTAATAATATCACCCGCCTCGATGGCGTAGTTGGCTAACGCGCTAGTCGTGTTGAGCCAGACCACCGAGGACGGGGAGATCGAGGTTCGAATCTCGGTCGAATGAACTGGGGGTGGTTTTTCCTAAATGGTTTTCCACTCTCCCTCCATGCAAATGCGGGTTCACTTCCTCTAAATTCAACCCTCTCAATTTCTAATCCATTAGTGTAATTAGTACTTAAGCGTATAACCCGAACGGGTAGTAAGACGCGGTGCTAAAATTAAATTAAATAGAAAAAATTAATAATATCTATCAAAAGTGACATGAATTTATGTATGAATATATTAAAATAGTTTTAGTAACTTTGGTAACTAATTTCTACTGTTATCCCTACCAAAATCATACTATAGAATCTATAGGAAAGAATCTGTTCCATTTTTAGCGTGGAGGGAGAATAGAAAACCACATTTAAGAAAAAAATTATCACCTCTTCTTACTACCTGTTCCGGTTACATTCTTACGTACTAATTACGTTAATGTGTTAGGGATAAATAAGTTTGAATTCAGAGGAAATGTACTCGCATTTGCGTGGAGGTAGAGTGAAAAACCACTTAGGGAAAACTACCCTCATTATACCTGCTCGGGATTCGAACTCCTCTCTCGCCATTCGAACTCCTCTCTCGCCATCATCGACAGCCTAGTCCATCGCACAAACCAACGCTTTAGACCACCTGGCCACCGAAGCGGGTTTTAAGGGGGAGGGGGGAATTAATCCCAACTTCAATTCAATTAGTTGTTTAGTGTTATCCTATCTCAAATTATTTGCATAATACTGCACATGAAAATATGAATAATATTTTCATTCAAAACACCACCCTGTGTTTAGGTCCGAAGCATGACTATGTTAGCTTTGTTATGTTTTGTTTTGCTTTTTGAATGATGCTGAAAGAATTTGTTTTAAATCAATTTAAATGCGGGTGACCTGGTGGTCTAGGGGTAAGGTGTCAAACTTCTGTGCTGAGGGTCCGGGGTTCAATCCTAGGTCCCGGCACAGATTTATCTGAATGCCAAACCCTTCCTTCACCTCTGACAAGACGTGTATTAATCACAACTTGTGAATGTGAGGAATGCCAGGCCTCCACCGTGGTTCGGATTCCACGTTAAACTGTTGGTCCTCCATTTCATCTCACAATCACCCTACCATTACACATTAGCGTAAGTGCGTATAACCCGAACGGGTAGTAAGACGCGGTGATAATAATAATAATTTAAAAGCTCTTTTTTTTTTTACTAACTGGTGTGTGTCAGCTCCATTTGAATACATTCAAATAATGGTTTCGAGGCAAAACAGAGCTTAAACGCTATTGTTTTGCTGTGCTTTTCTGGTGTGCGCTCAGCCGAGACTGACAACGCGTGCGACTGCCGCAGTATTTGAATATTTTAAATGAAAGAATCATATTATTTTAGTAATATATGAAAGTTCGAAGTATTTGATCAAATTCCAGGATTTTTCCCTTGTTTTTTCAGGTTCCTGGACAACCTCTTAGATAAAAAGTTCTGCTCTAATTTCACTATGCTCATAACAAATATCCAACCCGCCTCGGTGGCGTAGTTGGCTAACGCGCCAGTCGTGTTGAGTCAGACCACCGAGGACGGGGAGATCGAGGTTCGAATCTCGGTCGGGTGAACTGGGGGTGGATTTTTCCTAAAATGGTTTTCCACCTTCCTCACGCAAATGCGGGTTTCACTTCCCAATCAACCTCCCAATTCCTAATCATTTAAGAGTAATTATGTACTTAAAGCGTATAACCGAACGGTTTTAGTAGGGACACGGTGCTAATAAAAAAATATATAAAAAATATCCAAGAATTGTTCAAAGCTGCTTTGAGTATAAAAGAATATTATTAAACGTATCAACTGAGGGAAAAATTATATTTATTTAGGCCAAAATATAAAAGTTGTTTTGTAATATAAACTTCAAAATTATGGGGTCTGATATTGAGCCCTTCCATCCCACTTTAACCCAAGATTCCTAAAAGTTGATAAGATCTCCACGGTACATATTGTTGTGCTCTTCGACTCTTGATCCAAGAGCCAGTCGTGCTATTTATACATTGTATGTATATTAAAATTAATTTAAGTTAGGGAAATACACGCAACTAGATGTCATATCTGAATTTCATCTGCACAAATCCGTCAACAATGTAAACCAAGCACGCACAGAATAATAAATTGTTCAACATATTGACAAAATATTTTTCATATTGTGTATTATAGTTTTGAAGAAAAGTTTCAAAAATAGGTTTTATTAAAACTCCCTTAGATAAGTTTAACTCATAACACATAATCTTGTTAGTCACAATAATCATTCTTTCTATATACAGTATATTTGAAACCAAATACTTCAAATATATTTAACAAAATTCTAATTTAAAAAAATAAATTATTTGTAAAATACTACCAAAATTATTTGTTATTTGTTAAAGTAAAAATGAATTCTTATTTATCTTGAAAAACAATTCCCATATTTCCATTTTGTATTCAATATTCAAGGTCAATTTCCCAAGTATTCAAATTTTCTATTATTTGTTGAAATTAAACAACTTTTGAATTAGCTTATTCTAGATAAATTATTATTATTGATACGTAAAAATATTCGTCTTTAGATATACCAATATTAGAAAACCAAAATAAAGCATAAAGGCCTATATTCTTTTGATCAATTTTTATATCTTAACCAAACTAAAGACAAAATCCTATAAAGGGTTATTGTCATGTCAAACACTGCAATGATACTCATTTGGAAACAAATCGTTGAAGACATTTTTAAAATATTTCCTGTTTTATAGCGTCAGTCATCAGTAAATACTCTTCAAAGAATGTTTGCCCAAAACCCAATTAAAAAGTGCTATTTGTCAAAGCAAATAAATCCTAGGTATTCATTTTAAACAAAAGCTTTGAAGCCATTTTCGAAAAAATTTGGAATTTCAAAAATGTACTCATCATTAAACTAAAATGCTAGGGCGAAAAAAAAATTTAGTATGGCCCTAGTTAATCTAAATATCAAGTTTTGACAAAATCCATCAATCAATTTTGTATCCGTGGCCAAAGACAGACAGACAACAGACAAACAGACCAGGAGACAGACATAACTGTAAGATTCACTTTTTTGGGTTCTTGTTATCATAAAAAGCAAAAATTGGTCATAATCTCGAGGCCGATTTTTTTTTCCACTATCACATAACTTTCTCCATATATAATAACATAAAAGAATGTTGTATCTCAGATGGTATAGAAAAATAACAAATACCTGAAATAAAAATAAAAATGGTACATAGTATAAAACTCGAGGTTTATATAAAACGTACTCCATGGCTTGAGACCACAACTGAGCTATACAGAACAAATTGCACCATCTGCTGACGAAGGTAGTGTCAACTTCTGTCGATAGAGGGTGTCATGTGGTCAGCACAAGTGACCCTAAGGTGTTATTCTCAGTTTTCTAAACCGGAGCTGCTACCGTTTCATTCAAATAACTCTTATTTGTCCTCATGCTGCTGAGTTGACCTGTTGGCCTTGTTGACCTACAGCTTCACATAAAGATCTGGAAGGACAGGGATAAAACCCGAGACCTCTGAATCCTTAGCCAGGAACTCTACCACTTGACCACAGAGGTGGTTGAAGGGCTCAGTATATTACTATAACTATAACTTTATTATAACTTTAAAGTAATTTCCCAACATTTTTATTTTCTGAATATAATATTGTTAAACTAAGGAGAAGCCGATTTTTTCTAAATAATATAAAAACAAAATGATCTAAGTGTAGAATTAAGTTTATAGACGTTATTTGAGTAAAATTTATATAGTAATTATTTAATTTTGTTTTAATATGTATGTTAATAAATAGTGTATATATTATTTATTTCATACTGAACAAAAAAATTACTTGAATAATTCAAGTTCCAGCCTTCCAAATTTATAATATGACAAAAGAAAAAAGGGCACAAAATAAATAAAAATTACTCTTTATTTAATTTTTGTAAATGATGATAGTATTGGAATTAGTTTTTTAGCAAAAGTTTTTTTTTAAAATAATGCACACAAACCAGTTCGGAGCTATGGAGAAGTTTATTAATAAAAGATCGTGGATTCAAAACCACCAAATGTTGCCAATGTCAACAACTTTTTTATGCCGTTTTAAAACTCTCTTTTCTCTTTTTTTTTAATCAAACCTTGATATTCCAGTTTTAGTGAAACAGATATTATAAAAGGGGATGAATATAGCTCATTGTCTTAGTTTACAAAAATATTTAGAATAGCTCTGATTCCTTTATAAAAGAATCGAATAATGAGGTGAACATTAATTTATTATGCACACACACCCTAAAAGGAATTGTATTTAAAATGTCGCTTCTTAATCTAAATACTGTTGATTTGATTTTACTAACTATATTTTTGAGTTTTTTATATTTTTTTAAACTGTGGTGGCAGCGCAGACATATCAGGAAACTGGCAAGTGAAATACCTGGACCCAAAGCATATCCACTAATAGGAAATATCCTGGATATCTTGGCATGGACTCGAGAAGAATCATATAAAAAATACGTAAGTGTTGCAAATAAATATATTCCAACAGCTCGTATTTGGGCTGGACCATATTTACTCATATTTGTTTCGGATCCGTGTGATTTAGAAATATTAATGAACAGTGAAAAGTGTTTAGGAAGGGAAAGATTCAAGAATATTACAGATATATATCCGTTGGGAGATGGTTTAATTGCAATTGGAGGGAAACAATGGAAGATTCACAGGAAGTTTATTCTCTCTTCGTTTCATTACCGTCATTTTGAATATTTTGTTAAGATATTTAATAAAAAGAGCAGCATCTTAGTTAATTGTTTAAAACACGATCCAAACACTGTTACCTGTATCAATATTTTACATTATTTTACGAGAGCTGCTTTTGATAGCATATGTGAAACAGTTATAGGTGTAGAAATGAATTCTCAAGATAAAGGAAGTGATAAATTTATCGATTCTATGAACACTTATCTTGGTATTGGTACACAAATGTTCTTAAAACCTTGGCTCCTCAATCCCATTATAGTTCGTTTAACATCCTACCACAAGGAAATGACAGAAAATGCAGCCTACATGACTTCATTTTGTAACGAGCTCATCAACAAGAAGACGAAGGAGTACCGTGAGCGAAATAAAGATTCATTCCAACAAAAGAACACTCGGATAGCTTTACTAAACGTGACCAACCTTTTTTAATAGACTCCATCATTGAAATGATAGAAAATAATAAATGTTTCTTCTCAAGGAAAGAAATCATAGGAGAAATAAACTATATGATCATGGCAGGGTTGGACACAACAGCAAACAGCCTGAGCTTCACGATGATGCTACTAGGATTCCACCAGGATGTTCAGAGGAAAGTACAAGAAGAACTTGACGCTGTTTTTGGAGATGACGTGGAGCGTTCAGTATCAATGGAGGATCTAAATAACCTTAAATACATCGAACAAGTTATAAAAGAATCGCTTCGGCTTTTTCCGGCAGTACCATTTGTACCAAGATACGCAATTGAAGATATCAAAATCACTAACTACACTATACCTAAAGATAGTGATCTATTATTTGGTATACATACGCTACATCGCAACCCCAAGATATACCCGAAACCAGATGAGTTCGACCCAGAGAACTTCTCACCGGAGCGCTCCAAAGGTCGACACCCGTACAGTTTTCTTCCGTTTTCCGGCGGTTTGAGAAAATGTGTTGGCTACAAGTACGCCATGTTCAGATGAAGGTTGTTCTTGCTACAGTTCTGAGACATTTCACAGTTCATCCGGCGTGCGAGAAAAACGAAATGGATCGTTGGGATTTTAATCTAACTTTGAAATTAGTAAATGGCTGCAATGTCAATTTGGTTAACCGAAATATTGTAAAACGTAATAAATAAAAATAGATTAAATTAAAAATTCGAAAAATATGACTTGTGGTTAAGGTATTTAAAGTTTTGAAAATATGAGTACTTATTTATAAATGGATTACAGAAAGGCTGATACTCATTTTCTTCTAATTTTAAATTTTTTTTATTACATTAATTTGGTTAAAACTGGCTATACAATTGTATAATATATCTGAAATAAATTTTCTAATCGTTGAAGTAGAAATACCATCATATGTCTGAGATACAATAAACCCAACTATTTGATAATCTTTTAAAAAACTATATTATAGTTTCATACTTAGATATTATATTTAGTTGTAACCAGTGACCGGGTTTCACCTTTTATATTAATGTCTAGATAGGAATAGGTAGTAATGAGGTTGACTGGATAGAACTAGCTTAAGATAGGGATAGGTAGTAATGAGGTGGACTGGATAGAACTAGCTCAATAGAGAGGTCGATGGCGTGCTTTTGTGGCAATGAAATTTCGACTTCCTAATGCCATAGCGCAATTAACAAGGACAAAGTAATTTACCATCACCAATAAAACAGGTCTTCAAAACTTTCATGTTCAACCAGCTCGTATAAAAACCAGAAATACACAATTAAAAAAAGGAAATCTGCTAAGCGACCTTGAAACTAGGTTCTTAATTTCGTAAGTATTACGTAAGCATATTTTTGGTTATTTTTAACCCTGATACTTACATTTTATATCATTTTGTCGTACATAATGTTATTTCAATTTTGTTAGTTTTATTAACCTACGGTGACTGGTGGTCTGAGGTAAGGTGTCAGACTTCTGTGCTGAGGTCGGGTCAATCCAGGTCCGGCACAGATTTATTGATTGCTAAACCCTCCTTCACTTCTGACAAGACGTGTATTAATCACAACTTGTGAATGTGTGGAATGCCAGGCTCCCGTGGTTCGGATCCACGTTAAACTGTAGGTCTCCATTTCATCTCACAATCACCTCATTACACATTAGCGTAAGTGCGTATAACCGAACGGGTAGTAAGACTCAGTGCTAATAATAACATATATATTAACCTAACTATACTATTTTTCTATTATGAACACTGAATTGATCATGCACTGTAAATTTGCTTGTCCATTTCCTGAAACTTTTTGCTTTGCTGTACCTACCAATTGTACAGACTAGTCTAGTACCAAGGAATGAGTGGTCTACCCCGACTAATTACTCACCCTAAAGTTTTTTTTTAGCACCGCGTCCTACTACCCGAGTGCTGATTGCTGACATTTACTTTGCCTGTTTTTCCTTCCTATATTAATTTGGAACTTGGATAATATTTTACTGTGTTAGTTTTGTTGTTCAATTCAAAGTTTCAAAGGAACTCATCTTTTGGTACACCAAAACGCGTCTTGATTTTAAACGTATTGTTTATCTGAATATTACCATTAACTTCATAAATGTATAAAAAAAATATGAACTTCACGTTTATTACTGGCTGTAAATTGAACATTAAAAATTATATCAAAAACTTAAAAGTTTTGAAAATGTATCTAATATCACATGAGTACTGCATTTCTTTAGGTATTTTCTAAATAATATAAAAATGTTTCGTGTTTATTTAACATGGAGCGCTAAGTTCAACCTCAAGGGGGAAGTAAAAAAAAAAAGAGTAAAACATAACATTATATAAGGCTTTATAAAACAATCAATTCCTAAAAATGTCATTTTGAAAAAAATATTTGTGTAATTTAGACTATCTTCTCAATCAGATAAAGTAAAAAAAATGTTAATTTTTATTACGTATCCTAGTTCAAATCTTGTTCACGTAAATCTATGTTTGAGATCCATGCGACCTTAATTAAATTTAACAAAGAAATATATTTAACTTTTTTATATATTCTTAATGCTTCAAACCCACACAGAAGAAAATTTCTATATTCTTTTATTTTCATGTATTTGAATTAAAAATTAAAATTATGTTAAGAACTTTAAAAAATCTATTTCTTATATTAATTTTTTTTAAACTCTATAAACAGCAACAATTATTTTAAGGAATTTTCAATTCCTTCATTGCATACTCTAAACGCAATGAATTATCACTTGCGATTCCTCCATTAGGACAAAGTGAAACTTTAGTTCTAGCATTTGACACCACGCAGCAACACTGTCCAGCTTAACCTGTGCTACTCGGATGTCTTCAAGATTGTTGAATCAACTTTCCTCATCTCCCCTTTCCCCTACACCCTCTCTTTACCTCCACGAAAAACATAGCAAAGCCACTGCTGGTTACACTCATTATTTTTTTACAGTGTTGGCAGTATTTGTAGATAATGAACGAGAAGAATTCCTAACAAAACCAAAATGTAACATCCGGGCGTTGACTTCAATAGAAGTGTCAAGTATCAGTGGTGTGTTCAAGGGCTCAACAAGCACGAGTTATTTTTTTTAAATAAAAATTGAGATTAGGAAAATATCAAAATATTTATGATATAGTTATTAAATGAAATATATATTGAATATTTAAATCAGTGAGTTCTGTTTTAACTAATTTCTATATCATAATAAAAAAAATATTTTTTTAAAAAAAATGAGCAGAAAGAAAAGTGATAAAAAAGGTCACGGCCGTGAACACAAAGAAAGTAGTAGAGCTTATAAGCTAAAAAAAAATAATCGCAAAACGAGAGGAAGTTAGACAAACTGACTTTGCTGAAAAAAGAGTTGAGATTTTAAATAAAAGTATGAAATAGACAGATTCATCAATTGAATTACAAGATTTGGGAGCTATTTTAGCAGGAAGATAATACCGTTCGAATAAGGTAATATATTTGTATTATTATAACTGTAATATAATTAAATTGTAAGGCTTATAAGTGATATCTTCAGAAAGTTTATTTATGCTTTTCGAAAAATTACTCCAGAAACACTGATTTAATTTATTTGGCAAGATTGTAATTTATAAAAAAACATCTGTTCTAATATAAACTTATATCACGAGATTAGATAATAAGAATCCTGCTAATAATAGTAACACTTGTGTTAGGTTCTTAGTTATGTTTTAAATAAAATGTTTTGTTAGTAATAGTTAGTTTAAATACTTTTTGTTTAACTCTTTCTATAATATTCATTTAGTCTTTATTCACTAACCAAAGAATAGTGTATAGATTTAACACATTTGAGTATTTTTTATTTTAATAATATATATAGCACTTCTATTATTTTTAAACCTTTCCTCACAGTTTTCATAAAAACAACTACAAATAGGTTTTAAAGGAGTAGTTATCAATCAGGGAAGGATAGATAATAAGACCAGACATATTGTATTCCAACAATCCCTTTTTCCAAAGTAAATAAGACCAAATAAGTAGGCCTAAACCCAATTTTCAAGAACCGACGAAAACAAACATCTCAACCATCGCTCTGACCTTCAGTGATATTTTTGTACCATTATGCTGCCAGTAATAAGTTGAATTTTTTTGTAAAATAACGTTACTAGGAATTAAAACTTTTTATTATTTATTTATAATGATCCCAAAAAGTAGGGGGAGGGAATTTGATTACCTACCAACGGGGACGTCATCTGAAAAAGGTTGGGAACCACAGTTTTAGAAGTATTCAACATCCATAGTCCCTCTACACCCCTAAACCCTAAACACAAAATTTATTTGGTAAGGTCTTGACAAGAACAATTTGGCACAAATTTAAAAAAACTTTTCGAGTGAATTATACGATGGCTGCATGATCTAAGGCATCACTCTCGCAATAGACTAGAGTGCCGATGGTGGGGGTATTGGGGTTCAATTCCTGTCAGGTATACTGAGGGTACTTTTCCTTAATGGATTTCCACTCTTCCTCTACGCATCTGCGGGTACACTTCCTCTAAATACAGCCTTCCTTCTCCCTAACACATTGATAACATTTTTTTTCAGTACCACAATTCTTTTTCTATAAATAGTTTACAATGTATTAGTAATTTAGAAAAACTATATTATTACGTCTAATAAAAAACTGTATATCACCATATTTAAATGTGTGTATTTAAGGTTCAGGGACAGCTACACAAAGCTCAGGTGGACAAATGCTATCTATTTGTCTTCGTTGATGAGAAAACACCCCTTTTCATATAAGAAATAAAGAAAGATAACGATGGAGTCAATTAATTCCTCCAAAAGTTAAAAAGTTGTTTTAGGACTGCGTGTTGCCAGAAATTGTACTTAGAAGAGTTCCAAGAAAACTTTAATGTTTGGCTCCTAATTCATACTAGAAGTGCAAAGCGCCATTACTTCCTGAAAAAAACAAATTAAAGCATACATTGGTGTAAATACTAATAACTATCAAATTGTGTTATAATTGTATAATTTGTGGGTGAGATAGATTAATTTAAATAAGTAAAATTTTATAAATATTACAATATTTATAAAACAGAACTTTATTTTGAATTCAAGTTGGTAGTATACAATAAGTTATAATTAGTTTTGCAAATTCCTATATATAGAGTTGACTTATTTTGATTAGAAAGGCCTTTTTTCCTACTAGTATCCTAATATACATAGTATTTTGGTTGAAAATAGAGGTCTTTTACTAAGCCCTTGCAATCAAAATAAGTATATAATATTAGTTCAGTTGTACGAATATATTTTTATTCGTATGAGTAGTATAACTAATATAATAATATAAAATATTATAAATTCTTTAACCCACAAGTTACTAGGCTAAGCCTAAAAAGCCATGATAAAACCAATAGTTACTATTATATTATATTTTCTTCATTTTCAAAGATTTGTTGAACTATTACTTTAGTTGGAAAGATTTATAATATACCTCTTAAACTAATGGACCAGTTATTATAAACATGAGGGACAAAACATATCGTTTACTAAAATACAGGATTTATTATAGATAATGTAAACTATACAATGCTTGAGTGAAATTCAATCAACTCGCTCTTTTATGTATTGAACATTATTGCTCAAAATAGTAATTTCAGAAAAACTATTTGAATGTGCTATTAATATATTTAAAAAAAATTATGCGTATTGGACTTCGAGAAGATGGAAAATAAATACTTGAATAGATTTAAAAGGTGGTGTTGGAGAATAATTGAAAATATCAGATGGACAGTCAGGGTGGCGAATAAAGAAGTCCTAAGAAGAATGGGTAAGAAGAGAACCATTTTGGGTGCGATTCTTTGGAACAAAGCAAACTGGATCGGAAACATCCTTAGGAGGAATTGTCTTTTAAACGACGTCATATAAGGCAAGGTTGAGGGAAAGAGTAGCTTAGGAATAGAAAGAGGATTCAAATGATGGATGACTTGAAGGAAAGAAGAAAATGTTGGGAGTTGAAGGAGGAGGCAGAGGTCAGGGTGCATTGGAGGTATAAGTTAATTGACAAAAGAATGAACATGTCGTAAGACAGAACCTTTGGTAGTAATAGTAACGATAATTATTACTATTACTATATGTGTATACTAAGTTTAGTTAAAATCGGCTAACTAAAACATAAGTGTGGTCAGTGGTGACTCAGTAAATATACCAGTTTTCTGCAATTTTATAAAAAAAATTCACGTAAAAGCTAAAAGCCGATTTAGTCCAAAGTTATACACATTCAATTTTACGAGTTTTTCTCCTAATTATCACGTTGAGAAAGTGGATGGTAAATTTATTTCAAGGAAAAAACTATTTTACCTTGACTATAATATTATATTTATATATTAAAAAATAATCATAATTATTGATAGATTAATAATAACAAATAAAACTTTTCAGTAAAAATATCAAATGAGAAAAAAATTAATTCTAGGCTTCTGTAGGTTAACACGTTACCCTGATCAGTCATAGTCGGCAATGTTATAATAAATTTAAAAAGTCTCATATGAAAGTGTACATTTTATTAAGTCGATTTTTTTTTTAATATAGCAGAAAAAATTATTTGAATAAAAGTTAAATTCACGGGAGAAACAATGGGTGATCAGTAAATTTATAACTCAATCAGGGTTTAAAAAAGTTCCCTAGTCCTCAAATTAAGGTGGTTTTTTTTTTTACCTGTAAGTGATTTCTAAGTGAAGTATTTTAATATAAGTTTTTATCTCAACTAATCTTTATTGTTATGTATTCCAAGACTAAAAATGTAAACAGATATTTAACTTACACGTAACAACACCAAAGTAAATTCTAGGACACCAAGTAATGTAAAATAAAGTTGTAATGGAATAACATTGTTTTGATATATTACTAGATATATTCTTAATTTAATCAATAATCATTTTGATAAAATTAATTTTGTCCCAAAATACTTAGTACAATGCATTGACATGGGTGTATTTATAGGATAAGACCCACCTCGGTGGCTTAGTTGCTAACGCGTTAGTTTTGTGTAGAGCTAGACTGCCTAGGACGGGAAGATCGGGGTTCGAATCTCGGTCGGGTGATCTGGGGGAAGGGGATTTACTAAATGGTTTTCTACTCTCTCTCTCCACACAAATTCGGGATCACTTAATTTACATTCAACTTTCCTATTTCTTAACCCATTAGCCTAATTAGTACTTAAGCGTATAACCCGAACGGTTAGTAAGACAATTAAAAGCTAAATAAATAAAAAAATATAGAATAATGGTCCATAGGAGGTAGAACATATGGACAACTATTTATACAGTGTGTATAGTATCCAAGTGAAAGTTGGGAGTGTGGGGGATGCAAGAAACATTGTTTTCGGAGTTTTATGTCAAAATAAATAAAATAGTTCTCCAGTAGAAACATAAATAATAATTTTCTTCACACGATGATATCAACAGTTGTCAAATATCTGTCAAGGGTGTCTTGGAATTTAATGACAACTTTTTCTCTTCATTTAAAAAGTTTCTCATCTAATGCCGCTATGCTCGTGACAGATATTCAACAACTGTTGATATCAGCGTGTGAAGAAAATAAAACTATGTTTTTATTTAGATGGGAAGGAAGGGAACTCGAGGGCAGGTCATAAGGGTAGGGCTTTTTTTTTTTTTTTTTTTTTTTTTTTGCAGTTTTCATAGCAAATATATTTTCTTTATTCGACAAAATAAATAAAATATTACTCCAGTAAAAATATAACTGCGCATTCCCTTAAGGCTGGGCGCACAACAAAAAGCCACAGTGAAACAAAGTAAAAGTGTTTTTGCTTCTGAGCAAAAAGTTTTACTTTAAACCGCTTTGAATTCGCTAAAAACATGTTTATTTACAAAAACAAAATAAATAAATGATACGGAACTACGTACGAACTTTCTCGCTCTATTGTTTATAAAAAGACATATTTATTAAAACTTCGTAATATAATATACACTAGCAAACCCTGAGAACAAATTGACATACATAAAACATTTTTTGACTCATGGTTTTAAATATTATAATTTTATTTTCAAACAATTAACGTCTTCAATTGTATGTTTGTACCAATAAAAATATCGATTTTGGGTCCCCGAGGTTCAACATTTCATATTAAAATTTTGATTTACGGTTAGAATTTTTGTCATTTTACTAGGGGATGCACATCTTGTGGTTATCGCATTGCTATTAAATTTCTCTTTTATAAATTTTGACCAATAAAATAGGTAATTATTGACTATTGAGTATAAAACGAGAGAGATAGAATCGTTATAGCCAATTTTGAGAAAATTTAATTTTTCTCTTTTCATCCTCTAGTAAACTGCTATTAATTTTAGAGTTAGACAGACACACAGACAGATGACGTTGCAAAAAACACTTTTTAGGGTTCGGGGGTTTATGAAACGTCGACATCCATCAACATCTTTTGGGTTATTTTTTTGATGGTCTTAATACTTTACCTTAAAGTGTTGGTAAAGTTAAAAGAAAAATAAATTGGGGTATATCTTTAAAGTTATTGATTTTATAAAAATATGATTCGATTAAAATATTTGTATTATAAAGAGGTATTTGCAATGATAAGTAATTTCATATCTCAAATAGTTTGGAGATATGATAAAAAAAAATATAATTTACTCATCAGACCGGAGCCCTTAAAGTCATTTTGCCGAAATATTCAGAGTAGCCATTTTTCTTAGGATATGTATAAATGTTTTTAAATGAAATTTAATCAAATCGTTAGAACCGATTTCGAGAAAATCGACTTTTTCTCTTTTTACCCTTCAGTAAACTACCCTTAATTTTAGGGTTGGATATCCAATTCCAAAAAACACTCTGGACAACCCTATGAAAATCCTAGATACCAAGATTTAGCCCGATTGGTGAAATAGTTTAGGCTCTAGTAATAATAATAAAAGTACCGCGTCTTACTACCCATTCGGGTTATGCGCTTAAATACTAATCACTCTAATGGGTTAGGAATTGGGAAGGTTGAATTTAGAAGAATTGAACCCACATTTGTGTGGAGGGAGAGTGGAAAACCATTCATGAGAAAAACCACCCTCAGTTCACCCGACCGAGATTCGAACCCGATCTCCCCGGTCTCAGCAGTCTGGCTCAAAAACAACCAGCGCGTTAGCTAACTACGCCACCGAGGCGGATAGGTTCTAGTCGGAGGTACAGACAGACAGATGGAAATTCATAAACCACTTTTTCGGATTCGGGGGGGTCATGAAACGTCAAGATTCATCAAAATTTCGAGTTTGATTTTGTTGACGATCACAATACTTTCTATACCAGTAAGTTAGTGAGAAAGTAAAAATACACAGCAAAACAAAGAATTGGAGGGAAGGGATACTGCAGTCTTTTCCTACACTCCGTGGAGGTACAATGTCTGACGAAGACGTCGCTGTGGTTATGTGGCAGTGGTTGTTGGATTCTGAACAACATCCTGAGAGAAGTTGTTGGGTGCACCCGATAAATAGAATAGGGTGGAAGAGAGCACTATAAAGTGGTTTGTGAATGAATTGTGAAGTGATGGAAAAAACTTTCCTGTCCCAGTGAATCAGTAATACTGGCAGTGCACGTACTGTGATCAAAATGTACACTGTTGAGAGGGCTGGCGCATGCGCAGACGGAAATAGTTTCCCTTGAACACCACCCCGCGTTTAGGTCCGAAGCATGACTATGTGAGGTTTGTTACGATTTATGGTTATTTTGTTTTTTGAATGATGCCGAAACAATTTGCTTTTAAGCGCTTTTTATTTTTGATTAACTGGTGTGTAGCAGTTTCACTTGAATACATTGAAATAATGGTTTCAAGGCATAATAAAGCATAAATGCTTTTGCTTTGTTTTGGTGTGCGCTCATCCGAGACGGCCAACAGCGTGCTGCAGTCACAGTATGGCGGGCTGCTTTGTCCATTCTCCTAAGGGGCCGTCCTAAAATTACTTAAGGCTTTTTTTTTAAATGATTTTTGAACCACCTCTCCCCCATATAAAGAATCATAAAATTTTACATCACCCGTTCCTCTTCTATATCTTAAGTAACTTTTTACGATTTGGTAAATTACATTATTTAAATTGTTTGACTATTTTTAATTTTATTACTATTAAAGTTAAAAGTAATTTGTAATTTGTCATGTAAATTCAATTATCTTAATGTAAAATAGTAATTATATATTTAAATTATTTCTATAAAACAGTTAAATAAAGTGATTCAGCCGGTTTTAATCAATGAATAAAAACGAAACATTTTAGTATTTTCTGAAAATAGAAGTTTATTTTTGTATAGATTTTCTCTCACCATAAAGATTGATTTTAAAAAAAACTTAGGTAAGATGGGTTATATGCCCCACCTCCCCCTCATGAGGAAACGTAAAAAAATTGCTGAACCTACCTCCCCTTCCTTCGCCTAGTAATTTTAGAACGTTCCCTTAGGCGGCTCCCCACACACGCTGATGAATATTCCTTACTTTTAATCAATGTGTGCAATTAATTATCAAATGATCCTTCCACACACATCCACTCTATATTAGTGATTCGTGGACGACGATGCTGGCCACACCAGGGGAAAGCAAAATAATCGTGTGGCATATTTTCGTCCAAGCCCAAACAGGGCCTAGATTAAAGTGAGTGTTATTTACGAAAATACTTAGTGACAGTATGCTGGCATATCACTACCTATTCGGATCCCCACGCATGCGTATTACTTATGCTAGTGTATCAGGAATGAAGAATGTCGCATTTAAAGAAATACTCTTACAGTAACTTGGAAAAGGGGAATGGGGGGGACCATTTATGATAATTGGTAGGCGCAGCACACGGACATACTCTCTCTTTTATCTTAAAATGGAGACATTTACTAAAAACTCAAAATTTGGGAAACTAAATCGTATACATTGTAGCAGAAGCACTATCTAAGAGTATGAGTGGCGTTCTATACCAATTTGTCCACTGGAGTTATTCATTATATATATATATATATATATATATATATATATATATATATATATATTTATTTAGCTAGTGTTGTAGGGATGAGGAAGATAGAATTTAGAGAAATGGTATCCACATTGGTGTGGATTGAAACTGCAAACAACCTACCTCAAATGTTCTCTGACAAATTGTAGTGACATACACCAACATAGCTATTAGGCGATTATTCTTCTTCTTTGATGTGTGAAGACTCTAAGCGAAGCATATCTTGTTCGCTATTCACTATTCATAACAACATGAACACGAATATTGTACACACACTTGCCTGAGTCATAGAGAACCCATGACTCCATAACTCCATGGATGGCAGCATTTTGTTGCGACCGCATTGCAGCAAGGAGACACAATGACCTTCTCTTAGGAAATGTACCTTGAGAGTTTACTTTCACAAACATTAATTCAACAGTTGTTGAATATGTATCATGAGTATATTACACCCTTGACAGATATTCAACAACGGTTAAGGTTATTATATGAAGAAGAATGAACTCTGTTTTTTTTTCTGTTGATATAATTGATGTGATTTATTTTGTCGAAAAAAAGATTGCTATTAAATATGAAAAAGAAAAAAACAGTGCCCTTAAACTATCAAACCCTTTCATCCAATTTAAACAAATATGTTTGTTTTACTTCAATAAAAATATTTTTTATATAAAAGTGAATATAGACATTTTAAAGATTACACATTTTGTTCCACCGTAGCTTAGGGGGCCTAAAGTATTACGTAAGCACCTGGGGGGGGGAATAAGGCTCTTTTTTTGTGGACAAGGGGGAAGCGGTTAAAAATAACCAAAAATATGCTTACGTAATACTTGAATGCTCCCTTAAACACATTAATATAAAAGGTGAAACCTAGTAACTGTGTACAACTAAATATAATATATAAGTATGAAAATATATTATAAATTAATTTTCTAAACGATTATCTAATAGTTGGGATTATTGTATCTCAGACATATGAAGCTTTTCTACTACACCGCCCAGGCAATTTATTTCAGATATATTATACAGTCGTATAACCAGTTTTAGCAAAATAGTATAAAATAATATTTAAAATTAGGAGAACATGAGTATCAAGCCGGTCTGTAATCCTTCTATAAATAAGTACTAATCTTTTCAAAACTTTAAGTACCTTAAACTAAAGTTAAATATTTTTTAATCTTTATTTAATTACTTTTTATTTATTACGTTTACATATTTCGACTAACCAATTTGACTTTGCAACCATTTACTAACTTCAAAGTTAGATGAAAATCCCAATCGCTCCATTTCCTTTCTGTCGCACGCCGGATGAACTGTGAAATGTCTCAGAACTGTCGCAAGAACAACCTTCATCTGAGCATGGCGTACTTGTAACCAACACATTTTCTCAAACCGCCGGAAAACGGAAAAAACTGTACGGATGTCGACCTTTGGAGCGCTCCCGGTGAGAAGTTCTCTGGGTCGAACTCATCTGGGTTCGGGTATATCTTGGGGTTGCGATGTAGGGAATATATACCAAACAATATATCGCAGCCCTTAGGTATAGTATATCTTGTTATTTTGATATCTTCAGTTGTATTTCTTGGTACGAATGGCACCGCCGGAAAAAGCCGAAGCGATTCTTTTATAACTTGTTCGATGTATTTAAGGTTATTTAAATCCTCCATTGATACTGAACGCTCCACGTCATCTCCAAAAACAGCGTCAAGTTCTTCTTGTACTTTCCTCTGAACATCCTGGTGGAATCCTAGTAGCATCATCGTCAAGCTCAGGCTTTTGCTGTTGTGTCCAACCCTGCCATGATCATATAGTTTATTTCTCCTATGATTTCCTTCCTTGAGAAGAAGCATTCATTGTTTTCTATCATTTCAATGATGGAATCTATTAATAAGAGTTGGTCTCGTTTAGTAAAGTTATCCGAGTGCTCTTTTGTTGGAATTGAATCCTTATTTCGCTCACGGTACTCCTTCGTCTTCTTGTTGATGAGCTCGTTACAAAACGAAGTCATGTAGGCTCCATTTTCTGTCATTTCCTTGTGGTAGGATGTTAGACGAACTATAATGGGATTGAGGAGCCAAGGTTTTAAGAACATTTGTGTTCCAATACCAAGATAAGTGTTCAGAGAATCAATAAATTTATTACTTCCTTTATGTTGAGAATTCATTTCTACACCTATAACTGTTTCACATATGCTATCAAAAGCAGCTCTAGTAAAATAATCTAAAATATTTATACTGGTAGTGGTGTTTGAATCCCGTTTTAAACAATTAACTAAGATACTGCTCTTTTTATTAAACACCGTAACAAAATATTCAAAATGTCGGTAATGAAACGAAGAAAGAATAAACTTCCTGTGAATCTTCCATTGTTCCCCTCCAATTATAATTAAACCATCTCCCAACGGATATTTATCTGTCATATTCTTGATTCTTTCCCTTTCTAAACACTTATCACTGTTCATTAATATTTCTAAATCACACGGATCCGCTAAATAAATTATTAAATATGGCCCAGCCCAAAAACGAGCTGTTGGAAAATATTTCCTTGTAAGACTTACGTATTTTTTAAAAGATTCTTCTTGAGTCCATGCCAAGATATCCAGGATATTTCCTATCAGTGGATATGCTTTAGGTCCAGGTATCTTACTTGCCAGTTTCCTGATATGTCTTTGTTGCCACCATAATTTAAAAAAATATAAAAAACTCACAAGTGTAGTTAGTAAAATCAAATCAACAGTATTTATATTCAGAAGCGACATTTTAAATGAAATTTTTTTTGTATCTGTGTGTGCATAATAAGTCAATGTTCACCCCAACCAATTCTTTTATAAATGAAGTACAGTCATTGTAACTCTTATTTAAAACTAAAACATTGTGTTAAATTTACCCCCTTTTATAATCTCTGTTTCAATAAAACTGGATTATCAAGGTTTGATAAAAAAAAGAGAGAAGAAAACTTTTTTTCCCCTTAAAACTGGACTGCCAAGGTTTGATAAAAAGTAGAAATAAACTAGTTTTCCCACAGCACAAGGAAAATGTTGTTGACCTTATAAACATTTATTACTTTTGTTTCCACGAGTTTCTTATTAATTACTTTCTCGCGTAATTAATTATGGTTTGTTTGTACTTATTTAAAAACAACTTTTATTAAGTAATAATAATGTCAATATTGTTGTTATTTACAAAAATTAAATAAAGTACAATTGTATCTATTCGATGCTTATTTTTTCCCTATGTCATATTTTAAAGTTTGAAGGCTAGAACTTCAGTTATTCGAGTAACTTTATTAGTTCAGAAGTAAATAATAATATATAAACTAATTATAAACGTAAATATTAAAATTAAATAAAATAACTATATTATAAATTTTACTCATATCACATATATAAATCTAGTTCCATACATAGATATTTTTTTATATTAGAAAAAATGAATTTTTCTTATTTTTAACACTATTATATTTATAAAATATTAATGTTGGGAAATTGACTTTAAAGTTAAAATCAAAGTGCACACTGGTCTTGTAGCTATAATAATATACAGAACCCTTCAACCGCTTCTGTGGTCTAGTGGTCAGAGCTCCTGGCTACAGATTCAGAGGTCTCGGGTTCGATCTACGTCACTTCCAGATATTTCTGTGAGACAGTGGGTCTGAAACTGGGTCAACTAAGCCTCTTGAGGACAAATGCGGAACTACTTGAATGAAACAGTAGCGGCTCCGGTTTAGAAAACTGAGGTTAAAAGCTGGAGAATTACTTGTATTGACCACATGACACCCTCTATCGACAGAAGTTGACACTACCTTCACCGGCAGATGGTGGAAATTTGTTCTGTATAGCTCAGTTGTGGTCTGAGGTCATAAAGTACATTTTGTATAAACCTCGAGTTTTATATTATGTCCTATTTTGATTTTTAGTCCAGGTACTTGTTATTTTTTTATACCATCTCACATGCGACATTCTTTTACTTTCTCATACCTGGAAAAAGTATTGTGATGGTAGAAAAAATTGACCTCGAGATTATGACAAATTTTTTAGGTTTTCTGTTAAAATGAAACAAAAAAAGTGTATTTTACAGTTCTGAGTATCCTCTTGTTTGTCTGTCTGTCTGTCTATCTGACCTTGCCACGGATCCAAAATTGTTTGATATATTTATTTTGTCTTTGCATTAAGCATTATCATTAAATTATACAGGGTGTTTCACTTGCTCTTAGACCATGAGAGCTTCCCATAGACCCATTACGTCCATTAGTTAGATAGTTTAAGGGCAACTCAGGCGCCGATAAGCGAGTGAAACATCCTGTATAGCAAATTAACGATAATTTATATTGGAAAAATTAATATTTTAATATATCCGATAAGGATTGGCCCATTTAATGATAATTTTTCTGGAACGATTAAAGGGCTGTATCTCATTCCACTCACATGATTTAGGAAAGGTGAAGCCTGTGGACGCGAGCCATGCGATGTTGAGCAGCGCCAGTACCGAGAAGACGAAGCACAGCAGTAGGCTGTGCAGGACTCGGAAACTGCACCATCGGAACCTGGAAAGATTCATTAATTTAATGGGATTATGTGACTGCACTTTCTATATATGGGGGTGGGGTCGTATCGACACACGATTTAGGATTTGACTTTGATTTGACAGCTTTTAAGCTTGGTAAAACACTTCATTCTTAAAGATAGATTGCTCAAAATTAATACAATAGTATAATTAAACTTAGTCATTTCATGAATTATATGTATTATAAATGTCGTTTGTTTTACGGAAAGTACTAAGGAACATGTATTGGTATAACTTATTTTGGAAGATCTTGTATGAGCTAGTTTTTAGGTAAAATAGTTTATAGTATATATTATGCTAATGGATCGTAAGTCTCCTATCAGTTGCTACCCCAATAGTAAATGTCTATAATAGCCACACATCCTCTTGAAGGAATTGTCCAACTTGCTTTTCGGAAGTAGATGGACACTATCCACGGGCGGGTAGCCGGATTCAGCTGAAAATAACCTGATTTGGTGGCCGCATGGTATAAGGCGTCACACTCACTATGGGTCAGACTACCGATGATGGATGTATTAAAGTTAAATCGGGTGTACAGAAGTTGTTTTTTTCTTAAATAGTTTTCCATTCTCCTTCCAAACAAATGCTGGTACAATTCATTTAAATGCAACCTACCTCATCCCAACCCCATCAAAGTATTATCATATATGTGTATAACCTGAACAGGTAGTAATACGCGGTGATAAAAAAAAACTTGAGTGTATATTAGAGGAAATCTACATGTATTTATGTTATTTAGTGATGGGAAAATCAAAGTGATAAATATCAACCAACACACCCAGCTGAGATTAGAACCCTGACCTGCCGGTCATTAACAATGACAAAAAAATTGACCCTGGCACGGGTACAGCTTTTTATAAAATAGCTGTTCTTGATATCTACGCATAAGTAATATACAGATGTGCTAAGGATGAGGAAGATTGAGTTGAAAGTAAGTGTATAATCATTTGCGTCAAGGGAGAGTGGAAAGCCATTAAAAAAACACTCTCAGTACACCTGATTGGGATTTGAACCCCGATATCTCCGTCATGGCCAGTTTATTATCTTGCTATAGTGACGACTTAATTCGTTTTATCAACGAGGCGTTTCAAATAATTTGATCGGTTGAATTAAATTAGTTGAGAATAGTACACCTGTAAGCGGGAGACAAACCCATTTCTAGATGTCAATTTTCAACTAAAATGAATTAATTGAATTATGCACACCCAGTTACGGACACACCCGCACTAACATTTATTTCTACCATGTGTGTATATAATGCATTATTAATTTGTGCTTACATTTTCAACCTCGTTATTCAGCTCACCCTGGATTTTGTGTCAAACATTACAAATTAATTATTATTTTTATTTATTTGAGTTATTCAACTAACACTTTCTGAACCGATTGATTATATCATCACAAGAAAATTTCTATGAGCAAGAGTTAAAGGGCCTACCAATTTTGCTGGTTAGGATATTTTCACATACCTTACAATCTTATTTAAATGCCAAAATCGAGATGGGACCGATGGATTTACTTCTACTCAAAAGGAAGCTGTTCTACGGATTTTTATCGCTCAAGGAAAAACATTCGACCCACGGCTGGGTTTGAACCCACGAACATCGGATCCTGAGGCGAGCACTTTACCCCCAAGATAACTGAGAGTCGAACCAAATTAGTTCAGATTTAAAGACCACGCCATCGTAGATTGCTCAGCAGCGCTTCATGTTTCCGCTGCTTGTGTTTGAGAATATAATGGGATGGTTTCTCCTTTTCTTCCACATCGACGTATAGCAGCCATTAGAGACATCCCCGAACATCCTTGCAACTATCTGTTTCTTATCCTTGCCAATGTCGGTCATCTTCAGCCTAAAGTTACATCCTCGCTGCTGGATCGTCGCCGAGCTGTGCGCATGGATGTTTGACGATGATGAAACAAAACCATTAACCTCTATTGGTGCATTTATCTTGCAGCAGCGTTGCTCGCCTCGCTGAACCACTGCGATGATGACAAACTAGTTTGTTTTTCCGAACCTCGATCATCCAGAAACTTTGGCTGTGATTGGTTCCTTCAATGTCATTCTCCCGGCTCACTGTGAGCCTCACTTCTAATTTTTATTTTAAAGTGTAACCGTGTCGTGTTCACAAGTAAGTTAGAGCAAGGAGGAGTTCTTAATTCAAATGCTGCACACTTTCAGTACCTTCTCTTCTTTCCCCTTGACACAAACAAGTTTTTTGTGTCAAAAATGAATCACTATCACCTGTCACCAGATGACAGAGATAGCATCGTTTTTAACACAAAAAACCAAAGATTCGACTCACAGATAACCTCTCATGCCAGCATCTTACATCAGTGTGAACAGCTGCAGGGTAATTGCGTCCTGGCGATCATCAAATCTACGTGTGAGTAGTGAGGTGCCTGGGGAATATCTATGGTCCAGCAGTGAGGTGCCTGGGGAGTATCTATGGTCCAGTAGTGAGGTGCCTGGGGAATATCTATGGTCCAGCAGTGAGGTGCCTGGGGATTAACTATGATCTAGAATTGAGGTGCCTGGGGAGTATCTATGGTCCAGTAGTGAGTTGCCTGGGGAGTATCTATGGTCCAGTAGTGAGGTGCCTGGGGAATATCTATGGTCCAGCAGTGAGGTGCCTGGGAGTATCTATGGTCCAGTAGTGAGTTGCCTGGGGAGTATCTATGGTCCAGTAGTGAGTTGCCTGGGGAGTATCTATGGTCCAGCAGTGAGGTGCCTGGGGAGTATTTATGGTCCAGTAGTGAGGTGCCTGGGGATTAACTATGATCTAGAATTGAGGTGCCTGGGGAGTATTTATGGTCCAGTAGTGAGGTGCCTGGGGAATATCTATGGTCCAGTAGTGAGGTACCTGGGGAGTATCTATGGTCCAGTAGTGAGGTGCCTGGGGAGTATCTATGGTCCAGCAGTGAGGTGCCTGGGGAGTATCTATGGTCCAGCAGTGAGGTGCCTGGGGAGTATCTATGGTCCAGTAGTGAGGTGCCTGGGGAGTATCTATGGTCCAGTAGTGAGGTGCCTGGGGAATATCTATGGTCCAGTAGTGAGGTGCCTGGGGAGTATCTATGGTCCAGCAGTGAGGTGCCTGGGGAGTATCTATGGTCCAGCAGTGAGGTGCCTGGGGAGTATCTATGGTCCAGTAGTGAGGTGCCTGGGGAGTATCTATGGTCCAGTAGTGAGGTGCCTGGGGAGTATCTATGGTCCAGCAGTGAGGTGCCTGGGGAGTATCTATGGTCCAGTAGTGAGGTGCCTGGGGAGTATCTATGGTCCAGCAGTGAGGTGCCTGGGGATTAACTATGATCTAGAATTGAGGTGCCTGGGGAGTATTTATGGTCCAGTAGTGAGGTGCCTGGGGATTAACTATGATCTAGAATTGAGGTGCCTGGGGAGTATTTATGGTCCAGTAGTGAGGTGCCTGGGGATTAACTATGATCTAGAATTGAGGTGCCTGGGGAGTATTTATGGTCCAGTAGTGAGGTGCCTGGGGAATATCTATGGTCCAGTAGTGAGGTGCCTGGGGAATATCTATGGTCCAGCAGTGAGGTGCCTGGGGAGTATTTATGGTCCAGTAGTGAGGTGCCTGGGGATTAACTATGATCTAGTTGAGGAGCCTGGGGAGTATTATGATCCAGCAGTGAGGAGCCTGGGGAGTATCTATGATCCAAGAGTGAGGAGCCTGGGGAGTATTCTTGGTCCATCAGTGAGGTGCCTGGGGAATATCTATGATCCATACAGTGAGGAGCCTGGGTAGTATGTTGGTCCAAGTGAGGTGCCTGGGGAGTATCTATGGTCAACAGTGGGAGGTGTGGAGTAGTTTGATCCCAGTGAGGTGCCTGGAGAGCATCTATGATCCAACCGTGAGGAGCCTGGGGAACTATGGTACAGCAGTATTGCCGTTGGGAAATATGGTCGTTTTCCGCCGCTGGAACCGTTAACCAAATCTTCACCTGTCACCTTAAGTAATTGTCCTTCGCGGGCCAGGTAAATTATGTTTTTTTAAGGTGTCACTCTCTATAAGGCTTATAAAATAGAGTTCAATTATGTGAGCCCACAAGCGAGGTATACTGACCAAGCGGCCACCTCAATTAGCGATGATAGTACCAACATTTGCGGATAAAAGGTGTCATGTTGTCATCACAACAAGCCCTCCAGTCTGTTAATCTCAGTTTTTTAGACCGGAGCCACTACTATTTAAATCAAATAGTCTTATTTTGTCCTCGCGAGGCTGATTGATCTAGTTCCAAACACACTGATTCACAGATAATTTGGAAGTACCTGGGATTGAACCCGGGTACCTCTGGATCTGTAGCCAGGTACTCTGATTCCTAGACTACTTATTTTTCTTGAATTATTTGTGTTTTGTTTGTTTATTACAGATAGCCGGTACTATACTGACCTACGAAATCATCCTGATTCAGTTGAGTCCAGTCAAAGAGTGACTTGTTCTTAAACCCACGTCTGAGAATGTGAGAAGGTAAGTTAAGCTATCAAGTTCGTTTCGATTTATGTGTACTATTTGGACACTTAAACTTGTGTAAATTAGTTATTTCCCGTCCTTTGAAACAATAGTCGTGGAAATATTAGTTTCTCCCGATAGTATCTAGTCTAAAATTAAAATAATAATTTTGATAGATTTAAATATAATTTTACTATTAATTACATAAAATATTTTAATACTTTTTCCTATATTATAAAATATAATTACATTGATTTAGTAAGTAATGGCGTTTTGATTAATACTAGCATTCTAACCTTAATAATTTAGACACATAACTTTAATAATTTTTATATTGTTGACTTAAATTTGTTAAACCTCTTTTACATAATTAATTGCTCAGTTGTTGTGTTGTCAACAAAAGGAAGAAGAAATAAAGAATAGTATAGTTATTTATATTTAATATTTTTCATTTCAAAATATTTTGTTATATTTGACAAACACCATTTAATTATATTATTATTTTAATTTATTTATTTAAACTTTCGAAATCCTGCTGATCATTTGATTGGCCAGCGCGGAACCACCAGTGGTCCAAGACAAAACATTTTAGAAACACTGCTCCGTCATAATGTCAAGTTTAGCTAAATGCGATCTGGCTAGCTGTAAAAGCGGGTATTCACTTGAGCATTTGTTCGTGCACGTTCGTTTCGATCTGTCTTGGCGGTGTGATTCGGTAGTGAATATACCTGTTCGCAAGCACATGCCTCGCCGACCAGAACGAGCCGAACGCTATCGAACGACTGTCGGGTTTTTGGAATGCTCAAGGGAAATCAGGCGTTCACCTTTGTTTAGATGGGTACGTGTCTTCGCAAACATTCGACCGTTTGGGAGTGTTTGTTTCGAATCATGGAGTCGGCTACTGAACAATATTTGCGGTTGATAGATATATATGAAGAAAACCGGTGTTATGACACCCTCAAATTGACTTTATTATAATAAAGTTAAAAAAAAATGATGCGTGGGTTAATATTGCGAAACAGTTTGTATGTTCTCTCCAGAAAAGAAGAACAAAATAATTGTAAGCTCGCTAGCTTCCGGCGTGAAAAGGCCAAGGGGAATAAAAGTTTCTTTTTTTAGTTAAAACATTGGCCCTTTTCATTTGGCGTGGAAATGCAGAGTCGTGGGAACAAACAGTTATCTCCAAGAAATTTTTATTGTATTGCAATTTTTTTTCGGAAACGGTTTGTTCAAGAATAGAAGCATGTTGATTAAGTTATACTTTTTATATACACACCTCCTCTATATTTTAACAGTGATCAAATATCGATAAATTGACTTTTTTAATAGAAAACTCCGGCTTCATAACAAAAAATAAGAAAATGTAACAACTAATAAACATCGATACATTAACTTAGAAGGAGTGTTGAAAATATTAACATTAAAAATCTCACTCGATCTCGAGAAAAATGATATTCCCAAACGTATGATCTCTCCGCCAGACCTGTCCGGTAACTAGCGCCATCTACGGTTTATGTGATCCAGATTGGCGGGAACAAATCTATCACCAGCAAATGATCCGAATGCTCGGAGCTTTCGGACGTATCATTTGTTCGCGTTCGTTCGGGGTGCTCGGCTTGTTTGTTCGTTCGAAGTAGAATGCGCGAGTTAATACCCACCTAAAGACTTCAGGGAGATAGATATCTGTGTGACTGAGTGGGTGGCCACAGCTTGCTTACATCAGTCATTCTCTTCACCTAGAGATAAAACGTTCTTCCTCTTCGCTTTCTTTCGTTGTATGTGTGGTGTTGAGGTGGGTGGGCGAAAGAAGGGCAGGGGGTCAATGAATAATTTATTGTATTTATTTATTACCTTTTTTAATAAAAATTACAAATCGCTAATTGATGATCATCATACACTTCTAGTCCATAATAAATTGATAACCGAAATGAAAGTCTAATGGAATGTGACAAGAGTTCACGTTTAATCTTAAAGACCACATAGAAATTCACAGCTCATGAGCAAGTGTCTCTATTAAAATACGAATGAACAATAAGTTTATGTATTTCCATCACAACAGCTGAGTATCTGGATCATGGATAAGATAATAATATAAAAGTGCCACTCTACTGTTAGCAGTTAGAACCATAACTTAATAACGTGAGTGCTTGCGGTGCTAGCGCCCAGAACTAAGTAGAATCGATAAAAAAATATGCTTAGACTGTTTGTCCCTAGTGGCTCTATAGTAATAATGAGTGTCGATTACTCAGTCGATAAGACAAAGGTCGATATTGAACTTCCTCCTCGAATCTTGCTAATGTAGCACATTATTATGAAATAAAATCCACGACAGCAACGTGAATAGCACCGATTCGAATTTTTTTTTTATTAAGGACTGGTTCGGTGAACTTAGGGAAAATCTAAGAACAGGTTCGCCCGAACCGGCTGAATCCCACTACTGACTGTACAGGAAATAAAGAGAGAGGGCAGATCCGAGTATTAGTTAGTGGATTCGACACAAACCTTGTAATTTTAAGACGTGTGGCCTGGTAGCGATCTATATATTCCCACGAACCAAGGTGGCCGCCTTTTAACAGAGATATTAAATTATCACACAAATAACAATTAGCTTAACCTTGGGAAATAGCTACTCATAATAATACACGTGAAACAATGCGCCCCCTCCCCCCCACATATTCACTAATTGGTAAGAGAGTGGAGTAGGTAGATATAGAAGAAAAAAAATTCCATGTTGCGAATACGCAAGCAAGCTAAACCGACCTGGAGGCCTTCGTTGTTGGCCATGATAATGCCACTACTGCACAGTAAAATTTGGAAGCGACGGAGAGGAACTCTGGCCACTAGACCACAAAGCAGGTATAACAATAAAAACATATTATCTTCATTAAAACCACTCAGACTTGCGCCAAGGCCTCCTAAATGTATGGTCGACAGCTTTAATCAACTTCCCAAGAATTATGTGCTCCCGTATGCCTTGAGATCATTATTTCTCAAACAAGTTCCACGAATTATTCTTTTTTGCACATCGTCTTACTCACCCGTTCGGGTTATACGTGTATTTACTGAGTACGCTGATTTTCTTTAGGGATTAGGGAGGCTATTTATATTTAGAGGAAGTGTACCCGCATTTTTGGGGAGGAATAGTGGGAAAAAAGACACCCACAGTACACCCGACTGAGATTCAAACCTTGATTTTCCCGTCATAGGCAGTCTAGTCCAGTCTACTGTGAGAGTGGCACGTTAGACCACGCGGGAATCGAAGCGTGTCTTTTTTTTTATTCGCGACCCCTTTTCATTATAGAGCTCTTTATTAACGACCTCAGACGTCTGTATTGGTTTAATTGTTTATACTCTATGGGTATTTTTTTTAGCAGTTTTAGATACAATGAGAAAAAAATGAACATATCTATTGCAACAAATGCATATATGTAGTTATATTTACAATAATTAAATCCAATGTTTATAATTTTCAGTCTTTACATTTTATAGAGATAAAAATATAGAAAATTAAAAAAGCTAATTAAATAAATTGTGATAGTAGTTTTGTTAATAGTATGATCCTGGCAGAAGTACTCGGCTTTGTCTGGGGTAGCCACGTAATGAATTGCTTGGTTATCCCGGGAAACACTTTTATTTACTTTAAAGGGACAGAAAAAAAAAATCTCATGTTATTTCTTCCGAACCAGTTTTTTTAATTAATCTAAAACAATTAAATACAAATTTTAAAATTCCGTGACATGTTCGTGCACAGGGGTTACTAACTTTCAAAATTTCACCTTTCTGCTTTCGGCAGATATAACATACAAACAAACAAATAAACTCTTCAATTCATTTAATATATATATCTGTGCTTGCTTATGTTGATATAATGTATTGAGCTACATTTGACAGATGCTTTTTTCAACCATTAGTTTATCCTAGAATTACTATTAAAATTTGAGTTCGTATGATCACGATAGATGATGTTTATTTACGCAATAAAATAAACAAATATAGAATGAAAGGTTGTTTTGTATTATACATTTGAAAATTCTATAGATACCATGTTTGCTACGCCGCCTAGATTTTTTTTTCGCGACCCCTGAAGGGGTTGCGACACACGTTTTAGGAACATGTAGTCTATTACATGCCATAAGGCGGGAAGGAAGGTAAGATTAAAATGGTTACTGCTTTTTTTTTTTTTTTTAAGATTTTGTTTGGTAAAAATAAATTAAAGATTTCTAAAGTAGATTCGTTTAGTTTATAATTTTATACGTATAGTATATATAGTAAATATTAACAATATACCTATCTTGAATATTTTCTCATGGGCAGCAAAACTATTATTTAAAATTCTCTGACTTTTCCAGGTTTTACAAAGCCAAATCCCCAATTTTCCAGTCACTATGTATTACAAACATTATTTTATTATGATCCAATTTAATTTTTAGACACATACATATTATAATAATATAGGGGTAACAGAATATCGTCCTAAATTGATGAGCTATTGGGTAGTAATATCTAAGTAAGATTTCGGTGAGATCATGTTGAGAATTTGAAAGATCGCCTTGTATCAGTACAGTTTAAAATAATTACAAGACACATTTCTTTTTTAGTTTCTTCTTTCTATAACGTAGGGTAATTGAATTCTCACGCTTACGCATAACCAAGAATCTCTTTTAGATAAATGTGCAGGGTAGAGGGGATGAAAAGACGACATGAAAATAATAAACCGACTGAGAACTTATATTCGTATGGTCAACTGGTACAACTGTGCTAAAAGAGATTCGTGATAAATATTAAACAGAATATATATATATTATATATATATATACCACTCTAAATGAAAGCTTCGTATTATTTGAGCAAATATATGAAAGTTCCAGAAATTTGATCAAATTCCCTGACTTTTCCTTGTTTTTCAGGTTACTAGACATACTGTTAGATAAAAAGTTCTGCTCTAATTTCACTATACTCATGACAAATATCCTAGAATTGTTCGAGCTGCTTTGAGTATAAAAGAATATTATTGAACATATCAACTGAGGGAAAAAATATTTATTTGGGCCAAAATATAAGTTGTTTTGTAATATAAACTGCAAAATTATGGGGTCTAATCTTCAGTTTCTCTTCCATCCCACTTTAACCCAAGATTCCTAAAAGTTGATAATATCTCCACGGTACATATTGTTGTGGCTCTTCGACTCTTGATCCAAGAGCCAGTCGTGCTATTTATACATATGTATATATATTAAAATTAATTTAAAGAGTTAGGGAAATACACGTAATTAGATGTCATATCTGACATTTCATCTGCACAAAGCCGTCAACAATGTAAACCAAGCACGCACAGAATAATAAATTGTTCAACATGATTGCACAAATTTATTTTTCATATTGTTTATCATTGTTTCGAAGAAAAGTTTCAAAAATAGGTTTTATTAAAACTCCCTTAGATAAGTTTAACTTATAACACATAATCTTGTTAGTCACAATAAACATTATTTTTATATACATTTAAAATCAAATTTTTTAAATATATTTAACAAAATTCAAATTTTCAAAAATAAATAATATGTAAACTATACAAAAATTATTTGTTATTTGTAAAAGTAAAAATGTATTCTTATTTATCATGAAAAACATTTCACATCTTCCCATTTTGAATTCAATATACAAGGTCAATTTCCCAAGTATTCAAATTTTCTATTATTTGTTGGGACTAAACAACCTTTAAATTAATTTATTTACTATAAATAAATAAATATTATTATTGATACTTAAAAAAAGTATCCCGCTACCAATTTAGAAACAAATAGCTAAGGCCATTTTTTCAATATTTCAACTAAATAAAATAATCATCACTAAACTACCCATGCCAAAATTTTATCTCCAAAGCAAGTACAAAGCTTTATTTCTCAAGTTTATATAAAACATTATCTGGATATACATTTAAAGCAAAATTGCTATAACAATTTTTAATAAGATAAGTCGAATTTTCAAAACCCGTTTCTCATTAAACGACCCTCTATTAAATTTTTATCCAAAACCAATCATATAAAGGGTTATTTGTCATGTCAAACACTGCCATGACACCCATTTGGAAACAAATCATTGAAGACATTTTAAAACTATTTCCTGTTTTTGAAAAGTTCGGCCCTCAGTAAACTACACTTCAAAGAATGTTTGCCCAAAAACCAATTAAATAGTGCTATTTGTCAAATCAAACAAATTATAGGTATGCATTTTAAACAAAAGCTTTGAAGTCATTTTCGAAAAAATTTGGAATTTCATAAATGTACTCATCATTAAACTAGAAGTGCTAGGGCGAAAAAAAATTGTAATATAGCCCTATTCAATCTAAATATTAAGTTTTGATAAAATATAACAGACCATTTTGGATCCGTGATGAAGGACAAACAACAGACAAACAGACAAGGGGACAGACAGAACTGTAATATTCAATTTTTTGGGTTCTTGTTATCATAAAAAGCAAAAATTTGTCATAACCTCGCGGCAGATTTTTTTCCACTATCACATAACTTTCTCCTGATATAAGAACGTAAAAGAATGTTGTATCTCAGATCGTATAGAAAAATAACAAATAGCTGAAATAAAAACCAAAATTGTACTTAATATAAAACTCGAGGTTTATATAAAATGTACTCTATGGCCTCAGTACCACAACTGGGCTTTACAGACCAAATGGCCACCATCTGCTGACGAAGGTAATGTCAACTTCTGTCGATAGAGGGTGTCGAGTGGTCAGCACGAGTAGCCCTCGGGAGGTTAATTTCAGTTTTCGAAACCGGAGCTGCTATTATTTAATTCAAGTAACTCTTCATTTGTCCTCATGCTGCTGAGTTGACTTCGTTGACCTCGTTGAGCTACAGCTTCACATAAAGATCTGGAAGCGATGGGGATAAAACCCGAGACCTCTGAATATTTAGCCAGGAACTCTACCACTAGATCACAATGGTGGTTGAAGGGCTCTATATATTACTATAATTATTACTTTATTATAATTTTAAAGTCAATTTCCCAACATTCTTATTTTCTAAATATAATATTGTTAGAATAAGGAAAAGTCAATTTTTTTCTAAATATTATAAAAAACAAAATGATCTAAGTGTAGAACTAAATTTATAGATCCTATACGAGTAAATCTTTTATCATAATTATTTAATTTTATTTTAAAACTTATGTTTATAATTAGTTTATATATTATTTATTTCATACTGAACTAATAAAATTACTTGAATAATTCAAGTTACAGCCTTCAAAACATAATAATAAGACAAAGGGAAAAAAGTACAAAATAAATAAAACTGCTCTTTATTTCATTTTCATAAATTACGATAATATTATAATTAGTTATTTAGCAAAAGTTTTTTTTAAATACACAAAATAGTTAGGAGCTGTTTATAAAGTTATTAAAAATGTTTCGTGGAGTCAAAACTAACAAATATTTCCAGGGTCAACAACATTTTTATTATTTGGCAAAACTAGTTTTCTTTTCCTTTTTTATCAAACCTTGACTGTCCAATTTTAACCAAACAAAGCTTATAAAAGGAGATGAATACAAACCATTGTCTTAGTTTTCAAAAATAGTTTGAATAGCTGTAATTCGTTTATAAAGAAATCGATTTATGAAGTGAACATAAATTTTTTACGCACATACACACACACATATATTATAAAAAATCGCATTTAAAATGTCGCTTCTTAATCTAAGTACTGTTGATTTGATTTTACTAGCTACAATTGTGAGTTTTTTCTATTTTTTAAAACTATGGTGGCAACAAAGACATATCAGGAAACTGGCAAGTGAAATACCTGGACCTAAAGCATATCCACTAATAGGAAATATCCTGGATGTATTGGCATGGACTCGAGAAGAATCAGTTCAAAAATACTTACGCGTTGCAAGGAAATATTTTCCAACAGCTCGTTTCTGGGCTGGGCCGTTTTTAATCATATTTGTTTCGGATCCGTGGGATCTAGAAATATTAATGAACAGTGAAAAGTGTATTGAAAGGGAAAGATTCAAGAATATAGCAGAAATATATCCGTTGGGAGATGGTTTAATTGCAATTGGAGGAGAACAATGGAAGATTCACAGGAAATTTATTCTCTCTTCGTTTCATTATCGTCATTTTGAATATTTTGTTAAGATATTTAATAAAAAGAGCAACATCTTAGTAAATTGTTTAAAACAGGATTCGAATATTAGTAACTGTATCAATATTTTACATTATTTTACTAGAGCTGCTTTTGATACTATATGTGAAACAATTATAGGAGTTGAAATGAATTCTCAAGATAAAGGAAGTGATAAATTTATCGATTCTATGAACACTTATCTTGGTATTGGCACACAAATGTTCTTAAAACCTTGGCTCCTCAATCCCATTATAGTTCGTTTAACATCCTACCACAAGGAAATGACAGAAAGTGCAGCTTACATGACTTCGTTTTCTAACGAGCTCATCAACAAGAAGACGAAGGAGTACCGCGAGCGAACTAAGGATTTAATTCCAACAAAAGAGCACTCGGATAGCTTAACTAAACGAGACCAACCCTTATTAATAGATTCCATCATTGAAATGATAGAAAATAATGAGTGTTTCTTCTCAAAGAAAGAAATTATAGGAGAAATAAACTACATGATCATGGCAGGGTTGGATACAACAGCGACCAGCCTGAGCTTCACGATGATGCTACTAGGATTCCACCAGGATGTTCAGAGGAAAGTACTAGAAGAACTTGACGCTGTTTTTGGAGATGACGAGGAGCGTTCAGTATCAATGGAGGATTTAAATAACCTTAAATACATCGAACAAGTTATAAAAGAATCGCTTCGGCTTTATCCGGTGGTCCATTTGTACCAAGAAATACAACTGAAGATATCAAAATAACAAGCCACACTATACCTAAGGGTTGTGATGTATTGTTTGGTATATATACCCTACATCACAACCCCAAGATCTACCCGAACCCAGATGAGTTCGACCCGGAGAACTTCTCACCGGAGCGCTCCAAAGGTCGACATCCGTACAGTTTTCTTCCGTTTTCCGGCGGTTTGAGAAAATGTGTTGGCTACAAGTACGCCATGTTGCAGATGAAGGTTGTTCTTGCGACAGTTCTGAGACATTTCATAGTTCATCCGGCGTGCGACAGAAAGGAAATGGATCGATGGGATTTTAATCTAACTTTGAAGTTAATAAATGGCTGCAATGTCAAGTTGGTTAGCCGAAATATAGTAAATAATAAAACGTAATAAATAAAATTAGATTAAATAAAGATTCAAAAATATTTGACTTGTGTTAAAGGTACTTAAAGTTTTTAAAATATGAGTACCTATTTATAGATGGTTACTGAAAGGCTTGATATTCATATTCTACTATATTTTTAATATAACCCATTTTGTTAAAACTGGTTATACATTTGTATAATATATCTTAAATAAATTGCCTGATGGTTGAAGTAGAAATATCATCATATATCTGAAATAAAAAAACCCAACTATTTGATAATCTTTTAGAAAACTATATTAGAATTCATACTTATATATTATATTTAGTTGTACACAGTGACTTGGTGTCACCTTTTATATGAACGTGTTAACCTACGGTGGAACAAAATGTGAACTATAAATTTTAATTCTATATAACCTTTTATTTAAAAAAAATCAAATTGAAGCAAAATAAATTTTTGGATTTTTGGATGAAAGGAATTGATAATTAAAGGGCGGTTTTAATATTGATATTTAATAGCAACCTTTTTTTTGAAAATATATTACAAATATCTACAGAAGAAACCGAGTTAATTCTTCACATAATAATCTTAACATTGTTTTAATATCTTTCAAAGGTGTCTTAGAAATTGATAATTTTTTCTCTAAACCTAAACAGTTTCTCTTCTAAAGTTAATATACTCATGACACATATTCAACATCTGTTTGATTAATTTGCGTTTAAACTAAACTCTCAAGGTACATTTACTTGGAGATGGTCATCGTGTCCCCCCGCTGCAATGCGGTCGCCATTAAAAGCTGCCATCCATGGAGTTATGGAGTCATCTCCTTACAGGTGGTGGCCTTTGACGTCTGCCGTTAACGACTGTGACCACAACGGCCCTACTGCTCTGGAAAGTTAGGATTCCCTCGGCACGTCTTGCGTCTGCGACTGCAGGCATGGGTTGGTGAGTCGCAGACGCAGGATCTAGTGTTTCTCTAGATGCGTTTCTTGGTCGCCAGTCGCTGGTGATTTTTTGTGACATACAGATCGTTCCTCAGTTATCAGAGTTTTTCAATTGTGTTTTATTTAATATTCCGTGTTATTTTGGAATAGTGTTGATAAAAATACTAATTAGATCGATCTACTATTCCTGATATCTCTTTCCATGGGTTGAACTTCACATGCTGGTCTTGGCACACTGGCGAAATATGTCAAAAATCGATGGGTGCTTTTCTAACTCTACAATAAAGTTTGCATCCTCATCTGTGGATAAATCTTGGACCATTTTCAATACCAGCCTAGTCAGACATAAAACTGTGACACGGACTGAGGAAACCCCATAATACCCCTAAATTGTAAGCACCACCTTAAATATTATCACTATAACCTTAGACTGAGTTGGACTTAAGAATTCCTCGAATAGAGCGGTTCATTTGAATAATTTTTTTTTAAGTATTTGTTTTAAAGAACTTCAAATTATTTCACGTGCTCTACGACCTCTAAAGAGGAGAACATTAGACCAGGATATAATTAGTCTGACTGCAAGAAGGACTCTAGTACAACATCGGCACGCACCCAAAAGAACGGCATCATTTTTACACTCAAATAGGTCTAATATTCTCAATGTTGACTAGGAAATTTGTGTTCAAGAATATTAGTGTACTTTATTCACCCTCTCACAACCTTATTTATTTACCAAAGCCTTCACCGCATCAACACTAGTGTTTTTTAATACTATCCTAAAAAGTAAAAAATAAAGACAATTAACTAGTATATTATTATGTTAAAACGCTTTGAATTTTTATATTGTTCTATATTTATTAGTGGTTTGAGCAGTGGCGTACCTGAATATTTGAAACCTAGCCTAACCTAACCTAATATAAGCAATCAAATTAATAATCGTTCGAATGGGTACACTAACAAATGAGTTCTGATTTGTTCTGAGGTCTGACTTTTGTTCAAACACACACACACACACACATATATACAACTACAATTCCTAAGGGTAGTGTGGCAGGACATATTTAGACAAGGAGAAGGTTCTTTGTCAATGACGCCCTTTATGTTTTTTAATACCTTTGTCAACGCCGCTATGTAGTTCTTTGGAAAACTTTAGACTAGAAACTTTTTAGTTAATGGTTCTTTGTTAATGCTACACTTGGGAATTGTAGTTGTATGTGTGTTTTACATGGGAAGAAAAATAAACTTTCTATTTACACTGGAGGGCACCATAAAAACTCATCGACAAGCTGTAAAAAAATGTTTAAAGTTTAGGTGGGATAAGTCATCGACACGACTTTGACCAGCTCATGGGACAAGCTCCAGTATAGCAAGTTCAAGTCATCGACACGACTTGGACCAGCTCATGGACAAGCTCCAGTATAGCAAGTTCAAGTCATCGACACGACTTGGACCAGCTCATTGACAAGCTCCAGTATAGGAAGTTCAAGTCATCGACACGACTTGGACCAGCTCATTGACAAGCTCCAGTATAGCAAGTTCAAGTCATCGACACGACTTGGACCAGCTCATGGACAAGATCCAGTATAGCAAGTTCAAGTCATCGACACGACTTGGACCAGCTCATTGACAAGCTCCAGTATAGCAAGTTCAAGTCATCGACACGACTTGGACCAGCTCATTGACAAGCTCCAGTATAGGAAGTTCAAGTCATCGACACGACTTGGACCAGCTCATTGACAAGCTCCAGTATAGCAAGTTCAAGTCATCGACACGACTTGGACCAGCTCATGGACAAGATCCAGTATAGCAAGCTCAAGTCATCGACACGACTTGGACCAGCTCATTGACAAGCTCCAGTATAGGAAGTTAAAGTCATCGACACGATAATAATACATACTATCAATAACTATTTTATAATATAATATAAAATAATATAATCTATAAATAAAACAAAGAGTTTGAGTTTGTTTGTTTTTAAGGGGAATTTCGCCATACCTATCACACACAAGGGTCTGAAATTCTCACAAAGTACCACTTGTCCATGGACTTATGCACAATTAAGCTAGAACTTTAGAATTTGAATTGTATATTTTTTAATTATTAAAAATCTGGTTGGGGCAGTGTAAATCATACAAAATTTATAGCCATGAAGAACACAATAATACAAATTGGATGTCGAGGTATATAATGATTTTAATATACATATAAAAATATATTAAAACTCACCTAAAAGTTACAGGTAGTATTTTATTTCAATTTAGAAATTTCAAAAGATCTCCATTTCACCCAAATAAAAAATTCAAGTACATCATAATTATTTAGATATTTGAAATCTACTACATTCCTGGTAAATTTAATTTCCTATTTCCCTAAAATTGTGGTTTTCTATTAACATGCACTTTCCCACCCCCCCTCCCTTTACTCAGAGTCCATTTTAAAATTTTAAATTATCAGACTTTTTTGTTTAGTTGTATTAAGTTCCTTAACCTTCCTACTGAGTGTAAGTTTCATACCATCCTTGCAAGTCGTTGTTTCTATTAATTTTGAAAGTTTTGAACACCCCTTGCCCCACTATTTCACCAAATCCAACTTTGAAATCTCAAATTTTAATACTTGTTTGATTATTTGGAGCTATGCCTAACTTTATCTGTCTGTCTTCAATTATCTATGTTCCCTGATAGGTTTTTCTGTTTTTATAGACCCCCTAAGACCACTTAATTCCCGGTGCCCCGCTCTGAAATTTTGACGGTGGAATACGTGGTTACCCCAGGCAAATGCTGATCTTTGCTTCAAACCTAAAGAAAAAAAAGCTCTTCATTCTGTTTCCTCCGACGCAATTTATAATTAATTTTAAAATAATAAAATCCAAATTTTAAAATTCCTGCTTCGAGGTGGAAATGTTCGTGAACAGGGGCTACTTTTTTTTAAATTATAAGACATCTGCGTGAGGTAGATATCGCGTAACCCTCATGGCAGACAGACAGACAAGAAAAATACACTATATCCTCGTTTTATTAATATAGATAAAATACATATTTTTACATCCCATCGCTACATTTTACATACCCTATTTATTGACGATGTCAAACGACACGAATATATAGAAAAATACATGTTTCTAGGATGTAATTGACGCCATTTATATTACAGCTACCTTCCCCGACTCAGGTCATTGATTTTTGCGTTACTGGCCTCAAAAATAACAAGAAAATAAATTTACGTTGATTAAAAAAGATCTAATACAAATTATACACTTCTCGACTTCAACTCCAAAGTCACTTGGACCAGTCTCCATCTTAAAGGTAAGAGTCATTTACCGACTGTAAAAAAATAATCCATTCTCACCTGAGGTAAACGTGCGACTTTCGTGTGACGCCAGAGACAGGCATTGAACCCAGTACTTGGATCAAGACCAAGAAATTTCTCACGGCTCGGAAGAAGGACCGCCTCTCGTCGATATGGCTGACATCTGGCGGCGGGAGACAGGAACTGCGATTAAAGGCTACCTGGGCTCGACCGGTGCATTCGGGCGCGATCGTAGCGACCATCATAAAATATCCACTGCGGAATCTCGATCATCCGGGTATTTTAAAATAGGGGAGCTGTCTGTCCATAGTGATACTAATAGAATGTCTACAATGACTATAAATTATCCGGGTGTGTAGGCTGGGCATGTTTTCTTAGTGACAATAAATAAAATATCGATATTAGACTCCTGATTATCCGGGTCAATATTTTTCACAATCTAAAACATGGATAATCCATCCTAATAGTAGATAATGTAATAGCTAATGAGGTCACAAAATAACACTCCCATAAACCAACTGGAACATTTGGAAGTATAGTCACACTGTGCGTGACCTTATCTCAGTCGGTCTAATGAACTTAAGATCCCGGGTTCGTTTCCCAGCATGGCCTAAAAAAAGTTTGTTTGGGTAAAAGTATGTTTTCTCCTTCCACAGTGGTAAACTAACTGCAGGGGGGCTGGGTGTTTTGTTTGTTTTAGACTTAAGTTTGTCATGTGCGGATGTATTATTAGTCGGTTAGTAAAGTTCAGGTTAAATATCCCTCCCCGTGAGCCACCAGCCCCTCACAAAAAAAGTTGTTTTTATCTGAAAAATATTTATGTTTGTTAAAATACTAGTTCAACAGTGATTTGGTGACCTGGTGGTCTAGGGGTAAGATGTCAGAATTCTTTGCTAGGGGTCCGGGGTTCAATCCTCGGTACCGGCACAGATTTATCTGATTGCCAAACTCTTCCTTCAATTCTGACAAGAAGTGTATTAATCACAACTTGTGAATGTTTAGAATGCCAGGCCTCCACCGTGGTTCGGATCCCACGCTAAACTATAGGTCTTCCATTTCATCTCACAATCTTTCTTACATTGCACTTTAGCGTAAGTACGTATAACCTGAATGGGTAGTAAGGCGTGGTGCTAATAATAGTAATAATAATAATAAAATAATAATAAAAGCAACTTCTCGATAACTCTGCAATTTCCTCGGGAAATCGAGTTCATACGTAGCCGGAAAATGAAAATAAATTCCTGGAATGACGTATAGAGACTGGAGAAGCTTAAAACCGGATAACTCGCCCACGAATATTCGGGAGTGTGCTGTAATCCCCTTTTGAGATGAAGATCTTTTAACCTTGATGAGATTTAAGGGATGGTAGTTATTCTATTTTATGGCATTTATTTTTCAAATTACTTGTTTTACGTTCATGCTAAAAGTTATTTAAAATGAAATATTCTGATTTGATGATGAACAAAATGTTAACTCAAGGTTGGTCAAGGATACAAGTTCGTCAACATATTTGTAGGTCTAATTTCTATTCATACGTCCAATCTTAAATATTCATTGATCGGACACAAAATGAATAGTTTTGATGAGAAAATTAAAAGCATAGCAACAATAATCACTCAATTAGTTTATTTCAAATATCATTTAGTCTAAATTAATCCATCAAAAAGCGAATATTAGTAGCATTGTATTTTATAAAAGAACCAACAATTTTACAAATACAAACTCTTGTCTATCTTCTGAATGGTTACGTATTGGTAGCGACCGTGCTCTAAGCGACCGGTGTTGGTAGCAACTTATGTCCAAGCGACCGGTGTTGGTAGCAACCGTGCGATAAGCGACCGGTGTTGGTAGCAACCGTGCTCTAAGCGACCGGTGGGGGAAGCGACCACAAAAACTTTCATTGTTTTCAGAGTGATCAAATATATTTTTAAAATTAATCCAAAGGAATTAGGTATGTGTCAGAATAACATGTAAACAAAAGAATTAAAACAATAGCTAACCTACCCTAACCTAACCAAATCAAACATAACCTAACTTGACCAACTTAAATCTAAGGAATTAAGTGACCCTTCAAGAAAACCGAGAAAGACCTATATAGAACTGGCTAAAAGAATCGATAGCAAATTCTGAGACTTATAAAATGATGAATGACTTGAAAATATGTATTAGTGCAACTCCAAGTAAATGAAGTTTGTAATTAAGAATTATGAACTTTGTACAGTACATTTATATAAGAATAAAAATAATTATTAACAGAGAATAAACATCTGTAACTAAATTCAGTAATATATTAGGCTGGATATGTTAAAGGAAAATGACTTTTTTAACAAAATGTGATCGCTTCCACCATGACAACTTCTGAAAATGTATGTCCTTTAGTTTATTCATTTGTAAGTATTCTCAAACCCAGTTAGTATGGCGAAAGAACAAACTGTTATTAAGTTTGCGTTTAAAGATGGTGATATTTATATCTTAGGAATTGTATGGCTTAAAATATTAAACAAGTGATGAAGTAGATAATTTTTATAATGAGAGTTCATAATTTCGTCACTTAGTTTGACATGTTCCAATTTAGTATGATAAAAGCTGTCAACCTTTTTTTTTACTAATGACTGTAACGATTATAAAAAAACACGTTAAATATGTTTTTGATAAAAAACTATTTATTTAATACGATTAGTTTTCATTCTAAGGAATGACTTGCATATTTTTTCAACTTGACATGAAAATATTTTGTGAGTTTACGCCATATCACCGACTTTGTGCAAAACGGTGGCAAAGATTCTTTCTTATTGCTGTCCGGGTGGTACGATTTTTTTATTTCTTAGCACCGCATCTTACTACCCATTCGGTTTATGCGCTTATGTACTAATTACACTGAAGGGTTAGGAATAAAGAAGGTTGAATTAAAGAACGTGTACCCGCATTTGTATAGAAAGAGAGAGTACCCATTTATTATTTTATTTTATTTGTATTGTTATTGTTAATACATATATCAATAAGGAGATAATGAAAGTTACATTACTTGACGTATGAATAAACAAAAGTAGATGTAATAACTTTTTAATTGTCAGAAACTTTTATTCACACCAGATTTTTTCTTTTGTTAGAAGAAGGTGGAGTTTTATACAATGTAATCTAATTTTTTTGGAGGGAGGTTGATAAAAAGTTTAGGAAAACTCACCCACAATAGACCCAGTTGGTGCTCTAACCCACCCCCCTCGTCACTAGAACACTAGATAGGATGTGCCTGTCATCTAGTTCGTGTTTCTGCATCGGGAGACACACGGTTCATTGCGTCAGTCTTGTCTTGCATGGGTTGCCATAGACGCGGCATATCCGGGTTCGAATCCCGGCTGAGTGTTACAACGAGGATTCACTAAAACATTTTTTTAATTCTATTCTATTTTTTCCTCACTATTGTAAATATTTTAGTAGCCAGGATAGTTAGTAAGACACAGAGCATGCGGTAGGGTAGTATTTGCTTAAAAATAAGGGTTTCTCGAACTAAATGCACACTTCGTTTAACCGTGAGGTAAAGGGTGCCCCAAATAAAATCATCCCAAAGCTTACAATATTTCAAATTCTGTGTTCTAAATGTGCGTCACCAACCGCCATGCCTAGTTCCACTCACCAAATAGTAAACGTTTATTTATTGAAACCATACATGGCGGCTGGTAAACACACTTATAACACAGAATTTGAAATACGTTTCGTTTGGGGCCAGTTTTATTTGGGATACCCTGAAGGAAACTTACCTTGGATTATTCCAATACCCACTTTAGTGGCCGCGTGGTCTAACGCGCTACCGTCGGAAAGGACTATTTTGTCGACGACGAAGAGGGAAATGGAGGCTAGGGCCTCGGTCCGGTGGAATGAGGGTGTTTTTTTCCAATATTGTTTTCCGCTCTCCTTCCACACAAATTTAGTACAATTCCTAATAATATAACCTCCCTAATCCCTAAAATCATTAGCGTAATTAGTACATATGCGTATAGCATGAACGGGTAGTAAGACGCGGTGCAAAGAAAATCATTCATCTTAATTAAAGTTAAGACTTAAATAGAAAATTCAGGAATAGCTATAACCAGATATATAGATTTATAATTTAATGAAGTAAGAAATTTTAAAATTGGTTGATGAACTGTGACAATATATTCAAAAGATTGATTATATTTTATTTAAATGAGCAACAAAAAATCATATAAAAAAGTTATTTTAATAAATTGATATAACATCATCAACTGAATTAAAATATGGGTTGATGACATGTATAAAATACACATATAACATATTAAAATGTTAGTTACAAATCCTGGATACAATAAATTGATGACAGAAACAAAGTTTAAAGATCTACAGTGTTGTAAAACAGATTATAAAACAAGAATTAGTAAGTTAGCATCTCACAATGAAGTTTAATAAAGTATTTAGGTGATCTTGTTACAACGATTTGTAAAATATAATATTTTTATTTTAAGGTTATGTATGAAATCTAAGTATTATCTGCTACAATCCCATTACTCCTTGTGAAACTCAGCCATTAGAAGGATGCTGATTTACAATCTTCCGAAATATTTCGTTATATAAAATACCATAATCATGGATTCAAAGTCGTTGTGTGGGACACAAAATGTTGTTACGACAGAAAGAGGGAACTTATTTATATATGACATTTTGTTGCTCAATAAAAGCAAAATATAATCAATATTTTGAATATTATTGTCTCTCAATTCATCAACCAATTTTAAAACTATCTAATTCAATAAATTATAAATCTATATATTTTGTTATAGCTATTCCTGAATTTTCTATTTAAGTTTTTAAATTTAATTATTACCACTCATTACTTTAAACTACTTTAGAATGTTTTGCAAAATGTTATTCCTCTTAAGCTAAGATTAACTACTTTTCATGACAAATGAAGTGTATACGAGCTCATTCTCGCGGCAATACAATTCTTAACTGGTTACTACAATCTCATTTCCATTGGAATAAGCTTATCTAAAAACTATAAAAGCTTCTAGCTCTACTTTCCAGTATTCATACGTCAAGTCGTGTAATCTACAGCTGTCACTTTTGATAAACGATAATAATGTAGTAAAATGTTGTAGATGTTGAAGCTGGAATCGAACCATGGTTTAGGTGAGGGAAATAGCGACGATAACTCTAAAAAGTATGAACCATTTTGATTATAAATGTGTTGCATTCTATAAAATTAACATTAGTTTTCTTAAGATTGAAACTTAACAAATAAATCAAACGTAATATAACAATAAACATGTTCCCTTTTTCACGGGCGTTGTTGGGGGGGAAAATAAAGGGGCAACCTCCCTCCCTCACCCCTAGAAATATACTCAAGTTGTACATTCTAAGTAGAATAAGAGAAACTTTTCTTTTTCTTTTAGCATTCCGTCTTACTACCCGTTCGGTCTATACGCATATTTACTAATTACCATAATGCTTTATGGATGAGTAAGGTTGAATTTAGAGAAACCGTACCCGATATTGCGTGGAGGGAGAGTGAAAAACTATTAGGAAAATATAATCTCATTACACCCGAATGGGAATCGAGCCCCGATCTTCCTGTCATCGGTGGTATAGTATATTGCAAGAGTGACGCCTTCAACCATGCAGCCACTGTTTTCTAATTTATATTTCAAAATCGGTCGTTCTATCCACAATGGCCTCACCCCCCTCAAAAAATATAAAAGTTAGTGACACTTATTCCTCTTTGTTTCAACCCTGTTTCCTTAAAACATGATTTTTTCATGAAAATCTGACATGATTCATTATAATAATTACATTTGAAAAACTCCTTTAGAGATAATTTGTTTTAAGCAAAAAAAAAAAAAGATAGGATAAGAAGATCGCTTGAAGGAGAACTAGTGTCTCACCTTCAAATATCAGTCTAGCAAGATACTCCAAAATTGACGAACTCTAAATAAACACAAATCTTTACAAACAAGTTTTAGCAGTTGAACCAACACAAGATTAAATTACTCCCATCGGCGTTCGAGTGGTCTGTCTAGCGTTTCTATATAAAAAAAAATACTGTATTTCCATCGACAGGGAGGTCGGGACTTCAAACCTGGTTGAGTGTTGTCTACCGTCCCATCTTGCCCTTATTGTGTGCTCTCTTCTTCAATTCGTTTACGACACCAAATTTGGGCACTCCCCAGGGCTCGTCCACTTGGTGTGGGTATTTACCGAATATCCCACTCGTTGACATCCGTAATATATTTTTTTAAGGAGGATCCTGGACCCCAAATTTGTCACAACTACCATCAAGGTATTAGAACTGTAGGTTGGTCGGGGGCAGAAGAGGACCAAATTATTTTAGGTTAGGTTTATTTAATCGTTTCATACCGGCCTCTTGGTGTAGTGGTCAGTGCACCTTGCTACGAGCCTTGTGGTCCCGAGTTCTATTCCCGGCTGGTTCCTTGGGTATTTTTCCTGAAAGTTGAAACACACCAACAATCATCAGGGTTTAGTTATTTAGGCTTAACTTAGGTTTAAGTGTTTCCACATCCTCATAATTGTTATCACCCTCATACTCGCTATAACCTCATATTACTATACCTCATACTCTTACCTATACCACTCTACCTACTCACTAAAACCCTTATACTCACTATAACCTCATACTCGCTATAACCTATACTCACTATAACCTTATACTCACTCTAACCTCATACTCACTATAACCTCATACTCACTATAACCTATACATCTATAACCTCAATTACTATAACCCTCAAAATTACTATACCTCATACTCACTATAACCTCATACTCACTATAACCTCATACCCTATAACCCTCATACTCGCTATAACCCTCATACTCACTATCACCCTGTGACCCTCATCTCATCTCATCGAGACATGAGAAGATTCTCCATGGAAAGGATGTACTAACATTAGTACATTAGTACTGGCTAATCTTTCCACTACTGGGCTAAGAATGATATAGCACAGACATGAACTAGTATTATTAATTGCTTCACTAATTTTAGTTCTAGTTGATGTAGGTACAAACAACTGTCAAATTAAATAAGAAGCAAGCGTCATTGTTACTCCCACGCGCACCCAACAGTCTTAATATCGGTACCACATCAGACGGTACACACAACTCACCAATATTTTGTTTGTAAAGAAACGTTTAGTTACATAATGAACAGATACATTTCAAAATATAACAAGACCAGCTCACAGCTCGCCACATAAGGCTGAGTTGACCTCGTTGAGCTACAGCTCACATAAACATCTAGAAGCGACGGGGATAAAACCCGAGACCTCTGAATCTTTAGCCAGGAACTCTGACCACTAGACCACAGTGATGGTTGAAGTGCTCTGTATATTATTATAATTATAAATTTATTATAACTTTAAAGTTATTTTCCCCAACATTTTTAGTTTCTAAATATAATATTGTAAAAATAAGGAAAAGTCAATTTTTTCTAAATAATATAAAAACAAAATGATCTAAGTGTAGAAAGAAATGTAAATATGTGACTTGAGTAAAATTTATATCATAATTATTTTATTTTAATAACTATGTTTATAATTAGTGTATATATTATTTATTTCATTCTGAACTAATACATTGCTCGAATAATTCAGGATCTAGTCTTCAAACTTAATAATACGACAAAGAGAAAAAAAGGTAACAAAATAAATTAAATTTCTCTTTATTTCATTTTTGTAAATGGTGATAATATAGGAATTAGCTATTTAACCAAAGTATTTTAAATAATACACACAAAACATTTCGGAGCTATCTACAGAGTTATTAAAAATTACTCGTGGAGTAAAAACTACCACATTTGGCCAAGGACAACAACATTTTATATGCAGTTGCCAAACTAGTTATCTTTTCCTTTTTTATCGAACCTTGACTGTCCAATTTTAACTAAACAGAGTTTATAAAAGGAGATGAATACAAAGCATTGTCTTAGTTTTCAAAAAGAGTTGGAATTACTGCAATTCCTTTATAAAGAAATCGATCTATGAAGTAAACATTAATTTATTATGTACAAACACTTATATATATAAAAAGATTGCATTCAAAATGTCGTTTCTTAATCTAAATGCTGTTGATTTGATTTTACTAGCTACACTTGTGAGCTTTTTCTATTTTTTAAAACTGTGGTGGCAACAAAGACATATCAGGAAACTGGCAAGTGAAATACCTGGACCTAAAGCATTTCCTATTATAGGAAATATCCTGGATATCTTGGCCTGGACTCAAGAAGAATCATTTAAAAAATACGTAAGTGTTGCAAGGAAATATTTTCCAACAGCTCGTCTCTGGGCTGGGCCGTTTTTAATCATATTTGTTTCGGATCCGTGTGATTTAGAAATATTAATGAACAGTGAAAAGTGTTTAGGAAGGGAAAGATTCAAGAATATAGCAGAAATATATCCTTTGGGAGATGGTTTAATTGCAATTGGAGGAGAACAATGGAAGATTCACAGGAAGTTTATTCTCTCTTCGTTTCATTACCGTTATTTTGAATATTTTGTTAAGGTGTTTAATAAAAAGAGCAGTATCTTAGTTAATTGTTTAAAACACGATCCAAACACTGCTACCAGTATAGATATTTTACATTATTTTACTAAAGCTGCTTTTGATACTATATGTGAAACAGTTATAGGTGTAGAAATGAATTCTCAATACAAAGGAAGTGATAAATTTATCGATTCTATGAACACGTATCTTGGTATTGGTTTAAAAATGTTCTTAAAACCTTGGCTCATCAATCCCATTATAATTCGTTTAACATCCTACCACAAGGAAATGACAGAAAGTTCAGCCTACATGACTTCGTTTTGTAACGAGCTCATCACCAAGAAGACGAAGGAGTACCGCGAGCGAAATAAAGATTCATTTCCAACAAAAGAACACTCGGATAACTTTTATAAACGAGACCAACCCTTATTAATAGATTCCATCATTGAAATGATAGAAAATAATGAATGTTTCTTCTCAAAGAAAGAAATTATAGGAGAAATAAATTACATGATCATGGCAGGGATGGATACAACAGCGACCAGCCTGAGCTTCACGATGATGCTACTAGGATTCCACCAGGATGTTCAGAGGAAAGTACAAGAAGAACTTGACGCTGTTTTTGGAGATGACGTGGAGCGTTCTGTATCAATGGAGGATTTAAACAACCTTAAATACACCGAACAAGTTATAAAAGAATCGCTTCGGCTTTATCCGGTGGTGCTATTCGTACCAAGAAATACAACTCAAGATATCAAATTAACAAGATACACTATACCTAAGGGTTGTGATGTATTTTTTGGTATACATTCCCTACATCGCAACCCTAAGATCTACCCGAACCCAGATGAGTTCGACCCAGAGAACTTCTCACCTGAGCGCTCCAAAGGTCGACATCCGTACAGTTTTATTCCGTTTTCCGGCGGTTTGAGAAAATGTGTTGGCTTACAAGTACGCCATGCTGCAGATGAAGGTTGTTCTTGCGACAGTTCTGAGACATTTCACAGTTCATCCGGCGTGCGACAGGAAGGAAATGGAGCGTTGGGATTTTCATCTAACTTTGAAGTTAGTAAATGGTTGCAAAGTCAAATTGGTTAGCCGAAATATTGTAAAACGTAATAAATAAAAGTAGATTAAATAAAGATACAAAAATATTTGACTTGTGTTTAATGTATTAAAAGTTTTTAAAATATGACTACTTATTTATAGATGGATTACAGAAAGGCTTGATATTCATATTCTACTATTTTTTTAATAAACCCATTTTGTTAAAATTGGCTATACATTTGTATAATATATCTTAAATAAATTGCCTGATCGTTGAAGTAGAAATAGCATAATATATCTGAAATAAAATAAACCCAACTATTTGATAATCTTTTAGAAAACTATATTATAATTTCATACTTTTATATTATATTAGCGGACCCGACAGACGTTGTCCTGCCCGAATTTTGGCTTTTCGTTTGGGTGGCATAGTTGATTTCGATAATAAAACCAATACTATGTCATCATAATTACAAATTCACAATGAACTCCAATTATTGAGTTACACAAATATTACAAATTCAGTGTTTGTCAAGACAACATACAAAATAAAACATCTTTTCATTTTTGGAATTTTGCCCACAACTCCACAAATATCAGCTGTATCAAAAAAGTTGCGAATCTTGCTTACAAATTTTTATGCCGGGTACAGTTAATTTTATTTTATTGATCCCCTAAACCCCCCAAAAATCCTTAAAAAATAAAAAAATTATCATATAACTCGATTGCAGTGCCACCCACCGGGTACAATTGTGAATCTAAACCATCCACGGACCCACTCAAACACACACAAAAAATTTCATCAAAATCGGTCCAGCCAACCCCCCAAAAAATCCCTAAAAAATAAAAAAAATCATAGAACCCGATTGCAGTGCCACCTTCCGGGTCCAGTTGTGAATCTAAACAATCCACGGACGCACTCAAACACACACAAAAAATTTCATCAAAATCGGTCCAGCCGTTTAGGAGGAGTTCAGTGACATACACACGTACAGAAGAATTATATATATTAAGATTTAGTTGTACACATTGACCTGGTGTCACCTTTTATATGAACGTGTTATCCTACGGCGGAACAAAATTTGGACTATAAATTTTAATTCTTTTTGACACCCAAAGTGGTCTATCAATCTCAATGTTGACTAGGAAATTTGTGTTCAAGAATATTAGTGTACTTTATTCACCCTCTCACACCTTAGTTATTTACCAAAGCCTTCACCGCATCAACACCAGTGTTTTTTTAATACTATCCTAAAAAGTAAAAAATAAAGACAATTAATTAGTATATTATCATGTTAAAACTCTTTGAATTTTTATATGGTTCTATTTTTAATACTGGTTTGAGCAGTGGCGTACCTGAATATTTGACACCTATCCTAATCTAACCTATCCTTAACTATGCAATCAAATCAATAAACGTCCGAAAATATACACTAACAAATGAGTTCTGATTTGTTCTGAGGTCTGACTTTTGTTCAAACACACACACATATACAACTACAATTCCTAAGGGTGGTGTGGCAGGACATATTTAGACAAGGACATGGTTCTTTGTCAATGACGCCCTTTATGTTTTTTAATACCTTTGTCAACGCAGCAATGTAGTTCTTTGGAAAACTTTAGACTATAAACTTTTTAGTTAATGGTTCTTTGTTAATGCTACATTTGGGAATTGTGGTTGTGTGTGTGTTTTACATGGGAAGAAAATTGAACTTTCTATTTGCATTGTAGGGCAGCATAAAAACTCATCGACAAACTGTAAATAAAATGTTTAAAGGTTAGGTGGGTCAAGTCATCGACACGACTTTGACCAGCTCATGGGACAAGCTCCAGTATAGGAAGTTCAAGTCATTGACACGATAATAATACATCCTATCAATAACTATTTTGTAATATAATATGATATAATATAATCTATAAATAAAACAAAGAGTTTGTGTGTGTGTTTGTTTTTAAGGGCATTGCGCGATACCTATAATACACAAGGGTCTGAAATTTTCACAAAGTACCACTTGTGCATGGACATATGCACCTCTAATCTGGAACTTAAGAATTGAATTGTATCTTTTTTAATTATTTAAAATTTGATTGGGGCAGTGTAAATCATACAAAATTTTACATAGCCAAATTGGATGTCGGGGTATATAATGATATTAATATACATATAAAAATATATTAAAACTCATCTATAAGTTAACATACACCAGTGATCTAGATTCTAAAGTTAGGTTCTTGCGTACTATTGAAGCACCCATTAAGTTCTAAAATTATGAAACAACACTTTTTATTTTCAATGCGTTCAGTATCTCTTATTTTTTACCAATCAGCATCCATAAGAGATGGTAAGTTCATACAATATAATATATACTCAAATAAAAACCATTATATAGACTCTTAAAATCAAGATTACAGGTCAACAAGCTGTGTGAGTCAAATAAAACATTATTAAGTTAATGATAAGAAATTTAAAGATATATAAATATGAATAGAAGTTTGAATTACAATATATATTCAACATACTTCAAAAAATATTGTTAAATACATCATCCAAAAAGCACTAGCTCATGCACCAATAGATATATGAATCAATTAAATTATTTTACATTATTTTATTATTTTGTGCAGACAAGTTAGAGCTAAATCCAGATAACCAAATAAATAATAAAAAATTACATTTCAATAAGGGAATTAGTGAAAAGGGGTTGGGTGGTTTACTAAATTTCCAAAACTAATAGCATACAACTACTTACCAGTAATAATTAATAGCCAGAATCTATTATTTATGCTTATTAGTGGGAATTACTCCATCTAGATATCATATTCTGAAAATTGAAAAATGACACCTTGACACGGGAATCGAACCCGGGACCTCTGGCTTGTACTAAAAATTCCCACTAATAAGTATTAATAATAGCTCTGGCTATTAATTCTTAATATGTGTGATCCCGTACAATTTAATAACTGTGAAATTGCAGCAAAAAGCCAACTACCGAGTCGCAGATGGCTAGTGATATTAATATAATCACATATTTGTCGCCGACGATTTCCGCTAAGTCCATCATAGACTCTGCCTTAAAATATGAGTGAAGAATGACCCTGGGCACGGGACGAATCCTGGATAGCTCAGTGGTGAAGGCATCGGCGTACTAAGCCAAAGGTCCGGGTTCGATTCCCGTGTCCAGTGTCATTTTTCAATTATCAGAACTTACCAGTATGATAGAAAACTAAAATCTAGCAGGAAGGTAAAAGGCCACTCCAAGGAGAAAAGTGTTTAATTTTAATAAGGACTTCGAAAAATAGGAGGGAAAATGGGGGGGGGGGGTTAGTAAATTTTAATTATATAGGCACATAAAGATACAGCTCGAGATAACCAAATAAACCTTAAAATTTTAAATCTAAGTGCAAATTAGAGAGAAGGATAAGGGGGGAAGTCTCAAAATTTCAAAAACTAATATGAAGTAAAAAAAACTTATTCCAAATGTGGTATAAAACTGGAAAATTAGCAGGGAAGTAAAAAGACCACATCAAATAAATATTAAAGGCTGAAAATTTTTGTTTATTTACTGGGAATAAAGTAAACAGTGTAAAGGGGGTGGGCACGGTATTTATATATAAAAAATAGGTTTGGTATATATTTAAATTTTGCATACATCTAGAAGAAGGTTAACTCCAGATAGCCATATCTGTCTTAAGAATTCCACTTATACCAGGTAATGTATAACTTCTAACATATATTTTATTTTCATTTTTTAATTTCCATAATTGGTTTGTGATTGCCATAGTTAGCTCAGGATTCTACAATGAGAAACAATCAAAATGATGGCAGCCACAGGTTTAACTTTATAATATGATATATTTTGGTGATGCTCAACCGTACGAAGCTACTAGTTTATGATATTAGTCATGATGTTAACTGGACGTCCCAAATTTAGCACATTCGGTAATGTTTTGGGTGTGATTGAGCAACAAATAAACAAAGGAAAAGCACTTAATTTTTTATATATTATTTGAAAACTAATTAAAAATTCACCTGAGGTGCACATTTTCTAGTTTCCCTAAATATCTATAAAAAGTTAAACATGAACATTATCAGCGACCATAATACCAGATTTCCATTTAAACCTACTTTTTTTTTTTTTTACGATTACACCCCTACAATGGATTACCCTATAAAGTCCCATATGTCTCCACACTCCCTTAAACAGACTGTTATCATCTTATTAGGTAACAAGTTTGATTTCAAAATATGTCAATAGCTTGGTTTTACTCTACGTATGTATAGCGATTAAAATCCGACAAATCACAATACACAATCCGTATGAATACCGGTGATTGTAATTCTAATTTAACATCGAGATTCATGTCCACCCCAACCAACAATATTTGGTTCCCATACCCTCATTAGTGCGTCCTCCCAATTCATAAAGTTCCGCACTAATCCTACTCACAGATAATACGTGATATCGCGTCTTACTACCCGTCATGGCTATTCATATAGGAAGGGCCATTTAGGAAATACAAACTTTTTTGGGTAGACAACATTGATACCATTTTACTATAGTTATTATTCATTTTAATTATATATATGTACTTCGCACGGAAAATATATGGCTTAAATTTTTTTAGTTTTTTTACATCCATTACTGTTTCCAGCCTGTGGTCAGTTTTCTATTCAAGACATATATTTTCCACTACCGGTTTACTAGACCTGTCGTAGTTTCATATTATTTATAATCTAACTTAGGAGTAGGACAGGCACAACATCCATTCCCCGCCCGTTTATTTATCAATGTGAAAGTGTAAATCCACATTTCACCGATGATACATTTGTCTGCAATGCCGTGATTCGAAACCCGAGACCTTTAGCTCAGGATACAGTCAAGATACCGACTAAGATAAGGTTTTGTATTATTATTTATTTATATTATAAAATTAACGAAAGGGGAAATTAGCTAAATCTTAAGAAATTGTTTATTGGTTTAAATTTTGTGACAAAACGTGAAAAGTAGGTTGACTTAAACATAATGTCCAAAATAAGGTTATGTGATCAGAACTGATTTATCTTTAAAGGTTACGTTATAACTTTTTTATACACAATATTAATAAGTATTATCTGTTGGTGATAGTAAAAAAGAAGATTGTTTAACGAACTGACCCCGGAACATGTATCCGGCCAACTGGGCGCTGATAAGACTGGAAGCCAAGATGAATGGACGCCAGGGGCAATTTTGTAAAATTATTATAATGGTAAAAAAATTAAAACATGCTATAAGGTTCCACTTAGGTTAGGCTAGGTTTGGTTAATTCATCTTTACGTGGTTTATTTTACGCAAAATTCTTAATTTTCATGATTTTTTTGTCTATAAAAACATTCTCAAAATGTAATTATATCAAGAAGTCTAACTTTATAAACGTACACAAATTTAGATCCCTCTATTATTAATTTTTTAAACAACATCAAAAATGAATATTTATTTTTTAAAAAATATGTTTTTAAACTGGAACCCAGTTGTCTTGGCACCCAGTCTTACCAGCGTCCAGATGGCGGCGTCCAGTTAACCGTCCTTTAGAAAAGAAAGATTTTCTTAAATTGATACCTGTGTATGCGATAGACTGGCCCTGATATTTGTTGATGGTCTTTGCAAAACAAACTTTGATCGGGAACTGGAATAGGTCATTACATGGTACGAGAGGAATCCGGGGGTAAGCAACTTTATACAGTTTATTAAAGACGAAGCTTGGAGGGAGGGTGTGGGGGGACGATTATAGCTACGGAGACCAGCCTTGGCTGAGTCATATCCTAATAAATGTAAGTATGACACCTGGACACGGGAATAGAACCCAGGACCTAAAGTTTAGCGCACCAATGTTCAAAACACTGAGATATATTAGGACCATCCCGTGCTCAAGGTCATTCTTAATTCTTATCTTATTGACAAAGGATATGATGATGACGGTTTCTATATTATTTCTCAAGATGGCTTTCGCCTGCATCCGAGTACCATTTCAATCTTTGGATGGATTAAATTATTGCAAAGAATGTTAAATAAAAAAATAAAAAACGGGACTGGGACTCCCCTCACCTCATTTTCCAGTCCTTAGCTTTGAAGTTTAACAAATAAAATAAACTGTTTCTGGAGTATATTTTTTTATCTGCCTTACAAATTACAACCTTCTACCACAATTATAAATATTTTTTTTTAATTTTTGGAATTTCAAAATTCCCCTCTACTTCAGCTACCCCCACGAGATTTTAAATATTTAAGGATTATTTTGGTATTTGGAGTTATTCCATCCACTAGATTTCTGATAAATGTCAATTTTATATTTCACCTAAAGTGATTTTTTGTGGAATATATTTACAGCTCCTAATCCCTTATATACCAGAGACCTATTTTAAAATTTCTCATATTTAGACTTTAATAGCTGTATAGTTTAATACCTCTATTTGATTTCCTCTCTACATGTGTTTATATTTCAATTTTTTTTCTATACGGGCAGTGTATGATTCAATTTGTTTGGAAATTATTTTGGTGTTGATTATTTCTTACTACATTTTCAGATACTTTAATTTTTAAATAGTTTTTAGTCAGGTGTCTGGTGCTGGGTCTTAAAACTTCATGACAAATTTAAATCTTCCACCACACTAGGTAGTTTTTTTGTATGAATTTAGAAATTTCAAAAGCTCTCAAAACAAGCAAATAAAAATTTTAAGCACATAATAATTATTTATATATTTGAAATAATCCTACTACATTCTGGCAAATTTAAATTTCTATTTCCCCTAAAATTGTGGTTTTATATTAATATGGACCTCCCCCCGTTTACTCGGAGTCCCATTTTAAAATTTGAAATCATCAGACTTTTTGATTAGTTGTATTAAGTCCCTTAACCTATCTACTGAGTGTAAGTTTTATAACATCCATGTAAGTAGTTGTTTCTATTAATTTTGAAATTTTTTAACACCACTTACCCCACTATTTCATCAAATCCAACTTTGAAATCTCAAATTTTAAGACTTGTTAGATTATTTGGAGCGGTGCCTACCTTTACCTGTCTGATTAATTTCAATTATCTACGTTACTGATAGTTTTTTTCTGTTTTTATAGACCCCCAAGACCACTTAATTCCCGGTGCCCCGATCTGAAATTTTGACGGTGGAATACGCGGTTACCCCAAGGAAATGCTAATCTTTGCTTCAAACCTACAGAAAAAAAGCTCTTCATTCTGTTTCCTTCGATCAATTTTTTAATTAATTTAAAAATAATCAAATCCAAGTTTTAAAATTTCAGCTTCGAAGTGGACATGTAGGTGTACAGGGGCTACTTTTTTTTTAAACTATAAGACATCTGCGTGAGGTAGATATCGCGTAACCCTCGTGAGACAGACAGACAGACAAGACAGATACACTACATCTTCGTTTTATTAAAATGGATAAAATACATATTTTTATATCCCATAGCTACATTTTACATGCCTAATTTATTGACGATGTCAAACAACTCGAATATTAAAAAAAAATGGTCTGTAGGATGAAATTGACGCCATTTAAATGACAGCTACCCTACCCGGCTCCGGTCAGTGATTTTAAAGTGACTGCCCTTTGAAATTAACAAGAAAATAAAGATTCGTTAATTTAACTAGCTCTAATACAAATTATACATTTCTCGACTTCAATTCCAAGGTCACTTGGACCGGTCTCCGTCTTAAAGGCAAGAGTCATTTACAGACTGTAAAAAAATAGTCCATTCTCACCTGAGGTAAACTTGCGACCTTCGTGTGACGCCAGAGACAGGCATTGAACCCAGTACTTGGATCAAGACCAAGAAATTTCTCACGGCTCCACTGCGGAATCTCGATCATCCGGGTATTTTATAAAGAGCGGAGCTGTTTTACCATAGTGATACTAATAGAATGTCTACAATGACTATAAATTATCCGAGTGTGTAAGGTGGGGATGTTTTCATAGTGACAATAAATAAAATACCGATATTAGACTCTTGATTATCCGGTTCAATATTTTTCACTGTCTAAAACATGGATAGGCCTTCCTATAAGTAGATAATGTAATAACTAATGACGTCACAAAATAACTCTCCCATAAACCAACTGGAACATATGAAAATATAGTCACACTGTGCGTGACCTTATCTCGGTCGGTATATTGAACTTAAGGTCCCGGGTTCGTTTCCTTGCATGGCCTAAAAAAGTTTGTTTGGGTAAAAGTTTGTTTTCTCCTTCCACAGTGGTAAACTGACTACCGGGGGGCTGGGTGTAGTGTTTGTTTTAGACTTTAGTTTGTCATGTGCGAATGTATTATCAGTCGGTTAGCAAAGTTCAGGTTAAATATCCCTCCCTGTGCACCACCACTCCTTCACGAATAAAAGTTGCTTTTATCTGAAAAATATTTATGTTTGTTAAAATACTAGTTCAACAGTGATTTGGTGATCTGGTGCTCTAGGGGTAAGGTGTCAGACTTCTGTGCTAGGAGTCCGGGGTTCGGATCCCACGCTGACTAGTCTTATTTTAATCCCTCACCCTTCCATGACAATTTAGCTTAAGTTCGTATGAGCCTCAACGGGTTAATAAACGTGGTGCTAGTAATAGTAATAATAATAAAATAATTAATAATAACTAATAATATTATAATAGTAATAATAATTAACAATAATAAAAGTGACTTCTCGATAACTCTGCAATTTCCTCGGGAAATCGAGTTATACGTAGCCGGAAAATGAAAATAAGTTCCTGAAATGACGTATAGAGACTGGAGAGGCTGAAAACCGGATAACTCGCCCATGAATATTCGGGAGTGTGGTGTAATACCCTTTTAAGAAGAAGATCTCATAATTTTGATGAGATTTAAGGGATGATAGTTATTCTATTTTATGGCATTTATTTTTCTAATTTACTTGTTTTACGTTCATGCTAACTTTTATTTGAAATGAAATATTCTTATTTGATGATGAACAAAATGTTAACTCAAGGTTGGTCTAGAATACAAGTTCGTCAACATATTTGTAAGTCTAATTACTATTCATACATCAAATCTTAAATATTCATTTATCGTACCAAAAATGAACGGTTTTGATGAGAAAATTTAAAGCATCACAACAATAATCACTCAATTAGTTTATTTCAAATATCATTTAGTCTAAATTAATCCATCACAAAGAGAATATTGGTAGCATTGTATTTTATAAAAGAGCCAACACTTTTACAAATACAAACTCTTGTCTATCTTCTGAATGGTTACGTATTGGTAGCGACCGTGCTATAAGCGACCGTGCTCAAAGCGACCAGTGTTGTTAGCAACCGATGTCTAAGCGACCGGTGTTGGTAGCAACCGTGCTCTAAGCGACCGGTGTTGGTAGCAACCGTGCGATAAGCGACCGGTGTTGGTAGCGACTGTGCTATAAGCGAACGGTGTTGGTAGCAACCGTGCGATAAGCGACCGGTGTTGGTAGCGACTGTGCTATAAGCGACCGTTGCTGTTAGCAACCATTGTCTATGCGACCGGTGTTAATAGCAACCGTGCTTAAGGCAACCGGTGGTGGAAGCGACCACAAAAACTTTCATTGTTTTCAGAGTGATCAAATATATTTTTTAAATTAATTCAAAGGAATTAGGTATGTGTCAGAATAACATGTAAACAAAATAATTAAAACAATAGCTAAACTAGCCTTACCTAACTCAATCAAACATAACCTAACTTGACCCACTTAAATCGAAAGAATTAAGTGACCCTTCAAGAAAACCGAGAAAGACCTACATAGAACTGGATAAAGAATCGATAACATATTCTGAGACTTCTAAAAAGATGAATGACTTGAAAATATGTCTAAGTGCAATTCCAAGGAATGAAGTTTGTAATTAATTATTATGAACATTGTACAGTACATTTATATAAGAATAAAAATAATTATTAACAGAGAATAAACATCTGCAACTAAATTCAGTAATATATTAGGCTGGATATGTTAAAGGAAAATGACTTTTTTAACAAAATGTGATCGCTTCCACCATGATAACTTCTGAACATTTATGTCCTTTAGTTTCCTAATTTGTAAGTATTCTCAAACTCAGTTAGTGTGGAGAAAGAACAAACTGTGATTAAGTTTACATTTAAAGATGGTGATATTTATATCTTAGGAATATTATGGCTTAAAATATTAAACAAGTGATGAAGTAGATAATTTTTATAATGAGAGTTCGTAATTTGGTCACTTAGTTTGACATGTTCCAATTTAGTATGATATATGCTGTCAACTTTTTTTTATTATTGACTATAACGAAGATTAAAAAATACTTTATACATGTTTTTGATAAAAATCTATTTATTTAATACGATCATTTTTAATCCTAAGGAATAACTTGAATATTTTTTCAATTTGAAATGAAAAAATGTTGTGAGTATACGTCATATCACCGACTTTGTACTAAAATGTGGCAAAGATTCTTTCTTATTACTGTCCGGGTGGTATGATTTTTTATTTCTTAGCACCGCGTCTTACTACCCGTTCGGATTATGCGCTTATGTACTAATTACACTAAAGGGCAAGAAATAAAGAAGGTTGAATTAAATAAAGTGTACCCGCATTTGTATGGAAAGAGAGAGTACCCATTTATTATTTTACTATATTTGTATTGTTATTGGATATATATCTATCAATAAGGAGATAATGAACGTTACATTACTTGACGTATGAATACACGAAAGTAGATGTAATAACTTTTTAACTGTCAGAAACTTTTATTCATACCAGATTTCTTCTTTTGTTAGATGAAGGTGGAGTTTTTATAAAATGTACTCTGATTTTTTTGGAGGGAGGTTGAAAAAAAATTTAGGAAAACTCACCCACAATAGACCCAGTTGGTGCTCTAACCCCTCCCCCTCGTCACTGGAACACTAGATCAGATGTGCCTGTCATCTAGTTCGTGTGTCTGCATCGGGAGACACACGGTTCATTGCGTCAGTCTTGTCTTGTCTGGGTTGTCATAGACGAGGCATATCCGGGTTCGAATCCTGGCTGGGTGTGCACTCTACCTATTTACTCAAGGGGGGGGGGGGGGGGTGCAACTTAACAAGACAAGCAAAATAGCATGAAACAACAATTTATTACATGATAATAAAGTACATAATATTTGGTTACAGATACAATAGGTTTATATGGTTTTGATTCTCTATATAAGGGAATACATTATTAAACATCGATTCACACTGACTGGAGCCTGGCTCTGTGGTTAACATACCTAGGTTTCCCCCATTGCATTACGTGTCGGCAACACCCGACTAAAGACAGCATTAAATTCGTCTGAGACGAATTGGGGTTATTTCTTGGAACGTCGTGCCCTCAGAAAAATGGAGTAGCCTGTATACGGTCTCCCCACAAAATGTAAGTCCCTAAAAGGACGATAGCAGTCACCATACTTTTTGACCTAATTTGAGATCCAGTTCCAAATTAATAAGCAAGGTGTTCGCCATCAAAGCGACCACACCAGCTGGGGCGGGGCTTAAGCCACCCATACAAAACTATATAATTCAAATGCAACCATGCGGGCCTGGGAGCTCCCGCGCAAGCAAAAGGAACAGAATAAAAGTAGGTAAGGTTACGCCACAAGACGACAAGAGAAGAAGGCTCCCTACCGCTGGCCAAACTGACCCAAATAGGTCATAGTCGATACCTAGCCGCTCCCCTTTACTCAAGGGCATACGTTCCCTTTGGAAAACAACCCAATAAGGGGAACCTAGTAACTGATTAACAATGTCTGCAACACCTTAACAATTAGGCCGGTGCGTTCTCTCTTTACTAGTCAACACGCTATACAGACAAAAGGCCGGCTTATGACCAATAACATTAACTAATATACAACCTCTATACACTAACAACACAGCACGGTCCCTTCATTCGACGCATACTACCTATCCAGAATATCTAACACCTAATAAATAAAACAATTAACCTAAAACATTAACTATACTAAGTTGGACCCTAAGTGGGCACATATATGCTAGGAGCATATGAAGCACATTTCTTCCGAAGCGACCTGTCGCCCAGTGGGAGCCAAGCAGACCTGAGTTTACACCGCCCACACTATGACAAGACCAACCATAGGTCACGTAGAAACCCAGCTAGCGCTGGATCACAGTCCCGCTAGCCGGTCCACAATACCTCAACTTCACTACGACTGGTAGCACGCTTTTAGTTGATTGGAGTAGATACTACCCCGCCCGAGCCTCCTCCAAGTTGGTTGGGTTGAACAGGCCTGTTCGAAAGGGGCGACGGCCGGGTGTAGCGTAGCCTGTAGATCTCCAAATCGGTCCGTACGGCAGAAAGGTGCAATGGCGTGAAGTGCACCACAAGTTGCAACGTTGGGTGGATGGAAACCGCCTGTGGCGGGGGCTAACTCTTTAGAACCCTGTATACTTCTCCATGCGATGCCATAGCGCCCTGTTGAGTCAGCTCCGGTCCGCTACTATATGGGTTAAGACAACAAAGATTAGATCACCGAACAGCTCCAATAAACTAGGTCGTTCATTGTCTGGCTTTTATTATACTATATTTTTCTATCATCAGGACACTCACGGCCGGGATAGAAGTAGGGGAGGACAAAGAAGAGGGGAATACAAGAGCCAACCACGCTTCAGCAAGCCTGCGCATAGAGAAGTGCGCCGACAAAAGGGGGGGGGGGGGGGAGTTTGGAGCGGCACTTGGGTAGAGAGTAGATATCGAGCCACATTATCTTGGTCAGAAATCGACCCCGATAACTTCACTCAGAAAGCCAATCGATATATGAAAATAAATGTAACACACGATGAGATCGATTCTCTTGTGCGAGCAAATAGGCAAATAGGGATTCACTTAAACTTTTTTTTTTAATTCTATTCTATTTTTCCCCACTATTATGATATTTTAGTAGCCAGGATGGGTAGTAAGACACAGAGCATGCGGTAGTGTAGTATTTGCTTAAAAATAAGGGTTTCTCGAACTAAATGCACACTTCGTTTAACCTGTGAGGTACAGGGTGTCTCAAATAAAATCAGCCCCAAGTGCACAGTATTTCAAATTCTGTGTTCTAAATGTGCGTCACCAAACGCCATGCCTAGTTCCGCTCACCGAATAGTAAACGTTTATTTATTGAAACTATACATGGCGGCTGGTAAACACACTTATAACACAGAATTTGAAATACGTTTCGTTTGGGGCCAGTTTTATTTGGGATACCCTGAAGGAAACTTACCTTGGATTATTCCAATACCCACTTCAGTGGCCGCGTGGTCTAACGCGCTACCCTCGGAGTGGACTAGGTTGTCGACGACGAAGAGGGAAATCGAGGCTCGAGCCTCGGTCCGGTATACTAAGGGTGGTTTTTTCCAATATTGTTTTCCGCTTTCCTTCCACGCAAATGTTATTACACTTCCTATAAATATAACCTCCTTAATCCCTAAAACCATTAGCGTGATTAGTACATATGCGTTTAGCACGAACGGGTAGTAAGACGCGGTGCTAATAAAATTATTATTCTTAACTAAAGTTAGGACTTAAATAGAAAATTCAGGAATAGCTATAACCAAATATATAGATTTATAATTTAATGAAGTAGATAGTTTTAAAATTGGTTGATGAATTGAGTGACAATAATATTCAAAAGATTGATTATATTTTGCTTTTAATGAGCAACAAAATATCGTTTGAAAAAAAAGTTATTTTAATAAATTGATGTAACATCATCAACTTAATTAAAATATGGGTTGAGGAAAAGTATAAAATACACATACAACAAATTAAAATTTTAGTTACAAAACCTGGATACAATAAATTGATGACAAAAACAAAGTTTAAAGATCTACAGTGTTGTAAAACAGATTATTAAATTAGAATTAGTAAGTTAGAATCTCTCAATGAAGTTTAATAAAGTATTTAGGTGATCTTGTTACAACGATTTGTGAAATATAATATTTTTTATATTAAGGTTATGTATGAAATCTAAGTCTTATCTTGTTCCAGTCCAATTACTCCTTGTGAAACTCAGCCATTATAAGGATGCTGATCTACAATCTTCCGAAATATTTCGTTATATAAAATACCATAATATTGGATTCAAAGTCGTTTTGCGGGACACAAAGTGTTGTTACGACAGAAAGAGGGAACTTATTTATATATATGACATTTTGTTGCTCATTAAAAGCAAAATATAATCAATCTTTTTAATATTATTGTCATTCAATTCATCAACCAATTTTAAAACTATCTAATTCAATATATTATATATATCTATATATTTTGTTATAGCTATTCCTGAATTTTCTATTTAAGTCTTTAACTTTAATTATTACCACTCATTACTTTAAATTACTTTAGAATGTTTTCCAAAATGTTATTCCTCTTAAGCTAAGATTACTTACTTTTCATGGTAAATGAAGTGTATACGAGCTCATTCTAGCGGCAATACAATTCTTAACTGGTTACTACAATCTCATTTCCATTGGAATAAACTTATCTAAAAACTATAAAAGCTTCTAGCTCTACTTTCCCGTATTCATACGTCAAGTCGTGTGATCTACAGCTGTCACTTTTGATAGACGATAATAATGCAGTAAAATGTTGTAGATGTTGAAGCTGGAATCGAACCATGGTTTAGGTGAGGGAAATAGCGACGATAACTCTAAAAAGTATGAACCATTTTGATTATAAATGTGTTGCATTCTATAAAATTAACATTAGTTTTCTTAAGATTGTAACTTAACAAATAAATCAACCGTAATATAAAAATAAACATGTTCCCTTTTTCACGGGCGTTGTTGGAGGGAAATAAAGGGACACCCTCCCTCCCTCACCCCCAGAAATATACTCAAGTTGTACATTCTAAGTAGAATAAGAGAAACTTTTCTTTTTCTTTTAGCACTCCGTCTTACTACCCGTTCGGTCTATACGCATATTTACTAATTACCATAATGCTTTATGGATTACTAAGGTTGAACTTATAGAAACTGTACCCGATATTGCTTGGAAGGAGAGTGAAAAACTATTAGGAAAATACAATCTCATTACACCCGAATGGGAATCGAGCTCCGATCTTCCTGTCACCGGTGGAATAGTATATTGCGAGAGTGAAGCCTTCGACCATGCAGCCACTGTTTTCTAATTTATATTTCAAAATGGGTTCGTTCTGTCCACCATGGCTCCCCCCACCCCAAAAAAATTATTAACAGTTAGTGACTCTTATGCCTCTTTTGTTTCAACCCTGTTTCTTTAAAACATGATTTTTTTTATGAAACCTGACATTATTCATTATAATAATTACATTTGAAAAACACCCTTAGAGATAATTTGTTTTAAGCAACAACAAAAAAAATATTGGAAAAGAAAATCGCTTGAAGGAGAAATGGTGGTTCACCTTCAAATATCAGTCTAACAAGATACTCCAAAATTGACGAACTCTAAATAAACACAAATCTTTACAAACAAGTTTTAGCAGTTGAACCAACACAAGATTAAATTACTCCCATCGGTGTTCGAGTGGTCTGTCTAGCGTCACTATATAAAAAAAATACTGTATTTCCATCGACAGGGAGGTCGGGACTTCAAACCTGGTTGAGTGTTCTCTACCGCCCCATCTTGCCCTTATTGTGTGCTCTCTTCTTCAACTCGTTTACTTAACCAAATTTGGGCACTCCCCAGGGCTCGTCCACTTGGTGTGGGTATTCACCGAATACCCACTCGTTGACATCCGTAATATTTTTTTTTAAGGAGGATCCTGGACCCCAAATTTTTCACAACTACCATCAAGGTATTAGGACTGTAGGTTGGTTGGGGGCAGAAGAGGACTTAATTATTTTAGGTTAGGTTTATTTAATCGTTTCATACCGGCCTCGTGGTGTAGTGGTCAGTGCACCTTGCTACGAGCCTTGTGGTCCCGAGTTCTATTATTGGCTGGTACCTTGGGTATTTTTCCTGAAAGTTGAAACACACCAACAATCATCAGGGTTTAGTTAATTAGGCTTAACTTAGGTTTAAGTGTTTCCACATCCTCATACTTGTTATCACCCTCATACTATCTATAACCCTCATACTCGCTATAACCCTCATACTCACTATAACCCTCATACTATCTATAACCCTCAAAATTACTATAACCCTCATACTCACTATAACCCTCATACTGACTATCACCTTCATCTCATCTCATCAAGACATGAGAAGATTCTCCATGGAAAGGATGTACTAACATTAGTACAGTAGTACTGGCTAATCTTTACACTACTGGGCTAAGAATGATATAGCACAGACATGAACTAGTATTATTAATTGCTTCACTAATTTTAGTTCTAGTTGATGTAGTTACAAACAACTGTCAAATTAAATAAGAAGCAAGCGTCATTGTTACTCCCACGCGCACCAAACAGACTTAATATCGGCACCACATCAGACGGTACACACAACTTACCAATATTTTGTTTATTAAAGAAACGTTTAGTTACATATTGAACAGATACAGTTCAAAATTTAACAAGACCAGCTCACAGCTCCCCACTCTTCATTTGTCCTCATGCAGCTGAGTTGACCTCGTTGAGCTACAACTCACATAAACATCTGGAAGCGACGGGAATAAAACCCGAGACCTCTGAATCTTTAGCCAGGAACTCTGACCACTAGACCACAGTGAAGGTTGAAGTGATCTGTATATTATTATAATTATAAATTTATTATAACTTTAAAGTTATTTTCTCCAACATTTTTAGTTTCTAAATATAATATTGTTAAAATAAGGAAAAGTCAATTTTTTCTAAATAATATAAAAACAAAATGATCTAAGTGTAGAAAGAAATGTAAATATGTGACTTGAGTAAAATTTATATCATAATTATTTTATTTTAATAACTATGTTTATAATTAGTGTATATATTATTTATTTCATTCTGAACTAATACATTGCTCGAATAATTCAAGATCCAGCCTTTACACTTAATAATACGACAAAGAGAAAAAAAATGGCACAGACTAAATTAAATTTCTCTTTATTTCGTTTTTGTAAATGGTGATAATATTGGAATTAGCTATTTAAACAAATTATTCTAAATTATACATACAAAACATTTCGGAGCTATCGACATAATTATTAAAATTACTCGTGGAGTAAAAACTACCACCTTTGGCCAAGGACAACAACATTTTATATGCAGTTGCCAAACTAGTTAACTTTTTCTTTTTTATCGAACCTTGACTGTCCAATTTTAACTAAACAAAGTTTATAAAAGGAGATGAATACAAAGCATTGTCTTAGTTTTCAAAAAGAGTTGGAATTACTGCAATTCCTTTATAAAGAAATCGATCTATGAAGTAAACATTAATTTATTATGTACAAACACTTATATATATAAAAAGATTGCATTCAAAATGTCGCTTCTTAATCTAAATACTGTTGATTTGATTTTACTAGCTACAATTGTGAGTTTTTTCTATTTTTTAAAACTGTGGTGGCAGCGAAGACATATCAGGAAACTGGCAAGTAAGATACCTGGACCTAAAGCATTTCCTATTATAGGAAATATCCTGGATTTATTGTCATGGACTCGAGAAGATTCAGTTCAAAAATACGTAAGTAAATGCAAGGAAATATTTTCCAACAGCTCGTTTTTGGGCTGGACCGTATTTACTCATATTTGTTTCGGATCCGTGTGATCTAGAAATATTAATGAACAGTGAAAAGTGTTTAGAAAGGGAAAGATTCAAGAATATAGCAGAAATATATCCGTTGGGAGATGGTTTAATTGCAATTGGAGGAGAACAATGGAAGATTCACAGGAAGTTTATTCTCTCTTCATTTCATTACCGTCATTTTGAATATTTTGTTAAGATATTTAATAAAAAGAGCAGTATCCTAGTTAATTGTTTAAAACACGATCCAAACACTGCTACCAGTATAGATATTTTACATTATTTTACTAAAGCTACTTTTGATACTATATGTGAAAGAGTTATAGGTGTAGAAATGAATTCTCAAGATAAAGGAAGTGATAAATTTATCGATTCTATGAACACTTATTTTGGTATTGGTTTAAAAATGTTCTTAAAACCTTGGCTCCTCAATCCCATTATAGTTCGTTTAACAATCTACCACAAGAAAATGACAGAAAGTTCAGCCTACATTACTTCGTTTTGTAACGAGCTCATCACCATGTAATATGTCCATTTTGTTAAAACAGGTTGTACATTTGTATAATATATCTTAAATTAAATGCCTGATCGTTGAAGTAGAAATAGCATCATATGTCTGAGATACAATAAACCCAACTATTTGATAATCTTTTAGAAAACTATATTAGAATTCATACTTATATATTATATTTAGTTGTACACAGTGACTTGGTTTCACCTTTTATATGAACGTGTTATCCTACGGCGGAACAAAATGTAGGACTATAAATTTTAATTCTATATCCCCTTTTATAAAAAAAAATTTGTTGTGAGTTGGGATGAAAGGAATTAATAAATAATGGGCTGTTTTTATTTTTAATAGCAACATTTTTTCGACATAATAAACCACAAATATCTACAGAAGAAACAGAGTTTATTCTACTTCACATAATAAACTTTACAGTTGTTGAATATTTGTCAAAGTTGTCCTAGAAATTGATAATTTTTTTCTCTAAACCTTAAAACAGTTTTATCTTCTAATATCAATATACTCATGACACATCTGCCGTCAAACGACTGTGACCACAACGGCAATATTGCTCTGGAAACTTAGGATTCCCTCGGCATCTGCGATTTTAGGCGTGGGTTGGTGAGTCGCAGTGTTTTCCTAGATGCGTTTCTTAGTCACCAGTCGCGGATAATTTTATGTGACATACAAATCGTTCCTCAGTTTTCAGAGTTTTTTAATTGTGTTTTATTTAATGTTCCGTGTTATTTTGTTATTTAGTGTTGATAAAAATACTACCTTGATCGACCAACTATTCCTAAGATCTCTTTCCTTGTGTAGACCTTCACATGCTGGTCTTGGTACATTGGCGAAATATGAAAATGATGGGAGCTATTATATCTCTACAATTAAAATTTTCATCTTCTTCTATGGATAAATCTTGGACCATTTTCAACACCAGCCTAATTAAACATAAAACTGTTACACGGACTGAGGAAACCCCATATTACCCCTAAATTGTAAGCACCACCTTAAATATTATCTTTATAACCTTAGACTGAGTTGGACTTAAGAATTCTTCGAATAGCGCGGTTCCTTTGAATAACTTTTTTTTTAAAGTATTTGTTTTAAAGAACTTCAAATTATTTCACGTGCTCTACGACCTGCAAGCGGAAAACATTACCAGGATAATATTAGTCTGACTGCAAGTAAGACTCTATAACAGCATCGACACGCACTCAAAAGAACGGCATCTTTTTGACTCCTCTATGCGGTCTAATATTCTCAATATTGACTAGGAAATTTGTGTTCAAGAATATTAGTGTACTTTATTCACCCTCTCACAACTTAGTTATTTACCAAAGCCTTCACCGCATCAACACCAGTTTTTTTTTTAATACTATCCTGAAAAGGAAAAATGAAAGACAATTAATTAGTATATTATTATGTCAAGACGCTTTGAATATTTATATGGGGCTATATTTAATACTGGTTTGAGCAGTGGCGTACCTGAATATTTGAAACCTAGCCTAACCTAACCTAATATAAGTAATCAAATTAATAATCGTCCGAAAAGGTACACTTACAAGTGAGTTCTGATTTTTTCTGAGGTCTGACTTTTGTTCTAACACACACACACATATACAACTACAATTCCTAAGGGTAGTGTGGCAGGACAAATTTAGACAGGAACATGATTCTTTGTCAATGCTGCCATTTATGTTTTTTTTAATCTCATTGTCAATGCCGCTATGTAGTTCTTTGGACTGGAAACTTTTTAGTTTAGTGGTTCTTTGTTTATTCCACCCTTAGGAATTGTAGTTGTGTGTTTGTTTTACATGGGAAGAAAATTAAACTTTATATTTGGACTGGAGGGCACCATACAAACTCATCGACAGGCTGTAAATAAAATTTTTAATGGTTAGGTGGGTCAAGTCATCGACCCTACTTGGACCAGCTCACAGACAAGCTACAGTTTAGGAAGTTCAAGCCATCGACACGATTAATAATACATCCTATCAATAACTATTTTGTAATATAATATAATATAATATAATCTATGAATAAAACAAAGAGTTTGTGTGTGTGTGTTTGTTTTAAGGGCATTGCGCGATACCTATAATACACAAGGGTCTGAAATTTTCACAAAGTACCACTTGTGCATGGACATATGCACCTCTAAGCTGGAACTTAAGAATTGAATTGTATCTTTTTTAATTATTTAAAATTTGATTGGGGCAGTGTAAACCATACAAAATTTATAGCCATCAAGATCACAATAATACAAATTGGATGTCGAGGTATATAATGATATTAATATACATATAAAAATATATTAAAACTCAACTATCAGGCAACTTACACCAGTGATCTAGATCTAAAGATAGGTACTCGCGGACTATTGAAGCACCCATTAAATTCTAAAATAATGAAACAACCCTTTTTATTTTCAATGCGTTCAATATCTCATTTTTTACAATCAGCATCCATAAGAGATGGTAAGTTCATACAATATAATATATACTCAAATAAAAACCATTATATAGACTCTTAAAATCAAGATTACAAGTCAACTAGCTGTGTGAGTCAAATAAAACATTATTAAGTTAATGATAAGAAATTTAAAGATCTATAAATATGAATCGAAATTTGAGTTACAAAACATATTCAACAGACTTAATAAAATATTGTTAAATACATCATCCAAAAAGCACTAGCTCATGCACCAATATAATTATGAATCAATTAAATATATTTACATTATTTTATTATTTTGTGCAGACGAGTTAGAAACAACTCCAGATAGCCAAATAAATAATAATACATTAGATTTCTAAGAGTGAATTAGTGAAAAGGGGTTGGGGTGGTTTACTGAATTTCCAAAACTAATAGCATACAACTACTTACCAGTATGATAGAAAACTAGAATCTAGCAGGAAGGTTAAAGGTCACTCCAAGGCGGAAAATATTTAATTTTAATTGGGACTACGAGAAACGGAGGGGAAAAGTGGGGGTAGTAAATTTTAATTTGGCAGGCACATAAAGATACAATTCGAGATAACCAAATCAACCTTAAAATTTGAAATCTAAGTGCGAATTAGAGTGAAGGATAAGGGGGGAGGTCTCAAAATTTCAAAAACTAATATGTAGTAAAAAAAAATTTCTTCCAAATGTGGTATAAAGCTGGAAAATTAGCAGGGAAGTAAAAAGACCACATCAAATAAATATTAAGGCTGAAAATTTTTGTTTATTTACCGGGAAGATAGACAAGATTGCGGAAAGTGAGTAGGGGAAGGAGGGTAGAACCGGGTACCGGGGTGGAAGCGGGTGGCCTTTAATTTGTGCCTGGGGGTGGGGGAATCTAACGGGAGTGGTAGGAATGTCTTCTGTATACCCGTGTCAGTCACAAAGAGAAGGTTTGTGAAGATAGGACGAGTTTTGTTCAAGTCAGAGTATATTCGTGTTTTTGGTTTAGTTTCATCTTATTTTATGGTTTTTACTTTATACCTACAAACAGAGAAGACATCATTTTTGGCATTTCGTGGTGAGTACAATAGAAAGATACTTCTCTCAGCTTTACCCAGATATTATTATTCTCAATTTTGGGTTAGAATTTTCCTGTTGTGAGAGTTTAAAACTAAACTAAGCGTTTGGGGCAGAACCTGCGGGGTAAAATCGGGTACCTGGTTTTACCCCGCCGGTTCTGCCGGGTACCCAGTTTCACCCCGTGATTAGTTGTTACTTTGGTCATTAATGTAATATTATAAGCTAACTTGTTCAAATGAACAGGAACGTTCCTGAAGTTAAAGAAATGTTCGTTGCGATAGTTATTTTATACGAAATAATTTATTTTTGATGTTTTGGTGTTATGTGATAGATTTGTTATGATTAATAATTATTGCAAGCATACAGTGTTTTATTTAATTAATTTTATTTCGTTTGTTTCAATTAGTGAAGCTTACAACTATATTATTATATTATATAAGTTATAATTGTAATGAACAATACTAAAATTTAAACTATTTTCAGGCTAAGTACTCAACATGCCACGAAAATATATTTGTATAAGTAATCGCCAAAATTGGTCCGAGAAGAATATGGCGAAAGCAATTGATGAAGTTATTAAAGGAAATATGAGCTATAAGAAGGCATCTTTTGCTTATGATTTACCTCAGTCGACTCTTGAAGATCGTGTAAAAAAAGCCAAAATTGGAGCTTCAGTAGAAGTAGCAGCTTGAAAAGGTTAGGCCGACAAGTTTTTAATATAATTTATATAAATTATAGCATTTACTTTACTGTACTCCTAGCTTACTAATGTTAAAATATTTGGTTTTAGGGATGGGAAACTTCAAATGTGTGTTCACCGAGAACCAAGAAAGGGAACTTGTACAGCATATAAAGTTCATGGAGATCCGCTTGTTTGGTCTCACAACGAAAGATGTAAGGCGTCTTGTTACGAGTTAGCTGAGAAAACGGAATCAAACATAATTTCAACCTCGAGGAGAAACTTGCAGGACTTGATTGCTAAGTTGTATTATGAAACGTCATCCTGATCTTTCACTTAGAAAACCGGAAGCAACTTCAGCTGCACGGGCAATGGGGTTTAATAAAACCGCTGTTTCAAAATTTTATGAAAATTCTGGCCAGCTGTTTTGAAACCTACAAATTTCCAACCAGGACGTATCTATAACGTTGATGAAACGGGACTAACATCTGTGCCTAAAACACAGTCCAAAGTTTTGGCCCAGAAAGGCAGGAGGCAGGTTGGTGCTCTGACGTCAGCAGAGCGAGGACAATTGGTAACGGTGAAGCTTTGTTTCTCGGCAGCCGGACATTATGTTCCACCATTATTGATATTCCCAAGAATAAGAATGAAGGAAGAACTTATCGAAGGTGCAACACCAGGAACAATTGCTATATGCCACCCTAGTGGCTGGATGCAAGCAGAAATATTTTTAGAATGGATGCAGCACTTTATCAGTAACGCAAAACCTTCGAAAGACGAACCAGTTCTTCTGTTGCTTGATGGACATACAGCACACGTCAAAAACTTGGCAGTTATTGACATTGCTCGTGACAATGGGATCATAATACTTTGCTTTCCGCCACATTGTACCCACAAGCTTCAGCCGTTAGACGTAAGCTTCATGGCTCCTCTAAGCACTTTTTATGGACAGGAAGTGAAGACATGGCTCCTTAACCATACAGGGAGAGTGGTAACGCAATATCAGATCGCCAAATTGTTTGGGTTGGCTTACATACGAGCAGCAACCATGCAAAATGCGATTTCCGGGTTTCTGAAGACCAGGTTTCAGAAACGGGATTTATCCACTAAATCCAAATACGTTCGGAGAAGAAGCATATGCTCCAGCAGACACAACAGAAAGAACTGCTGAAAAAGAGAGTGTAAATCCTGAAACAGATTGTGAGTCTCAACCTGGACCACCTTGTGAGCCTCAACCTGGACCTTCTTGTGAGCCTCAGCCTGGACAATCTTGTGAGCCTCAACCTGGACAATCAGGTCTTGCAGTAGCACCAAAGAAAGTTTCGTATAACTTTAGCGTTTCACCTCAAGAAGTAATTCCAATTCCACACTGTGAAAGATCTTTTTCAAACAGAAGAAGAGGCAAAACCGCCATCATTACAAGCTCCCCATACAGGAATGAACTGAGGGAAATGCAGAGAGGCCCTGCAAATAAACAAGTAAAAAGAAAATTGTTGACAAAACCTCGCAATCTGAAGCAAGAACAAAGTTGACATTCTAGTTCTTCCAATGAGGATAAAAATGAAACACCATGTCTTCTCTGTAAAGAACCTTATTCTTCTACCAACAAGACAGATGAATGGGTTAGGTGTCTAAAATGTCAAAAATGGGCGCATGAAAGCTGTACCGGATGGGATAAAAATGAGCTGGACGAATTTGTATGTGTCCCATGCCTAAGAAGCAAAAAATGATAAGATCCGTTTTACACCATGGCGTATCCGTTATACCCCATAGCTGGGGCAGAACCGTTTTTTTCCATTGTTCTATATTTGTGGAGGTAGATAAAAAAAATTCCTGAACACAGACATTTGTATAGTCAAATATTGTAATAAATACTATTGTCCTTCTCTGTACAAAATTTCAGATTAAAATATTAATTTAACTATTTTTTATGAATTTTTCCCCTTAGCGTCCCGGTATTACCCCTACCTCCCCTAGAGTGTGTTTGTAGTGGCTCCGGCAAAATTATCACAACTGCATTCATTATTATTAATAATTAACTATCTTAGTTATATTTCATACCGCCTTAAGTAATAACGGTTGCCAAGTGTTGTTTATTTAATTTAATTACAGCTTTAGTAAAGTTCTAACGACTTTGTTTTATTGTTCGTGTATAAAATCTGTTTCACGTACAAATGTCGCCAACTATGAAAAGTGTACTCGAAAGATTTGAGAAGTTCGAAGCAAGTGTGAACGCTACGATTCACAGCCTTGTAAATAGTGGAGTGACTGAAACTATTGGGTCGACTCACGAAGCTAGTGGATCAATCTTAACTGAGATTGGGAAATTTAAAAGTGATTTTAAAAAGGAAGTTTATCACTTGAGAAATGATTTCTCAGATCTAAACAAAAAAAAGTCATGCTTCAAGAGGATAAACTCGACGATCTTGAACAATACAGCCGATGAAACTGTTTGCTCGTGCATGGAATGCCAGAAACACCAGGTGAGGACGTGAGGACCGAAGTTTTAAGGATGTTTGAGACACGACTTAATGTCAAGGTTGAGGCTCGTGATGTTGACAGATGTCACCGAATAGGCAAGCCGAAGAGAACATCCGCAGAGGCTCTGGGGGAGGGTAGAAGGCCTATTATAGTTAAATTCACAAGTTACCAACCACGTTCGCTTGTTTTCAGAGCTAAGAAAGCCCTTAGGAGCACCTCCATTCTCTTAACGGAGTCACTCACGTCCATGAGACAGCAAATCCTCAAGGCAGCGAGGGATAAATATGGAATTCGGCAATGGTAGACACAGGACGGGATAATAGTTATCCTGGGGGATAACAATACACTTTGTCAGATGGAGAACATACACATTTTGTGAGCTAAACAGCATAGGCCTGTACATGAACACTTAATTAACAATCTAACTAATAAGTGTTTAATCATCATGCTGCCGTGGCGTGCGCGTGTTTGAAACACTTTCTTTATTTCACTCTTGTTATCTTTTTATTATATTTTTATTTTCACTATTCATATTATTTTCAATAATATTGTTTATAATAATGATGGTAATAATGATTATAATGGTAGTGGTAATGATTATTATTATTGTTGTTGTCATTATTATCATTTATCATGTTAAATTTAATCTGTATGTTTGTGTGCGTGTGTGTGCGTCTCTGCATTTCCTCGGTTACTTGGGTGAGTTTTCGCATACTTTTATTGCATTTTATTTTCTTCTATTATGAGTAAGGTTCAAACGTTGGCACCACTAACTCCAACTAGTGTACACTTCCAAGAACTCTGTTCAATCAACACCTGTGAAATATATCCTCCCCCCTCCTTTCCCGTTGTTTGTCTCCCTACAACGAGCGAACTGTTGAAGGGATTTCTTTCCTCCCACCCTCGAGCCTTACAACTCTCACACGTGAATGCACAATCTTTACCTGCTCATGTTCATGAATTCCAGGATATTTTTTCAACTCTTAACTTTCATGCTATTTTAGTTTCAGAAACATGGCTTGTCCTCTCCCTTCCTAACTCACTTGTCCACTTGGACAATTATAATCTTATTAGAAACGATCGTGAACAGAAAAGAGGTTGGGGAGTGGCAATGTATGTTCGAAGCATTGATCTCTATAATATAATTGGATGGACATACACATACACATTGCCAAGGACAAAAGCGTGACGTTCAAGTTTATCGTCTGCTACACTGTGGGGGGGGAAAGATTTAACGGTTTCTTTCAATGTTCTTATGCGAAAACATGTCTCTGATTAATAAAAGTGTTGTTTGAAAATAGTGAAGTATTATACTACACTTTCCTGAAGAAACATTTGCATTAAAGAATATACAATTCAGTTTTACAGGTAATACTGTACAAATACGAATAAAATCTTTAACATATTTAAATATGTAGTTATCATCCATGTTATTTACATTCTGCCAAGACTACACTTATATTTAAAGTTGGTTATTAGCTTGTTTATTGGTTTCATAAACCATATTATATTGAAAGTTCGATAAATATAATGAATAAGGTATCTTAAAACTTGATTATATTTGTTTAAATGACAAACTCTGTGTAGTTGTCACACATTCAAACTATCACTTAGTTTATAGGCTTGTCGAAAGTACCTATTATTATATTACCCTTTTTTAAAAAAAAAAAGTTGGCTCATATCTTGTATATTGCTTTCAGAAACCATATTTTGTTGAAAGTTTGATAGCTATAATGAAGCAAGCTAGCTAAAAACTGTATTACTTTTGTTTGAATAACATACCTTGTGTAGAAGTCTTAGGTTCAAATGATAATTTAGGTTATAGGCTTGTAGGAATTACAATATCTACTAAACCCTGATTGTAGTAACAATCCCAATCTGTAAGGTTTTATTTCGTACTAGTATACTATCTTATAGACTGATATAATATTTTGGTAAAATGAACGGCCATTTAAAACGGAAGTAGAAATTTCCTTCTGGAAGGTCTTGTATCCTACCTAAACACAATTATAGGGTAGGACTCTGGTATAGGATAAAGCCTTACAAGCGAACGTCCTTAAAAAAAATCATCGTATATATTAGGCTACATCAACTTATTTAAAAAAAAATAACCAGCTTCGAACTTTGTTAGGTTCTTCAACCCTTTTACTAACATGTTTATTTCATTTAACTAATCACACATTGATGTATCTCATATTAGCAATCAAATAAATGAACGATGTCAAAATGCCGCATTGCCTTGTATGGGTGTAAGAGAGAAAGAGATATCCGAACGTTTCCTTCTCTCTTAGACAATGGTATGCAGACGACAGCTCGAAAATTTCAGCCACAGATGTCCATCCAGTTATATTATAGAGATCAATGGTTCGAAGCATTGATCTCTATATTATAACTGGATGGACATCTGTGGCTGAAATTTTCGAGCTGTTGTCTGCATACCATTGGGTAAGAGAGAAAGAAACTTTTGGGTATCTCTTTCTCTCTTTCACCCATACAAGGCAGTGTGGCATTTTGACATCGTTCATTAATTTGATTGAATATATGAGATACATTAATGTGAGAGTGGTTAATTAAATAAATATGTTAGTTAAATCTTTGAAGAGCATATAAAAGTTCAAAACTGGTTAGTTTTTTCTTTAAATAAGTTGATGTAGCTTAATATGTACGATGATTTTTGAAGGAAGCTTACTTTTAAGGCTTTATCTCGTACCAGAATCCTACCCTATAGTTGTGTTTAGTTAGGATAAAAGACCTTCCAGAAGGAAATTTCTACTTCTGTTCTAAATTGCCGTTCATCCTACCAAAATATTATATATATATGATAATATTCTGGTACGAAATAAAGCCTTACAGATTGGAATTATTACTAAAATCAGGGTTTAGTAGATACTGTACTTTCTACAAGCCAATAACCTAAATTATCATTTGAACATAAGACTTCTACACAAGGTGTGTCATTCAAACAAATGTAATACAGTTTTTAGTTAACTTGTTTCATTATAGTTATCGAAATTTCAAAATAATATGGTTTCTGAAAGATATGATATTTTCCACAAGCCTATAACCTAAGTGATAGTTTGAATGCATGGCAACTATTCAAAGATTGTCATTCAAACAAATGTAATCAAGTTTTAAGATACCTTGTTCATTATATTTATCGAACTTTCAATATAATATGGTTTCTGAAACCAATATACAAGCTAATAACCAACTTTAAATAGAGAAAAAGTTGTCACTAAATTCCAGGACACCCTTGACAGATATTAAAGAACTGTTGAGATTAGCATGCACGGAAAACTAAACTATATGTTTCTATAGAAGAAATAATTTATTTATTTTGGCCAAAAAAAGTTTATACTATAAAAACTTCGAAAATACTGCCCTAAACTCACGCTCACTAGCACCCCACCTTAAGCGCCTGAAAAAATGTATACCAATGAATATTAAATTCACTCTTATCCTCCCACTTTTCGACTATTGTGATGTAGTGACCTGACAGCTGACCTTGCGGGAAGACCACAAAGACTCCAAAACACATGTGTTAGATTTATATTCGACCTCCGGTCACGGGATCATATTTCCCCATACTATAAGAGACTAACTCGGCTACGACTTAAAGAAAGACGAACTCTACACACTCAATAACCATCATAAAGAAACTATTGACTTCCAACTCCCCACAATACCTTTCTTCACGTATACGCTCACTCAACTCTAATAATAATTTCAACACTCGATCACAAGAAAACTCAACTTTATTCATTACCCTTCATAATTCCAATCTTTACTCAAATTCTTTCACTGTTTCAGCTTCTCGTTCATGGAAAACCCTAACCAACGATGTAAAGAAATTAGAATTGAATAGTTTCAAGCGAAAAGTCGCAAATAAGCTGCGTGTGGAAGCTCATTCATGAGATTGAGGAACATGAGACGTAATCACACCTTGTGTGTGTGTGTGTGTGTGTGTGTGTGTGTGTGTGTGTGTGTGTGTGTGTGTGTGTGTGTGTGTGTGTGTGTGCGTGCGCCTGCGTGCGTGTGTGCGTTTTCATATTACATAATCCTTAGCTCTAGTTTTTATACTTTTTTGGTGTGTTTTTTATATACTATATCATTTTGTTAAATTTCATTTTAATTGTATTGGTTAAGTGTAAGAAAAGGCGGTAGCCTTAACTTCGCCATTAAAATCGATTATTATTATTATTATTATTATTATTATTATTATTATTATTATTATTATTATTATTATTATTATTATTATTATTATTATTATTATAGATATTGTAAACTATACAATGCTTGAGTGAAATTCAATCAACTCGCTCTTTTATGTATTGAACATTATTGCTCAAAATAAGAATTTCAGAAAAACTATTTGAATGTGCTACTAATATATTTAAAAAAATGTATGCGTATTGGACTTCAAGAAGATGGAAAATAAATACTTGAATAGATTTAAAAGGTGGTGTTGGAGAATAATTGAAAATATCAGATGGACGGACAGGGTGGCGAATAAAGAAGTCCTAAGAAGAATGGGTAAGAAGAGAACCATTTTGGGTGCGATTCTTTGGAACAAAGCAAACTGGATCGGAAACATCCTTAGGAGGAATTGTCTTTTAAACGACATCATATAAGGCAAGGTTGAGGGAAAGAGGAGCTTAGGAAGGAAGAGGAATCAAATAATGGATGACTTGAAGGAAAGAAGAAAATGTTGGGAGTTGAAGGAGGAGGCAGGGGAAAGGGTGCATTGGAGGTCTAAGCTCATTGACAAAAGGAATGGACCTGTCGTAAGACAGAACCCTTGAATGTAATAGTATCAATAATAAAAATTATTATTATATGTAGTTCTATTCTCGTTCGGGTGTACTGAGGGTGGTTTTCCATTAATGATTTCTCACTATCCCTCCACGCAAATGCGGTTACATTTCCTATAAATATAATCTTCCATAATCCATAAAACCATTAGCGTAATTAGTACATAAGCGTATAACCCAAACGAGTGGTAAGACGCGGTGCTAAAAAAATAGTCAAATTGTCGGTCTTAAAAAATACTGACAGTAATACTCTAATAAAAATGTAATAATGTCTTATCAACAAAAAAGGGTAACGTCGAGTTGAATAAAAATTTATGTATTGGGCGCTACTCCTAGGAACTAGGAGAAAGAATAATAAAATAATAATAATAATAAATACAAATAAACTTTAGCTCGACTAACTTGGACTGTAAGTCTCTACAAGAGTTGAAAGAGTACTTAAAAAAAAAAAGGATCATTAAAACAAAATGTACTAATTTAGATTACAATAAATAAAAAAATACAATTATTAAACTTTTGTGGGTTATTAATATTATTATTATTATTATTTTATTATTATTATTATTATTATTGTTTCCCTTTTACTACATCCCAATCCTACCTATGAAATTCCGAATAAATAAAATGCTAATATGACAAAATAAAATATATGGTACTACATAAATTCTTAAACAAAGTTAATCAACTAAAATAACAATCTCTGAACAGGATTAAATCTAGGAGTTTTAATATATATAATAATAGAGTGAAAGAAAATAATATATATATATATATATATATATTATTTTCTTTAGAGTGAAAGAAAATAATATATATATATATTATATATATATATATATATATATGCTAAACTTTTATAGTATATATAGCTTTGAGTAAGACCAAAAAAAATGGTATTGTTGAGGAAAAGAAAAAAGAAATCAATAGAATTAATATTTTTACATAAAATAAAATATTAATCAATTCTCTGGAATAGATAAAGTCTGAATGTATTTAGACCTTTCTGAAAGTTTTTGCATACATTCTGGTAGCTTGATAAAAAATGAGAAAGAAATATATTTAAAATTGAAGATTTGGCTGGATCTCACCAATGAATTCGTCCATGTTGAAACAGAATTTCTTAAATCTATAATGACGGACTCGCGGTCGTACTGACAGTAATACCGACCATGTAGGGGCAGTAATGACGGACTCGCGGTCGTACTGACAGTAATACCGACCATGTAGGGGCAGTAATGACGGACTCGCGGTCGTACTGACAGTAATACCGACCATGTAGGGGCAGTAATGACGGACTCGCGGTCGTACTGACAGTAATACCGACCGTGTAAGGGCAGTAATGACGGACTCGCGGTCGTACTGACAGTAATACCGACCATGTAGGGGCAGTAACGACGGACTCGCGGTCGTACTGACAGTAATACCGACCGTGTAAGGGCAGTAATGACGGACTCGCGGTCGTACTGACAGTAATACCGACCATGTAGGGGCAGTAATGACGGACTCGCGGTCGTACTGACAGTAATACCGACCATGTAGGGGCAGTAATGACGGACTCGCGGTCGTACTGACAGTAATACCGACCATGTAGGGGCAGTAACGACGGACTCGCGGTCGTACTGACAGTAATACCGACCGTGTAAGGGCAGTAATGACGGACTCGCGGTCGTACTGACAGTAATACCGACCATGTAGGGGCAGTAATGACGGACTCGCGGTCGTACTGACAGTAGTACCGACCGTGTAAGGGTAGTACTGATGGATGGACTCACGGTCGTACTGACGAAAATACACAAGTGATTCCTATTTTCTGATCACCCCAGTATTAGTCCTTCAGTGTTGTGTCCTGATACAGCTCACTGCACATGTGTTTTTATTATTTTTATCATCTATTACCAATGCGACTCGCTATACGTTCGGGTTAAGCCTACATACTAATAACGCTAATGGTTTAAAAAAGATGTGTACCCCTATTTTCGTGTAAAACAATTTTTTGTACAAAAAAATTCCCTCCCTTACTACCTCCAAAAGGGATTCAAACCCCAATCACCCGATAATATATTCATTTGCGAGAGTGACGCCTTAGACCATGTGAACACCGAAGTGTTTTTTTCCTCTTACTATCCATGTTGTTGCACTAACTGCACTTTGCTGTGACTAATGGAAATAATGACTCGAAGACTGAACGTGTAGGGTCCCTAATTAAGTTAGAACGTTACATGCCTATATCTAAATAAAAGTTTTAAAATTGTTTAGGTCTCGTTAACTTTTTTTTTAAAAGGTTTCTGCACAAGATGGCGTTTCACCTTTGTTCAATAATGTTCCGTTTCCAGATTGTACCTGCCTATTTCTGGAGGAAGATACACGAAGACTACATTGTTGTCACGGAAATGGTCGTCACTTTCAACTGCGCCGTCTCAAAGATTGTGCTGATATCTATTGGAAACAACATGTACTTCACCTGCTACCAGCTTTACGGTGGACTTCAGTAAGACATCCCACTTCATGGTCGTTCCTCTAGTCGTGCAATAACATTGATTGTATCATAGAAAAGGAATAAGTATAGAAACACCACTCTAATGTTGGCAAGTAGAACCACATCGCTAGCGCTCGCGGCGTTGGTGCCGTGAACTAGTAGATTCGAAGTGGGACGTTACATTTGGAACACAACGCATTTTCTATTGCGGAATGTTAATGAATAAATTCTTATATCAAATTCCTACAAATGTAACTAAATCCATGTTTTTATCAATAAATCACGTAATAATATTTTAAAAAATTCTAAATTCTTTCTTTCTTTAAATTAAACGACAAATGCTAACAAAAGAGTAATGGCGAACTGTACAGACTTTACACTTCCTTTTCTATGTACTTCACGTCCACGTATGCTCATTCCTCTGTGACGTCATTGCAAGCTCTTATTTGCGATATTGCTCAGAACTAATTCATGAGATCAGCTAGTTCTGTAAGAGTGTCCACCCCTTTGATCTGAATACTCCGGATATTTTTGTAGTCAAGCTGCTGCGGTACTCGTTTAGTATTGCCAATTTAGTCTCATAGAATTATACCAAATGGTCAGAAATCCCGTGAAATAATAATAATTATTATTATTATGTGTTCTGTCTTAAGACAGGTCAATTTTGTCAGTGAATTTATACTGCAATGCACTCTTTCCTCTGCCTCCTCCTTCATTTCTCCAGATTTTCTTCTTTCTTTCAAGTCAACCAATATATGAATCTTCCTTCTTCCTAAACCTTTCTTTCCCTCAACCTTTCCTTCTATAACGTCGTATAGAAGAGAGTTCCTCCTAATGATGTGTGCGGTCCAGTTTGTTCTGTATCAAAGAACCATTTCTGAAATGGTTCTATTCTCACCCACTCTTCTTAATACTTATTCATTTGTCTGGTCAGTGCACCTGTCAATCTAACCAAGGCATCCAGGGTTCAATTCCCGGCTGGTACCATAGGTATTTTTTTCCCCCAAAAAGGGGATTATCATAACGGTCATCATGGTTAGGTAAATTACGCTTAAGTTAGGTTTAAGATCTTTCCACTCCTGGCTTCACACCTTCATACTAACTAACATCGCACGATCTAATTGCGGCTAGACCCCACGACTTGTAGACAACCTCCATAGATGTCTCTTTGGCAACGTTCTGTGCCACCAGAGCGGCTAAAAGTTGAGTACACACACAGATGACCGAACTATATACTATAATGTCTCTCCTGCCAGATCCATAATTATATTGTTCTTTTCTCAGATCCAACGGAGACTTGATAGGCAAGATTTTCTTCCATCTGTCGTTCCTGTTCATGGCGGGCAAGTTATTCACAAGCCTGTCGTACTTATCTCAGGTTCATAATGAGGCATCCCAGCCGAGGTTCGTCTTATCATCTGTACCGCAACAGTCCTACTGTCCAGAGGTGAGGATTTTCTGGAGGATCTTTGTTTCGATCTCGGACTATTAACCTCATTATTTCCGTTTGAATACTTGGCCAAGGCTTTGAGTGTTAGAGGTTTAGTGTCAGTCTAAAGCCATCTATGTATAGCGGGTTACCTATGTATATGGTACGATTGCGAGACTCGGTTTTTTATCAGAACATTTGATACTAATATTACAAAGCACTAAATCCATTAGTTAGAGAAGGGTAGATTAGTTTTGAGAAATGAGGACTGAAGCTACTCCTAATCTATAGCTCTCTATATTGACATGGTGGGTTCTCTGTATATCAGTCAGGAGAGGGTGGTCAAGTGGAAATATTGATTTTTTTAGAGAAATTAAAAAATTAACTTTTAAATTTGAAGGTTGAAAATACATTGGCCGATGCCAAATACCAAATTATAGACCCTTAATAAATAAATAATAATTCTATTATAAATTTAATGAATAAGTTCATCTAAATACTTTAGCATTAGACTGGTTTTTTTTTAACATGATGTCTGTTCAAAGTTTTTTCAATCTTTTGAGAGTAAATAAACAAAAAGTTTCATTGAAACCGCTCATATTATAACTATATATATTGAATAATTTTTTTAATACCGAATGTGATATTGTATCTAATGTGAGTATCGGAAGTCTTACCTAGTCCAAGGCTGGCGAAAATTTTCCGACCCGTGTGTTACTTAGGGACTAAATTAATTTTTAACAAATCAAGTGTGCCAACTCTTGTCTTGCATTTTAATTGAATAATAAAAATAAAAAATTGTTGAATATTATTAAATGTAATGAATAAATCCAAGATTAAATTATAAATATTTCACTAAGGCCTATGTTTTAAAAAAGGAAAATATATTAAATTATCAAAGTAAGTGCATTTGACAACATTAAATTCAATAACTTAAAGTAAAAACTTTGAAAGTAAGACGTTTTGTGAAAAACTAAATCATATAATATATTAATATGTTATGATCAGAAGCATAAATCATAATTTAAGTCGGCCCTATTAGTATGAAAGATGTTGTATTCTGCCAGCCTGGATTTTTATGACTGTTTCATGACTTGTCTTCAAGAGAACACGAAATGCACTTAAGGTGGTGATACAAGGAACCGGAGAAAAGGCCAGGGTTTTTTTTTTGCAATTTTTATATAAAAACTTTGTTTGGTAAAAATAAATCAGATATTGCTCCAGTAGAAAATCAGAGTTTAGAGTTTAATTTTCTTCACATGTTGATATCGACAGAAAGATGTTGATATCGACAGAAAGTTGTTGAATTCTCTTAAGGGTTTCCTGGAATTAAAAGACAAACTTTTTCTCTTCATTCAAAAAGTGTATCATTAAATGCCGCTATGCTCATGAGGCATGACTGATATTCAACCAATTTTTATATCACCATGTTATTAAAATAAAAATCTATTTTCCTATCAGAGAAATATTTTATTTATTTTGTCGAAAAAAAAAAGTTTTGCTATAAAAACTACAAAAACACTCCTCTAACTCGCATTTCCTTCCATATCATCTTAAGTTTGAATCAAGATATTCTATAACCGCTGACTTAATAAAGTTCATTGTGACATAGCGTTGAATAACACGACTACTACTACTAGCTTCTGTGACCGCGTGGTCTAACGCTCTACTCTCGTGATAGGCTAGACTACTGAATATGGGGAGTTAAGAGTTTCTATACCGGTCGGGTGCACTGAGGGCGGTTTTGTGTTTTCCCACTCTCCTTCTACGCAAATGCGGGTGCACGCCCTCTCAATTAAATTGTCCTAATTCCTAAACCAGTACTGCAATTAGTACATAAGCGTATAACCCGAACGGTTACTAAGAAGCGGTGCTAAAAAAAACATTACGACTAAAATACTATTGACTACATAAAGTTTACCAACGATGGGTAAATTTAATATTTTGTATGTTGCTGTGCCTCTCAAATCAAGTTCATGTATTACCGAGTGGCCCAAGTACCATAAAGTGCCAGCCTTGCAACCATTTTTATATAATTTTACAGGGTCATTTAATCTGGTTTCTGGCCTTATTGGCAAAATACGACATCAGTGACTGTTTTTTTAACCTTCTTCCGTAGCCCAATCCTATAATTTGTTCTGGTCTAGTGTATTTTTCTTTGCCCGCACACTATCATTAAAATTAATGTAGTTGACCGTTTTTTTTTGTTTCAGTCACATATATAATCACAAAATAAAATACTATTCCAGTTTTTTACTTAACAAGAACATTTATGGCGCAAAAACTAGCTCTGCATGTTTGACTCGTGTTAACTTTGTAGTACTAATTATATTTCTACTGAAATTAGTATACACTTGTTATAGATTATATTTATTTCTGACGCATTCGATGTATTCGTATAATATTTGCTATCAGAGGTGCCCAAACTATAATATATCTTCTACTATACTTTATCATTGTTTCAATGTGCTACAATTAATGTACTTTATATTTTCACTTAAAGAAACAATATACAGATCTAGCTGAAATTTCTCATGGCCATAGCTCAAACGTTTGCTTAACAAATGAATTTTTTTATACGTAAAATATCCCCGATGACAGTTTTGGACCAAATCGTTAAGGTCATTTTTTCAAAATTCCAACTAAATAAAACAACCATCGCTAAACTACCCATAACAAAATATTATCCCCAAAGCAAGTACAAAGCTTTATTTGTCAAGTTCATGTAAAACCTTACCTAGCGGTACAGTTTAATTGATTTTTGAAGATAAGTTGAATTTTCCAAAAACCATTTCTCACTAAACGACCATTTATTGAATTTTTACTCAAAACCAATCATATAAAGGGTTATTTGTCTTGTCAAACACTGCCAAGATATTCATGTAACTACCCTTCAAAGAATTTTTGCCCAAAAACCAATTAAATAGTGCTATTTGTCAAATCAAACAAATCATAGGTATATATTTTAAACAAAATTTTTGGAGCCATTTTCGAAAACATTTGGTGTGGATGAAAAAAATTCCTGGTATAGCCCTATTCAATCTAAATATAAATTTGGAACAAAATCCATCAAAGTGGTTTAGATCCGAGGCCAAGGACAGATAGACAAACAGACCAGGGAACAGACAGAACAGTAAGATTCACTTTTTTGGGTTCTTGTTAACATAAAACGTAAAAAAAATTCATAATGTCAAGGCCGATTTTTTCCGTTATCACAATACATTCTCCATATATGAGAAATTAAAAGAATGTTGTATCTCAGAAGGAAAAACAATAACAAATATCTGGACTAAAAACAAAAATGGTACATAATAAAAAACTCGAGGTCTATATAAAATGTACTCCATGGTATCAGACCGCAACTGAACTACACAGACCGAATGGCCACCATCTGCTAGCGAAGGTAGTGTCAACTTCTACTGATAGAGAATGTCATGTTGTCAGCATAAGTCACCCTCCAGCTGTTAATCTAAGTCTTATGAACCAGAGCTGCTACTGTTTCATTACAGTAACTCTTCATTTGTCCTAGCTCATAAGTATGAGTTGACCTTGTTGACCTAAAGCTTCACATAAAGATCTGGAAACGACGGCGATCGAATCCGAGACCCCTGAACCTTTAGTCAAGAACTCTAACCACTAGACCACACAGGTGGTTGAATGGTTATGTATCTTATTATAGCTATAACTTTATTATGAATTTAAAGTCATTTTCCCAACTTTTTATTTTCTAAATATAATAGTGTTAAAATAAGGAAAATTCTTTTTTTCTTAATAACATAAAAAAAAAAGATCCAAGTATAGAACTAAATGTATATATGTGACTTGAGTACAATTTATATCATAATTATTTAATTTTATTTTAATATGTATATTTATAAATAGTGTATATATTATTTATTTTATTCTGAACTAATAAATTACTCAAATAAATCAAGTTCCAGCCTTAAAAACTTAATAATATGAGTAAGGTAGAAAAGGGAACAAAATAAATAAAATGGCTGTTTATTTCTTTTTTATAAATGAGGGTAATATTGTAATTAGTTATTTAAGCAGAAGAGTGTTTTTTAAATAATACACACAAAATATTTCATAGCTATCTATTAAGTAATTTGAAAAATTACACGTGGAGTCAAAACTACCAAAAATTACGAAGGTCAACAACATTTTTTATCCTTTGGCAAACTAGTTTTCTTTTACTTTTTTATCAACCATTGACAGTCCAATTTTAACGAAACAAAGATTATAAAAGGAGATGAATATAACACATTGTCTTAGTTTTCTAAAATAGTTTGAATGGAAGTACTTCCTTTAAACAGGAATCGATTTATTAGGTGACCATTAATTTATTTTGCACAAACACTTTTATATTAAAAATTGCATTTAAAATGTCGCTTCTTAATCTAAATACTGTTGATTTGATTTTACTAACTACATTTGTGAGTTTCTTCTATTTTTTTAAACTGTGGTGGCAGCGAAGACATATCAGGAAACTGGCAAGTAAAATACCTGGACCTAAAGCATATCCACTAATAGGAAATATCCTAGATGTATTGGCCTGGACTCAAGAAGAATCAGTTCAAAAATACTTACGCGTTGCACGGAAATATTTTCCAACAGCTCGTATTTGGGCTGGGCCATATTTATTCATATTTGTTTCGGATCCATGTGATCTAGAAATATTAATGAACAGTGAAAAGTGTATAGAAAGGGAAAGATTCAAGAATATAGCAGAAATATATCCGTTGGGAGATGGTTTAATTGCAATTGGAGGGGAGCAGTGGAAAATTCACAGGAAGTTTATTCTCTCTTCGTTTCATTACCGTCATTTTGAATATTTTGTTAAGATATTTAATAAAAAGAGCAGTATCCTAGTTAATTGTTTAAAACACGATCCAAACACTGTTACCAGTATCAATATTTTACATTATCTTACTAGAGCTGCTTTTGATAGCATATGTGAAACAGTTATAGGTGTTGAAATGAATTCTCAAGATAAAGGAAGTGATAAATTTATCGATTCTATGCAAACATATCTTGGTATTGGTACACAAATGTTCTTAAAACCTTATCTTCTCAATCCCATAATAGTTCGTTTAACATCCTACCACAAGGAAATGACAGAAAAAGCAGCCTATATGACCTCGTTTTGTAACAATCTCATCAACAAAAAGACGAAGGAGTACCGTGAGCGAAATAAGGATTTAATTCCAACAAAAGAACACTCGGATAGCTTTACTAAACGTGACCAACCCTTTTTAATAGACTCCATCATTGAAATGATAGATAATAATAAATGTTTCTTCTCAAGGAAAGAAATCATAGGAGAAATAAACTATATGATCATGGCAGGGTTAGATACAACAGCGACCAGCCTGAGCTTCACGATGATGCTACTAGGATTCCACCAGGATGTTCAGAGGAAAGTACTAGAAGAACTTGACGCTGTTTTTGGAGATGACGTGGAGCGTTCAGTATCAATGGAGGATCTAAACAACCTTAAATACACCGAACAAGTTATAAAAGAATCGCTTCGGCTTTATCCGGTTGTGCCATTCGTACCAAGAAATACAATTGAAGATATCAAAATAACAAGCCACACTATACCTAAGGGTTGCGATGTATTGTTTGGTATATATTCCCTACATCGCAACCCCAAGATCTACCCGAACCCAGATGAGTTCGACCCAGAGAACTTCTCACCGGAGCGCTCCAAAGGTCGACATCCGTACAGTTTTCTTCCGTTTTCCGGCGGTTTGAGAAAATGTGTTGGCTACAAGTACGCCATGCTCCAGATGAAGGTTGTTCTTGCGACAGTTCTGAGACATTTCACAGTTCATCCGGCGTGCGAGAGGAAAGAAATGGATCTTTGGGATTTTAATTTTACTTTGAAGTTAATAAATGGTTGCAAAGTCAAATTGGTTAGCCGAAATATAGTAAATAGTAAAACGTAATAAATAAAATTAGATTAAATAAAGATTCAAAAATATTTGACTTGTGTTAAAGGTACTTAAAGTTTTTAAAATATGAGTACCTATTTATAGATGGATTACAGAAACTCTTTATATTCATGTTCTCCTCTTTTTTTTAATATATCAAATTTGTTAAAACTGATCATACATTTGTATAATAAATCTGAAATATATGGCCTGATCGTTGAAGTAGAAATAGCATCATATGTCTGAGATACAATAAACCCAACTATTTGATAATCTTTTAGAAAACTATATTATGATTTCATACTTATATATTATATTTAGTTGTACACAGTGACTTGGTTTCACCTTTTATATAAACGTGTTAACCTACGGTGGAACAAAATGTGAACTATAAATTTTAATTCTATATTACCTTTTATAAAAAAATTTGTTGTGAGTTGGGATGAAAGGAATTGATAATTAAAGGGCTGTTTTAATTTTTATTTTTAATAGCATTTTTTTCGACATAATAAATCACAAATATCTACAGTAGAAACAGAGTTTATTCTACTTCACATAATAAACTTTACAGTTGTTGAATATTTGTCAAAGGTGTCCTAGAAATTGATAATTTTTTCTCTTAACCTAAACAGTTTATCTTCTAATATTAATATACTCATGACACATATTCAACAACTGTTGATATTAATGTGCGTGAAACTAAACTCTCAAGGTACATTTACTTAGAGACTGTCATCGTGACCCCTTGCTGCAATGTGCTCGCCACAAAACGCTGCCATCCATGGAGTTATGGAGTCATCTCCTTACAGGTGGTGGCCTTTGACGTCTGCCGTCAACGACTGTGACCACAACGGCAATATTGCTCTGGAAACTTAGGATTCCCTCGGCATCTGCGATTTTAGGCGTGGGTTGGTGAGTCGCAGACGCGGGATATAGTGTTTCCCTAGATGCGTTTCTTAGTCGCCAGTCGTGGGTAATTTTATGTGACATACAAATCGTTCCTCAGTTTTCAGAGTTTTTCAATTGTGTTTTATTTAATGTTCCGTGTTATTTTGTTATTTAGTGTTGATAAAAATACTACCTTGATCGACCAACTATTCCTAAGATCTCTTTCCATGTGTAGACCTTCACATGCTGGTCTTGGTACATTGGCGAAATATGAAAATGATGGGAGCTTTTCTACCTCTACAATAAAAATTTTCATCTTCTTCTATGGATAAATCTTGGACCATTTTCAACACCAGCCTAATTAAACATAAAACTGTTGCACGGACTGAGGAAACCCCATAATACTCCTAAATTGTAAGCACCACCTTAAATATTATCTTTATAACCTTAGACCGACTTGGACTTAAGAATTCCTCGAATAGCGCGGTTCCTTTGAATAACTTTTTTTTAAGTATTTGTTTTAAAGAACTTCCAATTATTTCACGTGCTCTACGACCTGCAAGCGGAAAACATTAGACCAGGATATTATTAGTCTGACTGCAAGAAGGACTCTATAACAGCATCGACACGCACTCAAAATAACGGCATCTTTTTGACACCCAAAGCGATCTAATAATATCAATGTTGACTTGGAATTTTGTTTTCAAGAATATTAGTGTACTTTATTCACCCTCTCACAACTTAATTATTTACCAAAGCCTTCCCGCATCAACACGTGTTTTTTAAATAATATCCTAAAAACGAAAAATGAAAGACAATTAATTAGTATATTATTATTTCAAAACGCTTTGAATATTTATATGGGCTTATATTTAATACTGGTTTGAGCAGTGGCGTACCTGAATATTTGAAACCTAGCCTAAACAAACCTAATATAAGCAATCAAATTAATAATCGTCCGAATAGGTACACTTACAAGTGAGTTCTGATTTGTTCTTAGGTCTGACTTTTGTTCAAACACACACACACATATACAACTACAATTCCTAAGGGTAGTGTGGCAGGACAAATTTAGACAGGAACATGATTCTTAGTCAATGCCACCATTTATGTTTTTTTAATCTCATTGTCAATGCCGCTATGTAGTTCTTTTGACTGGAAACTTTTTAGTTAGTGGTTCTTTGTTTATTCCACCCTTAGGAATTGTAGTTGTGTGTTTGTTTTACATGTAAAGAAAATTAAACTTTATATTTGCACTTAAGAGCACCATACAAACTCATCGACAAACTGTAAAAAAATATGTTTAAAGGTTAGGAGGGTTAAGTCATCGACCCTACTTGGACCAGCTCATCGACAAGCTACAGTATAGAAGTTCAAGTCATTGACACGATAATAATACATCCTATCAAAAACTATTTTTTAAATTAATATAATATAATCTATAAATAAAATAAAGAGTTTGTTTGTGTGTTTTTGTATTAAAGGGGTATTGCGCGATACCTATCACATACAAGGGTCTGAAATTTTAGAATTTGAATTGTACATTTTTAATTTAATAAACTTTGGTTGGGGCATTATAAATCATACAAAATTTATAGCCATCAAGAACACAATAATACAAATTGTATGTCGAGGTATATAATGATTTTAATATAATATTAAAATATATTAAAACTTACCTATAAGTTAACTTACACAAGTGATCTAGATCTAAAGGTAGATTCTTGCGTACTATTGAAACACCCATTAAGTTCTAAAATTATGAAATAACCATTTTTATTTTCAATGAGTTCAATAACTTTTATTTTTTACCGATCAGCATCCATAAGAGATGGTAAGTTCATACAATATAATATATACTCAAATAAAAACCATTATATAGACTCTTAAAATCAAGATTACAAGTCAACTAGCTGTGTGAGTCAAATAAAACATTATTAAGTTAATAATAAGTAAATTTAAAGATCTATAAATATAAATTGAAATTTGAGTTGCAATACATATTCAACAGACTTAATAAAATATTGTTAAATACATCATCCAAAAGACATTAACTCATGCACCAATAGATATATGAATCAATTAAATTTATTTACATTATTTTATTATTTTGTGCAGACAAGGTAGATCCAACTCCTGATAACCAAATAAAAAAATATATTTCTAAGAGCGAATTAGAGAAAAGGGCTTGGGGGAGGGTTACCGAATTTCCAAAACTAATAGCAAAGAATTATTACCAGTATGATAGAAAACTAGGATCTAGCAGGAAGGTAAAAGACCACTCCAAAGCGGAAAATGTTAATTTTAATTTGGACTTCGAAAAACAGGAGGTAAAATGAGGGGTAGTAGTAAATTTTAATTTGAAAGGCACATAAAGATACAATTCGAGATAACCAAATAAAACTTAAAATTTGAAATATCTTAGTTAGAATTAGATAGAAAGATAAAGGGGGAAGTCTCAAAATTTCAAAAACTAATATGTAGTAAAAAAAAACTGCTTCCCAATGTGGTATAAAACTGTAAAATTAGCAGGGAAGTAAAAAGACCACTTAAAATAAATATTAAGGGCTGATACTCTTTGTTTATTTACTGGGAATTTAGTAAACAGGGGGAAGGGGGGAGGGCGCGGTGTTTATATATAAAAAATAGGTTTGGTAGAATATTTTAATTCGTCTTAAGGATTCCACTTAGACCAGTTAATGTATAGTTTCAAACATATATTTTATTTTCATTTTTTAATTTCCATGATTGGCTTGTGATTGTCATAGTTAGCTCAGGACTCTACGATTAGAATCAATCAAAAAGATGGCAGCCACACGTCTAACTATATAATATGATATAGTTTTGGTGCTCCTCAACCGTACGAAGAACGGGTAGGCTGCTAGTTTATAATAATTAGTCTATATGTTAACGGGACGTCCCAAATTTAGCACAATTGGTAGTGTTTTTGGTGTGATTGAACAACAAATAAACAAAGGAAAAGCACTTAGTTTTTTATATATTATTTGAAAACGAATTAAAAAATCACCTGAGGTGCACATTTTCTAGTTTCCCTAAATATTTATAAAAAGTTAAATAGTTTCATGGTCTTTCGTTTGGCATCCTTCCACGAGAGCAATCACGCAGTTTAATACTTCAGGCTCACAATATGTGTATTAAAACCAAGATTCCGCTTTCTTTGTTTTTGTAGCTACCTGAATAGGTAGTTACATAGTCTAGTGTGTCAGACTCACTATGGATGGGAACACCCTAACAATATCCCTAGCTCCATAGTTAACGTTTAAAATTTATTAGCCCACTTCGGTGGCTCCGTGCTCTAACATGCTACTCACGTGTTGGACTGGCCTCGAAGAAGGGGTGATCGGGGATCGAGCCCGGTTGGGTGCACTGAGGGTGCTATTCCCTAAATGGTTTTCCAATCTCTCTCCGCGCAAAGGCGGGTGCACTTCGTCTAAATTCAACCTTCCAAATCCCTAGCTCATTACCGTAATTAGTACATAGGCGTATAACCCAAACAGTTAGTAAGACACGGTGCTAAAAAAATGTTAAGGGAGTTTAGTGCTGCACTTTCCAGTAATCACGAGGTCTAAAGCTATGTTTGATTTTAAAAATTACGACTGAGGTGCGCACCCAGGGGTTTGACTAAGAAGCTAAATTTAGATAAACTCACCCATAGTTGCATATAAAGTGAGCGGGAAACCATTCAGGTTAAAACCACCCTCAGTACACCCGATTCGAACCCAGATCTCCCCGTAATCAGGAGTCCAATCTATCTCGATGGTGACGCCTTAAACCATGAAGCCAACAAAGCGGGTTTAATGTAACATTGTTTTCACAAATATGTAAATGGGATTTTATTTGATTATCTATTTGTTTGATTTCCCTATCTACTAGTTATTTTAAACTACCTTTTATTGGGAGATATAATCTATTTGTATGAATATCAAATTAAGATTTTAAACGTTACCTGTGTGAAAGTTTTATTTGATAAAGACACACCATTTGTCTACTAATGTAAATAGTATACAACCAACTGTATATTAAGTGTATCTGGTCATGGAAATACCTTGACAACCATTTTGTATTATTGTGTTCTCGATGGATATAAATTGGGTATAATTTATACTGCCCCAAACAGCTTTTAATTAATTTTAAAATGTATAGCTCAAATTTTAAAATTCCAGCCTTGAGATGCACATGTCCATGCACAAGAGGTACTTTTTGAAAATTTCAGACCTCTTCATATGATAGATATCGCGCAAAGCCCTTTTTAAACACACACAAACAAACAAACTCGTTGTTTTATTTATATATTATATTATTAAAAAACAGTTATTGATAAGATGTATTATTATCGTGTCGATGACTTGACCCTCCTATACCCTAACTTGTCGGCGAGTTGGTCCAAGTAGAGTCGATGACTTGAACCAAATAGACTTAAAAATATCTATCGACGTGTTGAGTGTCGATGACATGCTCCTACTCGTGTCGACCACTTTTTTGTCGATGAGTTGACCTGCACCCACACTGGAGAAATATTTGATTTATTTTGTCCAAAAACAAGTTTTGCTATTTAAACCTAAGATAAATAAAATTGACCATTTCTCGCGTTCTTCAGACTCACACCTTGTTTTCTCACGTTCCACAGTCTTATCTCCGGTGAAGCAGAAAGTTTAAGATGCGGCCGAAAGGAGCGAAAGTATTTTTTACAGTTTTTATAATGAAATTTTTTGGCCAAATAAATCAAATATTTCTCCATTAGCAACATAGAGTTTAGTTTTCTGCACACGCTAATATCAACAGATCTTGAATATCTGTCATAGGGGTCCTGGAATTTTGTCATAACTTTATAAATAAAGAGAAAAGGTTTTGACGAAATTCCAGGACACCCTTAAAAGATATTTAAGATCTGTTGATATTAGCGTGTGCAGAAAACTAAACTCTATGTTGCTACTAGAGAAATATTTTATTTCCTTTGGCCAAAATATATAATGCTATAAAAACTATAAAATTACTTTCGTTCCCTTCTAACGTACCTTAACACGCCGCTTCACAAGAGCATGAATATTATAATCGGACGTAAGTGGTTAGCTGTAACAAGAAGATTATCAGCTAACACTATTATATATTTCACCATTTAAAACATGAACATTATCAGTGACCATAATACCAGGTTTCCAATTAGAATGCGGGCTATTAACTCTTTTTTTTTACGATTACGCCCTACAATGGATTACCCAATAAAGTCCAATATATCTCCTTAACCCCCTTCAACAGAATGTTATCATCTTATTAGGTAACAAGTTTGACTTCAAAATATGTCAACAGCTTGGTATGGAATAGCGATTAAAAAACGGCAAATCAAAATTACACAATCCGTATGAATAACGGTGATTGTTAGTTCTAATTAAACATCTAGATCCATTTCCAACCCCACCTCCCCATTATTTGATGACCATACCCTCATTAGTTGGTCCTCCCAGTTAATAAAGTTCCGCACTGATCCCACTCACAGATAATATGTGATATCGCGTCTTACTACCCGTCATGGCTATTCACATAGGAAGGGCCATTTAGGAAATTAAAACTTTTTTTGGTTGACGACATTGATACCATTTTACTATAGTTATTATTCATTATAATTATATATATGTACTTCGCCGGGAAATATATGGCTTAATATTTTTTTAGTTTTTTTTTACATCCATTACTGTTTCCAGCCTGTGGTCAGTTTTCTATTCAAGACATATATTTTCCACTACCGGTTTACTAGACCTGTCGTAGTTTCATATTATTTATAATCTAACTTAGGACTAGGACAGGCACAACATCCAGTCCCCGGCCGTTTATTTATCAATGTGAAAGGGTAAATCCACATTTCACCGATGATAAATTTGTCTGCTATGCCGTGATTGTAAACCCGAGACCCCTTAGCTCAGGAGACAGATAGGCTACCGACTGAGCTAAGGTTTTGGATTATTCTTTATTTATTAATATAAAATGAACGAAGGGGGGAAGTAGCTAAATCTTAAGAAATTGTTTATTGGTTTAAATTTTGTGACAAAACGTGAAAAGTAGGTTGACTTAAACATAATGTCTAAAATAAGGTTATGTGATCAGAACTGATTTATCTTTAAAGGTTACGTTATAACTTCTTTATACACAATATTAATAAGTATTATCTGTTGGTGATAGTAAAAAAGAAGATTGTTTAACGAACTGACCCCGGAAATGTATCCGGCCAACTGGGCGCTGATAAACTGGAAGCCAAGATGAATGGACGCCAGGCAATTTGTAAAATTATTATTATTGTAAAAACAATTAAAAATGCTACAAGTTTTCAATTAGGTTTACTGGCTATTTTGGTTATTTCATCTTTACGTGGTTTATTTTTCATGGTTTTTTGTTTATAAAAACGTTCTCAAAATGTTATTATATCAAGTAGTCTAACTTTATAAACATACACAAATTTAGTTTCCTTTGTTATTATTTTTTTAAAACAACTCCAAAAAATGAATATTTTTTTAATATGTTTTACACTGGCACCCAGTTGTCTTGGCACCCAGTCTTACCAGCGTCCAGATGGCGGCGTCCAGTTCTACAACGTAAAACCGTCCATTAGAAAAGAAAGATTTTCTTAAATTGATACCTGTGTATGCGATAGACTTGCCCTGATATTTGTTGATGGTCTTTGCAAAACAAACTTTGATCGGGAACTGGAAGGGTCATTACATGGTACGAGAGGTATCAGGGGGTAAGCAACTTTATACAGTTTATGAAAGACGAAGCTTGGAGGGAGGGGGGGATGATTATAGCTACGGAGACCAGCCTTGGCTGAGTCATATCCTAATAAATGGAAATATGACACCTGGACACGGGAATAGAACCCAGGACCTTAATCTTAGCGCACCAATGTTCAAAACACTGAGATATATTGGGACCATTTCGTGCTCAAGGTCATTCTTCATTCTTATCTTATTGACAAAGGATATGATGATGACGGTTTCTATATTATTTCTCAAGATGGCTTTCGCCTGCAGCCGTAGTACCATTTCAAACTTTGGCTGGATTAAATTAATGCAAAGAATGTTAAATAAAAAAATAAAAACGGGACTGGGACTCCCCTCACCTCATTTTCCAGTCCTTAGCTTTGAAGTTTAACAAATAAAATAAAGCTGTGTCTGGAGTATATTTTTTATCTGTCTTATAAATTACAACCTTCTACCACAATTATAAATTATTTTTATTTAATTTTTGGAATTTTAAAATTCCCCCTTCTTCAGCCACCCCCACGAGATTTTAAATATTTAAGGATTATTTTGGTATTTGGAGTTATTCCATCCACTAGATTTCTGATAAATGTCAATTTTATATTTCACCTAAAGTGATTTTTTATGGTATATATTTATAGCCCCTAATCCCTAATATACCAGAGACCTATTTTAAAATTACTCATATTTTACTTTAATAGCTGTATAGTTTAATACCTCTATTTGATTTACTCTCTACATGTGTTTATATTTCAATTTTCTTCTATACGGGCAGTGTATGATTCAATTCGTTTGGAAATTATTTTGGCGTTGATTATTTCTTCCTACATTTTCAGATACTTAAATTTTTAAATAGTTTAAATAGTTTTAAATAGCCAGGTGTTTGTTGTTGTGTCTTAAAACTTATTGACAAATTTAAATCTTCCACCACACCAGAAAATTTCAAAAGCTCTCCATTTCAATAACACCCAAATAAAAATTTCAAGTATACAATAATTATTCAGATATTTGAAATAATCCTACTACATTCCTGGTAAATTTAATTTTCTATTTCCCCTAAAACTGTGGTTTTCTGTTAATATGGGACCCCCCCCCCCCCCCCCCCCCGTTTACTCGGAGTCCCATTTTAAATTATCAGACTTTTTTGTTTAGTTGTATTAAGTTCCTTAACCTTCCTACTGAGTGTAAGTTTCATACCATCCTTGTAAGTCGTTGTTTCTATTAATTTTGAAAGTTTTGAACACCACTTGCCCCAATATTTCACCAGATCCTACTTTGAAATCTCAAATTTTAATACTTGTTTGATTATTTGGAGCGGTGCCAACTTCTACCTGTCTTGTTAATTTCAATTATCTACGTTCCCTGGTAAGGTTTTTCTATTATTTTATAGATCCCCGCCCCCCCCAAGATCTCTTAATTTCCGGTGCACCGCTCTGAAATTTTGACGGTGGAATACGTGGTTACCCCAGGAAAATGCTAATCTTTGCTTCAAACCTAAAGAAAAAAAAGCTCTTCATTCTGTTTCCTCCGACCCAATTTATAATTAATTTTAAAATAATAAAATCCAAATTTTAAAATTTCAGCTTCGAGATGGACATGAACAGGGGCTAATTTATTTTTTAACTATAAGACATCTGCGTGAGGTAGATATCGCGTAACCCTCGTGGCAGACAGACAGTCAAGACAGATACACTACATCTTCGTTTTATTAATACAGATAAATAGATTTTTACATCCCATAGCTACATTTTACATACCTAATTTATTGACGATGTCAAACGACACGAATATATAAAAACATGTCTGTAGGATGTAATTGACGCCATTTAAATGACGGATACCTTCACCGGCTACCGTCAGTGTTTTTTGCGTGACTGACCTCGAAAATAACAAGAAAAGAAAATTACGTTAATTTTAACAAGCTCTAAGACAAATTATACACTTCTCGATGTTAATTCCAAGGTCACTTGGACCTAATCCCCGTCTTAAAGGCAAGAGTCATTTATCGACTGTAAAAATAAAAATCCAGTCTCACCTGAGGTCTAGTCGGTTTATTGAACTTAAGGTCCGGGGTTTGTTTCCATGCATGGCTGTAAAAAACGTTTGTTTGGGGAAAAGGGTTTTTTCCCTTCCACAGTGGTAAATTAACTGCAAGGGGTCTGGGTGTTGTGTTTGTTTTAGACTTTAGTTTGAGCACGGTTGCTACCAACACCGGTCGCTTGGAGCGGATGTATTATCAGTCGGTTAAAAAAGTGCACGTTAAATATCCCTCCCCCTGCGCCACCACCCTTTCACAAAAAAAAAGTTGTTTATATCTAAATAAATGGTACGGCGCACCGCACAGACTTTCTTTCTCTTTCTATAAACTCAAGTATCGTCAAAGTGTTGCACATCTTCAAATCATCGCATTGATATTTAATTATTCATTTATACATTTTGACCAATAAAAAAATGTAAATATTGACTATTGAGTCTAAAATGGAGATAGATCATTGCTATGCAAACATTTCTCCTAAGAGCTTTAAGGAAAAATAACATACTTTTTTAGATACTTATATTTAATTACTCTATGGCATTGGAGAATTATTGCGTTAAGATTTAAGTAGTATATGTTTACAATTAAAGCTCACCAAATTGTATTAATATATTTGCAAATATCTCAGAAACTGTTGCTTTTATAAAATATATGTCAAATAAAAGTTTTTTTATTTCTAATAGTACTACAATTTTGCAATGATAAGTTTTTTAGTTTCTCAAATAGTTGTGGAGATACGGAAATTAACGCTTCTGTAAAGTACCCTAAAAATCATTTTCATAGGAAAATGAAAATAGCCAGTTTATTTATAATCTGAATCAACGCCTAGATAGGAATTTTAATCAAAATCGTTTGAGCAGATTTTGAGAGAATCGATTTTTTCTCTTTTCGCCCTTTATAAAACTACTTTTAATTCTAAGTTTTAATAGACACACAGACAGACGGCATTGCAAAGAATATTTTTTAGGGTTGTGGGGGTCATTAGACGTCGACACCCATCAACATTTCAGGTTAGTTTTTTTTTATGGTCGCAATACTTAAACTTTAATGTCCAAAAAGTTAAAAAAATGTATATAATTGCATATAGATTAAAAGTTATTGATTTTATAAAAATATGTTTCGAATAAAATATTTGTATTATAAATATATATATACATATTTGTAATGCTAAGTAATTTCATATCTCAAATAGTTTCGGAGCTATTGTAAAAAATGTTAATTTACGCATCAGACCGGAGCCCTTAAAGCCATTTTGCCGAAATATTGAGAGTAGCCATTTTGTTTGTAATATTTATTAATGTTTATAAATTAAATTTAATCAAAATCGTTAGAGCCGATTTTGAGAAAATCGACATTTTCTCTTTTTGCCCTTCAGTAAACTACCCTTAATTTTAGGGGTAGAACGGTTTGGAAGTGAAAATTAAAAGCATCGTGACAATAATCACTCAATTAGTTTATTTCAAATATAATTTAGTCTAAATTAATCCGTCACAAAGCTAATATTGGTAGCATTGTATTTTATAAAAGAACCAACAATGTTACAAATACAAACTCTTGTCTATCTTCTGAATGGTTACGTATTCGTAGTAACCATGCTCTAAGCGACCGCTTTTGGTAGCAGCCGTGCTCTAAGCAACCATTGTTGGTAGAAATTGTGCTCAAAGCGACCGGTGGTGGAAACGACCACAAAAACTTTCATTGTTTTCGTGATCAAATATATTTTTAAAATTAATCCAAAGGAATTAGGTATGTGTCAAAATAACATGTAAACAAAAGAATTAAAACAATAGCTAACCTAGCCTAACCTAACCAAATCAAACATAACCTAACCTGTCCAACTTAAATCTAAGGAATTAAGTGACTCTTCAAGAAAACGGCGAAAGACCTACATAGAACTGGATAAAGAATCGATAGCAAATTGTGAGACCGCGTCTTACTACCCGTTCGGGTTATACGCACTTACGCTAATGTGTAATGGTAGGGTGATTGTGAGATGAAATGGAGGACCTACAGTTTAACGTTGGATCCGAACCACGGTGGAGGCCTGACATTCCTCACATTCACAAGTTGTGATTAATACACGTCTTGTCAGAGGTGAAGGAAGGGTTTGGTAATCAGATAAATCTGTGCCGAGACCGAGGATTGAACCCTGCACCTCCAGCACAGAAGTCTTGACACCTTACCCCTAGACCACCAGGTCACCTTTTCGTCTCTAGGGAAGGCTTGTTCAGCATTAAATTATATTCATTACTGCAGTAATCAATTATTTTGGTTTAGTCACAATCTAGTAGGCCTACAACATGACTTCATTAAGTACAATACACAACTTGACTTGGTCTACGAGAGAATATGTGAAAATTTATCAGAGGGTCTTACACTTCAATAGAGGCATAGAGTTCTCCACATGTTGATACCAACAGTTGTAGAATATCTGTCTCAACGGTGTCCTGGAATTTAATGAAAACTTTTTCTCTTCATTTAAAAAGTTTCTCATCTAACGCCGCAATGTTTTTGGCAGATTTTCAACAACTGTTGATATCACCGTATGAAGAAAATTAAACTCTAGGTTTGTACTAAAGCAATATTTTATGTATTTTGACCCAAAAAAGGTTTTGCTATAGAAACTACACAAACCCTGCCCTTTTTTTCGTGTTCCTCTACGTTCCAACCTTAACGTGCACTTATTTCCATACAATCTGATTTAAAATTTAGCTACAATGTTTCCCTAAACGGTAGTGCCCGTACCCCTAAACATACGTGAAGGATTTCAGAAGGTATGTGACATATCATTGAGTTTTATTAATCAATTTTGTAAATATGTATATCTTTTTTTAGTATATATATACATATATATATATTTTAAAAATTGCTTAATAAAACTCAAAAGATATATAGATATTGGTAGGTTTGATGAACAAATTCAAAGAATTTTTTCTTAATATTTTTACCACCGCGTCTTACTACCCATTCGGGTTATACACTTACATACTAGGCCTAATTACGCTAATGGGCTAGGGGTGGGGAAGGTTGAATTTAGAGAAAGTGTATCCACATTTGCGTGAAGGTAAAGTGGAAAAACATTCAGGGTAAACCAACCTCAGTACACCTGACCGGGATTCAAACCCCGATATCCCCGTCATCAGCAGGCCAATTTAACATGAGTGACGTCTTAGACCATTCGGCCACTGAAGCGGGCTATTAATAGTTGGAAGGGGTATTTTGGTTGGCACATGGCTCTGAAAGGGGTACACATGATTGGTTGACTTCGGTGGTCTTGGGGTAAAATGCTCGCCTCGGGACCTGATGTTCTTGGGTTCAAACCCCGTCGAGGTTAACGGATTTTCTTGAGCTATAAAAATCTGTAGCACAACTTCCTTTGGAGGGGAAGTAAAGCCGTCGGTCCCATGTCGATTGTGGACATGGAACCTTGAAAGGTATGTGGAAATAACTTTCCCGGCAAAATTGGTAGGCTCTTTCGTGCTTGCTTGTAGAAAATTTTCCTGTGTTGATAGAATCAGTCGGTTCAGAAAGTTCACGTTTAATACTTAAAATAAATAATTTAAAAAAAATACACATGACTGGCAGAAATTTGGAAAATACTGGTATGTGTTTCATTTAAATACTACCCGCCTCAGTGGCGTAGTTAGCTAACGCGCTGGTATCGTGTTGAGATAGACTGCCGAGGACGGGGAGGTCGAGGTTTGACTCTTTGTCGAGTGAACTGGTTTTTTCTATATGGTTTTCCAATCTCTCTCCACGCAAATGCGGGTTTACTCCCCCTAAATTTAACCTCCTCTATTCCTAATCCATTAGCGTAATTAGTAGTTCAGCGTATAGCCCGAACGTGTATTAAGACGTGTTGAATAAAAGAAATTTAAAAAAATTAAAATACTATCCACTTTAAAAACTAAGTGCTTCCTCCTTGAATCCTAAATAGTTCTCCCCAGGTATTGCGTCTATTTTGTGACTGGAGTATGGACTTCATCTTGTCCGTATATTCTCCACAAACGAGATCAAGATAGGAAAACTGGTAGCCCTAGTAGTTTTTCTTCGAAAAACCAGCCGTACATTTGTTCTTCTATGACCATGACCAGGCCCGTTCTAACCCTTTTGGGGCGCCTGTGCCAAGTAGAACTTGGAGACACTAAAAGTTAGTCCCCCAATTAACGATTATGAATCTTACATAATACACATCATAAACTGGATAATTTTATTTTAAAGATTATTTTTTGCAAACGTTAAGCAACCATGGTGAGTTCCGTGAGTTTTGTTATTAGCATATTAATTATTAAAACTGTGGTAACTATTAAACTATACGGTCTATTATATACCGAGTGGATTATAGTATTGTAAACTAATAGCCAGTAATATAATAATATTGGACAGTATATAATATTATAGACTAATTCAGTGAATTGCATTTCATGTATTCCACCGTCTGTAGATAAAATAGTAATAGTATAGTAAAAAAAAATCGTTTTTCTCCACGCCGCATTTAGTTAAATCTTCAGTACTAATAATTTTATTATTTTACCTCAGAAATTATTGTCAATAGAAAATCATTGTCTATTTATCTGTCAAAAGTCAACCATCTACAGATATGTAGTATTTCTATTTTGTCAAAAGTAAAGATTGTGTTAATTTATAAGCACGGACAGTTGGACTCCACGTAATACCAGGCTATCAACGCCCTTTGATTAGGGAGCTTCTAGATTAGTTTGGGAATGATACATTTTACGAGAAAAATATTGAAATATTGAAGTATATAATACTACCACAAATATGACAAGTTAAAGTGATTTATTTGTCAGGCAGGTTGGGGGGGCACCTAACCTCGGGGGGGCACATGCCTTAATGACCATGACCCAGTCTATCTGAACCCAGTCCTGTTCCTGGAACTGTGACGGCGATATCGGATCAAGGTGTGAAAGTTGGCCAGCGTGGGAGTGTAATCCTGGTTACTGTTGAGTCACACGTTCGACGGAAAGTAATAGCAGAGCAGTGCTCAATGGGTTTGTTATGAGTTGATTAAACTATCGAAATTAAATCAATCTTATCGGTATAATTTTTTTTTTAATGTTCATTAGGTTTTGTCATATGGTTTTTTATTTTATTTTCTGGGCGCCGCCAAATGGGTGCGGTCAACTGGGCACTGGGAAGACTGGCCACCAAGACAAATGGGCGCCAGGGTCAATTTTTTTTTAATGTTATAATTGTAAAAAATGGAAACAAACAACTAGGTGCCAATTAGATTAGTTAAGGTTAATTCATCACTACGTGGTTCTTTTATGTAAAATTCTTATTTTTCATGGCTTTCGTGTTGTTTTTTTCAAAATTTTATATTATCAAGTGGTCCAACTTTATAAATATACACACATTTAGTTTCCTCTGTTATTATTATTTTAAATAACACCAAAAATGAATAGTTAGCAAAAAAAACAACTATTACGTTTTTACACTGGCGCCCAGTTGTATTGGCACCCAGTCTTACTAGCGCCCAGTTGTCTTGGCACCCAGTATTACCAGTGCCCAGTTGTCTTGGCACCCAGTCTTACCAGCGCCCAGTTGTCTTGGTACCTAGTCTTACCAGCGTCCAGTTGTCCTAGACCGAGTGTGAGCTGCGTGGGTCCAAACTGTACTAACAGCTTTATCCGTAATATCTGATCGGAAGGACCGATCAAATTTAAAAACCAAACTACTCAAATACGCGCATGTACCTACAAAGCGAGATACAAGAAGACAGCTTCGTCTACTGTTGTGAAATTACCTAAAATAATTTGATTAAAAACGTGTCTGTCGTTCTCGTGCTGTGTTGGTTCTTTTCGCGACATGACACAAATCATAAAAAATAAAAATTATGAAAATATGTTTTTTCCCCACCGCGTCTTACTACCCGTTCAGGTTATACGCCTATGTACTAATAACACTAACGTGTTAGGGATTATAAAGGTATTAGTAAAGAGTAAGTGCACCCACATTCGCGTGGAGAGTGAGTGGAAAAACACACTCAGTGCATCCTACACGGATCGAACCCCGATCTCCACGTCTTCGGCGGTCTAGTTTAACGCGAGGTTAGCGCGTTGGACCCTGCGGCCACCGAAGCGGACTAAGTAAGATAAGTACCTGGTGTTGCCCGGGGTAGACTCGCAATAAATTACGTGGCTACCCGGGCAAAGCTATTATTTTCTTCAAATAGACAGATAATAAAAAACTCTTCATTCTATTTTTTACGACCTAGTGTTGAATAAATTTTAAAAACCAGTTTCGGTGGCCGCGTGGCCTAAGGCGTCACTTTCGTGTTAGACTGATGACGGGAAGATTAAAGTTCGAATCTTGGTCGGGTGTACTGAGGGCAGTTTTTCCCAAAATTGTTTTCCACTCTCCCTCTATGCGGGCGCACTTCCTCTAAATTTAACCTACATAATCCCTAAAACCATTAGCGTAATTAGTACATAAGCGTATATATAACTCAAACATGATACAAAAAAAATTTAACCAAAATTTGAAAATTCCATGCAGCTTTGAGGTGCATATGATTGTGCACAGGGGCTACAAATTTTTAAAATTTCAGACCTCTGCTTGCGTTAGATATAGGACAATGCTTATGACAGACAAACAAACCAACTCTTCATTTTTATTAATATAGATAGATATATTATAGCTCCAGAAACAGTCAACAAATATTTTAAAGTCTCGGAGAGAAAAAAAAAGTGTTGTGATCGTCAAAAAATCAAAATCGAAATTTTGATAAATGTCGACGTTTCATGACCCGCTGAAACCAAAAAAGTGATTTTCACATTGCCGCCTGTTTGTCTATACCTCGAGGTAGAGCCGAAACTATTTAACCGATTAGATGTATTGGATTTTCGTAAGTCTCTCCCCCTCCCCCGAGGGTTTTTTGGAAATTAGATATCTAACCCTAAAATTAAGGGTAGTTTACTGATGGGCAAAAAGAGAAAAAATCGTTGAAAATGACAATTGAGGATTCTTTATATGGAGAAATGTTTTCAATTTTCATAATTTCTCAGCAACTATTTGAGATACGAAATAACTAATCATTGTAAAGTTGTGGTACTTTTAAAGATAAAAATCTTAAATTTGAAATATATTTATATAAAAACCAATAATTCTTAGCTATAAGCAAATTTAATATTTTTTAAATTCAGGTTTTTGAAAATAATTTGATTCTTATTCTCTTTGGTGGACAAAGATGTTTTCTTTTCTCAATTTTTCTGTAACAGTGTTCCTAGTTCCTATTACCATAGAGTAGGTAACAGTGTATATTATTTAATTTATGATTTTGGTGTAGTGTTTCCTAAAACAATGTGTAGACAAATTATTATGTTTCACAAAACTTAAAGAGTTTTTAGTAAAATATATATTTTAAGATAAAAGCTAGAGAAAGTCTGTGCGGTGCACCTACCATTTATTTTAATTTGAAGTCCAAGGGATAACTAAAAAAAATTTAAAATATCCAAAATTTGAACCATTTTAATAAATATCTAGGCAGCTGGTACATAATAATTAATAACCTCAAAATATTCTACATATAATCACACACATTTTATATAATGCTATATAAAACAGATATACATAATAAATACATACATAAAAACATGAAACATTCCAGCATGATTATAAAAACTTGGAAAAATTTGCATATGAAAATCAGAAATTTATGCAAGCCGAAAACACGTCTCCTATATTAAGAAAACCCAATCGCTGTTGGTGTAAATTCCCTTCTTTCTCATTTACCATGTGCCAATAGGCTAACTCCAAATTTGTTTGACATTCTCGCAAATGGGGTGGTTTAAAAGAGTATATTTTAAGTTAGGTTTGAAATGAGTACAAGCTCGACAAAATTAATAATATATAAGGCTTTGAATTATCCAAATAGTTCCTTATAAAATTCTAATTAAATGTTTTTTTTTACCATTGATTTAAATAGAAGTTTCATGGGTAATCGTAGTGGATTCGGATTATCCAATTTTTCAACTATCCCATGTCGAATTAGCTAAATCCTACTGTATATGAAAAACAAATTTCGTAACTTTTACTACAACAACTGAGTAAATAAGTACGGATTTATAGAAAGTTGTTTCTGCTTTAAAAAATATTGTGCACATTTATATTTAATTCCAACGAAAGTTGATTCGTTATAAACTTGTTTGTATGTGTATACAAAAAAAATTGAAGATATTTTTTCAATCCACTTTCTGGTTATACGCATACATTAATAATCAAGCTAATTAAGTAGGAATGAAAACGATAGAATATTAGTGGGAAAACAATTTAAGGAAAAACCATCTTTCAAAACATCCGACCGCGATTGGAACTTTATCCTCCCTTTTATTGGCAATCCTGTCCAACCTGAAAGTGATGCAACCAGGTATTAAGTAATATTAGAGCTAATAAAGACAAGAATATAAAAAAACAAATGAAATAAGGAGATAAAAAGAATCGCACGACATTAAACATTTAACGTTATCCTCAATCACTCTCTGCAGTGTGTGGAAATATTAAAGTTGGCGGAGATGATGTCGTGATTCGTGGATTCACTCATCTGAATCAAATCACCTGGTAACTGACGATGATGCTAACCACCTGGAAATATAACAATATCACTGTATTTTATTTAGGTAGGATAATTTAAACAAATCAGAGTTGTATCAAAACACGTCATATAAAGAACGACCTCCATAAATAAGATTTTTGAGTTTGCTGGAGCCACGTTTACATGTCAGTTTATCAGGTGAGAGAGAGAAACTAGAGCTACTCATGGTGTATAGCTCTCTATATAGACCTGGTAGAAGAGTTAAAACTAAAGCTACTCGTGGTGTATAGCTCTTATATAGACTGGTGAGAAAGTTAAAACTAGAGCTACTCTGGTGTATAGCTCTCTATATAGACCTGGTGAGAGAGTTAAAACTAGAGCTACTCCTGGTGTATAGCTCTCTATATAGACCTGGTGAGAGAGTTAAAACTAGAGCTACTCGTGGTGTATAGCTCTCTATATAGACCTGGTGAAGAGTTAAAACTAGAGCTACTCCTGGTGTATAGCTCTTATATAGACCTGGTGATAGAGTTAAAACTAGAGCTACTCGTGGTGTATAGCTCTTTTATATAGACCTAGGTGAGAGAGTTAAAACTAGAGCTACTCGTGGTGTATAGCTCTCTATATAGACCTGGTGAGAGTGATAACTAGAGCTACTCCTGGTGTATAGCTCTTTATATAGACCTGGTAGAGAGTTATAAACTAGAGCTACTCTGGTGTATAGCTCTCTATATAGACCAGGTGAGAAGTGATAACTAGAGCTACTCTGGTGTATAGCTCTTTTATAGACTGGTGAGAGAGTTAAAACTAGAGCTACTCTGGTGTATACTCTCTATATAGACCTGGTGAGAGTGATAACTAGAGCTACTCCTGGTGTATAGCTCTTTATATAGACCTGGTGAGAGAGTTAAAACTAGAGCTACTCCTGGTGTATAGCTCTCTATATAGACCTTGTGAGAGAGTGAAAACTAGAGCTACTCAGTGTGTATAGCTCTTATATACGTTTTGCTACGAATAGTTGAGGTTCATTTTAAAAAAACTACCTATGCGGGAATGATACTACATACTTTTTTTTCTCCTCAACGCGTCATACAAATTGTTCTTTGTTATACACACATATATGATACTCTAACGGAGTGAAGATGAAAAAGGAAGCATTTTTTGAAAGTACTCTGCCCTAATAAGCGTGTAAAGAGATTGACAAACCACTTATGGAAACCACCTTCATCAGACTCGACAAGGATTTGAACCCCGACCCCCCGGTCATCATCAAGTAACATACAATTTTAATTAATATCAATACAAAATACGACTCAATAACTTACAGTCAATATGAGACTTCGGTTGATTGTGAACAGTCTCATCCCGGTGAAGGAGACTTCCCCGAAACATACTTCCAACAGGAATATCTCCACCTACACAAATTAGTGTAGTATTTAAGCCATTGTTCATTTAAGATTACTATACATGGATTAAATAGTTTTTGTTTTTATTGTATGGCACATTTGACCTGGTCAAGGTTAGGTCGCCCTATTTGTGGGCCTTTTGCCGCTCTGTTGACACACAACTTTGTCGTCGTACCCTCAATGAGATGATGTGATGATAGTTATTATGATGCTGTGGAGCCGCGGTGAGTCTTAACCTAACTTAAGTCTAATTAACCAGACCCTGGTGACCGTGAGATTATTCCCCTAAAAACGGGTTACCTGGTGGTCTAAGGGTAAGGTGCAGACTTTTGTTCCGGGGTTCAATCCTCGGTATCGGCACAGATTTATCTGATTGCCAAACCCTTCCTTCACCTCTGACAAGAGTGTATTAATCACAACTTGTGAATGTGTGGAATGCCAGGCCTCCACCGTGGTTCGGATTCCACGTTAAACTGTAGGTCCTCCATTTTATCTCACAATCACCCTACAATTACACATTAGCGTAAGTGCGTATAACCCGAACGGTTAGTAAGACGCGGTGCTAATAATAATAATAATAATAATAATAATAATAATCCCCTAAAGGGAAAGACACCCAAGGTACCAGCAGGAATCTAACCCGGGACCCCTATTCTCGTAGCCAGGTACACTGACCACAACACCATGGAGCCGGTTATTAAATGAAATAATATATTAATATAAAAACATATGAGATAAATGAGCATCATGGTTTCCCAAAGAGCGTGATGGTTTATTTCCCAAGATATGCCACCAGAAGTTGTTTATTTTAATTATTATATCGCGCCTGTACAGGCGATAGTCTATCCTTCGATAATTATCTATGTGGTAGCAGTGCTCTGGATCCCCGTTGATATAATCTTTATTTCGTGTGCTTTTTATTTTTGGGTTTTTATCATCTGCCTCTGTAACAGAGGTAGCCAAACAGTCGATATTGATCTGGTCGATTGCGGCCGTTAGTTTGTTCTATCGATTAAATAAGATTGAGAGAAGAAATTGAAAGAGAGGTTTTGCAGATTTTTCTCAAATCAACATTAGAAATCTTAAATATCGAAGCTGTCTGACTGATGATTATTTACAATCCTGCCTTCGTTTATAATAGAGTAATTTTGAACCCTAATTCAACAAACTATCCTAAGATTATGCGGTGTCATGCATCAACTTCATAGACAAGTGTTTAACGAGAAAATACTTTTTTCAGGGAAATTATGTAATATGTGGTTTGATTTTAAAAACACTCAGTTTTCAGTGTGTGAAAGGACTATAAGTTCTTCTATGCAATATATTTTTACTATTAAAACACAAAATGGGTTATTAATTTTTTACCACTCAAACAAATGGTAGCCTATTAAACTATGGCTCCATAATAGATCGCAAAGGATTTTTCCTTCTCTGGAGTAGATCCCTAGATCAAAAAGTCTATCCCCTCCTGCTCTACAAAATTTCAACTGTATACTATATCATTTATTGTTTTATTGTTATTATTTCAGCAGTTTCGAAGGCCCCCTACTTTTCATCTATTTCCCCTACCCCCCTTTTTTTATTTGATCCTTTAAACTTTTATTTTATAATTATGAGGTGATCCCTTTACTAATTTGCCAAATTTAAATTTTCTTCCGCACTGTCTTCTAATAGTCTTGGAGATATTTTAATCTACTGTCTCTTCCCCCAAATCATTTCTGTTCCCACATTTATATTTTGAAATTTTTAAGACTTTTTAAAAAAAAAACTATTTAGTATGGCTCTTTTACGTGCCTACCTAATATAAATTTTCCAACCCCACCGAAAATAGTGTTTAACATTAGCTGTATTTATTAATTTCAAACTCTTACATTTCCCTTTTTACAATTTTGAAATTCTGTTTATTCAGACATAATTCGGTTATTCAGTCAATCTATTTAATCACATGTCAAATTTTAATCTTATTTTACACCGAGAAGTTTTTTTAATTGGCTTAGAAATGAGTCCTCATATCTTGGAACAAATTTTGAAATTTAAAGTTTTCAGTATTTTTTTTTATTATTATTTGGGTTGGTCATCATAACGTCTTTCAAGTATTTTAATTTCCTACCACACTAATAATAATAATTTTTTATACTAGTTTTTGAAATTCGTAGCTCTCCTTAAACACAGATCTTACTCCTATACTTTTCTAGTTATTTGCAAAATTTCTATACCATTCTAATTTTTAAAATATTATTTTGGAAATACCTTTTCAATCTTCATTTTATAATAATTTCAAATTTTTAAAATGTTGGGTTTTTAGTTTGTTCTGTCCTACCATCTCGCCAAACCCACTTTAAGGACACGGAGAATGTACGGGGCTTACCTCCTTGCAGTAGCTCTTGGACGGAACGGACTGAAGGAACTTCTTGGGCACTTTACTCTCGTCGTACACGCTAGCGGCGAACAACAAGACGGAGAAGGCCCTCAACAGAAGGTACGTCAGGGAGGAATAGAAGTACAAGGTGTGGAGGAGGTCCCCGTTGGGTCTGAAACAATATTTGGGAGTTGACAAAGATCAATATAATGAGTGTCTTCTTCAAAAACTCCACTCATTGGAGGAAAGGTGAGTTTTCTTTAATGAATTGAAGATGTTTAAAGGAGTTGGGACCTAGTTCAATGGCCGAATGTCTAAGGCGTCAACTGGCCGCTGAAGACGGGGAGGAGGGGGGGAATCTACGCTATAACCTCGATCTGATCTACTGAGGGCATTTTCCTCTGAATAGTTTCCCACTCTCCTTCCATGCAAGTGCTGGTATACTACCTCTAAAATTCCTCCCTCCTCATCCCTACCCATTAGATTAATTATCATATATGAGTACAACCTGAAAAAGTAGAAAGACAAGGTGAAAAAAAAAGAAGATTAGTTCTAGTTTCTAACCCTGATGTGCCTGTTAACAATTACCTATTGCAAAGGTGTGAGCACGACGCCTAGACTGCCTATCCACCACTGCGGGTTTTCGGAAGTCTTAGTTCAGGGCACTCGTTCAATACAATGACAGGATGTTGTTGATAAAAATTTGTCATGACACTTTGACTGTTCCTTGCCTGCGCTGTTGTCGTGTCAGAGGTCAGAGGTCAACTCCCGGTGAAAGTGGCGAGTACTTTCACTCTCCCATACCGTGCATGAATAAATCATGGTCTGCGCGGCTCTACGACGTCACTCTCGCAATAGACTGGACTACCGACGACAGGGAGGTGGGGGTTCGAATCTCGGCGGGTGTACCGAGGGTGGTTTTCCTAAAATGGTAATTCCAGGCCTCCGCCGTGGTTCGATCCCACGTTAAACTGTAGGTCCTCCATTTCATCTCACAATCCACCCTTACCATTACACATTAGCGTAAGTGCGTATAACCCGAACGGGTAGTAAGACGCGGTGCTGAAATAATAATAATAATAATAATAATAATAATAATAATAATAATTCTAAAATAGTTCTCTACTCTCCCTCCACGCAAACATAACCTTCCCAATCCCTAAAACATTAGTGTAATTAGTACATAAGCGATAGCCCAATTGGTTAGTAAGACGTGGTGCTAAAAAAAATACATACGCTACATCAAAGTGATATTTTTAAATCGAAAAATTACACCTGGACACGGGAATCGAACCCGGGCCCTTTGGGTTCGATTCCAGTGTCCATATGTAATTTTTCAATTTAAATAGTATGATATTTACATTAGCTCCATGGCTTCTTTGGTGCGACTGACAGTTCACAGCTGACTTCTGACAGTCAACATTTAGGTATATACCTAAATTTTGATGTCAGAAGTGACAGCTGCTAAACACATGTTTTTTGCAGATCATATGGTTCGGCGCAGAGTACATAATTTGGTCTGGTTGCTTTTCAAATGCCGTAGCTGTCAGCACCAAAGAAGCCATGGGGCTACTGTAGATACAGTTATAAACGTAATCAACCAATATATTAGCTAGGATATTTAATCCATCAGACATCAAAGTGTGTCAAACAAAAAGGGGAAATATTACGACAATGGTTTGGAAAGTCTCGTATCAGCCTCGATCATCTTGATTTACTATCAAGTTTGATTTCTTCTGGTTAATTGTCTTCTGGTAAAAATAATATATATATATATACATAAAAAATAGTTTCATGGGAGTAAACAGGATTGCGAAGCGAGTCTTTTCTTATCTACCAGGATAGCACACGTTGTAATAGTAGTCTAATGGTCGCGATAAGGATTGCGGTTTAAGTTAGTGAAGCGTGTAGTAACACCATCGGTTGGTCGGTCGTCACGAAAAGAGTCGGACAGTTGTGATATTAAACTTGTCCTAGCAGCAAGAGGGTATTAAAGAAGAGAAGAGCAGATATATATATATATATATATATTTTAAGATTTTGTGGAAAAGTTGAGTGTCTACCGAGTTAGGTAGGTCTTTACTAAATTATTGAAACTTTTATTTTAAGGAATATCGATAATATAGGTGAAGAATCCTCAAAGGTGACCAACTCAAATTAGCTTTACTTTTAAAGAAAAATTAAGGTAAATATATACACTTTTAATTTTTTTCAATATGTATTTAAGGTGAGATGAAAGAGACGCAATATAAGGTCAATATATTTTTTTTATTTTTTTTTTTTTTTCCGTTTTGATATTTGATGAGAATTTAAGAAGAAAAAGTCCAAGCAAATTTTCACAATGCTTATCACAAATATTCAAAAACTTTTTGAGATGTGTAAGGTAGCAAATTAAACTTTTTTTTTGTTACTCGAGAAATATTTTATTTATTAAGGCTAAATACTTTTTTTTGCTTTAAAAAACTATAAAAAATACTGACAAAAGATAGCGATCTCTTACATTTCACCTTAAATATATTTTATCAGGAGTATATCTTTATTTATCTGTGAATGCAATACTACTATAAATATCTGAAAGGAATGCATTTCCTAAAATGATGTTTTTATATGCCTGCTATTTACAATAAATACAAAACATTAATAGTATGAATATTAATTTCATTAAATTAAGAAGGCGTTGAACTACTTCACAGTCGTATAATCCGAACGGGTAGTTAGACGGTGCTAAATAAATAAAAATAAAATAAAAACTACATCATCCCATATTTAAAATAATAATTAATTACAGAAAGAAAATATGCTCTTAAAAACCGATCCGCTATATATTCTTTCAACCATACCATTTCGTTTGCTTGCTATACTATTGAGGTCCTGTTTTAACTCGTCCATTTGGCATTTTTTCTGTCTGTCTGGATGTTTGTTCCACGGTAATAATCAACTGCATGGACCAATTTCAAAGAAATTTGGCAGGGACATTTTTGAACATAGGCCGAACAAATTAAGTCACGGATTTTTTTTATTATGGCTATCCGTTTCAATATGGGTCAAAAGGTTTTTTTTCGATTAGTAGCTTATCTAAAGTTCAATTTGAAATTCTAATAATGAAGGCGCTAGCTTATATTGAGTATGCATTTCATGTATGCCAAAATTTGACTTTTATTCTATGTTCTGAGGGACCCCCTTGAGGGAGGGGGTAAATAACGTGCTTGGGGTGGAATTTTGTTTCAACTATAACTTCCGGCTCATTCTTCGTATCAAGATAAAAAAAATATGTTTTCTATTACGTAGGGTGCTACGTTGTTTAACTTAAGTTAACCTGTATTTTACTAATACCAACACTTAAAAAATGAAGGTGTCTTAATTTACTATAAGAATAATGTGTTATCCAAATAAGTATTGTTTTATGCCTGAACAAATTAAAATTCAATACACAAAATACATTTTAGCTAATTTTTAAAAATTAAGAGTTAAATGTTAAATAGTTGTTGGTCCTCAAAAGAATGTTATTTACCTCAAAATGCAAAGTTAAGTGCAATAAGCTTCTTCACCCTTCTCTTCTTCGTCAATAATTAGTTCGTTGTTGTTGAAGTTCCTGCTGCCGTTAACGTGATAGGAACAGTAAGCACAGAACCAAGTTTCGCTTAAATTACAAACGCAAAAACTTTTCAAACATAAATTTTGACACTTGCATGGTAACAGCAAATTATTTTCTAAACGGACTGTTTCATTAGAACATGTCGTATGCTACCTTCAGAATCTGTAGCGTAGCCAAATCTCAACAGATCAAGTGGTTCAACAAATGCATCTAACGAATTCTCCCAAACATGAAGTAGAGCTAAAAATCGGAGTACATGAAGTCTAAAACTATCAGAAGTTCAGGGTAGAGAACCAATATTATTTAATACGTTAGGGCTGACCCAAAATAAAATGTGTTTACTCGCATCACAAATTTGTCCAGGCTTCTTGATATGCCTGTAAATATAACTCAAGTACTTTTAGTTGATTTTCTACAAAGGGTATTTAAGTTTAAGAGACTTAAGTATCGATGTTACTGTCTGCATTGCAGATTTTAGGGCTCTTTTTTTTTACTCAGTTTACTTGTTATGTCACACCCTGTCAGAGCATGTAACGCTGGCAGAACTTTACTAAATACATCCCCATAGTACTCTGAAGCAATGTGGCACCCAAGACATCTTCTATTTTCAATGACTCCGGTAATTATCAAAAGTCCAATACAACCAACAGTTATAAATGATTCCAAAATCGAATTATAATTATGAAAACGTCAGTGTCAGGACTGTGAATAAAAATACCTCATGAAGAGTTCTGTTGAACAGCTTGATAAGCATGAAAGAACACTCTAGAATCAGCCTCCAAGTGATAACTTGCGAAATGTGTTACCCTGAAAACATATTGTTCATCGTTTTTCTCAGTGCATTAGGTTCCATTCAAAAACTCTCCACCAATAACAAGAAGACAGCCTTTTGGAACCTAAGAATTATGTAAAATGAAATTCGATAGGAACAAACATAAAAGGGTTTTGTTTTCCTAACAGTGTTGGTATCTAGAGTACTATTTTGGAAAGGTAACCTGGTGGTCTAGGGGTAAGGTCTCAGACTTCTGTGCTGAGGGTGCGGGTTTCAATCCTCGGTCCCGGCACAGATCTATCTGATTACAAACCCTTCCTTCACCTCTGACAAGACGTGTATTAATCACAACTTGTGAATGTGAGGAATGCCAGGCCTACACCGTGGTTCGGATCCCACGTTAAACTGTAGGTCCTCCATTTCATCTCACAATCACCTTACACATTACACATTAGCGTAAGTGCGTATAACCGAACGGTATAAGACGCGGTGATAATATTATAATAATAATACTATTTTGGAAGTTATATGTTCTCTCCTTTTATTCTCACAATTAGTGAATCTTCCCCAGCTGATCGTCTCTCTGTTCTTCAAATTTTATGAATGATTCCCGTACGTGTCAAAAATTACGTCGGTGCGTGTAATTTAGTCTGTGCAACACTTTCTTATCTGTCCAATGAAAACTTGCTAAATCCCTAAATGTTTTAGTCTTAGAAAGGACCACAAAGGTACTGAATGTATAAGTGCCATTCCATCCATAAAGTGCACTTCTTCCGGACTAAGAGGAAACATTTTCAATTTCTTGTGAAATTGTTCTCTACTGCAATTTCGTTCATCAATTTTTTTTCTTTCATTTTTTTAGAATGCCAGACCAAGGATCATGAAAGACCGAGGCTTTATCGGCTCTGCAGTACTAGTGTTTCTCTGTATAGCTAAAATAAAATCATAAAGTAGATAGTTGTTTTCTATAAGGTCCTTTTTTTTCCAGTTATCTTTCTTATTGGATTGTGTTGATAAGTATGCGAAAGATTTAACAGCAATCAGTTTCGGAGTAAAAATAAAGCTTTTCATTTTGTCAACAAAACGCTATGTTTAAAATGGTTCTACCTCCATTTCTTTACCTATGGGTTTAACCCTGAGCAAGAATGATGTTACTTCTTCTCCATTTACTACTAAGCCAATCACATTGTTACTAAACAATTATTTTTTTCACTGATTATCGTTTTCAAATAGGAATATGATAATTTTTTTTCTATCACCTTAATCTCTGACTCTAACATTTGTGCCCCATTCACTTTGCGAATATTCGTCTATGTCATCAATGTGATCTGAGCTCGAATCATAGTATTCTAATGGTCTTATGAAATTACGATTTACTCGATAAACTAGACCCATTTGTTTGTCGCTCGAATATTACTGGATATTACTGTCCAGCCACCGATAACTTTAGAAGAAAGGATAATTATTTGCTCAAGGGCATAATCATTAGCAACACAATTAAATTTTCTGTTCTCCCGTTTTACTGAAAAATGTCCTTATTTGAAAGCATTTAGGACTTTCTCAGGAAGTTGAGACATAAGATCTATACCAGATGCATCCACGTACATAATTTTAGTTATTTTACATTCATATCAAGATAGGTATAGTCTGTAATGAGGTGGACTGGATAGAACTAGATCATGATGGATAGGTGTACTTTTGTAAGTGCAGCAATGAACGTTCGTGTTTATAATTCCATATAGCAAGTAATATGTAGCGAATATATTATCCGCGAAATAGGAGTGTCTTGAAAATAATCTTTCGAAATATTTGTTTGTCGCACGTGGAATTAGTAATTAAATAACATTTGGTCATAAATAAATAAAAATCTATAAAGTAAGTTACACTGTTTTAAATATCTTACCATTACTCCAATCTATAGAGCCAAAAGGTATATTTTATTGCAACAGTTTGTAAGGGCCCTATCTGGGGCGCTAATGCCTGTCACCCTCCCTTAAATATGGCCTGCTAATGAAGTAGGGATGAGGTAGATATAGTTCTAAATTATATATTTTTTTTTTTGTGGAGGGATTATAAACTGATTATGAAACACCTATATTCCAACCCCGACCTCCCATGCAAATCATACGCGACGAGAGATTGACGAACTTGCACATGTGGCCACCTTCACGGGTCTTTAGTTAATTGATTGGTTGATCTAAGCTCATAAATTAAACCCTTTTAGGACGTTGCCTACCTGTGATGTCTCCACAGGTAGAGATAGGGCTTAACATGTTAATATATTTACGTTTTATTCAGCGAGTTTTAAAGATATAACACCCGCCTCGGTGGCGTAGTTAGCTAACGCGCTAGTCATGTTGAGCTCGACTGTCGAGGACGGGGAGATCAAGGTTCGAATCTCGGTCGGGTGAACTAGGGGTGGTTTTTCCTAAATGGTTTTCCACTCTCCCTCCACGCAAATGCGGGTTCACTTCCGCTAAATTCAACCTTCCCAATTCCTAATCCATTAGCGTAATTAATACTTAAGCGTATAACCTGAACGGGTAGTAAGACGCGGTGCTAAATAATAATAATAATAATAATAATAATAATAATAAAGATATAACTACGAAACAAAAACCATAAATTATTAAATAATTTTAAAAATAATCCTACAGCGTCCGGTACAACTCAGTCTAATTGGCTGAGTCACGAAAATGTCCTGTAGGAATCTTCCTGCCAGGATGAACATTAAAAAAGTCCGTGGTAGCATACTAGAATAGGAAACAAGATAAAGGTAATTTTAAAAAGCAAATTATGTTTTACAAGGCGAAAATAGTTATAGTGACTTTGTAAGCTCGTCAGAGGAAGAGGGGAAATGTTACTATCAGATAAACAAGAGGCCTCGTAGGGTGAACTGCTAATTTTATCTCCCACCCTCTCTTTTTATTTCGTACATCGGCGCCTAAGTGTGATAGTGCTTAGACTGCTTAGGTGAGTCAAGCTAAGATTCAACCCGCTTCATAAAAAATAGCTTCGAAACCTCCAAGTAGGCAACGCCCGTCGCCCTTTTTTCTTTTTTTTTTTTTAAGTTTAGTGAAATAAATACCTGAGACTATTGTTTAGTTGCAGGCGGTGACCTGGTGGTCTAGGGTAAGGTGTCGGACTTCTGAGCTGGCGTCCGGGGTTCAATCCTCGGTCCCGGCACAGATTTATCTGATTACCAAACCTTCCTTCACCTCTGACAAGACGTGTATTAATCACAACTTGTGAATGTGAGGAATGCCAGGCCTCCACCGTGGTTCGGATTCCACGTTAAAACTGTAGGTCCTCCATTTCACCTCACAATCACCCTACCATTACACATTAGCGTAAGTGCGTATAACCCGAACGGGTAGTAAGACGCGGTGCTAATAATAATAATAATAATAATAGTTGCAGGCCTATGAAGTACAGGTTGTTGCCGAAAGATAGCAGCACAATCTCTGACAAGTAAGAATCAAGTAGAGAAGTGAGATGGGCCACGCCATTGTAGTCACTGCGGACTTTCTTCCAAAATCTCTCTGGTAGATCCTATCAAACACAAAAATCCTCATCCATGTACCTATATATATGAAGTACAAGTTGCCGCCCAAAGAGCGCAGCACAATCCCTCACAACTAAGAACTAAGCAACTCCATTATAGACTTATTACTTCTAGATTGATAGTCTAATAGACACTAAGAATTAACCCACAACACTTTTGCCCGAAGGAAGGGAAGGCGATCAAAGGGCAGTATTTTTGCAGTTTTTAAAGCAAAACTTTTTTTGTCCAAAATAAATCAAATATTGCTCCAGTTTTATTATTATTATTATTAGCACCGCGTCTTACTACCCCTTCGGGTTATACGCACTTACGCTAATGTGTAATGGTAGGGTGATTGTGAGATGAAATGGAAGACCTACAGTTTAGCGTGGGATCCGAACCACGGTGGAGGCCTGGCATTCCACACATTCACAAGTTGTGATTAATACAACGTCTTGTCAGAGGTGAAGGAAGGGTTTGGCACTCAGATAAATCTGTGCCGGGACCGAGGATTGAACCGCAGACCCTCAGCACAGAAGTCTGACACCTTACCCCTAGACCACCAGGTCACCTTGCTCCAGTATAAACAGAGTTTAATTTTCTCCACATATTGTTATCATCAGTTGTTGAATATTGGTCAAGGATGTTCTGGAATTTAATTACAACTTTTTTCTTTTCATTCAAAAAAATTTCTCAACTAATGACGCTATGCTAATGACAGATATTCAACAACTGTTGATATGTATTGGTTTCAAACTAGGTCACAGCCATAAAAGGATATAACGGTCGCGTCTGATACAAGGACAATAAATAGCATAGGAAGTCTCGTAATACGAACATTATTAGCAAACTTTGGCTAACGCCATACAGATTCTTTGTATTATGCCGGGATCACGATCAACTTAACGTTAACCTAACGTAACTTAACGTAAATAACCTCCTCGTGTGTTTTAACTTAACGTTGACTTGCAGTTAACTTAACGTAAGAGATGTCCTGGGAGGTCTTTTACTTTAAGTGAACGTTATTTGAAGGGTATCACGTAATCTAGTCAGCCAATCATTCTACGAGTGACGTCAATAGGGCTATTTAGTAATTCATTTGTTGGTATTATGACCAATGTTTACTCTTTAGCCTAAGTTCTAGTGATCAGACATTCAAACAAAATAATTAAACTATAATAGGAAAGCTAAATTCATCAAAAAAATGTGTAATATATATTTATTATATCGATTGAAAAATGTAAACATTCACAGATTATCACTGTACAACTAGTAAAAATCACAGATCATACTCGAGAATGGAGATTTTGGCTCTAATTGTTACGTTAAGTTACGTGAATCGTGATCACACATATGTTAAGTTAACTTTAAGTGAACGTTACGTTAAGTTGATCGTGATCCCGGCATTAGCAACGCTATTGTAATCAAAACGGACATTTAAAAAAAAATCTCTGACAAATCTTATCGAACTAAAAATTCCCAGAAATGGTATAATCTGTAATCTTGTCACGGAGAACATCGAAAACGGACAAGAGGAATAAACCTCAAATCGAAAGGACACGAAGAAATTGATCAAAAGCGTACGGGGGGGGGGGGGACGGGACGTTTGCATAACGTGGCAACCAGGCAAACATGTATTGTAGGCAACTCCCTTACTCTTTACAATAATTACAATAATAAAATAATAAAATTACAGGGTACAAATCCCTTATTTTCTACAATAATTACAATAAAATAATAAAACTACAGGAAACAACATCCTTACTCTCTACAAGAATTATAATAAAATAATAAAACTACAAGAAACAACCCCTTACTCTTTACAATAATTACAATAATAAAATAATAAAATTACAGGGTGCAAATCCCTTATTTTCTACAAGAATTACAATAAAATAATAAAACTACAGGAAACAACATCCTTACTCTCTACAAGAATTATAATAAAATAATAAAACTTCAAGAAACAACCCCTTACTCTCGACAAGAATTACAATAAAATAATAAAACTGCTTGGAACCATTTCCTTACTCTCTACAAGAATTACAATAAAATAATAAAACTACAGGAAACAACCCCGTTAATCTCTACAAGAGTTAGGCTAGTTTAGGTGTTGCCATATAGAGCTCAGAGACTACAAACAACGGTACATTTTTGATACACCTACCTTGTGCGCTTTCAGTAGGCAGCCGTTTCGTCAAGCTTTATTTTATTTGGTTGTGCGAATACAAAATAGGTAATGTTCTTTATACTTGAACCAATTTCTCCCTTTTTCCCCTCTCATAACCCTTCACTAAGTCATATTTACGGCATTGGGCCCTCTTACTTAGGGGTACATTCTAAATTGTACACAACCCTTATGAACTGAGCTGCATGCAACTATTTATAGATTCATTAGTTGGGGGTAGCTTCATCACTTACATTTTATAACATCCTTACCATGTTTTGTTTTAGCACCACGTCTTACTACCCGTTCAGATTGTAAGCTTATACACTAATTACGCTAATAGTTTTAGGGATTAAGAAGGTTATATTTATAGGAATTGTACCAGCGTTCGCGTGTAGGGTGAGTAGAAAACCATTTTAGAAAAACCACCCTCAGTACACCAGACTTAGATTCGAACCTTGATCTCCCTGTCATCGGCAGTATAGTCTTCTACGAGAGTAGCGCGTTAGACCACGCGGCCGTCTAAGAGGGTTTTACCTTGCTTATAAAGTAAATATTGAACGAGGTGACGCCATGATCTCGAGCAAGCACGAAGATAGCCGAAGACACCTCAGCCATAACTAACCTTCCCCTTGACCCTGAAGAGAAGGGCGTTGATCTGTCTGAACCGCTGCGCCACCGACAGGCTGATCAGGATGAGAAACAGGTCGACGTAGTTCCAGATGAACGTCGCGACGAGGTTGACGAAGAGCACCGCGGCGCCCTTCCAGTGCGAGTAGCGGGTGAAGCCGAACACGTGGGAATAGTTGTTGACGAAATAGGACCTGACCACGTCCGGCCCGCCATTGGAGCACAGCCAACCTCTTTCTATCTTTTTCACGTTGGATAACAGGTGTTCACCTGTCAGATGGATAAATAGATAGCTTTATTTTTTTATCTCCACTGCATCTTACTACCCGTTCGGGCTGCACCCAATATAATCTCTGAGGTAATTGCAGGTCTTACGGAGAAAAGCTCTATCCTCGCCCACTCTCAGTTAACTGTTGCCAAATCTCCTCACTATCAGTTATGTATGAAGGTGATGTGCTGGGGTAAGAAGGAGCTACTGGCAACATCGACCTACCAGCGTTGCAAGATTTGTCTTATATTCAAGGGGAGATTGACAAAAAAAAGAGAAAAATGGCAACGCTGTATCCCAACAGCAACCATGCAGTTCCCTCAGAGATAATATCCAGTGTATACGCACAGGGATGAGGAAGTGTACCCGAATTTTCGTGGATAGAGAATGGAAAACCATTTGTAAAAATAACCTCATTAGTACACTTGGCCGGAATTCAAACTCTGATCTCCATAGATATGGCACTCCAACCTATTACGAAAGTGACGCCTTATACCAGCGTCGTTTTTCAACTGGTGCGCCGCTAATGGTCAGCAGATGTGCCTTATTATTGTGTTTGGAGGTGGAAAAAAAACACAAAACAATTGAGGAATAAAACTAAATCTTTTAAAATCCATGATCAATATTATGTTTCTAAAAATAACATAGCTATTAGAATTTTAGTTATGATACATCTAAACACGATCTTAATACTCGTTATTCAAGATCGTGCATCACATGCCAATCAACTCTGTGATACAATCGGCTAGAAATAGTAAATTTACACGAACACTATCGAACGTGGATAATTTATAATTAAACATTAATGGAGATAAAGAGCTAATAGAAGTTCCCAATACAGAACATTGTTAAAATATTAAACTATATTTGGATACAAAACCAAATTGGAAAGGCCGTTTTTTGACCATTTTAGAATGGATTCACAGCTAATCATTGTGCACAAATCTTCACTCTGTCATAATAGGGACGTACTGTAGTTATTATCAAGAAACTTGGTCGCTTTGTCCCCCAATCGTCACCGCGGAAAATTTAGAGTAATAACTATTCAAATACGGCACTGCAAATATTTCTGGCATATCTTGGTCTTCCCCCCTCCCTCCACCCCTCCCCATACCTTGCACGAGCCGAGAGATGAGTTAGGCTTGCTATGATGAATGTTCTGAGTTGATAAAATCGCTCTTTAAAAAAACGATGGTGTGTCTTGACAATTTTAGTGCCTTGTTCAATGTGCCGTGAGTAGAAAAAGGTTGACATTCAACCCCTTGGACTATCGACTCCGGTGTGGATGCGCACATATTATTTTACTAGTCTACAAATAATAATTAAATCATTTAGAACACACTTTTAGAAAATACAACAAACAATTTTTTTTAAGCCCCGATTTGAAAACTATTTTATAAATTATTAATATTGTTTATAGGTATTTTTTATATTTTATTTAAGGTTTATAACGTGCACTTTATGAACCGACTGATTATATCAACACACGACTTACAAACTAACTTATATCTAAAACAGACATGAAACCCCGTCAATTAATCGCGCTATGGAAAGGGTAGACCCGCGTTTACCGATGATAAATGTTTCTACCATATCGGGGATCTAACCCAGTACCCCTTATCTTAGTAAACAGACACGCTACCGGCCGCTATGACGAGTACAACAACGGTGAGGGACGTCAGTTTGAGACGCATGCGCCTCGGGTAACCGTAGTCCCTCATAGCCAACTCCACCATCTCCCATTGCCTGGCGACCTCTGGCCATCTAGTGGCGAGTCTCAGAAACAGTAGCACCGTCACGGATGCGCAGGCGAAAAAGAAGGTACAGGCTGGAAAAGTTTTAAAAAAGGAGCATTAAATAGAGGAAAAAAATAGGAGGAACAAAAAAAAGCATTAACTAGAGGGAAAATTAGAGGAGGAACACAAAAAAGGAGCATTAACCAAAGGGAAAATTAGAGGAGGAACAAAAAAATGAGCATTAACTAGAGGGAGAATTAGAGGAGGAACACAAAAAGGAGCATTAACTAGAGGGAGGATTAGAGGAGGAACACAAAAAAGTAGCATTAATTAGAGGGAGATTAGAGGAGGAACACAAAAAAGGAGCATTAACTAGAGGGAGAATTAGGGAGGAACACAAAAAAGGAGCATTAACTAGAGGGAGAATTAGAGGAGGAACACAAAAGGGCATAACTAGAGGAGATTAGAAGACAAAAAGACTTATAGAGGGAGAATTAGAGGAGGAACACACAAAAAAAACTTGAAGAAGATAATATATTGATACTGTATTTTTTAAGACCTTAGACAACAACCAATTGGGTTCGAGTCCCAGTGATAATAAAATGTAATATTCACGTGATGATAGAGTGATGATTCGGATTTCACTTTGAGCTCTACACGAGAAGCTGACATCTTGATAATAATAGTAATAATTATTATTATTATTATTATTATTTTACCTAAATGTAGCCTTTGTTTATACAGAAAGATAGCAGCCCTACCTTGACCGATTACACTATGATCCTATCTTATAAGTTATAAGCTGCACCCTATTGGAACCCGTCAAGGCGGGAGGGTAGATTACACGAGCTAAGTACAGTATTTTTTACCGTATTTATATAATTTTATTTTTTTTGCTCAAAGTAAATAAAATATTTATCCAGTAGAAACATAAAGAGTTTATTTTCCTTCACACGGTGATATCAACAGTTGTTGAATATCTGTTCAAGAGTGTCCTGGAATTTAAATAACAATTTTTCTCTTCATTTAAAAAGTTTCTCATATAATGCTGCTACGCTCATAGCAGATATTCAACAACTGTTGATACCACCTTGTGAAGAAAAATAAACTCTTTATGTTTGTATAAAAGCAAAATTTGATTTATTTTGACCAAAACGATGTTTTGATATAAAAAATCTGCAAAAATACTGCGCCTTAACTCGCGTTTCTTACACTCCCACCTTAAGTTAAAATTTCGATAATTTAGGCTGAACGGAATGTTCATTCATATTTCAAAGCTCGCCGAGGGAAAAGAAGCCCAATTAATGAGGATAAACAATATGATAAATATTCCGTTCATTTTTCTATTTATTTAAGGTTTTGGGTCTGTACGCTAATGTACTAATTACTCTAATGTGTTATGGATGAGGAAGGTTGAATTTAGAAGAAGTATACCTGCATTTACGTGAAGAAAGAAAGAGTGTAAAACCATCTAGGGGGAAAGAATCGCCCCCTCAGTACACCCGACCGGGACTTGAAACCCCGTTCTCCCTGTTATCGGCATTCCAGTTTATTATTATTCTTAGACCATTTGACCACAGAAGCGGATCTAACCAAGTCTATCTTGAGACCTGATCCGTGGCGGGAACTTACCAAAGTTAGAGAAGGAATAACCGTCATTTGTCATCTTCATAAAACAGAATACGGCGGACATTAAAGAACCTCCGGACATAAATAGAGAGTAGACTGTGCGTAGGCTGAGCCACTGAAACCTGTGTGGGAAATAACAGAGAGAATTACGCCCGTACATTATCCTCCAAACAATATTATAAATAGAAAATACGCCGTATTAGGTTCTCACGCAATTGATTATACAAACTTATTGTTGAGTAAACAAGTAGCATTGGCAATTTAAGAACATATTTAAACCCTCCAAAAAACACCTAACTTAGGTAGGTAATACAGCTAGAACCAGACGTCTTAAGAGCCCGTCTCACCCCACAGATAACACCTAACTTAAGTAGGTAATACAGCTACAACCAGACGTCTTAAGAGCCCGCCTCACCCCACAGATAACACCTAACTTAGGTAGGTAATACAGCTAGAACCAGACGTCTTAAGAGCCCGTCTCACTCCTCAGATAACACCTAACTTAGGTAGGTAATACAGCTACAACCAGACGTCTTAAGAGCCCGTCTCACCCCACAGATAACACCTAACTTAGGTAGGTAATACAGCTAGAACCAGACGTCTTAAGAGCCCGTCTCACCCCACAGATAACACCTAACTTAGGTAGGTAATACAGCTTGAACCAGACGTCTTAAGAGCCCGTCTCACCCCACAGATAACACCTAACTTAGGTAGGTAATACAGCTAGAACCAGACGTCGCGTCGTCCCCCGTGGTTTTCAACAGAAGACAGTGAAATTGAGACGATCTTATTCGTTTTCCCATATTTTTAAAAATTCTCCAAACTTGAATTTTTCTCTAGCACTAATACCCTTAACTAATTCATTGATCCCAATTTCGTTATTGTCAAGAAATCAATAACGAAAACCGCACTTTGATACTTTTTCTGGTTCGAGTGTAGTATCGTATCTAATTCTCCGGTTATTCAGACGTGATAGGGCCTGTTAATAACTATCTTTTCGATAACTTAAGAAATATCTACTAAAAAGATGCTTTGAAAAATCTGTCTTTTTATCTTAAAACGCTAATCAAATTCAAATAGTTCAACAAAAACTATTGGCACATTCGCCATCATTGATTACCAGTGATTTAAACTTGTATCTAAAGCGATCGATTGAAAAGGACAGATTTTAATTGATTTATTAGAAACCAGGATGGCGAATAAAATTAATTACTTTTTATTTTAATCTAAGTAATTTCATCTATGAAAGTGATTCTAATTTTTAGGATTTTTTAGGAGCTTTGTAATCAATTTTTTTCCATTAATACCGTTTATTAAAATAGAACGTGACATTTTCTATTTTTAAATCATTTTAAACTAAAGTATTTTATATGATTATTTTCTTACCTCAAGGTTGAAGCATCACAGCTCGTAATTCCGTGAACTGGCAACAGAGCGAAGCACTGTCCAGCAATCATGGCCGATCTTATTGCTACGAGGAAAGAATTCTTGTTCTTCGCAGAATTCTCTTTGTATTGTGGCCTTTGAAGTGCATAGGGATCATTTGCCACTTCCTCTGGAATGTCTTCCCATATATTTTGCTCTGCCATTTATAATCTCTAAAAAATAATCGCATCTCAATATTAGGAATTGTTAAAACTAACTAGATAACCTAACCAACAAATTGATAACCGGTCGTACTATGTGTTCATCACTTTTTGTAATTTTATATAAATTGTCTGTCACCTCAGTTCAGTCGATAGCGTGACTGTCTACTGAGCTAAGGTTCCTGAGCTCGATTACCGACATTGCCGAACAAATTATCAGCCACGAAATTGGAGTTTTCCCTTTCTCACTGATGAATGGCCTGAGAACAGGATGTTGTGTCTGTTCTAGATTTAATTTGAATTTATTATCTGTGTGCTGATATGATCTGTCGGTTTAGAAAGTGCACTTTTCATAGTTGGCGACATTTTCATGTGGAACAGAGACTTTGCACGAAAAATAAACGAAACCGTAAATACTTTAATAAAGCTATGAATTAATTAAATTTGCAACACTTGTTAGACTTATTTACTTCTGGCCGGTGTGAAATATAACCAAGATAATTAGTTAATAATAACAAAAAAAACAACATAATTTTGATATTCTTGCCTGTGTCGTGAAAGACATACTCTACTCACTCGCCGCCATCTTGCTACGATTATGTAACTCATCATTATGTGACCTCCTCCACTCTCCGTTAAATTCATCCTTTCTTTGACCAAATATTTTTTAAAGTACTTCGCTTACGAGCACCCTAAGTTTCCTCTCGTCGTGTATGTTAAGCGACCGTGTTTCACAATATTTCAATTTCAATTCCCTTTATTATAGTGCTGGCCTACAGTCACAAGACTTATAGCATGCTTGCACTTAAAATAATAATAATAATAATAATAATAATATTATTATTTAGCACCGCATCTTACTACCCTTTCGGGTTATACGCTTAACTACTAATTAAGCTAATGGATTAGGAATTGGGAAGGTATAATTTAGAGGATGTGAACCCGTATTTGCGTGGAGGGAGAGTGGAAAACCATTTAGGGAAAACCACCCTCAGTTCACCCGACCGAGATTCGAACCTTGATCTCCCCGTCCTCGGCAGTCAAGTTCAACACGACTAGCACGTTAGCCAACTACGCCACCGAGGCGGGTAATAATAATAAAAATATAATAATAATAATAATAGTGGCTTACCTCTGCACACATTCTTCTAGAAACACCTATGCTGTATTCCTGCTATGCACAAAGACCTTTGGACAACAATAACTAGTACATGCACAGCGCCATTAATAATTAGAGGTAAATAGAGTTTAGTATTGATCACTCATTGCGTGCTATCTCATTACACTGCGTGCTATATCATTACACTGCGTGCTATCTCATTAATATTACCTTCCACAACAAACCCGACTTAACGATCAAAACTAATAATATACGCGTCAGTTTGGTTGAATGACGTAGTTCAAATATTTTAGGATTTGATCAAGCCATAAAAAATAATACTAAAATAATGTATTTAAACGTTTAATTGAGGCAAATTCTTAACTAGAACGCGAGGGGAAAAAACCCCGTGAAACAATTATTTTTTTTTTGGTAATATCTTAATATCAAAGATATCAACAACATGGTTTTTGAAGAAGTTGATGAATTTAATTTAAATACTTTGTTAGAGGACAGGAATTAGATACAAGATTAATTCGAGCAGGAAATGTATTCGGTTTGTAAGCTACTGTCGTCTCGTATTCTGTCTCAAGACTTTGTCTACTTGTGACGTCACGGCAGGTCAAGGTAGGATTTCACATTTAACGTTTTTCTTAGTGAGTTTTAAAGATATAACGTTGAAACATATATATAAAAAAATCTTAAATTATTCTAAAAAAATACTCCTACACTGTCACAAAATTATTATTTCTTTCCTCAAGTTGTTTTTTTGTAAACGTTTTTTTTTATAAATCATCTACAGCTCAGGCTATTTGTCTCAGTCACGAAAATGTCCTGTAGGATTCTTCATGTCAGGATTTAGATTAGAAAAGTCCGTGAAAGTATATGTCTATTTAGGATAATAAATAAAATAAAGGTAATTTTAAAAAGCATTTTAATGTTTTCAAGGAACAAACAGTATAGGGAATGTGTAAACTCGTCAGAGGAAGAGGGGAGGTGCTATCGGTAATAATGCCGGGATCATGACCAACTTAACTTTAACTTAACGTAACGTTCACTTAAGGTTCACTTAGCTTTAAAAAACATACGATTCACGTAACTTAACATCTCGAGCCAAACATCTCCATTCTCGAGTATGATCTGTGATTTGTACTATTTGTAAAGTGAGGATGTGTGTGAATGCTTACAGTTTTCAATCGATATAATAAATATCTATTACTAAACTTTTTTGATAAATTTAGCTTTCCTATTTTTTTTATTTTTTTTAGCACCGCGTCTTACTACCCGTTCGGGTTATACGCTTAAGTACTAATTACACTAATGGATTAGGAATTAGGAAAGTTGAATTTAGAGGAAGTGAACCCGCATTTGCGTGGAGGGAGAGTGGAAAACCATTTAGGAAAAACCACCCCCAGTTCACCCGACCGAGATTCGAACCTCGATCTCCCCGTCCTCGGTGGTCTGGCTCAACACGACTGGCGCGTTAGCCAACTACGCCACCGAGGCGGGTCTTTCCTATTTTAGTTTAATTATTTTGTTTCAATGTCTGATCATTATAACTTAAGCCAAAGAGTAAACCTTGGCCATAATACCAACAAATTAATAACAAAATAGCCCTGTAGACGTCACTCGCATAATGTTTGGCTGGCTAGATCACGTGATACCCTTCATGTAACGTTCACTTAACGTGAAATACCTCCCAGGACATCTATCACGTTAAGTGAACTGCAAGTGAACGTCAAGATAAATGCATCGTGATCGCTTCCATTTTAAAACACGAGGAGATCCTTTACGTTAAGTTAACGTTAAATTAATCGTGATCCCGGCATAAATAAGAGCCCTCGCAGGGTGAACTGCACATTTTCTTCCCTCGCTTTCTATTTCGTACATTGGTGTGATGTACCAAGATAATAAATTGAGTATTTGAGAAAAAAGTACTGATAAAGATATTTAGAGCTAGGTGTAAGTAGTATTAAACTATCATATTTATTTTATAATATATACATATTTTTTTCTAAAATATAACATGAAAAAGTTTTCATCCTCTTTGTTGAAAATGTGTGTTATTACAGTATATCATATTTTCTTCAAAGTTTTTACAATGAAAGAGATCACAAAAATGGACGCCAATCATGTCAAAAATATTTATGAGTGGACCATGGCTTTTTAAAAATAGTTTCACCAAAGCATCTCAATTAATTTTTAAAAAAGCACTTATGCTATATCCTAAGTGTTGAGTGTGTGTTATATAATAAAATATTCTGTACCTGTAATAATATCTATTACCACTCTAAGATGGGGGAACAAACAGGTGAATGGAGAAAGTTACATAATTAATAACTTCATGGTTTGCATGCATCCCCAAACAGATCGAAGGTAATCAAGAGATGAGGTCGGGAGGGGTGCTTGTGTGGCTCGTTTGGGATACTACAGGCGTGTGCACAACATTTTAGTTGGGAAACCTGAAGAAACAAGGACCCCTCCCCCCCCCCCCCCTTTAGGTAGGCCGAGACGTAGATGGGAGGGTAATATTAAAACGGATTTCAAGGAGGTTGGAGGTGTCAGGTTAGTGATTGGATGACGAGCTTCCGTTCTTGTGCCCAAGAACTTTCAAGTTCCTTAAGGCCAGAGAGTTAGTTAATATCATAATAATAGTATACACACCTTAGGGCCGGGTTCATAGTCAGACTTAGTACGGCAGTATACTAAATACAAGACGACACCTACCTATATAGAACTATTTAGTATTTAGTATTAGTATTTTAGTATTTAGTATAGCACCGCACTTGAGGAGTACTAAGTTTGACTATGAAACTGTGAAACTGGCTCATAAATGATGAGGAAGAAAGATTTTTAAAGACCATACTGGCTATAAATTCTCTTAGAATCAGTCAGGTGTTCTGACTGCTCGCCTAACTCTGCTGGAAACTCAAATTAGATACCGGCTTGCTTTATTCTCCAACTTTTTGGTAAGATGTTACTCAAACATAATTAATTGTTTTTCAAACGTATTTAATTAGTTAAAATAAATAATAGAGCCTTGATTTCACTAAGTATACACTGATTTTGGTATGTGAAAGGCTTTTATTCTTACCAGTGTTTGGTTAGGAAAAAAAGCCTTTAAGACATTCATTCCTACAAAGATCAGTTTAAACTTTAGAAATATTATAGCTTGTAATTTTGACAGTCAATTTGACATCAATTCAGATTTTAAATTAAGAACACTTGCACACGAAACACTATGCAACTTAATTTTAATGAATGTTTTTAAATTAAAAATCAAAGCTCAATATACTCTTGTTATTAACTACACTTTTGTTGAAGTAGTCAATCGAATACTTCCGTGTGCGAGTAATTATTGTTTTTGAATACATGGCTTTAAACTAAATTATATTAGTTTTTCTTCGTTTCTGTGTCACATGACACCAGAATTTTCCTTCTATAGATACATCTTTAATACTCAAATAAAAAAGAATATAAAATGAAAGAAAACAAAACAATATAATTTGAAAACGTCTTAATCGACATTCTATTGTTATTGGCTTGTGGTCGTAGTCAGATACTATTTTGGAGGTTTTGTTTGGGGGTTGCTTTTTTGAAGAATGTAAACATATCTTTTGTTGTGATTTATTTAATGTTAAGTAAATGTCTCTAATTTCAGAAAAAACCATACAATTTATTATTCAAATCAGAAGAAATCGACTGAAATCCGCTAGTGAAGAAAGCGAAGTGGAATTATTTATCGTGCAGCGCCAGAAAAATAAATAAAAAGGTAACCTGACTAATTTGATTTGTAATTGAAATATGAACACGTTATTTAAATTAGATCAGAGTAAAACTAGTTTAATTAAGTTAAAGTATGAATATTTAAATAGTCAAAGTTTACAATGTTTATAAAACTATTTTATTTTATTCAAATCGATTTTTACTTACATTTGATTTGTTTGAAACCGTGTTGATGTTTAAGGTTATGGTTATACAAAGAGACATATTAGATTATTTAATGCAACATATGTATTAAACCTCTAAGTATCACATCAATCAAATGTTACAGATGGTATGTGTAAACATAGATTAGTCTTATTAATAATTAAAATAATGTAGTGATTGGGAAATGGATGAGTTTGTAAACCAACAATATAAATTTCAAAATACTAGTTTTGTCTTGACCATAGAAAGGGGTAAATAAGCGACTCTAACTAACGGTAAAATAAGGTTAACTACTCGAATTTTTTATCAACTCCTGAATTGGTAAGTCTACGTTCAAATCCGAATGACGGTGTTTTTTTCTATTATATATTTCTCAACCCCTCTTTTAAGGAAATGCTTTACAATTCCCTTAAAATTCACCCTTCTTATCCTGTATTTGTATTAATAAATAAAAGTGACGGATTTCTTGAATCTCTAGTAAGACGCGAAACACTATTTAAATACATCGGAAAGATGGGTTCGAAGGAAAAAAAAAGTTTTAATTCAGAAACATGCCCAAATAGTTTTTATTTTACTTTCCCAAAATAGAACAAATATACTGTTTGTTGTGGTCTTAACAAATTTTTCATTAGTTATAAATTAGTTGCCAAGTAGTGACTAGTTATTAAAACTCTCTAGTATTTTAGTTTAAATGTTCACCGTTCAGCGTTTGCCTGGGGTTCATGTTTGAACCTTGATCCGGTGGTTAGGAATAGTCTGTACTATAATCAGGAGGTCTCAAGCGCTGGTAGGTTCAAACTTGTGCCTCATTAATTATAACATCGATGAAGAATACATTTATTCGACTTGTGTTTTAATTTCAAGTTTATTTTCTAAATTTAACAACTATCATGGATTTAATCTAAGCTTATTATTTGCCTTACTAAATAAATATACAATTTCTAAAGTAGATTATTAAATTAATCTTAAAACTCATACTAAACAGTTTTAAGTCTTTACTAATAGCAAATATAAAAAACCTATTAAATTCTTTAAATCATTTACTGCTTTGAACAAATAAAAACCACCATGACACTGGCTTGATCGACACTAACTACAAAAGTCAAGACCATTTTACTAATTACTATCATTCCAGTTTTGAACATATTCTCAATAAAAATAATAATAATAATTGACGGGCGAGCATATTGATGGTAAAATTGAATATAAAGGGAAGGAAATAGTGATTCCGTCCGAAAAATAGTATTTAAAAATAATATATCATTTAATAGTAACATGAGGTTTAGTAAAAACACACTAAGAAGGACAGCTACTAGACCTACTTACATATATTCATACGTCAAGTCATGTGATATACAGCTGTTACTTTTGATATATACTATCAACACCTATAGAATAGCACTAATAATATAGTAAAACGTTAAAGTTGACAGCAAACAAATCTGTGTTTTATTTTCTAAAATGTCGCTACTACCACCCGACCTGTAGCATTTGACTGATGTCTCCGTCATATGTTTAAGGTGCCTGGACCCAATATGAACCTGAAGAGTGAGATGTTGGGAAACTATGAAGAAATCCAGGGTGTCATGAAAGGTAATGAAACTCGAGTCACTGAATCTCCATTTCTTACCATGCGCGACCCGCCTCGGTGGCGTAGTTGGCTAACGCGCCAGTCGTGTTGAGCTTGACTGCCGAGGACGGGGAGATCGAGGTTCGAATCTTGGTCGGGTGAACTGAGGGTGGTTTTTCCTAAATTGTTTTCCACTCTCCCTCCACGCAAATGCGGGTTCACTTCCTCTATATTCAACCTTCCCAATTCCTAGCCCATTAGTGTAATTATTACTTAAGCGTATAACCCGAACGGGTAGTAAGACGTGGTGCTAAGTATTATTATTACCATGCGCGGAACAAATGGCGCACTCTAGATTTACTTGTGGGGGAGGGGAGGACGGGTGTCTTGTTAAAACCTGAAGTTTGTCCTAGTAGTTGAACGTACTAATTAAAATCCTTTTTCTAATAATTATCTTGTTCAGACCTGAAGGTTGTCCTCGCAGTTGAACGTACTAATTAAAATCCTTTTTCTAATAATTATCTTGTTCAGACCTAAAGGTTGGCCTCGTAATTGAACGTATGTACTAGATAAAATCCCTTTTCTAATTGTTTTGTTTAGACCTGAAGGTCGGCTCATGGTTCCTGATGAGTGGCCCTGGCCCTGTACTGAGCATAGTCGCCGCCTATCTGGTGTTCGTCGTGAAGCTTGGACCCTGGATCATGAGGGACAGGAAACCCTACCGTCTGCAGGAGATTCTGGTGCTCTACAACTTGGTGCAGGTGGTTCTCAGCGTGTACCTCTGCACCATGGTCAGTATACACGCTATATAAAATAAATCACGTGACACCTTTTATCCGGCACTATCTTCACCGACATACGGAGGCCCCTTGGTGGGTATAGCTCACTTGTGGGCTGACGTTATTGAAACACCGGCCGCCACATGTTGGTGAAGATAGTGCCAACATTTACGGATAGAGGGTGTCATGTGGTCAGCACGATTAATCTTCCCACCGTTAATATCAGTTTTCTAGATCGTAACTGTTACTTATTTATTCAAGTAGCTCCTAATTTGTCTTCATAAGGCTGTGTTTGACCCCGTTTGCTTCACAAAAGATAAATTGGAAGAGCTTGGGATCGAACCCGGGACCTCTAGATCTGTGTCCAGGAACTCTGACCACTAAACCACTAATCCTACCTTGAACGGTAGCAAACTTACCTTGAATTATTTCCCTATGGCCTAACATATAAGATAGGGTCAAGGTAAGACTACCACCTTTAAGGCTAAACGGAGTGTATAAAACTAGTTTTTTTGACTCTGGTCCAATAACTCGAACATAAAAACATGACTTTAAGGTGTATTATGTACCAATAAAATGGCAACTGTAGGGCCTACCTTAATTTTCTTACGAATAGACATTTGAAGTACCTCTAAGAAACATGTATATCACATGAATTGACGTATTATTTTATGAAAGATCTAGTAACTTTTTTAGCTGCCAAATAAGGTTCTTCCTATGGAAACCTGACTGTACTTTTACATATTCATCTGCAGGCCTGGATTCACTAACAGGAGCAAATAGTTGCGCCGGCGCAAGTTTGAAAGATGTGCCCAAATCCCTATTCACTAAAAGGAACAGGCGCAATTTGAGAGCAATGTTGCGCCTTTTATTTGCCACCACTCAAGAGTAGGCGCAACTATTAAAATCATGATTGTCACTTCAATAAATTTAAATGGCGGCATATTATCGTTATGGCTTAATATACAATAATTAGTTAACTGTACTCCAATTAATAATAAAGAAATTAAACTAACAGACGTTTGTCAAGCAAAAAATTTGTTTCAATTTAGATAGTGGTAACAAAGCAATTACTTACCTTTTATTGTTGAAATCTTACATTCAAACAACGTAATGGCATTTATTGCATTATTACAAAACAAAACGTCAAACGAAACCACGAACTGTGTAATCTTTGTCTAGCTCCAAAGAGGTTTGTATTCCTCCAAGTCCAAAGACATCGCGTCACTATATATGGTGGTTAGTATAGCTTTAAAATAAATTTTAAAGTTTCTTTAAGTGTTTTCTTAATGGAACTTAAGCTTTTAACTAATAATATTAATACATACTAAATAATATACTAATATTGGTTTTGTAAAGCACCCACAAAGAGGCCGTTTCTAATTTTATTGCTAGTCTACAAGCAAAATATTTAGAAATCCTTGTATTTGCTGTCATTTTCATTAGAGATTTAAAATAAAGTAGCCTTGACTTTGAAAGGAAATTCTTCACAAGGATTGGTCGAAACAGCACAATTGATGACGTTTATGGTGACGTCACCATAATCTTGCCACCAGTTTGCGCCTTGTTTAGTGAATACGGAAATGGACAAATAAATAAGGCGCATCTTGGGGAGTATCTTGGGCGCAAAGTTGCGCCATTTCTATACTTGCGCCGGAGCAGATTTGCTCCCGTTAGTGAATCCAGGCCCAGCTGTCACTTTTGGTAGGACATGGACCCTACAAAATAATACTAATCTTATAGTTAAAAAAAATTGGCCTTTTTTTTTTAATTATTCGAGGTTCTTAACGTGCACTTTCTGAACTGACTGTTTATATCAGCACACGACTTATAAACTTACCCCACATTTCATAAATGGTATATTTTTTTGAGGGTGACCATTTTTTTTTTTGCCCAATATGGTCTCTATTTTGATTACTATAATATTTATGTTAATTTTTTTTTCCAGTCCATCAAGGCTGGTGCACTACAAAGTTTATACAACCATTTATTACGGCCAAAAAACGTCACCAACTTGTTGTTGACTAAAGACGTAAGTACTAACTACAAGCATCTCTAGCTTTGGTTTATTTTATGTTTATTATTAATTTTATAAGGTAATAACTATGAGGAAATGATCTTTCGACTTATAATATGTACAGTTGTTAAAGAAGACTAAGTGAATATTAATTCACCCGCTTCGGTCTAACGCGCTACTCTCGCGGTAGGCTAGACTGCCGATGACGGAGAGATCGATGTTCGAATCTCGGTCGAGTGTATTGACGGCGCTCTTTCCGAAAGGGCTTTCCTTTCTCCCTCCACGCAAATGCGGTTACACCTCTTCTAAATATAAACTTCCCGATCCCTAAAACCATTATCGTAATTAGTACATAGGTGCATTACACTAATGATTAGTAGGACGCGGTGCTAATAAAAAAAATGTATATGTGATATCTAATAAAAATTGCAAAACACAAGATCACAGCAAACAAGCAATAATTTTTTAATTATTATTATTATATTACAAGCTCGATAATCCGACACAACCAAATCCAGACTGATGTCGGAAATCCATTTTTTTTAAATGAGATTTTTTTTAAATCAAACTTTCACTAAACAAATATTACAACAGCAAAAAATTTAACAGTTTTGGTGGTAATTTGTCAATTGTAGTTTTATTTTGTGTATTGGTACTATGCAATCTTAATATATGCAATGTAAGCAAAGTGTTAGCTGTTGTCATTGCTTTACTCGGCCCATTGGATGCTTGTCCAATGAGGGAGCAGTAAAAATGTCGGATTACTGAACGGGATAATCTAAGAGACGTTGTATTAATGGCGTGAGAATCTAAGAGACTTATACTGGGTGAGAGAATATTACAAGAGACGTGTTACTGGGTGAGAGAATATTACAAGAGACTTGTTACTGGGTGAAAGAATGTTACAATAGACGTGTTACTGAACGTGAGAATGTTACAAGAGACGTGTTACTGGATGAGAGAATATTACAAGAGACGTGTTACTGAACGTGAGAATGTTACAAGAGACGTGTTATGAACGTGAGAATGTTACAAGAGACGTGTTACTGGATGAGAGTCATTCTGACTACGGCTTTGATTATAGGTATCCACACTAACGTAAAATTCTGAGTGCGCCATTGGATTGACAGCTACCAAAGTTTATACAGGCAGCATTAAATATTAACAATCGACTAATAAAAGACCTTTTATTTACAGTTAATAGTCCCATTCATTAGATATATTATTATATATATTATTATTAGCACCAAGTCTTACTACCCGTTCGGGTTATACGCACTTACGCTAATGTGTAATGATAGGGTGATTGTGAGATGAAATGAAGGACCTACAGTTTAACGTGGGATCCGAACCACGGTGGAGGCCTGGCATTCCTCACATTCACAAGTTGTGATTAATACACGTCTTGTCACATTCATTAGAAATCTACTATAATAATTTAATGTGAATTGTAATTTATAATATATTTTTTTCTTGTTATAGATGGCAGTTGGGGCGTGGTGGTACTTCTTTTCCAAAATTATCGAACTGTTGGACACGGTAATACATAATTAATCATAGCATAATAATTATTATAAAAGTTGAAAGAAAAATTTACATTTTTTTGACCCTGTTATAAATCTAGTTAAAGCTGTGAATGGGATAAACAATTATATTTCATCCTAAATCTAAAATCTATACTAGTATAATTAAGAATTTGTTTGTTAGTTAGTTTGTTTGTTTGTTTGTCACGCGTATTGCACAATCTTTACGGCATACAGAGGGTTTAAATTTTAAACTAGTAGCCCCTGTGAACAAACATGTGTACCTAGAAGCCGGAATTTTAGATTCTTGATTAGATTTATTTATTTATTTATTTATTAAAAACTGGGTCAAAATAGATAAAATGAGGAGATTTTTTCCCTCACAAATTAAAGCTATAAAATGAGGAAATTTTTTTCCTCACAAATTAAAGCTAAGTAAAGCTTTGCTCGCGGTAACCGCGTAATTCATTGCGTGGCTAGCCATGGAAATGCCGGCTACACCTTCTAGTAATAAATAAAATGTCTCAAAAATATCATTTATGTTTAGATTATTATGTTAATTATAACAGATTTAATTAGAAGCCAGAGAGAGAGAAAAAATAGAATTTTTCTCACATTAAATTGTGAGGAGTCAAATTCAATTTTTTTTTTTTTTTTTCCAAATCTTCATATTAACTGTGACTCCCGAATCTCGAATTTGAATCTGAATATTAGAAACTTAAATATAAGAGGGTTGATAACGTAGATTAATTAATGCGCTATAAAAATAAAAATAGCGCCTCAATGTTAACATTTTTTTTCATAATAAATTAATTTGAGTTAAGATTTGTCTATGATTCTGATAACTAAACCACCAATAAGTAGTAGACAGATCTAAGTTAAATTCTAACTCAAAATTTGATGACAATTTTTTTATAATTTTTTTATAATCTAGAATTAGATATTTCTAGAATAGGTATTTAAATCTCCCATTCTTATTACTGTGTGTTCTTTCTTACGACAGGTCCAATTCCTTTTGTCAATGAAACTTAGACCTCCAATTCAACCTGTCCTCTGCCTCCTCCTTCAGCACCCAACATTTTCTTCTTTCCTTCGAGACATATAATATTTGAATCTTCTTTCTTCCTAAGCTCCTCTTTCCCTCAACTTTCCTTCTATGACGTCGTGCAGAAGACAGTTCCTCCTAAGGATGTGTCCGATCCAGTTTGGTTTGTACCGAAGAATCACATCCAAAATGGTTCTCTTCTCACCCACTCTTCTTAGGACTTGTTCATTTGTCACCCTATTTGTCCGCGTGATCTTCTCAAGTCTTCTCCAGCACCACTTTTCAAAGATCTCCAAGTGTTTCTTTTACATCTTCCTGAGAGTTTCTGCTCCATACAGCTTGACGTTCCAAATATAGAATTTCATCAATTTCTTCCTCAGTTCCAAACTCAACTTGCTCTCCTATCCGTACATTAATTGAAATTAACTTCTCATGTTACAATAATTATTAAAAGTAAGCCTAATCAAATTTTTCAGATGTTGGTAACCATGATGACATAGTTAACTGGCCTAGAGTCTCACTAACCGTTCATGTTGTAAACACATGAACTAGATAACACTAACGTGCTACGGATGAGAAAGGTTGAATTTATAAGAAGTGTACCCACCCTCGTGTGGAAACATATTTAGGAAAATACACCCTAAGAACACCCGAATGGTATTCGAACCCCCGAATGGTATTTGAACCCCAACTACTCCATCACTGACAGTCTAGTCTGTTGCAAGAATGACGCCTTAGACCATTCGACCATCGAATGGGGTTGTGTTACTCTCTCTTCAATTTTTGAGTTATGTCGTTTGCTCCTGCATTAGATCTTATTTCTATTTCCTGTGTCTTGTTCTAAGTATGTTCACTATCCGGGGATTTTAGATTTTAAAAAATGAAAATGAAATTTTGATTTGGGATTTGTTTTAGAGCTCTTGTGGTTCTGGTCAATCTAATTAAAAGACAAACATAACAAACTTTTTTTATGTTCATTATTTACTTTTTTCCTTAGATTATGGTTAAAAGAGGTCTCTGTCATATTTAAATTGAGCTAGTGCTGCCATCTGTTAGACAATCATGAGACCTTTCTAATAAACTTTATATTATGGTTCAAGGAGGTCTCTGTCATATTTAAAATAATTAAAACAAAATCTTTTCTGTGGTCTTTATGAGGTTTGAGGAACCGATCCTCCGGGGTCATTAGGCTGAACGGTATCAGCTCATCTTGCCAAAAGGAACTGACACATTCGCTTCGCACGCTTGCTAAAATGTCACTACACTTTTTTTTTTAATGACCATTAAAATTTCAATTTGACATCTGTTTTATGTAAAAGGATGTTTTATCTCCTTTTTAAAAAAGCTTTTCTGGATAGCTGAGCTTACCCTGCCTACCCAGACACCTCGCTACTGTTTTAAGATACGAAAGTTGTTGTCCTGAAAAATGTAAGGAATGTGACTTTCCCATATTTTCCACTGTACCCTTCAAATGAAAGATGTTTTCCATAAAGTTATAAGCAACAGGTACCTGGTAGGACCCTCTCAACCTGTGTTCCAATTACCTAACCAACCCCCCCTCCCCCCGTACCCTTAATAATTATATGATTCTCTGCCCAGGTGTTCTTCGTGCTAAGGAAAAAACAGAGTCAAGTGACGTTCTTGCACGTGTACCACCACGCAATCACCGCCACTTCTTCCTGGGCCTACCTCAAGTACATACCAGGTACATGATGATGAAATACTTTATAAACAACAAAACAGAGATATATACAAATATGAGTGAAGAATGACCCTGGACACGGGACGAATCCTGGATATATCAGTGGTTAGAGCATTGGCGTACTAAGCCAAAGGTCACGGGTTCGATTCCCGTGTCCAGGTGTCATTTTTCAATTTTCAGAATATGATATCTAGATGGATTAATTCCCACTAATAGCATAAATAATAGCTTTGGCTATTTAATTCTACATACAAATATTATTTAAGACAGCCGCCTCAATCAGCGAGGAAATATCATTCACCCTCAGGCCACACGTCTTAAAATATAATGGTCCGTGTCATTTTCTAGAACTATATATATCTTCCTTCTAAGCTTATACTCCCTTTCTCCCTTCACCCATAACCCCAATTTGTCATTTCAATAAGCAAGAGCGTAAATAAACCTACAAAACTTATTATATCAAAGTAAAGAGGTAAGCTCGCTGCTAGTCCTCAAATACCTTAAAATTTTCTGTTGTGAGCCTTTCAAATAATTACTGTATTTGTTTGAGGAAGGCCAAATCTAGATTTCTTTTTTTCATAAAGTCCATCAAATATGCTTTAAAAATCGTTGAAAAATGAGATAATGTCAAATTTTCACACATAAATTCTATTAATGAAGGTCAGAATATAGGGCTGCTAAATAAAAAAGAGCCCTTTATTTTGGTGTGAACCAAATATTGAAATAACGCATTGTATAATTAAATATTGCGTTAGAGCTGAACGGTTGCGCGACAATCTCTCTCTTAAAGAGTCGGCCCCCTTAATGCAGTAGTAAAAGTAGAATTTATGTGATCGGGTCTGGCCTCGTTAGGACAAGTGAGGAGTTAGCTACCTAAACAAAGAAGTGGCGGATCAGCGTATAAATCGACCTGGTAGTAAGATGCGGCGTTAAAAAAAAAGTGGCTGTTCCAGTTTAGAAAACTTGGGTTAAGGGCCGGAGGGTTCATTCTACTACTATTACTATTAATACTAATAATATTAATAATAATTATTATTTTAAGTATTATTAATATACAACCCAACATCATCAACTGTTTCCAGCCTGTGGCTGGGTCAGTTTAGTAAAATGTCTCCATCTTCCTCTATTCTTCCACCATTCCTCCTACTTTAATTTCTTCTCCTCTCAATTGAACACTTTATGTTATCTGCTCCTACCATCTCTTTATTGGCCTCCCTTACGGTCCTTTTTCTACATACTTCAATTTCCATCATTTTCTTTGGCATACTCTTCTCCATCCTCTTTACATGTCCATACCATCTCAGTCTTGCTTCCTCTACTATCTCATGTACTCCCTGTACCCCCATTCTTTCCCCGATAATTTCATTCCTTATGTTGTTTACTAGTTTACAACATTTTCAAAAAAGTAAAATTTTCCGGGGAAAAACGGTCCATGCGTGTTTCCATGGTGAAAATCTTGGTGACTTCCTGTGCCACTAATTCCTTTTTCGGAGTTGTAGTTCTGTAGTGATTCACACGCGGTAAAAAAAAAAATCAACATTAAAATGTTCTCGAGTTGTGTCTATAGATGAGGGATTGAAGTCATAAGTATCTACGTGCAACAAGGACTTAAAATATTACGAGCTTCCTTAAAATACAGTTATAGAGGATATTTCGGACTAAATTGAATAAGACCTGGAGGTTCTGGCCGAATATTTTCCTATTTTCATGTCCTTGTCTAATACTCGATCATAAATATTAGTGTTGTATTTGAAACGCAGAATAAGCCAGCAGAAACTTTCTAGTAAAACGTTGGCTTTACAACAACAAAAAATTTAAAAAATGATGATATCTCGACAACAGTGAAATATAGAACGCATTCCATTTCAACAATTTAAAATGTTATCCACCCTCGGCTAATAATACCACCATCTGTTCTTGAAATGTTGACTACATAGTCTGTGTCTGTACGGAAGATGGCACCGTCCCGTTAAATTAAAACCCATTTTAATGTCTCTGTTTACATTTTCATCTTAAAGGTTAATAATGAATTTAAAATTTAAATGGATTGTATGAACCAATGTAAGTGGCTGTCCGACTACACCTTCTATATAGGCACAAGGTACATGGACCAAGCATTTCTGGATGAACCCATCTTTTGGAAAAAGAGGGAACCTCTTGGTGGAAGGAAAATTTATTTAATTAAATTAGTTTTTAAGTTTACTATTAAGAGCAAATTTCTAAATTATATGAAGTTGAAGTTTGCTTGTGTTTGACTTGGGTGTATTTTATGTTGGTAGTATATTTCCCGCTTTTCATAAGACAGAATCGTTTTCTTTGATTCGGTAAACTGTTTAGGATCCAGTTTCTGGTAGAAAAATAACATTTATAGTTAATATTTAACTAAGTATGTTTCATGTAATAAAATATAATTATGATTAAGGCTTAAGATGGACATTTTGTGTTTTGAGGGTTGTTACAAATGGAGGTAGACCACTGGTATCACTAAAATTAAGTGTTTGGTTTATCAGTAGCTTGTGTTTTATAGTCTGGCCGAAATACTTGAATGGAATTGTACTTGATGTAATACTATAGATGGCTCAAATTCACTTTTATGTACAATCCAAATTTAGATTTTTATTTTACTTACCAATCCTGAATTCAAATCTTGGAAAAGATGATATGTTTGCCATAAAATTGTGTAATATATATAGATTCAAAATTTGACTTTTTTAAAATTTCTTTTGAATCTCAGGTTTGGAATAGCTTTAAAGATACAAGAGACCCAACTCGAATTGATACATTTGACATTTGAAGGGTACAGGGGAAAAAAGAGAAAAGTTCAATTTTAACTTAAATTGAGTTAGTACTGCCATCTGTTAGACAATCATGAAACCTTTTTAATGAATTATTATTATTATTATTATTATTATTATTATTATTATTATTATTATTATTATTATTATTATTATAACCGCGTCTTACGTTATACGAACTTACGCTAATGTGTAATGGTAGGGTGATTGTGAGAGGAAATGGAGGACCTACAGTTTAACGTGGAATCCGAACCACGGTGGAGGCCTGGCATTCCTCACATTCACAAGTTGTGATTAATACACGTCTTGTCAGAGGTGAAGGAAGGGTTTGGCAATCAGATAAATCTGTGCCGGGACCGAAGATTGAACCCCGGACCCTCAGCACAGGAGTCTGACACCTTACCCCTAGACCACCAGGTCACCTCTTTTTAATGAACTTTAGATTACGGTTGAAAGACGTCGTCTCCGTCATAGAAAATGTGTGTAATGTGATTTTCTCCCTTTCCCCTTCATATCTATTTGGGTGCAGTGTAAGGTGGTACCATATCATACCCTGACCCAGGAGGTTGGGGTTCAAACCCCAAATGAGTGCCGCAAAGAGAGGTTTTCCCTCATCTTTCCAGGCAAATGCCGATTCCGATCTATTAATCCAAACCCATTTGATTGGATAGTTTAGCTCACAAATAACCATCCAACTGGTAGACACTCTATGATAGGATCATCCTTGACATGCTGCGCTGTTTGCAGGAGAGCAAGGAGTAGTCATCGGGTTCCTCAACTCGGGGGTGCACGTGGTGATGTACGCGTACTACATGGTGGCCGCAATGGGGCCCTCATTCCAGAAGTATCTCTGGTGGAAGAAGTACATGACGTTGATGCAGTTGGTGAGGTCATCATTTTTAAAACCATTTGTTCTGAATACCGAGTACAGTCCCATTTCAATTTAAGGAACTTTTTTTTTAGATTTAAAATACTTACAAAAACAATTTTATGTATTTCAAATGTCAAGTCATGTGATCTGCAGCTGTTATAGTTTATAGATACTATTAATACCTAAAAATATTAGTAATAATAATAGTAATATACCTAGTATAATGTTGAGTTGGGTCGATTATATTTTTTTTACTAATCTGAATCTCTAATTTACCTTCAAATCCTGAATCCAAATCCGAATCTTGGAATATTTTTTTTACAAATACGAGAGAAACTACTGTAGAAATAAAATAGAAAAAACGAATGGAAACCAAATGCTGACACGCTTTCTTATAATCCATTCATTATAACATTAATATTTTCAGTTAAGTGATAATTTACTGGTCTGGGGCCTAGTTGTTAAGTTCATATTATGATTATAATTGGTTCTGAACCACCAATAAGCAGTATTAGAGCTTTAAAACAAATTTCTTTTGGAAAATTGGAAAAAGAAAAATCATTTTGAGGATTTTAGTTTCGAATCATCGATCCTTAAAGATTCGAGGGTCCTGTCCATGGTGAAATGTTATCTCTGTCGACTGCAAAAAAAATGTATTTGTATTTTCTAAAAAGTTCCTTAATATACGAATCTTACTCTAGTTATGAAACTTGTATCCAATGGATACAGCGAAGCATTCATGATGGTAATCCATATTTGAATTCTTTCCACGACACAAGCTTCTCGAACCAATAATATTTTATGTATATTCTGACGTCATTGGAATCTATTTAATGATGGTTCTTTTTACGCATCAGCACTAATTACACTAATGTGTTAAAGATGATAAGGGATAAGTTTAGTGGAAGTGTGCCCTCATTTGCTTGGAGAGAGAAGGGAAACCCATTTATGAGAAACCACACTCGGTTCACCCGACCAAGATGCAGGACGTTATTGCGACAGGGACCATTTGACCCCCTAAACGTGTTTTAGAGTTGTATTTTAATTTATTTACCATTGTTTTACGACAGTGACGTCAATATAGAAAATATTTTGGTTTAGGTCCTGAGCTAATCTTTTTTTTTTTAGTGGCATACGAAGGGAGTAAGGTATGGCCCATACAGAGTTAATTTTAAGTGCAGTCTTTTGAACTAATGTTAATTGTTGGGATAAAATGGGGGTAGTCAGGGTTTGGCAGGGTGCGGGCGTGGTAAGAGAAATTTGAGAAGCTTCTTAAACCAATACTCATAAGTAAATTTGAGGTTATCGGCTTTTATTTAGTGAAGTGAAATAATATAACCCATTTAAATATTTTTGGAAATGTTCATAATTTTTAGAATAGTTTTTTTTTTTACAAATTAGCTAAGAACAATTTAATTTAGAATAAAAATAAGCATTTTTTTATTTCATGTATAGATATACAAGTGAAGCAACAAGTTTGATTATTTCTATTCTAAATTAAATATTTCTTAATTCTAAATAATATAGATACAAATTCAAGAAAATAATGTTTTAAAAAAAATTCTCACACAGCAAAAAGTTATAGCTTAATAGTTGAAATTAATGAGTTGAGGAACTTAACATTCAATGTTTACGTAGCCCAAGTGCACAGATTAGAAATTATTAATGCAAGACCCAGTTCAATGGTCCATGGCCTAGATCTCACAATAGACTATTTTCGGTGACAAGGAGGTCAGGGTTAGAATCCCAGTTGGGTGTACTGAGGGATGGTTTTCCACTCTTTCCTTCAAACTAATTCATTTACATTTAACTTAAAATTCTACATTATATGTTTTTACTCCTTTAGCATAATTAATATATGCATATAGCCCAAACAAATTCACGGCAACAAAATTTATATATTCTTGAATTTAAACTTTTTCAAATCCTAAAATCATAAAATATCATTGAGCATTCGAAGGACCTACGATAATTTAACTGTAATCTTTTATTTTGATTTTTCAGATTCAATTTGCCTTGGTGGTTGTGTATAACACTTCAACCCTAATGTTCGACGACAAGATGCCCAAAATTCTCTCTTATTTCTTCCTCCTGAATGCAACATTCTTTGTTTACCTTTTCTCAAACTTCTACAAGAGGACGTATCTCGACCAAAGAAACGGTGTGGGCTGTGAAAAATTGTCAAAGATTTCATAAGAGAAACACTCGCCCCGTAGTGGGAGTTCAATATAACTCTGTAATATACAAAGAAATAATATTGTCTCTAGTGTAACTGTACATAAAAGTAGTGATTTGAAACTGTCCTAACAAGATCTGTGTTATTTTGTCAACAATAAAATAAGTTTTTGTTGTTTTGTTTTTTGTGAGTATTACTATGAATTGGTAGACCTGGAAAATAGTATAAGTTTCTTACTATAAATTAAGTAAGAACATTCTTGGAATTTTTGTTTTTGTATATAATGAGTTTTGTAAAATTGTAAGGACACAGCACTGGATTCTGGAATGGAAATAGAGGGGTCTACCATCCACCACATTCCTTATAATCTACAATTAGAGGTTTCCACAATCGCTGCACCCCTTGGCAATGATTCCATTCAGTTAGAACCCACACACTTTGATGACTGCATGGTCTAAGGAGCTACTCTCGCAATAGACTAGCCTTCAATAAAGAATGTTAGAATGAGGTTCGAGCCCGGTTGGGTATTCTGAGAGTGGTTTTTCCACTCTCCACGCAAATGCTGGTGCACTTCCTTTAAACATAGCCTTCATAATCCCTAACACATTAGCGTAATTAGTACACAGGCGTATAACCTGAACGGATAATAAGACATGGTACCCAAAAAAAAATCTAGAACCCAGGGGCGTTGCATGGAATATATTTGGGGAGGGGGGGGGGGGGGCAGTGTTTTTCCCAACCATAAGCATTTTGAAATTAGAAAAATTCCCAAGTAGCAAAGGAGAGTACAAGAAGAAGAGCAATGTTGAAAACGCGGGGAAGAGGAGGCTCTCAGAATTTTTTTTAATTTAGGGTGATAATCAAGCCCTGAACAGAGTTTTTAGGCAACTGTAACTTTAAGTTTTTTATATGCTCATACTGGATTTTTAAAGCTACAGGGCTTTTTCAGTGCATAAGGAAATAACTTGAATTATTATATATTTAAGTTTACCTGCATCTGAGCTAAATATCCAATTGAGTTTAAATCTATTTATTTAGATTTGAAGATATCGTTCAAATCGAGTATTTTATATTAAAAAATATAAATGACTTTATTACAGTGGTTTCAAACATCTTGTAGTTTATGACCACAACTTTTCTCCTTGCGGCCATCGTGACACTTTGATAACTTAAAAGCGTTCAAATCCAAGTTTTTAAGGTTTTTTCACTGTATATTACTACCAGCCCGGACTATCTACAGTTAATAACACCAGTGGGATAGTTAAAATTTAGAGGAAATGTACCCTTATTTGTTTGTAGGGATATTAGGATAAACTACCCCTGGCCAGAATTAAAATCCTTACTTCACCTTCACCAACAAACCAAACCAAAATAGCGTGACATTAAACCTGCATGCCCACTAATGCTTGTTTTAATTATGATAAATTGTTAATAATAATCATTATGTGCGACGAATATGTAATAAAATAGAATCAACAAGCCCGGGGTTGGGGGATGATTTTATATTATGCTAACAGCATTACAAGGCTGCCACAGTAAACCAAGTCAGCAAGAAGCTATCAGAATGAAATAGCCAAAAGGAACCTAAGCAGTAACTAGTACGTTTTAGCACTTAAAGCCCTAATTAAGTCATTGTCTGTACAACATATGATAATTTAAATCATAAAACTGCAATAGACTAACAGCCACGAAAGTCACAACCAAAAACACTAAACCATAAATCAAACATTGGCTGACAATGCTGCCACTTCAAGCATTGCTGGCTGAGTGAAATTTTGCTATGGGCAGCTCATGTTCCCTTATGATTCATTTCCATACAGCATTTGGCATACACTCACCGGCCGTTGTCTCTGCCTACTGACAACGGCACTACTAGACTACTTGATTAACTAACATTTCTACATTATTCTAAACAAGGAATCTCTCCTTTCAATGTTAGATGATTTTTGAAGTTGGGATTTTTTTTGTAGAGTAGGGATCAACAGTTGGAAAATTTTAAATTTGTCTGTACAAGTCTGTGGTTAAGCACTTTCATAATATAAAGTAATGGGGTACAGAATATGCCTAGAATTCTCCAAATCCAGATCTCAAATCTTACAAAATACCCAACTTTCAAGCTTTTAACCAAACCCAGCCCCCCACCCCCTCGGCGCGAGACACCCCTTCAAGAACCCATCACACTGAAGGGAAGGACATATATGGTCCAGTTTTTTAATGAAAAGAGCCTTTTAGAAAATACAAACTTATTTTTGCGGACAAAATTGATAACATACTATATTATACACTAACTATTGAAAGTTACAGCCGCAAATCACATGACTTGATGTATGAATACATTAATGTAGATCTAATAACTTTATCTGTCATATAAAGTTATTTCTATGAAAATTGGACTGTATTAAGAATAAAGCCATTCAATAAAATAGTAACAAAAATAATAATAATAATTAGTATTAATATGACATTGGTATTTATTGCATGGACACAATTTCTAATCTGATATTTTTATTTAATCTGGTGTATTGACTGTGCACTTAACTGAACCAAATGAGCATAGATCTTACAAACTGGCTTTATTTATTTATTATTTTTTAGAAGACACATCGCCCAGTCCCCCTGCCATTAATTTATCACTGTGAAAGGGGGAAAACCCCAATTTCACTAATGATAAATGTTTTAGTCATGCCAGGAATCGGACCTGGTACCCTTAACTCTGTAGGCAGACACACTACTGAATGAACTAAGGTTTCAGACTGCTACCTGATATTAAAAGTGAGGTTTAAACATATTAGGGGTCGTCCGTAAACCACGTAACACTTTGAGGAGGGAGGTAGGGGTGAGCTCTAATGTCTACATGCTGTTACATGGGTGGAGGGTGGGGTGCATCAAAGTGTTACGTAACACACCTTTGATAAACATACTTATAAATAACTTCCGAATATCTGTGGAGTTGAAAATGCAAGTTTAGCACTTACTTTTTGTCTATTAATATTTCGAATGCACTTAGGTGTTTATTGTCTGCCCAAGACTACGAACGCCAAGAACATTTGAAAAAACATATTTTCATGCGCATGACAGTGATATGTTTATACTCACCGCACTTGTTTAAATGTGTCCAATCTGACCCCCCTCGCGTACTTTTTGTTGGATAGCAGCTGTCAGTAGAAGCAGACTTAATTTATAAGTATAGTTGAGTTCGAGTATAATTTAGATTCCTACTGCACATTCTTTTACATAGGCTGTGAATAATCGTTTGTGTTTATACAAAAACAAAAATAATTTCTTCAAAAAGAGGAGACTTGTTCATTGCTTGCGTATAAAAAGCGATGTCCAGAAAGAAATCTCAATTTAAGAGTTTCATAAAGAAGAAAAAGTACATAATTTATTTCAAGGCAAGTTTAAGGAATCCATCAATAGTGTTATTTCTTCATACCAGCAGCATGTTATAAAAAGTAAAGCATCAAATTTCATTTTTGTTTGATCACCTAAAATCTTATTATAAGATTAGGTTCAAATAAATCAGGGATTTCTGCTATTATCAGTCAATGTAGAGAGTTGAAATAAAAAATATCTAGAATTAATAACAATATTTTTTTTTGTTCAACAAAATCTAAATCACAGGAATTATATAATTAGTCGTTCTTGAATTAAGGCTTTGTATTAAGTATTGTTATTATTTTTTAGTATTATTCATAATTCAACATTTAAAAACTTTATTGTTGTTAATTGTCTTATCATGGTCGATGAAAATATTTGTATATTGTTCTATGATCAATTAAATTGAAGTTAGAAATTCAAAAGATCTTTTATCTCATAAAAACATTTATTTCTATTTATATTAATGCGTAAAATATTTTAATAATAATAACTTATAAAATTTGTGATAATCCAATATTAACTTAAATATTAACCTTAATGTGTATCGTCATTATATTAATGACTCAATCTATCAATGAAATGAGTTTATATTACGCTAAATATAATAGTGCAGAACTATAAATAAATACATGACTAAGCCATTATAAGAAGAGATGTAGTCTTTAAATGTTATAATAAAATTCATAATATCATAATTTTGTATTAATCACGACAAAATTTTAAGATTTACGCTAGAATAATAATGTTATTTTGGAAATGTTTATTAAATATATATACTGTACAAAGGTGTGATTAAATCTATCCTACCAATTTGAGAGATTTATTATATGTATTTATTAAGATTATATTTTCTTATTTAATTGCGATGAAGAGTTTATTATCTCAAATGCTTACTTTATATAACATTGATTTAGGAGTGTATTACTTTACTTATAAAGCCATATTATATTTACCTTTCTTTGTGAGCCGATAAAGTTAATAAATAATAACGAAATACCTCTTGAAGTGTCTTGTTCTACTCATACACGACATCACATTTTCTATCATTTATGGTCCTCTTAATCTCACTTATTTTTCAGTTATTTCATGAGTAACATAGCTCCTGTATTATTCTACTCTCCTCATACTCCACGACCAAATATAACCCTCTAAAACTATCTTTTAGAGAGAGCAGATCCATCTTGTGACTGTTATCGAAACTTCTATACCAGTGAATTTTATGAAACATATTCAATTTTAACCTTTTAATAATATTCTTTATTATATATTTCTTATTTTAATATATTTGAAATTGCGAAACTTAATTGTTTCACTTTTATTTATAAGGCTTGGTTTAGAATATCTTTAAAAAATACTACAGAATATTAAACACAAATGTAGGCTGTATCCAGATCTTTTATTAAAATTAATTTGTTTGTTTTGTTAACCCAATTTTTGCGTTTTAAGGTAGTTTCATATTTGGTGCTATATATTAGAAAATTACACTTCGGTCTCCTAAAATCTTAGAATAAGTTAAGGTTCCAAATTAAATCAAGTAAACATTTAACTGTAATAATTTACAGTATTTGTGATCAAACATATCATTAGTTAAAAAATAAATTCATATCTAACATTCATCATTATTATATAAAAGACTCAAATTATCACTAAAATGATTTTAGAATTACATTTAATAGCTGTTGTAAATAAACATATTAATATAAGACTAGGTAATTTAAGATAAAATAACTTTCTGTTAAAATGTGTTAATAATATTCATAATGTCTATATTATTTATTATCGAGAGTAAATTTTATGATATATTCTAGAAGAAGAATGTTATATTTTAAATGTTTGTTAAATATAATATGTACTTTACAAAAGTGTGATTAAAATCTATCGTACTAATTTGAGACTTTTATTCTCTTTATTAATTTGGAATCAACTTCATATTAAAATGAAATAAAGAATTTGTTATTTCAAATATATATTTATTACTTTATATCTTGGAAAGTATAACAGTCCTTATAACTCCCTATCACATTTTCCCGACTTTGTAATCCAATACATCTCTTATTTGGTGGTTAAAAATAAAAGGTAACACCTCTTGGTGTGTCCTGTTCTACTCATACATCACAACACATTTTATCGCTTTTGTGAGCCACTAAATCTTACTTATTTTGCGGTGTATTGATGGGTAATATAGCTCCTGGAGTATTTTACTTCCCTCATATTCCACAACCATATTAGCCCATAGTAAATAGCTTACACAGCCTTCCCTTGTGAATGAAATCGTAGATGTTAGCACAGTGTATGTACACATTCAATTTAAACCTTACATTTTTTGTAATTGTATATTAAATAATACCAAACTTTCATATTTAATTTAAAAGTTCAAGATAGGATTGATCTAAAATATCTTTAATAATGCCACATAACATTCACAACAAATGTATGCGATATGCAGAACCTTGGCGACAATAATCTTTTTAAATTGGTATGTAAATCTTTGCGTTTTAATATTGTATAATTGTGTTTGCTAAGTATTAGCACAGTACAATTTGTTTGATCACCTAAAATCTTATTATAAGATTAGGTTCAAATAAATCAGGGATTTCTGCTATTATCTGTCAATGTACAGAGTTGAAATAAAACATATCTAGAATTAATAACAATATTTTTTTTGTTCAACAAAATCTAAATCACAGGAATTATATAATTAGTCGTTCTAAAAATTAAGGCTTTTTATTAAGTATTGTTATAATTTTTTAGTATTATTCATAATTCAATATTTCAAAACTTTATTGTTGTTAATTGTCTTATCCTGGTCGATGAAAATATTTGTATATTGTTCTACGATCAATTAAATTGAAGTTAGAAATTCAAAAGATCTTTTATCTCAATAAAAACATTTATTTCTATTTATATTAATGCGTAATATATTTTAATAATAATACCTTATAAAATTTGTGATAATCCAATATTAACTTAAATATTAACCTTAATGTGTATCGTCATTATATTAATGACTCAATCTATCAATGAAATGAGTTTATATTACGCTAAATATAATAGTGCAGAAATATAAATAATTACATGACTAGGCCATTATAAGAAATGATGTAGTCTTTAAATGTTATAATAATATTCATGATATCATAATTTTGTATTAATCACGACGAAACTTTAAGATTTACTCTAAAATAATAATGTTATTTTGGAAATGTTTATTAAATATATATATTGTACAAAGGTGTGATTAAATCTATCCTAACAATTTGAGAGATGTATTATATGTATTTATTAAGATTTTATTTTCACATTTAATTGCGATTAAGAATTTTGTTATCTCAAATGCTTACTTATTATTACATTTATTTAGGAGTGTGTCACTTTACTTATAAAGCCATATTATATCTTCCTTTCTTTGTGAGTTGATAAAGTTAATAAATAATAACGAAATACATCTTGAAGTGTCTTGTTCTCCTCATACACGGCATCACATTTTCTATCATTTATGGTCCTCTTAATCTCACTTATTTGTCAGTTATTTCATGAGTAACATAGCTCCTGTATTATTCTACTCTCCTCATACTCCACGACCAAATATACCCCTCTAAAACTATCTTTTAGAGAGAGCAGATCCATCTTGTGACTGTTATCGAAACTTCTATACCAGTGAATTTTATGATACATATTCAATTTTAACCTTTTAATAATAATCTTTATTATATATTCTTATTTTAATATATTTGAAATTGCGAAACTTATTTATTTCACTTTTATTTATAAGGCTTGGCTTAGAATATCTTTAAAATACTACAGAATATTAAACAAAAATGTAGGCTCTATCCAGATCTTTTATTAAAATTAATTTGTTTGATTTGTTATCCCAATTTTTGCATTTTAAAGTAGTTTCATATTTGGTGCTATACATTAGAAAATTACACTTCGGTCTCCTAATATCTTGGAATAAGTTAAGGTTCCAAATTAAATCAAGTAAACATTTAACTGTAATAATTTACAGGATTTGTGATCAAACATATCGTTAGTAAAAAAAAAAATTCATATCTAACATTCATCATTATTATATAAAAGACTCAAATTATCACTAAAATGATTTTAGAATTACATTTAATAGCTGTTGTATATAAACATATTAATATAAGACTAGGTCATTTAAGATGAAATAACTTTCTGTTAAAATAAGTTAATAATATTCATATTATCTATATTACTTATTATCGAGAATAAATTTTATGATATATTCTAGATGAAGAATGTTATATTTTAAATGTTTGTTAAATATAATATGTACTTTACAAAAAAGTGATTAAAATCTTTCGTACAAATTTGAGACTTTTATTCTCTTTATTAATTTGGAATCAACTTCATATTAAAATGAAATAAAGAATTTGTTATTTCAAATATATATTTATTACTTTATATCTTGGAAAGTATAGCAGTCCTTATAACTCCCTATCACATTTTTCCGACTTGTAATCCAATACATCTCTTATTTGGCGGTTAAAAATAAAAGGTAACACCTCTTGGTGTGTCCTGTTCTCCTCATACCTCACATCACATTTTATCACTTTTGTGAGCCACTAAAACTTACTTATTTTGCGGTGTGTTGATGGGTAATATAGCTCCTGGGGTATTTTACTTTCCTCATACTCCACAACCAAATTAGCCCATCGCATTACTAGCTTACACAGCCTTCACTTGTGAATGAAATCGTAGATGTTAGCACAGTGTATGTACACATTCAATTTTAACCTTACATTTTTTGTAATTGTATATTAAATAATACCAAACTTTCATATTTAATATAAACGTTTAAGATAGGATTGATCTAAAATATCTTTAATAATGCCACATAACATTCACAATAAATGTATGCGATATGCAGAACCTTGGCGACAATAATCTTTTTAAATTGGTATGTAAATCTTTGCGTTTTAATATTGTATAATTGTGTTTGCTAAGTATTAGCACAGTACACTTTGTTTGATCACCTAAAATATTATTATAAGATTAGGTTCAAATAAATCAGGGATTTCTGCTATTATCTGTCAATGTACAGAGTTGAAATAAAACATATCTAGAATTAATAACAATATTTTTTTTGTTCAACAAAATCTAAATCACAGGAATTATATAATTAGTCGTTCTTGAATTAAGGCTTTGTATTAAGTATTGTTATTATTTTTTAGTATTATTCATAATTCAATATTTCAAAACTTTATTGTTGTTAATTGTCTTATCCTGGTCGATGAAAATATTTGTATATTTTTCTACGATCAATTAAATTGAAGTTAGAAATTCAAAAGATCTTTTATCTCAATAAAAACATTTATTTCTATTTATATTAATGCGTAATATATTTTAATAATAATACCTTATAAAATTTGTGATAATCCAATATTAACTTAAATATTAACCTTAATTTTTATCGTCATTATATTAATGAATCAATCTATCAATGAAATGAGTTTATATTACGCTAAATATAATAGTGTAGAACTATAAATAAATACATGACTAGGCCATTATAAGAAAAGATGTAGTCTTTAAATGTTATAATAATATTCATGATATCATAATTTTGTATTAATCACGACGAAATTTTAAGATTTACGCTAGAATAATAATGTTATTTTGGAAATGTTTATTAAATATATATATTGTACAAAGGTGTGATTAAATCTATCCTAACAATTTGAGAGATTTATTATATGTATTATTTAAGATTTTATTTTCACATTTAATTGCGATGAAGAATTTTTTATCTCAAATGCTTACTTATTATAACATTTATTTAGGAGTGTATTACTTTACTTATAAAGCCATATTATATTTTCATTTCTTTGTGAGCCGATAAAGTTTATATATAATAACGAAATACTTCTTGAAGTGTCTTGCTTTCCACATACACGACATCACATTTTCTATCTTTTGTGGTTCTCTTATACTCACTTATTTGTCAGTTATTTCATGAGTAAAATAGCTCCTGTATTATTCTACTCTCCTCATACTCCACGACCAAATATACCCCTCTAAAACTATCATTTAGAGAGAGCAGTTCCATCTTGTGACTGTTATCGAAACTTCTATAACAGTGAATTTTATGATACATATTCAATTTTAACCTTTTAATAATATTCTTTATTATATATTTCTTATTTTAATATATTTGAAATTGCGAAAATTAATTATTTCACTTTTATTTATAAGGCTTGGTTTAGAATATCTTTAAAAATACTACAGAATATTAAACACAAATGTAAGCTGTATCCAGATCATTTATTAAAATTAGTTTGTTTGATTTGTTATCCCAATTTATGCGTTTTAAAGTAGTTTCATATTTGTTGCTATACATTAAAAAATTACACTTCGGTCTCCTAATATCTTATAATAAGTTAAGGTTCCAAATTAAATCAAGTAAACATTTAACTGTAATAATTTACAGTATTTGTGATCAAACATATCATTAGTTAAAAAATAAATTCATATCTAACATTCATCATTATTATATAAAAGACTCAAATTATCACTAAAATGATTTTAGAATTACATTTAATAGCTGTTGTATATAAACATATTAATATAAGACTAGGTAATTTAAGATAAAATAACTTTCTGTTAAAATGTGTTAATAATATTCATAATATCTATATTATTTATTATCGAGAATAAATTTTATGATATATTCTAGAAGAAGAATGTTATATTTTAAATGTTTGTTAAATATAATATGTACTTTACAAAAGTGTGATTAAAATCTATCGTACTAATTTGAGACTTTTATTCTCTTTATTAATTTGGAATCAACTTCATATTAAAATGAAATAAAGAATTTGTTATTTCAAATATATATTTATTACTTTATATCTTGTAAAGTATAACGGTCCTTATAACTCCCTATCACATTTTCCCGACTTTGTAATCCAATACATCTCTTATTTGGTGGTTAAAAATAAAAGGTAACACCTCTTGGTGTGTCCTGTTCTCCTCATACCTCACATCACATTTTATCGCTTTTGTGAGCCACTAAAACTTACTTATTTTGTGGTGTATTGATGGGTAGTATAACTCCTGGGGTATTTTACTTTCCTCATAATCCACAACCAAATTAGCCCATCACATTACTAGCTTACACATCCTTCCCTTGTGAATGAAATCGTAGATGTTAGCACAGTGTATGTACACATTCAATTTTAACCTTACTTTTTTTATAATTGTATATTAAATAATACCAAACTTTCATATTTAATATAATCGTTCAAGATTGGATTGATCTAAAATATCTTTAATAATGCCACATAACATTCACAACAAATGTATGCGATATTCAGAACCTTGGTGACAATAATATTTTTAAATTTTTATGTAAATCTTTGCGTTTTAATATTGTATAATTGTGTTTGCTAAGTATAAGCACAGTACAATTTGTTTGATCACCTAAAATCTTATTATAAGATTAGGTTCAAATAAATTAGGGATTTCTGCTATTATCTGTCAATGTACAGAGATGAAATAAAACATATCTAGAATTAATAACAATATTTTTTTTTGTTCAACAAAATCTAAATCACAGGAATTATATAATTAGTCGTTCTTGAATTAAGGCTTTGTATTAAGTATTGTTATTATTTTTTAGTATTATTCATAATTCAATATTACAAAACTTTATTGTTGTTAATTGTCTTATCCTGGTCGATGAAAATATTTGTATATTGTTCTACGATCAATTAAATTGAAGTTAGAAATTCAAAAGATCTTTTATCTCAATAAAAACATTTATTTCTATTTATATTAATGCGTAATATATTTTAATAATAATACCTTATAAAATTTGTGATAATCCAATATTAACTTAAATATTAACCTTAATGTGTATCGTCATTATATTAATGACTCAATCTATCAATAAATGAGTTTATATTACGCTAAATATAATAGTGCAGAACTATAAATAAATACATGACTAGGCCATTATAAGAAAAGATGTAGTCTTTAAATGTTATAATAATATTCATGATATCATAATTTTGTATTAATCACGACGTAACTTTAAGATTTACTCTAAAATAATAATGTTATTTTGGAAATGTTTATTAAATATATATATTGTACAAAGGTGTGATTAAATCCATCCTAACAATTTGAGAGATGTATTATATGTATTTATTAAGATTTTATTTTCACATTTAATTGCGATTAAGAATTTTTTATCTCAAATGCTTACTTATTATAACATTTATTTAGGAGTGTATCACTTTACTTATAAAGCCATATTATATCTTCCTTTCTTTGTGAGTTGATAAAGTTAATAAATAATAACGAAATACATCTTGAAGTGTCTTGTTCTCCTCATACACGGCATCACATTTTCTATCATTTATGGTCCTCTTAATCTCACTTATTTGTCAGTTATTTCATGAGTAACATCGCTCTTGTATTATTCTACTCTCCTCATACTCCACGACCAAATATACCCCTCTAAAACTATCTTTTAGAGAGAGCAGATCCATCTTGTGACTGTTATTGAAACTTCTATACCAGTGAATTTTATTAAACATATTCAATTTTAACCTTTTAATAATATTCTTTATTATATATTTTTTATTTTAATATATTTGAAATTGCGAAACTTAATTGTTTCACTTTTATTTATAAGGCTTGGTTTAGAATATCTTTAAAAATACTACAGAATATTAAACACAAATGTAGGCTGTATCCAGATCATTTATTAAAATTAATTTGTTTGATTTGTTATCCCAATTTATGCGTTTTAAAGTAGTTTCATATTTGTTGCTATACATTAGAAAATTACACTTCGGTCTCCTAATATCTTATAATAAGTTAAGGTTCCAAATTAAATCAAGTAAACATTTAACTGTAATAATTTACAGTATTTGTGATCAAATATATCATTAGTTAAAAAATAAATTCATATTTAACATTCATCATTATTATATAAAAGACTCAAACTATCACTAAAATGATTTTAGAATTACATTTAATAGCTGTTGTATATAAACATATTAATATAAGACAAGGTCATTTAAGATGAAATAACTTTCTGTTAAAATAAGTTAATAATATTCATATTATCTATATTATTTATTATCGAGAATAAATTTTATGATATATTCTAGATGAAGAATGTTATATTTTAAATGTTTGTTAAATATAATATGTACTTTACAAAAAAGTGATTAAAATCTATCGTACAAATTTGAGACTTTTATTCTCTTTATTAATTTGGAATCAACTTCATATTAAAATGAAATAAAGAATTTGTTATTTCAAATATATATTTATTACTTTATATCTTGTAAAGTATAACGGTCCTTATAACTCCCTATCACATTTTCCCGACTTTGTAATCCAATACATCTCTTATTTGGTGGTTAAAAATAAAAGGTAACACCTCTTGGTGTGTCCTGTTCTCCTCATACCTCACATCACATTTTATCGCTTTTGTGAGCCACTAAAACTTACTTATTTTGCGGTGTATTGATGGGTAGTATAACTCCTGGGGTATTTTACTTTCCTCATATTCCACAACCAAATTAGCCCATCGCATTACTAGCTTACACAGCCTTCCCTTGTGAATGAAATCGTAGATGTTAGCACAGTGTATGTACACATTCAATTTTAACCTTACATTTTTTGTAATTGTATATTAAATAATACCAAACTTTCATATTTAATATAAACGTTCAAGATTGGATTGATCTAAAATTATTTTAATAATGCCACATAACATTCACAACAAATGTATGCTATATTCAGAACCTTGGCGAAAATAATCTTTTTAAATTGGTATGTAAATCTTTGCTTTTTAATATTGTATAATTGTGTTTGCTAAGTATACGCACAGTACAATTTGTTTGATCACCTAAAATCTTATTAAAGATTAGGTTCAAATAAATCAGGGATTTCTGCTATTATCTGTCAATGTACAGAGTTGAAATAAAACATATCTAGAATTAATAACAATATTTTTTTTTGTTCAACAAAATCTAAATCACAGGAATTATATAATTAGTCGTTCTTGAATTAAGGCTTTGTATTAAGTATTGTTATTATTTTTTAGTATTATTCATAATTCAATATTACAAAACTTTATTGTTGTTAATTGTCTTATCCTGGTCGATGAAAATATTTGTATATTGTTCTACGATCAATTAAATTGAAGTTAGAAATTCAAAAGATCTTTTATCTCAATAAAAACATTTATTTCTATTTATATTAATGCATAATATATTTTAATAATAATACCTTATAAAATTTGTGATAATCCAATATTAACTTAAATATTAACCTTAATGTACATCGTCATTATATTAATGACTCAATCTATCAATAAAATGAGTTTATATTACGCTAAATATAATAGTGCAGAACTATAAATAAATACATGACTAGGCCATTATAAGAAAAGATGTAGTCTTTAAATGTTATAATAAAATTCATGATATCATAATTTTGTATTAATCACGACGAAACTTTAAGATTTACTCTAAAATAATAATGTTATTTTGGAAATGTTTATTAAATATATATATTGTACAAAGGTGTGATTAAATCCATCCTAACAATTTGAGAGATGTATTATATGTATTTATTAAGATTTTATTTTCACATTTAATTGCGATTAAGAATTTTTTATCTCAAATGCTTACTTATTATAACATTTATTTAGGAGTGTATCACTTTACTTATAAAGCCATATTATATCTTCCTTTCTTTGTGAGTTGATAAAGTTAATAAATAATAACGAAATACATCTTGAAGTGTCTTGTTCTCCTCATACACTGCATCACATTTTCTATCATTTATGGTCCTCTTAATCTCACTTATTTGTCAGTTATTTCATGAGTAACATAGCTCTTGTATTATTCTACTCTCCTCATACTCCACGACCAAATATACCCCTCTAAAACTATCTTTTAGAGAGAGCAGATCCATCTTGTGACTGTTATTGAAACTTCTATACCAGTGAATTTTATTAAACATATTCAATTTTAACCTTTTAATAATATTCTTTATTATATATTTTTTATTTTAATATATTTGAAATTGCGAAACTTAATTGTTTCACTTTTATTTATAAGGCTTGGTTTAGAATATCTTTAAAAATACTACAGAATATTAAACACAAATGTAGGCTGTATCCAGATCATTTATTAAAATTAATTTGTTTGATTTGTTATCCCAATTTATGCGTTTTAAAGTAGTTTCATATTTGTTGCTATACATTAGAAAATTACACTTCGGTCTCCTAATATCTTATAATAAGTTAAGGTTCCAAATTAAATCAAGTAAACATTTAACTGTAATAATTAACAGTATTTGTGATCAAACATATCATTAGTTAAAAAATAAATTCATATTTAACATTCATCATTATTATATAAAAGACTCAAATTATCACTAAAATGATTTTAGAATTACATTTAATAGCTGTTGTATATAAACATATTAATATAAGACAAGGTCATTTAAGATGAAATAACTTTCTGTTAAAATAAGTTAATAATATTCATATTATCTATATTATTTATTATCGAGAATAAATTTTATGATATATTCTAGATGAAGAATGTTATATTTTAAATGTTTGGTAATATAATATGTACTTTACAAAAAAGTGATTAAAATCTATCGTACAAATTTGAGACTTTTATTCTCTTTATTAATTTGGAATCAACTTCATATTAAAATGAAATAAAGAATTTGTTATTTCAAATATATATTTATTACTTTATATCTTGGAAAGTATAACAGTCCTTATAACTCCCTATCACATTTTCCCGACTTGTAATCCAATACATCCTTATTTGGTGGTTAAAAATAAAAGGTAACACCTCTTGGTGTGTCCTGTTCTCCTCATACCTCACATCACATTTTATCGCTTTTGTGAGCCACTAAAACTTACTTATTTTGCGGTGTATTGATGGGTAATATAGCTCCTGGGGTATTTTAATTTCCTCATATTCCACAACCAAATTAGCCCATCGCATTACTAGCTTACACAGCCTTCCCTTGTGAATGAAATCGTAGATGTTAGCACAGTGTATGTACACATTCAATTTTAACCTTACATTTTTTGTAATTGTATATTAAATAATACCAAACTTTCATATTTGATATAAACGTTCAAGATAGGATTGATCTAAAATATCTTTAATAATGCCACATAACATTCACAACAAATGTATGCGATATGCAGAACCTTGGCGACAATAATCTTTTTAAATTGGTATGTAAATCTTTGCGTTTTAATATTGTATAATTGTGTTTGCTAAGTATTAGCACAGTACACTTTGTTTGATCACCTAAAATTTTATTATAAGATTAGGTTCAAATAAATCAGGGATTTCTGCTATTATCTGTCAATGTACAGAGTTGAAATAAAACATATCTAGAATTAATAACAAATATTTTTTTTGTTCAACAAAATCTAAATCACAGGAATTATATAATTAGTCGTTCTTGAATTAAGGCTTTGTATTAAGTATTGTTATTGTTTTTTAGTATTATTCATAATTCAATATTTCAAAACTTTATTGTTGTTAATTGTCTTATCCTGGTCGATGAAAATATATGTATATTGTTCTACGATCAATTAAATTGAAGTTAGAAATTCAAAAGATCTTTTATCTCAATAAAAACATTTATTTCTATTTATATTAATGCGTAATATATTTTAATAATAATACCTTATAAAATTTGTGATAATCCAATATTAACTTAAATATTAACCTTAATGTGTATCGTCATTATATTAATGACTCAATCTATCAATGAAATGAGTTTATATTACGCTAAATATAATAGTGCAGAACTATAAATAAATACATGACAAGGCCATTATAAGAAAAGATGTAGTCTTTAAATGTTATAATAATATTCATGATATCATAATTTTGTATTAATCACGACGAAATTTTAAGATTTACTCTAGAATAATAATGTTATTTTAGAAATGTTTATTAAATATATATATTTTACAAAGGTGTGATTAAATCCATCCTAACAATTTGAGAGATGTATTATATGTATTTATTAAGGTTTTATTTTCACATTTATTTGTGATGAAGATTTTTTTTATCTCAAATGCTTACTTATTATAACATTTATTTAGGAGTGTATTACTTTACTTATAAAGCCATGAATGCCAGGCCTCCACCGTGTTTCGGATTCCACGTTAAACTGTAGGTCCTCCATTTCATCTCACAATCACCCTACCATTACACATTAGCGTAAGTGCGTATAACCCGAACGGATAGTAAGACGCGGTGCTAATAATAATAATAATATAAAGCCCTATTATATCTTCCTTTCTTTGTGAGTTGATAAAGTTAATAAATAATAACGAAATACATCTTGAATTGTCTTGTTCTCATACACGGCATCACATTTTTTATCATTTATGGTCCTCTTAATCTCACTTATTTGTCAGTTATTTCATGAGTAACATAGCTCCTGTATTATTCTACTCTCCTCATACTCCACGACCAAATATACCCCTCTAAAACTATCTTTTAGAGAGAGCAGGTCCATCTTGTGACTGTTATCGAAACTTCTATACCAGTGAATTTTATGATACATATTCAATTTTAACCTTTTAATAATATTCTTTATTATATATTTCTTATTTTAATATATTTGAAATTGCGAAACTTAATTGTTTCACTTTTATTTATAAGGCTTGGTTTAGAATATTTTTAAAAATACTACAGAATATTAAACACAAATGTAGGCTGTATCCAGATCTTTTATTAAAATTAATTTGTTTGATTTGTTATCCCAATTTATGCGTTTTAAAGTAGTTTCATATTTGTTGCTATACATTAGAAAATTACACTTCGGTCTCCTAATATCTTATAATAAGTTAATGTTCCAAATTAAATCAAGTAAACATTTAACTGTAATAATTTACAGGATTTGTGATCAAACATATCATTATTTAAAAAATAAATTCATATCTAACATTCATCATTATTATATAAAAGACTCAAATTATCACTAAAATGATTTTAGAATTACATTTAATAGCTGTTGTATATAAACATATTAATATAAGACTAGGTCATTTAAGATAAAATAACTTTCTGTTAAAATGTGTTAATAATATTCATAATATCTATATTATTTATTATCTAGAATAAATTTTATGATATATTCTAGATGAAGAATGTTATATTTTAAATGTTTGTTAAATATAATATGTACTTTACAAAAGTGTGATTAAAATCTATCGTACTAATTTGAGACTTTTATTCTCTTTATTAATTTGGAATCAACTTCATATTAAAATGAAATAAAGAATTTGTTATTTCAAATATATATTTATTACTTTATATCTTGGAAAGTATAACTGTCTTTATAACTTCCTATCACATTTTCCCACTTTGTAATCCAATACATCCCTTATTTGGTGGTTAAAAATAAAAGGTAACACCTCTTGGTGTGTCCTGTTCTCCTCATACCTCACATCACATTTTATCGCTTTTGTGAGCCACTAAAACTTACTTATTTTGCGGTGTATTGATGGGAAGTATAACTCCTGGGGTATTTTACTTTCCTCATAATCCACAACCAAATTAGCCCATCGCATTACTAGCTTACACAGCCTTCCATTGTGAATGAAATCGTAGGTGTTAGCACAGTGTATGTACACATTCAATTTTAACCTTACTTTTTTTTAATTGTATATTAAATAATATCAAACTTTCATATTTAATATAAACGTTCAAGATTGGATAGATCTAAAATATCTTTAATAATGCCACATAACATTCACAACAAATGTATGCGATATTCAGAACCTTGGTGAAAATAATCTTTTTAAATTTTTATGTAAATCTTTGCGTTTTAATATTGTATAATTGTGTTTGCTAAGTATAGCACAGTACAATTTGTTTGATCACCTAAAATCTTATTAAAGATTAGGTTCAAATAAATCAGGGATTTCTGCTATTATCTGTCAATGTACAGAGTTGAAATAAAACATATCTAGAATTAATAACAATATTTTTTTTGTTCAACAAAATCTAAATCACAGGAATTATATAATTAGTCGTTCTTGAATTAAGGCTTTGTATTAAGTATTGTTATTATTTTTTAGTATTATTCATAATTCAATATTACAAAACTTTATTGTTGTTAATTGTCTTATCCTGGTCGATGAAAATATTTGTATATTGTTCTACGATCAATTAAATTGAAGTTAGAAATTCAAAAGATCTTTTATCTCAATAAAAACATTTATTTCTATTTATATTAATGCATAATATATTTTAATAATAATACCTTATAAAATTTGTGATAATCCAATATTAACTTAAATATTAACCTTAATGTACATCGTCATTATATTAATGACTCAATCTATCAATAAAATGAGTTTATATTACGCTAAATATAATAGTGCAGAACTATAAATAAATACATGACTAGGCCATTATAAGAAAAGATGTAGTCTTTAAATGTTATAATAATATTCATGATATCATAATTTTGTATTAATCACGACGAAACTTTAAGATTTACTCTAAAATAATAATGTTATTTTGGAAATGTTTATTAAATATATATATTGTACAAAGGTGTGATTAAATCCATCCTAACAATTTGAGAGATGTATTATATGTATTTATTAAGATTTTATTTTCACATTTAATTGCGATTAAGAATTTTTTATCTCAAATGCTTACTTATTATAACATTTATTTAGGAGTGTATCACTTTACTTATAAAGCCATATTATATCTTCCTTTCTTTGTGAGTTGATAAAGTTAATAAATAATAACGAAATACATCTTGAAGTGTCTTGTTCTCCTCATACACGGCATCACATTTTCTATCATTTATGGTCCTCTTAATCTCACTTATTTGTCAGTTATTTCATGAGTAACATAGCTCTGTATTATTCTACTCTCCTCATACTCCACGACCAAATATACCCCTCTAAAACTATCTTTTAGAGAGAGCAGATCCATCTTGTGACTGTTATTGAAACTTCTATACCAGTGAATTTTATTAAACATATTCAATTTTAACCTTTTAATAATATTCTTTATTATATATTTTTATTTTAATATATTTGAAATTGCGAAACTTAATTGTTTCACTTTTATTTATAAGGCTTGGTTTAGAATATCTTTAAAAATACTACAGAATATTAAACACAAATGTAGGCTGTATCCAGATCATTTATTAAAATTAATTTGTTTGATTTGTTATCCCAATTTATGCGTTTTAAAGTAGTTTCATATTTGTTGCTATACATTAGAAAATTACACTTCGGTCTCCTAATATCTTATAATAAGTTAAGGTTCCAAATTAAATCAAGTAAACATTTAACTGTAATAATTAACAGTATTTGTGATCAAACATATCATTAGTTAAAAAATAAATTCATATTTAACATTCATCATTATTATATAAAAGACTCAAATTATCACTAAAATGATTTTAGAATTACATTTAATAGCTGTTGTATATAAACATATTAATATAAGACAAGGTCATTTAAGATGAAATAACTTTCTGTTAAAATAAGTTAATAATATTCATATTATCTATATTATTTATTATCGAGAATAAATTTTATGATATATTCTAGATGAAGAATGTTATATTTTAAATGTTTGGTTAATATAATATGTACTTTACAAAAAAGTGATTAAAATCTATCGTACAAATTTGAGACTTTTATTCTCTTTATTAATTTGGAATCAACTTCATATTAAAATGAAATAAAGAATTTGTTATTTCAAATATATATTTATTACTTTATATCTTGGAAAGTATAACAGTCCTTATAACTCCCTATCACATTTTCCCGACTTGTAATCCAATACATCTCTTATTTGGTGGTTAAAAATAAAAGGTAACACCTCTTGGTGTGTCCTGTTCTCCTCATACCTCACATCACATTTTATCGCTTTTGTGAGCCACTAAAACTTACTTATTTTGCGGTGTATTGATGGGTAATATAGCTCCTGGGGTATTTTAATTTCCTCATATTCCACAACCAAATTAGCCCATCGCATTACTAGCTTACACAGCCTTCCCTTGTGAATGAAATCGTAGATGTTAGCACAGTGTATGTACACATTCAATTTTAACCTTACATTTTTTGTAATTGTATATTAAATAATACCAAACTTTCATATTTGATATAAACGTTCAAGATAGGATTGATCTAAAATATCTTTAATAATGCCACATAACATTCACAACAAATGTATGCGATATGCAGAACCTTGGCGACAATAATCTTTTTAAATTGGTATGTAAATCTTTGCGTTTTAATATTGTATAATTGTGTTTGCTAAGTATTAGCACAGTACACTTTGTTTGATCACCTAAAATTTTATTATAAGATTAGGTTCAAATAAATCAGGGATTTCTGCTATTATCTGTCAATGTACAGAGTTGAAATAAAACATATCTAGAATTAATAACAATATTTTTTTTGTTCAACAAAATCTAAATCACAGGAATTATATAATTAGTCGTTCTTGAATTAAGGCTTTGTATTAAGTATTGTTATTGTTTTTTAGTATTATTCATAATTCAATATTTCAAAACTTTATTGTTGTTAATTGTCTTATCCTGGTCGATGAAAATATATGTATATTGTTCTACGATCAATTAAATTGAAGTTAGAAATTCAAAAGATCTTTTATCTCAATAAAAACATTTATTTCTATTTATATTAATGCGTAATATATTTTAATAATAATACCTTATAAAATTTGTGATAATCCAATATTAACTTAAATATTAACCTTAATGTGTATCGTCATTATATTAATGACTCAATCTATCAATGAAATGAGTTTATATTACGCTAAATATAATAGTGCAGAACTATAAATAAATACATGACAAGGCCATTATAAGAAAAGATGTAGTCTTTAAATGTTATAATAATATTCATGATATCATAATTTTGTATTAATCACGACGAAATTTTAAGATTTACTCTAGAATAATAATGTTATTTTAGAAATGTTTATTAAATATATATATTTTACAAAGGTGTGATTAAATCCATCCTAACAATTTGAGAGATGTATTATATGTATTTATTAAGGTTTTATTTTCACATTTATTTGTGATGAAGATTTTTTTTATCTCAAATGCTTACTTATTATAACATTTATTTAGGAGTGTATTACTTTACTTATAAAGCCATGAATGCCAGGCCTCCACCGTGTTTCGGATTCCACGTTAAACTGTAGGTCCTCCATTTCATCTCACAATCACCCTACCATTACACATTAGCGTAAGTGCGTATAACCCGAACGGATAGTAAGACGCGGTGCTAATAATAATAATAATATAAAGCCATATTATATCTTCCTTTCTTTGTGAGTTGATAAAGTTAATAAATAATAACGAAATACATCTTGAATTGTCTTGTTCTCATACACGGCATCACATTTTTTATCATTTATGGTCCTCTTAATCTCACTTATTTGTCAGTTATTTCATGAGTAACATAGCTCCTGTATTATTCTACTCTCCTCATACTCCACGACCAAATATACCCCTCTAAAACTATCTTTTAGAGAGAGCAGTCCATCTTGTGACTGTTATCGAAACTTCTATACCAGTGAATTTTATGATACATATTCAATTTTAACCTTTTAATAATATTCTTTATTATATATTTCTTATTTTAATATATTTGAAATTGCGAAACTTAATTGTTTCACTTTTATTTATAAGGCTTGGTTTAGAATATCTTTAAAAATACTACAGAATATTAAACACAAATGTAGGCTGTATCCAGATCTTTTATTAAAATTAATTTGTTTGATTTGTTATCCCAATTTATGCGTTTTAAAGTAGTTTCATATTTGGTGCTATACATTAGAAAATTACACTTCGGTCTCCTAATATCTTATAATAAGTTAATGTTCCAAATTAAATCAAGTAAACATTTAACTGTAATAATTTACAGGATTTGTGATCAAACATATCATTATTTAAAAAATAAATTCATATCTAACATTCATCATTATTATATAAAAGACTCAAATTATCACTAAAATGATTTTAGAATTACATTTAATAGCTGTTGTATATAAACATATTAATATAAGACTAGGTCATTTAAGATAAAATAACTTTCTGTTAAAATGTGTTAATAATATTCATAATATCTATATTATTTATTATCTAGAATAAATTTTATGATATATTCTAGATGAAGAATGTTATATTTTAAATGTTTGTTAAATATAATATGTACTTTACAAAAGTGTGATTAAAATCTATCGTACTAATTTGAGACTTTTATTCTCTTTATTAATTTGGAATCAACTTCATATTAAAATGAAATAAAGAATTTGTTATTTCAAATATATATTTATTACTTTATATCTTGGAAAGTATAACTGTCCTTATAACTCCCTATCACATTTTCCCGACTTTGTAATCCAATACATCTCTTATTTGGTGGTTAAAATAAAAGGTAACACCTCTTGGTGTGTCCTGTTCTCCTCATACCTCACATCACATTTTATCGCTTTTGTGAGCCACTAAAACTTACTTATTTTGCGGTGTATTGATGGGAATATACTCCTGGGGTATTTTACTTTCCTCATATCCACAACCAAATTAGCCCATCGCATTACTAGCTTACACAGCCTTCCTTGTGAATGAAATCGTAGTGTTAGCACAGTGTATGTACACATTCAATTTTAACCTTACTTTTTTTATAATTGTATATTAAATAATACAAACTTTCATATTTAATATAAACGTTCAAGATTGGATGATCTAAAATATCTTTAATAATGCCACATAACATTCACAACAAATGTATGCGATATTCAGAACCTTGGTGACAATAATCTTTTTAAATTTTTATGTAAATCTTTGCGTTTTAAATATTGTATAATTGTGTTTGCTAAGTATAGCACAGTACAATTTGTTTGATCACCTAAAATCTTATTAAAGATTAGGTTCAAATAAATCAGGGATTTCTGCTATTATCTGTCAATGTACAGAGTTGAAATAAAACATATCTAGAATTAATAACAATATTTTTTTTTGTTCAACAAAATCTAAATCACAGGAATTATATAATTAGTCGTTCTTGAATTAAGGCTTTGTATTAAGTATTGTTATTATTTTTTAGTATTATTCATAATTCAATATTACAAAACTTTATTGTTGTTAATTGTCTTATCCTGGTCGATGAAAATATTTGTATATTGTTCTACGATCAATTAAATTGAAGTTAGAAATTCAAAAGATCTTTTATCTCAATAAAAACATTTATTTCTATTTATATTAATGCGTAATATATTTTAATAATAATACCTTATAAAATTTGTGATAATCCAATATTAACTTAAATATTAACCTTAATGTACATCGTCATTATATTAATGACTCAATCTATCAATAAAATGAGTTTATATTACGCTAAATATAATAGTGCAGAACTATAAATAAATACATGACTAGGCCATTATAAGAAAAGATGTAGTCTTTAAATGTTATAATAATATTCATGATATCATAATTTTGTATTAATCACGACGAAATTTTAAGATTTACTCTAAATAATAATGTTATTTTGGAAATGTTTATTAAATATATATATTGTACAAAGGTGTGATTAAATCCATCCTAACAATTTGAGAGATGTATTATATGTATTTATTAAGATTTTATTTTCACATTTAATTGCGATTAAGAATTTTTTATCTCAAATGCTTACTTATTATAACATTTATTTAGGAGTGTATCACTTTACTTATAAAGCCATATTATATCTTCCTTTCTTTGTGAGTTGATAAAGTTAATAAATAATAACGAAATACATCTTGAAGTGTCTTGTTCTCCTCATACACGGCATCACATTTTCTATCATTTATGGTCCTCTTAATCTCACTTATTTGTCAGTTATTTCATGAGTAACATAGCTCTGTATTATTCTACTCTCCTCATACTCCACGACCAAATATACCCCTCTAAAACTATCTTTTAGAGAGAGCAGATCCATCTTGTGACTGTTATTGAAACTTCTATACCAGTGAATTTTATTAAACATATTCAATTTTAACCTTTTAATAATATTCTTTATTATATATTTTTTATTTTAATATATTTGAAATTGCGAAACTTAATTGTTTCACTTTTATTTATAAGGCTTGGTTTAGAATATCTTTAAAAATACTACAGAATATTAAACACAAATGTAGGCTGTATCCAGATCATTTATTAAAATTAATTTGTTTGATTTGTTATCCCAATTTATGCGTTTTAAAGTAGTTTCATATTTGTTGCTATACATTAGAAAATTACACTTCGGTCTCCTAATATCTTATAATAAGTTAAGGTTCCAAATTAAATCAAGTAAACATTTAACTGTAATAATTTACAGTATTTGTGATCAAACATATCATTAGTTAAAAAATAAATTCATATTTAACATTCATCATTATTATAATAAAAGACTCAAATTATCACTAAAATGATTTTAGAATTACATTTAATAGCTGTTGTATATAAACATATTAATATAAGAAAGGTCATTTAAGATGAAATAACTTTCTGTTAAAATAAGTTAATAATATTCATATTATCTATATTATTTATTATCGAGAATAAATTTTATGATATATTCTAGATGAAGAATGTTATATTTTAAATGTTTGTTAAATATAATATGTACTTTACAAAAAAGTGATTAAAATCTATCGTACAAATTTGAGACTTTTATTCTCTTTATTAATTTGGAATCAACTTCATATTAAAATGAAATAAAGAATTTGTTATTTCAAATATATTTATTACTTTATATCTTGGAAAGTATAACAGTCCTTATAACTCCCTATCACATTTTCCCGACTTGTAATCCAATACATCTCTTATTTGGTGGTTAAAAATAAAAGGTAACACCTCTTGGTGTGTCCTGTTCTCCTCATACCTCACATCACATTTTATCGCTTTTGTGAGCCACTAAAACTTACTTATTTTGCGGTGTATTGATGGGTAATATAGCTCCTGGGGTATTTTAATTTCCTCATATTCCACAACCAAATTAGCCCATCGCATTACTAGCTTACACAGCCTTCCCTTGTGAATGAAATCGTAGATGTTAGCACAGTGTATGTACACATTCAATTTTAACCTTACATTTTTTGTAATTGTATATTAAATAATACCAAACTTTCATATTTAATATAAACGTTCAAGATAGGATTGATCTAAAATATCTTTAATAATGCCACATAACATTCACAACAAATGTATGCGATATGCAGAACCTTGGCGACAATAATCTTTTTAAATTGGTATGTAAATCTTTGCGTTTTAATATTGTATAATTGTGTTTGCTAAGTATTAGCACAGTACACTTTGTTTGATCACCTAAAATTTTATTATAAGATTAGGTTCAAATAAATCAGGGATTTCTGCTATTATCTGTCAATGTACAGAGTTGAAATAAAACATATCTAGAATTAATAACAATATTTTTTTTGTTCAACAAAATCTAAATCACAGGAATTATATAATTAGTCGTTCTTGAATTAAGGCTTTGTATTAAGTATTGTTATTTTTTTTAGTATTATTCATAATTCAATATTTCAAAACTTTATTGTTGTTAATTGTCTTATCCTGGTCGATGAAAATATATGTATATTGTTCTACGATCAATTAAATTGAAGTTAGAAATTCAAAAGATCTTTTATCTCAATAAAAACATTTATTTCTATTTATATTAATGCGTAATATATTTTAATAATAATACCTTATAAAATTTGTGATAATCCAATATTAACTTAAATATTAACCTTAATGTGTATCGTCATTATATTAATGACTCAATCTATCAATGAAATGAGTTTATATATTACGCTAAATATAATAGTGCAGAACTATAAATAAATACATGACAAGGCCATTATAAGAAAAGATGTAGTCTTTAAATGTTATAATAATATTCATGATATCATAATTTTGTATTAATCACGACGAAATTTTAAGATTTACTCTAGAATAATAATGTTATTTTAGAAATGTTTATTAAATATATATATTTTACAAAGGTGTGATTAAATCCATCCTAACAATTTGAGAGATGTATTATATGTATTTATTAAGGTTTTATTTTCACATTTATTTGTGATGAAGATTTTTTTTATCTCAAATGCTTACTTATTATAACATTTATTTAGGAGTGTATTACTTTACTTATAAGCCATGAATGCCAGGCCTCACCGTGTTTCGGATTCCACGTTAAACTGTAGGTCCTCCATTTCATCTCACAATCACCCTACCATTACACATTAGCGTAAGTGCGTATAACCCGAACGGATAGTAAGACGCGGTGCTAATAATAATAATAATATAAAGCCATATTATATCTTCCTTTCTTTGTGAGTTGATAAAGTTAATAAATAATAACGAAATACATCTTGAATTGTCTTGTTCTCCTCATACACGGCATCACATTTTTTATCATTTATGGTCCTCTTAATCTCACTTATTTGTCAGTTATTTCATGAGTAACATAGCTCCTGTATTATTCTACTCTCCTCATACTCCACGACCAAATATACCCCTCTAAAACTATCTTTTAGAGAGAGCAGGTCCATCTTGTGACTGTTATCGAAACTTCTATACCATGAATTTTATGATACATATTCAATTTTAACCTTTTAATAATATTCTTTATTATATATTTCTTATTTTAATATATTTGAAATTGCGAAACTTAATTGTTTCACTTTTATTTATAAGGCTTGGTTTAGAATATCTTTAAAAATACTACAGAATATTAAACACAAATGTAGGCTGTATCCAGATCTTTTATTAAAATTAATTTGTTTGATTTGTTATCCCAATTTATGCGTTTTAAAGTAGTTTCATATTTGGTGCTATACATTAGAAAATTACACTTCGGTCTCCTAATATCTTATAATAAGTTAATGTTCCAAATTAAATCAAGTAAACATTTAACTGTAATAATTTACAGGATTTGTGATCAAACATATCATTATTTAAAAAATAAATTCATATCTAACATTCATCATTATTATATAAAAGACTCAAATTATCACTAAAATGATTTTAGAATTACATTTAATAGCTGTTGTATATAAACATATTAATATAAGACTAGGTCATTTAAGATAAAATAACTTTCTGTTAAAATGTGTTAATAATATTCATAATATCTATATTATTTATTATCTAGAATAAATTTTATGATATATTCTAGATGAAGAATGTTTATTTTAAATGTTTGTTAAATATAATATGTACTTTACAAAAAGTGATTAAAATCTATCGTACAAATTTGAGACTTTTTTCTCTTTATTAATTTGGAATCAACTTCATATTAAAATGAAATAAAGAATTTGTTATTTCAAATATATATTTATTACTTTATATCTTGGAAAGTATAACAGTCCTTATAACTCCCTATCACATTTTCCCGACTTGTAATCCAATACATCTCTTATTTGGTGGTTAAAAATAAAAGGTAACACCTCTTGGTGTGTCCTGTTCTCCTCATACCTCACATCACATTTTATCGCTTTTGTGAGCCACTAAAACTTACTTATTTTGCGGTGTATTGATGGGTAATATAGCTCCTGGGGTATTTTAATTTCCTCATATTCCACATCCAAATTAGCCCATCGCATTACTAGCTTACACAGCCTTCCCTTGTGAATGAAATCGTAGATGTTAGCACAGTGTATGTACACATTCAATTTTAACCTTACATTTTTTTGTAATTGTATATTAAATAATACCAAACTTTCATATTTAATATAAACGTTCAAGATAGGATTGATCTAAAATATCTTTAATAATGCCACATAACATTCACAACAAATGTATGCGATATGCAGAACCTTGGCGACAATAATCTTTTTAAATTGGTATGTAAATCTTTGCGTTTTAATATTGTATAATTGTGTTTGCTAAGTATTAGCACAGTACACTTTGTTTGATCACCTAAAATTTTATTATAAGATTAGGTTCAAATAAATCAGGGATTTCTGCTATTATCTGTCAATGTACAGAGTTGAAATAAAACATATCTAGAATTAATAACAATATTTTTTTTGTTCAACAAAATCTAAATCACAGGAATTATATAATTAGTCGTTCTTGAATTAAGGCTTTGTATTAAGTATTGTTAATGTTTTTTAGTATTATTCATAATTTAATATTTCAAAACTTTATTGTTGTTAATTGTGTTATCCTGGTCGATGAAAATATATGTATATTGTTCTACGATCAATTAAATTGAAGTTAGAAATTCAAAAGATCTTTTATCTCAATAAAAACATTTATTTCTATTTATATTAATGCGTAATATATTTTAATAATAATACCTTATAAAATTTGTGATAATCCAATATTAACTTAAATATTAACCTTAATGTGTATCGTCATTATATTAATGACTCAATCTATCAATGAAATGAGTTTATATTACGCTAAATATAATAGTGCAGAACTATAAATAAATACATGACAAGGCCATTATAAGAAAAGATGTAGTCTTTAAATGTTATAATAATATTCATGATATCATAATTTTGTATTAATCACGACGAAATTTTAAGATTTACTCTAGAATAATAATGTTATTTTAGAAATGTTTATTAAATATATATATTTTACAAAGGTTGATTAAATCCATCCTAACAATTTGAGAGATTTATTATATGTATTTATTAAGATTTTATTTTCTTATTTAATTGCGATGAAGAGTTTTTTTTATCTCAAATGCTTACTTATTATAACATTGATTTAGGAGTGTATTACTTTACTTATAAAGCCATATTATATTTTCCTTTCTTTGTGAGCCGATAAAGTAAATAAATAATAATGAAATACCTCTTGAAGTGTCTTGTTCTCCTCATACACGGCCTCACATTTTCTATCATTTATGGTCCTTTTAATCTCACTTATTTGTCAGTTATTTCATGAGTAACATAGCTCCTGCATTATTTTACTCTCCTCATACTCCACGACCAAATATACCCCTCTAAAACTATCTTTTAGAGAGAGCATATCCATCTTGTGACTGTTATCGAAACTTCTATACCATTGAATTTTATTAAACATATTCAATTTTAACCTTTTAATAATATCCTTTATTATATATTCTTTTAACTTAATATATTTAAAATTGCGAAAAAAGAGTAAAGTTCAATTTTAACTTAAATTGAATTAGTACTGCCATCTGTTATAAAATCATGAAACCTTTTTAATGAACTCTAGATTACGTTTGAAAGACATCGTCTCCGTCATATAAAATGTGTGTAATGTGACTTTCTCCCTTTCCCCTTCATACCTATTTGGTTGCAGTGTAAGGCGGTACCATATCATAGCCTGACCAAGGAGGTTGGGGTTCAAAACCCAAAGAGTGCTGCAAAGAGAGGTTTTCCATCATCTTTCCAGGCAAATGCCGATTCCGATCTATTAATCCTAACCCATTTGATTGTATAGTTTAGGTCACAAATATACATCTTACTGGTATACTTTCTATGATAGGATGATCTTTGACATGCTGCGCTGTGTGCAGGAGAGCAAGGAGTAGTCATCGGGGTCCTCAACTCAGGGGTGCATGTGGTGATGTACGTGGTGGCCGCAATGTGGCCCTCGTTCCAGAAGTATCTCTGGTGGAAAAAGTACATTACGTTGATGCAGTTGGTGAGGTCACCATTTTTAAAACCATTTGTTCTGAATACCGAGTACAGTCCCATTTCAATTTAAGGAACTTTTTTTTAGATTTAAAATATTTACAAAAGCGATTTTGTGTCTTTCAAGTGTCAAGTCATGTGATCTGCAGCTCTTATATTTTATAGATATTATCAATACCTAAAAATATTAGTAATAATAAACAACAAACAAAACAATAAAAGGAGAAAATTGATTTTTTTTTTTGTTTCCTCTTTTAGGAAGTTGCGTTGCGTGTTTAACACTCCTCCCTGATGAGTTCCGATAGAATGAAACCTAGGTCGGCGGATTGGGCGGTGCCGATCGATTTTATTTAATAGGCAACCATTACCTCTTTGTCCAGTGGTAGCAGTGTAAAATATGAAATGTGTTTTTTATTCATTGTAAAAGCCATATTTTGTTCGTCCCCTTTTATATGTTTCTATTCACCTTTTCTATACCTTCTTCCAAATATAATATATTTATAGATAAAGAGAGATTTAACTTTCTTTGGTAAAATCAGAGTATGATTAATAAAATATTACTGATTTTAAGAGACCTTGCATTTTGGTAGATAAAATTTGACATGTCTTGAAAAAAAATACTCAATGAATTTCAATTTAAGAATTCCCAAATAAGAAAAAAAAAAGTTCAGAAATATGGTTTTATAGTATTTGAAAAATTCAGAAATGTCCTAATAAAAATGTTTCCTCTATATATTCTCTCTAATTGTCTAGTAAAATATTCGCCTTTACCTTTACGATTTCAAAATAAATATATATTTTTCTTTCTCTAAACTAGCTAGTCGAATATACAGGTTGTTAGATACATTTATTTAAGTCAAGGGTACGTTGGTGTGATGCAAATAATAATCAAACTTTCCGATCCAACTGTATTTCTAGACAGATTCTGCAATCTAGAACTTAAATTAAAAAATCATAATAGATGCTTCGCACTATAACATTATTTACATAAACTATTGCATGAGGAATGCAAATTCCATTTTAAAATAAGAGAATTCTTTCGAAAAAGCTTGATAATTTCATATATACTTTGATTTTATGAATGTAAAAATACCTAAGAATTATTACTTTGAATTTGAAACAAGCTTTTGTGATTTGAAATGGGATCCCTCCTCCCAAGTTGACTGTAAAACATCCTGTTCACAAAAATTAAGTGTCCTTATAGTTACTTATCCAAACTGGCAGAAAGAGCCGGAGGGGAAAAAAAACAAAACAATGTTAGGCCTTGACTTAAAACCTATCTCACAGTTACTTCAGTTTTGCAAGTTCATTGTCCTCAAAATGCATCTCGGGTACAACTAATAATAAGTGTTCTGATATTCATCCTCTAAAAAAAATGACTTGCAGGAGATAAAACATGCTGAGCCAAGAGTATAAGGGCATAGAGGGTAATACGAGACAATAGGAATAGAGGGTATTATGAAACTATATATATATATATATATATATATATATATCTCAGGGATGTGTTTGATGTTTTCAAACAAGATACAACCTACAACGTTTGATACTAATACTGTTAAATGGTTAAAATGTATGTGTTATCTAGGAAATAATGACATTGTAAACAAATAATGATAAAAAAAAAGGCATCTGTAAACACACAATGTCAGACGCAACCCGCTCAACAACTAGGTCTCTCCTTGGATCAGGTAGACCAATTCTTCTGTACAAATAATTATTTTAAATTTCAATGACAATGACCAATGTGTAGAAACCATTTTTGTGTTATTTAGTATAGAAGTGTGGGTAGTTAAAAAACTAATTTTTTTAGTAAGGGTTTTCTTTATGTGTGATTAGTATAAATAATATATATAAAATTAGATTGAATGTTATAATATACCTTTTGTCAGACACCTTTGCTCAGTAGTTAGCCAGTCTGCCTATTGAACTAAGGGTTCGATTCTTGGCATGACCGAAAATGTATCACTGATGAAAGTATGGGTTTACTCTTTCACAGTGATGAATTATCGGCCGAGAACTGGATGTTGTTCCTGTCCTAGTCTTAAGTTGGATTATAAGGCATATGAAGCTACGACAGACCTAGCAAGCTGGTAATGGAAAATATATGGCTTGAATAAAAAACTGACCCAGGCCACAGGATGAAAACAGTAATGGATGAAAAAAAGTAAGTTATAATATGCCTTTAGTAAATATAGATGGTTAGTGAAGGTAGTCCTATTTTCATAAGTGAGAGAAGAGTTGCTAGATCTATTTTCATGTATTCACACATCAAATCATGTGATATGCAATGGACACCTTTAATATATGTTTTTTAGCACTCTGTCTTATTACCTGTTCATATTATATGCGTGTGTACTAATTACTTTAGGGATTTAGGAATGATTAAGGTTAAATTTAGAGGGTGTGTATCCACATTTGCATGGAGGTAGGAGTGGGAAACCATTTTATAAAAACTACCCTTATTACACCCGACTGAGTTTCGAACCCTGATCTCGCTGTCATCAACAGTCTAGTCTAACATGAGTGACGCCTTAGACCATATGGTCACCAAAGTGGGTATGGATATTATTAATGCCTGTTCATGAAACTAGTAAAATAGTAAAATGTTACCAATGTAAACAGAAAAAAAAGTTTATATTTACTAAAAGGCTCTTCATATGAAAATTGGACTGTAGATGGTGCTTAATTTTTCTACAATTCTACCATACTTAGTGACAATTCAAAATAAAAGTATGGCACATTCTAAAAAAATATTTGTATGTGAAAGTGTCAGTTTTTTATTTGTTGTGTGTGTAACACAGAAATATAAGTATTTTATGGTCTTACACATACAAACGTGCCCACCCCTAAATGTGTATTCAAATATTTTGAAAATATATGTAGCATATTTAGACTTGGCTAGTAATTAATTTTACTATCACAAATAATTATTTCATGTTTGTCATATTAATATTAATTTGTAATGTTTGACAGCACAGAATGACAAAAAAAAAATGATTATTAACCCTTTTAGTGCCACGAGCCGATTTGATCGGCTTCGCCTACTATCGTTAAAAGTGTCATGATCCGATCTGATCGACTCCGCCTACTACCGTTGAAAGAGCCAGAGCCGATGAGGTCGGATCCCCAGATTTTCACTAGTTCTCGCTTTATCTGATAGTGTAGTAGTGTCATATATCACTGGAAAGAGAAAATTTCCCTCTGTTATTTTATATAAGGTTGACAGTGAATAGTTATTGGAACTGAGAGTTTAGTACATTTACAATGGGACGGTCACGTACTCAATGTGTTATGTGCAACACCAGTTTACATATGAGCTGCATGGAAAAACATAAGTGTGGCTCACATTCTTACTGATGTAAATAGTTTTGTTAACAGTTTTCAAATGTACGGGTTAAATTGTTCTGAGCTTAGAAAAATATACTATTTAGATTTTCATGTTATGTCATGTGAATGAAAATATTTATTTACCAATGTAAGTAAATAGGCGTAATGACTTTATAAATCTATGTATTTTTTTTCAAATATGAAATTATTCATTATAAAAGGCTTTTTGAAAAACGCATTCATTATGTGTTGGCCTAAATATATCTAATGTAGGATATCAAATAAAAATTCCTGTAATTCCTATTTATAATCATATATATTCAAAACTTTATTTTCTTGTATAAAACTAAATGAACTAACGCAAAACAATATTGAAATGTAAATAATTTTTATTAAATTGTATTAATTTATTATTACTAAAGAACAGTACTTACGAACTAAAAATGATAGAAAAATCAAAATAATCTCTTCATAAATAAAGGCTTGGAGAATTTTCTTGCAAACCCTTACAAAATAGAGAAAATAACTGTGGCATTCTTCGAACACACAAAACCTAACAGGCCTCTGGAACTCTTCGTGCGCAAATTCAGGAATAGGCGTGGCACTAAAAGGGTTAATGTATATTTTAGTACTAAATAATTTTACTCTCAAATTCTGATTTATTTTTTAAAGTTAAATCAAAGTTTACATATCTTTACTTACCACTATATTATTCCACCATATTTTATGACCTCTAGCATATTTTCTCAAAAATTGCAAATCTAAAATATAAATATATATTTACCAGATTGACACCCTAATACAGAATTTGACGTGTTTTCGCTTTTTAGTTTCGTTTAATCATTTATTATCATTAATTCATAACTTATTACACAAACAGTGTAAAAAATGATCTAAGATCTTTTGTTTTGTTCAAATAACACTTATTTTAATATATATGTATAAAATAAACAAATGTGTAATGTTTGAATAAAATATACCCCAACACAAGTGCTGTCATATAAATAATTTATTATCTTAAGAAAACAATGCACATAAAACACAAATTGCCACACAACATTTAACACAATGTCATAACTAAAGTCAAAACAAATATTTTCAATCTCTCATATCCACTGTCTGCTTCAAGTGGTACACTCATATTTTATTCACTTAGAAGTAAAACTTAAATTTATAAGCATTCGTGAATCACAATCAGGAAACAGGGTGGCCACTCCAGAAGAGAGGAAATTCCACAAAATTAATTTATTTTAGCAATTTTTTTTTTGTTTTGTCTTTTTTTTCAATTGGTTTTAGTAAAAACAATTTATTTATAACTGCCAATTGTTTAGCGTCAAATTAACATTTGAAAAATGTTAAATCATATAAAAGGAGTGTAATTTGTTAAAAAAGGATTTACATAATTATATTTTAATTTAATTTAATCTCTTGAAAGAATGACAGGCCCAATAAGATTGATAAACAAACATAGTATAATTTTCAAAAACTAAGAGATAAGTAAAGTTCACAGCAAACATTGTCACTAATGGCTTCTTAAAGTAAATCGATTGTTACAGATCAATCTTTCGACCCATATTTTATTCTATCATAACTCTTAAGGTGAGCTAAATTAAAATAGTAAATCATGAAAGGCCACAGGGATAGCAACAAATAAAACATAATAAACATCAACCTATGAGACAAAAATAAGAAATATTTCAAATTTTCTCAAATTTCCAGGCTAGTGGCTACCCTAAGAAAAATAAAACTAGAATTTTTAAGCAACTATCAACTAATTATTATTTTGCACATTTAATATCAATGTTTTGTTTAATATATATATTTTCTAGTTCCGAATAATATTGCTCTACATTCATTGTATCATATGTATCACGTCCAGGTAAATTTATAACTTCGGTAGCATTAGAATTCTACAAAAACATAATTAAAACTACCTTAATTCTGACTATTAACTAGGGAGTGTGCAAATAGGCATTTTTTCTTTACTTTAAATTTGATTTGAATGAAAACAAGGAGTTTTATTCAAGGTCTAGTAATATAGAGCAATATTTAAACTTCAAATATTTCAAGCTCAATTTTTGTCATAGATCCATGTAGGGGTATTAAAAGTCCACTTTTTCAATTCGAAGCAAACTCGATTCAAATATATGAAATATTATCTAAGCCAAATCAATGTTCGAATATTTTTTATTGCTTGAAAAAATATATTGTGCTTATTTATATAGCTTTATGAATTAAAATTATTTGTTAAATGTTTTATTTATCAATTTTTTCTTACATTTTATTTTAATAAATAAAGTTATTGTTACAGCATACAGTTAAATTACTTCACACTTTTTCTGTACGAGTATTGATTTGTGATGGCAATAGTTGGACAAAAATTGATTATTTTAGCTGTCAATATTTTTAATGGTGAAACTTTGTAATTGTCGAAGATGATTTTTTTTTCAAGCAAAGTTGAAGCTGATATTTGTTTAGAAGACAAGACGAAGTTTTTAAGCTTTTTACACCCCCTAGATCCATGCATAAATCCAGAACACAAATTTTAAAGTAAATCTAAAAAAATTGTACAAGTTATAATCTTTTAAATTAAAAAAAAAAATTGAAAGACTGTTCGTTATGAATTATTATCTTGAAATTGAATCAAGTTGATTAAATTTGAATCAAGGTACAATCAAATATTCTGAGTTCAAATTTTTTTGAGTTTTAAAAATATATTGGTGTAGATTTCTAACAACTTCTAAAACTCGAATTTTTTAGTACTTTCACTACCCCCGTTTCAACCCTGCACATAAGTAATAATAATATTTAAGTCTGAATTATATTGAGGTTAGGCCAGTGGTATTTTCAATATAACAGTAACAAGCAAATAAGCTTTTCATAAACAATAAAGTAAAATATGATATTTTTATCATAATAAGAAGTTCAAAACCAAACAAAGTTGAAAAAAATTCCCTCCAAACATTGCAACATTGGATTAAAAATATTATTGACAAAAGGTGAAACAAACACTTCATAATTCGATATTTTAAACATACATTTGTAACATCTATGTGTAGATTTTAACAAACAAAAACTCCAACAATTAATCAGAGAGTTGACAAACACAATAAAAAAACAATAATGTTTACTATTTTTACTTAACCCTAGTTATTACCAACATTAATGTCCATGACAACAACTAAATGTGTTTTGTTCAGAGATGGAATTCTCAAATCTTCAGATATTCGAGAGATTCAAGATTCATAAAAAGCTAAAAAAAAAAAAAGAATCTCGAATACAATTTAAAAGATTTTTACTTGATATTACATATAATCAATTGGTAAAAGGAATTATACAGAATTTTAGTCGGTAGAGTAAAAAAATCACAAAAAATCACAAAATTGTATCAATGTACACTATACAATAACTAATTTATCCAAAAAGTGATATATTTGTTGTTTAAGATGGAATAGATATGATAAACCAAATATTATTTTTCGGTGGCACCAAACAACTTTTTTTTTTAATTGATTTTAAATATTTTCACATTTCCTTTAAAATTCTAAAAATATAGGATTTGACCCGTTTTTAGTTTTATTTATCAAACATACTGTAATAAACAAACTAAAATGCAAAAGAAACCAATTCGATCTATCATTACCCATGTATTTTGTAAAATTGTTACAAATCCTATAAATATATCAAATCTTTCATTAGTGGAGTATATTCCCTCACCCCTTATTTTATTAAAAAACGCAAAATTATGTTATCTGTATCAATAATGTATCAAATGGGTAAATAACAGTAGCTGCAGCTTGCCTATATTATTTGTATAAATGTTTAATTTATATTATAATATGCATAGGGCATTTCTTTCCTGTTTGGAAATTTGTGCTTTTATCACCAATCAACATTAATTACATAAAATATTATTCTTTAAGGAATATTTTTTATAACACAAAATAATTTACATTTTCTTATTTCAAATAATACATATGACTTTTAAATAAAAAGCCATTTAAAAAAAATTGTCAGTAATTCATTAATTTAATTATATTTTAGCTTAAGATGTGGATATAAAGAATAATTATGTAATTTGAACATATTAATTGAACCTGTGTCGAAAGTGTAGCTAAAAGGGAAAATTTTACCCACTGTCACAGTAAAAGAATTGCAACGTCTGTACCGAGCTCATTGTGAAAATATTAAGAGTCAACTCTGTTATAGATGGCTTGAAATCATAAATTTACACCAATACTATTGCAAGTGGATCATTTCTGATTAAACATTAACGGATATAAAGAGTTAATGCAAGTTCTTAATAAATAATTGTTAAAATATTAAATGATATTTGGTTGAAAACTGCATTTAAAAGGCCGTTTTTGACCATTTTACAATGACTTCACATACAAGCACTGTGCACAAATCTTCTTTGTGTCATAATCGACACATACTGTAGTTATCAACAAGAAAGTTTGTCGCTTTGTCCCCCATCGTCACCACGGAAAATTTCTAGTAATCATTAAAGTATGCATGCATTGTACATATTTCTGGCATATTGTCGTTTATTTTCCCTTTTACTCCCATACCTTACGCATGCACGCATACAGACACACACAAACGCAGATGCGAGTCGGGAGTTGAGTTGGGCTTACTATGATGAACGCTCTTATATATCCAATTTAGTTATCTAGAGTCCTTGACCTGATGATATAATATAGATTTCAAGAAGTCCTCAACTTTTGTTCAAGTTACATTATTGTAAATTGTAGACAGACACCGAAGGGTGAGGTATTTTTTTTAAATTTACTTTTTTGTTTACCCTTTGTTCTTAATATATTATTGAATTTAATATTACAAAAAAAAAATCTTATTTATTTTTATAATAGGCATGTGCAGAGGGTGTGTTTGTTTACAATAATGTTCACATTTCAAAAAAACTTTTCGCCACCCACAACATTTTGGTAACCACTGATCTAAACTAAAAGAAATTTGAGGTTTGTAAGCTGAAGGCTGTTATTTATTTTTATGTAGGTCAACACACATAAGAATAAATTGTTAATCAAGGGTCTGTGAAGAAGTATGGGGGGGGGGGGGGGGGGTGGAAGGTTTGAATTATCTCTTTCTTCCATACCTAAATATGTTTAAATAATTATATTTCTTCAGATGAATAACAGTAATGTATTTAATGTATTGAATAAACAATAGATTTAAGAACAAAATTGCTATAATTTTATTTTTTTATTTTATTTATATAAATAAAGGATGACAGCTTATGTAGGATATATCTAAATATGAACTCAAGTGTTTATTTTTATTTATTACTTTCAGCACATATTATAAGCTGCTTAATCCAAGGGCCTGGGTAGAGAAGGGAAGATTATAAAGTGCACCCCCATTAGTATCGAGAAAGAATGAGAAAACCATCCTCAACATTCACAAAATCAAAGTTTGATTACAGACTTCTAAGTCAATGTTAATGCTGAGCAAAATCTTGAACACTGTATTTTTTTAAACAGAAGTAATTCATTTTATTTCAATTCATTTATTGTCAGGTAAAACATAAATTTAGCCTGTTAATAAATAATAGTAAAAATTTTAACTTTCCCAGAACCATAAAATCAACACGTATAACCATAAAATAAAAACAAATAAGTTACCATTCTTGCACTTAATTTAAACACAAACATGCATTGATCCACACAATTATTTCAGATCTATAACAAATAAATAACGATTGCTCAATATTCAAAATAATACTTTAAAAAACAAATCAATGTGGTACTAAATTTATTCACAGACATTTTAGTAATGCCAACATTATTTACAATTATTTTGTATTGTTTATCTTGTCAAAAAAAGAGTGGCGATGTTTTGTGTGGTGTGACATAGAACTTTTTTTTTTACAACATTAATACAGGTCATTCCATCATGTTGGTTTATTTATAGCTTTATAAACATATTTTGTATACCTTGTTTATATGATATCATTCCTTTAAAATCGTTAGTTATTTTATATTTTTCTTATATATATATAATCAACTCCAGATGGAAATTGGGTCATATAAATTCCATCTTATTTCTAATTTAATTAAATTAAAAATAAAGTTTTACATAGATAAAGTCTGATAAGATATAGTCTGATTATCACTGTCAATGTTGACCATTCGAAGTTTTTTTTTTTTTTTTTTCAATCCTTTCTGTCCCGAAGTTGATACTCAAATAGTTAACATTCTCAACATATTACAAATTGATGCTTAGTCAAACCCCGACAAGAATTATTGCTGGGAACTTTGGGTAGATGAATCAGAATAATGTGTTAGCATTCATTTATACAAAAGCAATTAAAAATATTTCTCCTGCCGGCTCAAAAAACAACATACACGCAGGCTTGACTGATTAATAATTAAATTTGAAGAAAAGGAGTAAAATAAATACTGCATAGTCTTAAATTTTTTGATACTATTACTGGAAGCCTTTCAGCTTAAATATATTCAAATAGAACAATAAATTTTGGAAACTGTTTAACTTAATGTTCTAAACCAGTGGTATTTAACCTTCTAAGTTTCCATACCCCCGAGATATATTTTTAAACTTTGTGTCCTTTAAGTTGTTGGTGCATAATGCAAGTTAAACATTTAATATAATATACATCTGTATTAAATTTTATGTACTACCGAAGATCTCATCGTGTAACTCTAGGGGTACACATACCACGGCTCTAAGTAAATAACTTGACATATGAATGCGTGAAAAAAGATCTAACATTTCTAGATGTCCATTTGTAAGATAATTGGGGTATGGATATTGTCTGACAATCTGTTTAATGTGAATCCTTAATTTGTTTATGTTTTATGTTTTCCATAGAAATAAAATTTAAAAAAATAATGAAATAAAGTGAAAAAATGTTTTTGCAAAAATAAACTTTCAAACAGGAACCAATAAATTAAACAAATGATTGACTTTCATATAATACGAACAAAAAAACCAAATTGGTTTGAATGAACAATTTTTTATATTTTGTATTGTTCATATGAAGATTAGTACCAACGTTTACAATGATTTATTGAGAAAGACAAATTAAAAATTTTACCTTAATAGGATGTTCATTATTTTTCCAAGACATTAAAATATTAAGAATATTTAATACAGCATATAATGGGTAGTAATTATATTTCCAAAGAAATAACTATTAAAAATAAACTTAATACTGTTTTCAGTATATATTAGGCATCTAATTTTTGAGAATAACATTTTTTTCTTAGCGAATTTATTGATTTCTAGGAAATCAATTAGGATTGAATTATTTTTCTAACTATAATATGATTGTCATAGTAAATGGAAAACTGTTAGAACAAATGAATGATTTTGTGTATCTGGGCAGAATGTTTTGTTAAAATGGAGGAATAGATGGTGAAATCAACAGACGGGCGAATTTATCTCGGAGATTAGTTGGATGTATGTGTACTATTGCATTTTTAAGAATGACCTTCCTACACAAGGTAATATTTTTAACAATTAATTTGTATAATAAATACAAAGTAAGAAAAGATAAAGAAATGTAAATGAAAAACAAACAAAAGTAAAATATTAAGCAAGAAAAAAATTTAATATATTGTAAGATAGTTACAGTTAATTAGAACATGGATATAAATTAAGATATTATTAGCTACAAACAAAATTATTTTTGTAGAACGAAGACAAAAATTAACATTCAATTAAAAACATTATAAATTATTGACGTTCCACTTTTTTTTAACAATTTTTTCTCTTCCTTCGCTTCATACAGAACCACAGTTTGCATATAAATTTATGAAAATTGTCGTATCCAGCTTTTCACTTAACGCAAAGAGGCTTAATATTTTTCTTGTATCTGAATAAAAATTCCAGTATATTATAGTATTTCAAGTAACAAATATAAATTCAAGTATATTTCCAGTATTGTCTTCACATGGGAATCAAATTCACAACCTTTAGCTTAGCATGTTAGCACTGCCAATCACATGTCAATACAGATTCACCCTTAAGAGCCCATCTTACCTCATGGATAACACGCAACTTAGGTAGGTAATACAACTGAAAAACAGACATCTTGATTCTACTTAAAAAATAAAATTTAAATGAGACTAGTTAAACAATTTTAATATGTTTTTTAAATAAAAAATAAAATTGAAAAATAGCCAACTATTTTAAAATGGAGGAAACTTTATAAGGAAAACCTCTTTTCATTTTATGAGATAATTTGGAAGAAGGTATAGGAAAGGTGGATAGAAACATATACCTTCTTCCAACCCAAACAGATCTAGATTTCACCGTTGTTAAGTAAAGATTGAAGAAAAACGTAATCCGTTAAGTTTTTTAGTTCAAACGTTATCTTGTATCCTACCAAACTGTTAGGTGGCCGTGAGACAGCTCTTAAGTAATGATTTAACGAATACCCTGTGTATGAACTTATCTTGGATAGTTCAGTGGCAGAGATACCGTTAGGAAGCTCAAAGATCTAGAACTTGATTCTCATGTTAGGATGTTCTTATTAAAGTAAAAATAAAACATAAAGTTAAAGGCATATCACTGTCACATAAATAAAGAGAGAACTAAAAAATCAGTCGAGTAAACAAAACAAAATCACTACTTGTTTTTTACCAAACTATATTAAACGCCAAAATAACGCTGTAATTAGGTTGTGAGAGTGTTAGTGTGCAACAATTTTCTTCACTAGATAGACATTTGTTTAGAAAATTGTCACATGCACACCTGCCTACACATAAATTTGTAACAGATCCAAAATTACTCCAGATCTCAGGTAAGATATAAAAATTCTCCTGTCTAGAGCAAAATACTCAAAATATTAGGGGAGTGCGAGTATTCGAAAATTTGAGTTCGAGTCAAGTTTTGTAGCTGATTGAACTCGACTCGATGATTTTTACAAATCTCTAAAAAATTAAATACTCAAGTTTTCCATCTTTTTCTCAGAAATTCCTAGTTTTATTAATTCTAGTCACTTTTAATATATAATTTCATAGCAAATAGTCCCTCAAAATTTCCTTTTGTATATTAAAAAAAAATTGTACTAGTATATTAAATTTATTTACAAATTCAAATGTGTGTTATTATAAAAAAAAAAATTACAAAAAAGAAAAAGAAAAAATATTTGATGTATTTATAATTTATGCATGGATCTAGTACAGAAATTCAACTTAAAATATTTCTTATGCAAATTTGCTATTAGTATATTATACTACTCGAACTCGAAAAAAACTAGTTTTCATTCAAACTCGAGAAAAATGCCAACCCTTGCACCTCTAAAAAATATTTTAGAAATGGATAAGACACTAGAAATAAATAGCTCCCATTATTAATTTAACATAAACAGAAACATAAACTTAAACAAGATAGCAGAGAAAACAAATATATAGAGTAGAAACAAACATTCTGTTTTAACAAGGAGTATTTGTCCGCAACAGTGTATTGTGGTCGAGGGCCGCAGGGGGGGCGGAAGTAAGCTGCATTGGACCAAAAGTGTCTTTCCAAAACGTGTTCACTTCCGGCAGGAAGATAATTGACACTTTGCAGTCAGTCGGTCGGCGGTCGGTCCATTCGTCAGTTCGGGTCACGAGACGAGACTCTCGGTCTCTTTGGGGGTTAGGGCGGAGCACCTGCTCAACTATTTGTCGCACCCCCAGATGGCGCCCCCTGGGTACCACCACTCTCCGTTGGCACCACTGCCGAAGTGTTGAGAGTGGTGGATGTGACGCCGCTGGATTGAGAAGTGCTGTTACTACTCGAGGCCGAAGCGTCTGGAATACGACATAAAGGTTTTTAGGAATAAATAATTTATTATTATTATTGGGTTCTTAAAACAAGTTAATATTAATACAGTCCAATTTTCACGAGGAGGACATTTTATAAAATACAAACACTTTTTTTTTTTGCAGCCAGAATTGATGACATTTTACTAGATTATTGTTATTTTAAAGGTATATCCTGTGATATGAAATTTTTAAGAAGTATCATAGGAGCGACAAGAATGGAGATGAGAAAGAGGGGGTGAGAGGAAAAGTTGAGTGAGCGCCATTCAGTACAGGACAGTGAAGGTACGATTAAGGTGCTACGGGGTCATGTGAGGAAAATGGAGACCAAGAGGAAGACAGAAGGACGGGCTTCTGAAGGGAGTACAGAGAAGTGTGGAGGAGAGAGGAAAATACTAGGTCACAGTGGGGGAGAGAGAGTGGGGAGGGGAGAAAGGAGACGATGGAGAGGCTTATGTTCCAAAAAAACAGGCCCGGCCTGCGACTGGAAACTGTTCATGATGAAGTATTGATAATACCTATCGAAAGTCACAGCTGCAGATCAAATGACTTGGTGTATGAATACTTGAAAGAAGATCTAGTAACTTTTCTAGATGTTGGATAAGGTTCTTCCTATGAAATTGGTCTAAAGGTACTGAGACTGTATTTAAAGATAACTCTGAATCACTCATAGTGGTGCCATTTATTTTCGTACACAGTTAAAAAGAGGAAGCCTCGGCCTCAACGAGAATTGAACACAGGTCTCCAAGAAGTGGTTGGGTAGATTTTTAAAGCATCCTGACTTAATTACCTCAATCACTATAAAAAAAATATTAAATATAAGTAGTTATGCAATTTGAATTAGGAAAATTGTGCTTTCTAATCATATGAGTGTACATATCAATAATTATATCTATTTATGTGTTAATTACAACAGGGCTAAGCATTATTTAAAATTCATATAAGTAACTTATGTGACAAATAAAAGTAATCCTAGAAAATAAATGGTAAAGAACAAGATAATTAACTTAATTCTTAAGAAATTTAATAAAATTAAATTAAATTATAACACTGTGTGTTACTACCTGTTCGGGTTTTACGCTTAAGTACTAATTACGCTAATGGGTTAGGAATTGGGAAGGTTGAATTTAGAGGAATACAACCCACATTTGTGTGGAGGGAGAGTGGAAAACCATTTAGAAAAACCACCCCTAGTTCACCCAACCAAGATTCGAAACTCCATCTTCCTGTCCTTGGCAGTCTAGCTCAACACAAAACTAGTGCGTTAACTAACTACACCATCGAAGCGGGTAAGAAATGGAATAAACTATACATAATTAAATTTCAATTGCGTCAGCCCGCAATCAAGTCATACCGTCCGAGCGGCTGCCGGAGAAGATAGTGACAACTTCTGTGGACAGAGGATGTCAGGTGGTTAGCACAATAAACCCTATGGCTGTTAATCTCAGTTTTCTAGACCAGAGCCACTACTTTTTATTCAAGTAGTTCCTCATTTGTCTCACAAGGCTGAGTTTACCCCATTCCAGACCCATTGCTTCACAGAGAATATGAAAACACTGGGAATCGAACCCAGGGCCACTAGCCAGGAACTCGCCACTTGATATAATTTAAACTTAATTTACTATAATTTAAATATTAGTGTGTATGGACCAAACAAGTGGTGAAATGTAATGGAAAAAAAAAAAATTATGAGCAAAATTCTTTCCCAAACTTTTAGAAATAGGTTGACCATATTTTTAAAATATATGAAAGTTTTTTGTATTTAAAAAAAGGATGAAAATACTGAATAAATAAAAATGCACCCATAGAGAATCATTCAAAGATCACAACAAGCTTGTAAAAAAAATTGAATAAATAAAAAAGGAGCTTTAAAAAATGCAAATGTTTATCTTAGAAAAGTGTTTTCATGTTTCAGTAATAAAAAAAATTGATAGTCTTGAAAAAACTAAACAAGGTTATGTAAAATCAATTTTAATACATTTTAACTTTAGAGGAAATAATTAGTTCCTTTTGTAAATGATTTCGAGGTTTATAAAATGTTACGGAAAAAGCTCATCTTTTATTCATGGCTCGGTTAAAGTCGTGTCCTCAGAACTGTGTTTTGCAAGTCAAATTCAGGACATTTTTTACATTTCCTGAAAAAGAAATAATCTTGGACCTTAAATGAAGAGTAATATTAGTACAATAAAAGTAAAATCTTTGCAGGTGATCTAAACTAAATCTTTTAATTATTACTAAAATATTGTGTTAATATTGTTCATAGATTTATAATTAACAGGGACTTTAAACTCTTTGGCGGTCGCATGGTCTAAGACTCTAAGGCACTACAATCGAAAGCGACTATATTGCCTCTTTGACGGAGAGATTGTGGTTCGATACTGGTCGGATGTAAATAGTTTCACCACTTTCTCTCTTTATGCAAATGCGGTTACACTTCCTCTACATTCAACCTCTCATCTCTAACTCATTAGAGTAATTAGTGCATAAGCGTATAACCCATATGGGTAATAAGACGCGGTGCTAAAAATAAAAACAAGGACTTTACCGCCAGTGGACACACACTCTCAAGGCTACGGGCTCAAAATTGGCTGGAATACTGGTGATGGAAGATATAGGTTCAAAACCCAGTCGAGTGTACTGGTGGTGGTTTTTTCACCCTATCTTCAACATAATGAGGGTGGACTTCCTCTAAAACTACCATTTTCAACCATACCCCTCAGATTTAGCTTTTAATAAAAATCGTGTTTTGGTTTGTTTGGTGTACAAATTATATTAATTATTTTTTTCTGTTTGTTGCACTTAAATAAAAATTGATTTGTTACAATTTATAACCAAAAATAAAAACTTCTTTTTTTTTTACTGTTTCTGCAAACCTGCCTCAGTGGCGTAGTTAGCTAACACGCTAGTTTCATGTAGAGCTAGACTGCCGAGGACGGGCAGATCGAGGTTCAAATCTCGGTCAGGTGAACTGGGGATGCTTTTTTCCTGAATTGATTTCCACTCTCCCTTCACACAAATGCGGGTTCCCTTCCTATACATCCAACCTTCCCAATCCCTAACCCATTAGCATAATTGGTATTTAAGCGTAAAACCCGAACGGGTAGTAAGACGCAGCTAAATAAATAAATAAATAAATAAATAAAAATACTGTCTCTGTATACCAAAATCCAACTTTAAACTTAAGAGACTCCATTTTATTTACCACAAATTAGGGTAAATTAATAACAATACTGTCTAGACATCTGAAATAAACCAAATTTGAGAATCTATTTCCTCGGCATGTGCCGCGGTGGTCGCTCCCCACTGACCGGTGGTGGACAGTTTCTGGATGCAAGCGGGCAGCTCGGCAGTAGAGGTGGCCGCGTGTTCCCCGAGGATGTCCGGCATGGCGTTCCTACGGCCCGTGCGGCCTGACGTCAGGAAGTCCTGAACGGGGTCGTGGTTAGAGTCTGGGGTCTGCTCCATCATGGCCAGCATTTTCAGAACTGAAACACACGCACAAGAAAACAGAAATATTAAAACCGGTCCCACCATGACAGAGATAATAGTAAAACCTGGTTAAGGAGAAAAATATTTAAAGAGTGCCTTTTCAAAGGTTCAAATTTTAACTTTATTTAAAAATAATCTTAGCATCAAAGATAGACATTGGGAGGGGGTGGGGGATAAAAATAAAAATATATTTGTTTAAAAAATGAGAATATCAAATAAGGATTATTGTATTATTTTGTGTATTATATTAATGTAAGTATGACTTTGTACAGTAGGCAATGTGTGGGGTAAATAAACCATTGGTTTATTTTAGTAACAATCTAACAGTAAGAAACCAAGAAATACCACATAATAGAAATGTTTTTGGTGTGAATGAAGAAACAAAATTTTATGTCACATGAAAGGTATCTCCTAAAATATCAAAAATATAAATGGATGTGTCTATTATTATAAACCGTGATATAGCACTGACCTAGGTTTAATACTTTAAATAAATGTTGAGGTCAAATACTCATATCTAACATGGATATGAATGTAGCCAAGACTATATCTAGACACGTATTTAAGGGCCAATTCCCCAGACAGGGCCTACAACTGTTGCAATAAAATATATATTTATGTTTTGGCTCTACAGATTGCAGTCACAGTATGATCTTAAAGATTTTTTTTTTGCTACTCGCTAGATCAATTTTTATTTATTCATGACAAAATATTAATTACTTTACTAATGACATGTGTGGCAAACAAATATTTCAGACTGTGATTTTCTAAACATAAACAACACCCATAGATTGCAGCGAATCTAGATACTAGATATGGAACTATACATCTAATTTATTATGTTGAGAGTATTTCCTTATCATTTATATAACATTGAGATTTAAAAAATTAATTTTGTAAAAAAAACACGATAATGTTGAAACAATGATAATAAAAATTGGTTAGGGCCTCCACAGATATAAATCCGGCCCTGAGCCTAACACGTGAAGTTTATTTTAGTTTTAAAGAAGACAAATCCAACATAAAGATGTGAGCACATGAAGTTTTTTTCAAGAATACACTAAAACAACCACCACCAGCATTGGAATTAATTTTAGATTAGTCCAATTTTAAAATAGGGTTAAGATAATTAATAAATCAATGAAACAAGATGTATATCCCAACTGTAATTTGCCTATCTTTCTTAAATGGCAGGACTATAACCTACAGTCCACATTTCATAGAAAGGGCCTTATCGGAGGCCATAGAAGGTTTGGTACACCAACCGATATAAGCAGTATAGACTATGGATAGACGGAATTCTTACTTTCACTTACCTAAACCTATTATAGCCTACACTCTTATCTGACAGATAGAAGAGTTACTAGATCTACTTTCACGTTTTAATACGCCAAGTCATGTGATCTCCAGATGTCACTTTTGATAGATATTATCAATAACTATAAAATAACAACAATAATATAGTAAAACGTTATCAATGTTGACTGAAAAAAAATTAGTATTTTGTAAGTGGCCCTTTCTATTGCACTGTGGCATTCTTTGGAGGAGGCCTACAGATGACTCCATTGTGGCAAAAGCTCCCTAAACCCCTTACCAGCTATACAGCTCTGTACGACGGGTTGCTTACGCGACCCACCACAAGGCGGCGCATATAGCGGCAGTCGTTACAAGCAGCAGTGCGATAAAGAACAAAAAAAAAGTATGATTGTAGCATTTTAAGTAGGCACTTATTGAAAATAAATATTCTGTAATTTGCCTTCACGCTCTCGGACATGTCAGAAAAGATCCAGTTCTAAACGTTTGTTACCAAGAAAACATAGTGCTACAATAATACTGTAATGTAACTTAAAGATTTTGTTTTCTTAAGAAGATCCAACATCTAAAACACTCGAATAGACCCAAAGAACAGTTTGTTTCACAAGTTGCATACGTATTAGGAAAAACTCACTTAATAAACCATTACATTGATATTAATAATATTTATCAGTATACTATCTTTAAGTTATGCCGGGATCACGATCAACTTAACGTTAACTTAACGTAACGTTCACTTAAAGTTAACTTAACATACGTGTGATCACGATTCACGTAACTTAACGTAACAATTAGAGCCAAACATCTCCATTCTCGAGTATGATCTGTGATTTGTACTAGTTGTATAGTGGTGATCTGTGAATGTTTACAGTTTTATATCGATATAATAAATATCTATTACTAAACCTTTTTGATAAATTTAGCTTTCCTATTTTAGTTTAATTATTTTGTTTCAATGTCTGATCACTAGAACTTAAGCTAAAGAGTAAACCTTGGCCATAATATCAACAAATGAATTACGAAATAGCCCTGTTGACGTCACTCATATCATTATTGGCTGGCTAGATCACGTGATACCCTTCAAGTAATGTTCACTTAAAGTAAAAGACCTCCCAGGACATCTTTTACGTTAAGTTAACTGCAAGTCAACGTTAAGTTAACTGTATCGTGATCGCTTCCATTTAAACACACGAGGAGATCCTTTACGTTAAGTTACGTTAAGTTAACTTTAAGTTAACTTTAAGTTAACGTTAAGTTGATCGTGATCCCGGTATTACTAAGTACAACCCAAGGTGGAACAGAAGTGGAACAGAGTTAAGGTAAAGTATTGTTACAGTTTTTATGACAAAAAACATGTGTTGACATAATAATAATACTTAGCACCGCGTCTTACTACCCGTTCGGGTTATACGCTTAAGTACTAATTACACTAATGGATTGGGAATTGGGAAGGTTGAATTTAGAGGAAGTGAACCCGCATTTGCGTGGAGGGAGAGTGGAAAACCATTTAGGAAAAACCACCCCCAGTTCACCCGACCGAGATTCGAACCTCGATCTCCCCATCCTCGGTGGTCTAGCTCAGCACGACTGGCGCGTTAGCTAACTACGCCACCGAGGCGGGTTGTTGACATAATAAACGAAATATTGTTCCAGCAGGTAACTAAGTTTAGTTTAATTTTCTACACAAGGTAATATCAACAGTTCTTGAATATATGTCTGAGCATAGAAGAATTATTGTAACATAATTTTTTCTCTACATTTAACAAGTTTATAGTGAATCGCAACCACGCCCTCCAAAGCTGGAGATGACAACGAAATATCAATATATTTACAAAATTTATTTTGATCGATGTTTTAGTAGCCAATATATCGATCAATTTATCTCTATGTTTTATAGATCGAATTACATTTTAGGTCTTGTAAAATCAAAATAAATTGAACAATTTTTTTCCCCCTCTATTTTTATTATACTTGTTCGATATTTTCTCAACACTTTACAAAGTAAAAATTGAAGAGGAATAACATTACAAAACAGCAGCCATCCTAATACTACCGTTACAGATCACCCAGGCAATAAATCAGAAACAACCGATTTATCGATATAATTTGATCGATGTGTCAAATGATAAATATATCGATATATTAGGTAAAAATTGCATAACCATGACAAATATTTAAAAGCTGTTGAGATTACTTTATATGTGTAGAGAATTAAACGATATGTCTTAATTGAAGCTATATATACACATATTATATTAACTAAAACAGTTTTTTATTAGTCATGAACAGTTTAAAAAAATATAGACCTTAAATCACGTTCCCTTCTGTTCTCGCCTTATTAAAAAAAAACAAGATTAAAATGCAATTTGATGTGTTATCAACGGCCAAAGTTACAAGCAGTAAACGTTTAAGAAATTTTTTAAAAGTTTTTTTTCTTTCTGCGCTTTTCTTTAAAAGTGTAAGAACCATATATTCGCAAACTTTTATTTTATTTACTAAATTACAATGATGGCGAATTGATACCACAATTTATTTAAAATCCAGCAGAAAAGGATCTACCCAAAGCCCGTTATCAATATTTTGGTTTGGAACTTTCTTTTCTTTTAAAACTGTAAAACATTAAATCTTTTTTTCACCATATTTTTATTTTTGTTTTTAATACTCCGAACTTATTTTACACCATTTTTAAATAAGCCTAAGCCTAAAAAAAAAGATAAGCCTCAAAGACATCTAATCCACAAAAAAAAAAAGATAAAAAAGAATTTACTCAATTTACACGTCCATTAAATTAACTTTTTATGTATTTGTCTGATTTTTTTTTTTTTTGAACGCAGCTATAGTTATGGAGGCGTGTGTAGAAAGAAAACACAGGACAGAAAGCAATTTACATTCCACCCAAAAAGCCACGCCAGTAGCTTTTACGTATCGAGGAAAAAAAAAATCTTACCATTCAATTATAGCTTTTAAAAAAACACTCCAAGCCACAGACTAAAATTAACCTCGTCTAGCTCGGGTGTGAAAACTTGCGAAGTTAAAATAATTGGCATTTGGGGGACCAGAGAATTGCGAGAGGAGGAAATAAAGAATGGCATGTGTTATAATATTCGGAGAAGAATAACTTGTTCGAGTGCCAAATTTCAGCTAAAAGGTTCAGTGTTATTAATATCTTGACTACTACGTTTAACACCATATTTATTGATTATCTAGTCTAGGGGATAAGTTGGAGGTGATACAAAAACTCGTACAATATTAAATTGTACATTACTTGCGAAGCTTGAAAGACGCAACCGTAACCGTAGCAAGAATCGGATTCGTAAATATTAAAAATGACACCTGGACACGGGAATCGAACCCGGAACCCTTGAGGATAAGGTTAAGAAAAGTAGTTTTAAAAGAAAGTGCATCAGAGTGATAAATCCACACGTGAAAAACTACCCCTCAATTGCACCCGGCCGGGATTCAAACCTTGATCTCGTCACAGACAATCTTGTATATTGTGAGCCTGACGACAGAGACCGCGCGACCTGTCAAATAGTACAAAAGAAGAAAATCAAGTAGAGACAAGTTATTAATCATTAAAGCTACCGAAAAGAGACTTTTATTTTAACGTGCACTTCCCCCCCCCCCAAAAAAAAAGGTTATATTTACACGACTTACAGACTAACTTAACCTAAGAAAGCACATACAATAGAGATTGCTAAACACCCAAACATGGCGGTAAGAATTTTAATACAAGCGTGGTAGTAAGAACGCATGCAATAAATAAATTACTTTAGATACACCTTGGGATCGAACCATGACCCTCTAAACCAAGAACCAGCCACTCGGCTAAGAGGAGAGGAGAGCATAGAACTGTTATCTTTATGAAATATTACATAGTGAGAGAGAATCGAACTGAAGCTCTTTGAAGCATGACAGAATACCCAACCGCCTTGACTCTCTCCATGTCAACTGTCAACTGCCAATCTTAACAACAGCCAGATCCCACGGATAGTGAGACATACTCTGAGCTTGGGAGACTGGGGTTCAACTCTAGGTCGATTATTCCACGTTATATATACACGTGAATGCTGAGTACATTTTCTTAAACAAATGTTCAAAGCTTCTCAAACTGTGGGAAGCAACCCAAGATATTTGGCGGGTCGCGAGGAGTGTTTGAAATGTGAAAATTTAGTAATAATTTGAAAATCCGAAAATCATGAAAATGAGAAAATAAAATAAAGGGAAAATTAAAGGAGGGATACTGAATATTTAACAAAAAAGTATTTAAAAAATATTCATTCTTCCATCCCCTTCTCCACCATGTTCATTAAAGCTAGATAGGTCACGAAAGTTTGTCGTTCTAAAAATTAGCGGCCCTAAAAAGTTTGGGAAGCCGCCCTGTTATAGACTAATTTTTAATCACAGGTACATTAAAAAAAAGTTTAAAAAAATATATTATCACACGACTAACAAACTAACCTGATACTAGAAAACACACAACAGCCAGTCCTCCTGACCGACAATTCACAAATGAACCAATTTTCGGCCATGCCGAGAATCGAACTCGGAAAACCCATCGCCCCAACTCAAAATGAAGAAGTACAGGTTGTCCCAAAAGTTATTGTGCAGTCAAGTATAGCATCTCTCGCAACAGTTTTATTCTTTATAACCGCGTCTTACTACCCGTTCGGACTGTACACATATGTAATAGTTACGTTAATGTGTTAGGGATGAGCAAGGTTGAATGTAGATTACTCATTTAGACACCCTCATTTGCATGGAACGGAGAGTGGGAAACCATTTATTAAAGACCGCCCTTAGTCTATTCGACTGGGATACAAACCACGATCTCCCCGTCATCGCCAGTCTAGTCTACTGCGAGAGTAGCGCGTTAGACCACACGTCCACCAAAGCGGGTTCGTAGTAAAGTTCCTCCTACAACGGATGTCGGAAATGTCACCTACCACGGGCCTGAAGACATGTTTGGACACGCCTCTTTATATCATATCATACGGAAAGACGTGTTCAGACAAGTCTTCAAGTCCGTGGGGGACATTACCAACATCTGTTGTATTATTATTATTACTATTAGCATCGCGTCTTACTACCGTTCGGGTTATACGCACTTATGCTAATGTGCAATGGTAGGGTGATTGTGAGATGAAATGGAGGACCTACAGTTTAACGTGGAATCCGAACCACGGTGGAGGCCTGGCATTCCACACATTCACAAGTTGTGATTAATATACGTCTTGTCAGTGGTGAAGGAAGGGTTTGGCAATCAGATAAACCTGTGCTGAGACCGAGGATTGAACCCCGGACCCCCCCCCCCAGCACAGAAATCTGACACCTTACCCCTAGACCACCAGGTCACCAAACATCTGTTGTAGAAAGAACTGCTACGAGGTAATGAATGGTACGTGGTACTTTAATGCACACTAACTTTTGGGATGACCTGTACCATAGACTGAATCTTCATTGTGAAAAAAAAAAAATCCTTTTATGATTCGGAGTTCACCACGGATGCGGTTCCAGACGCCAACAACTCCTTTCACTGAATCGCCTGAAAATAATCTTTAAAACAAAAAACTCACCAAATTATTTTTTGTACATTTATTTGTCTGACAGATTGTAACACAATTTTTTTAAAAAAAAAAAACCATTAAAATGAAGACGGTAGCGCCTTAAGTTATTGTAACAGGCCCACATCACCACGAAAAATTAAGCAACTCATAAAAAAAAATTATTCAGATCTCTTCAAGAGCATGCTGGAAGAATAAAGTCGAGGAATAAAAAAACACGTGCATTATTAGGATGTAAAAAAAAAAGTCCAGAGCCCAGGAGTTAGAACACAGTACTGGTTTTGTGACCGTCGTTAAATACCCACTGGCGTTAAAAAGTGTTTATTTCAGTATTTTCTTTATTTATTGTGAAATAATGAAGGTGACTCAGTATAATTATTGTTTTGTATATTTGTTACCTATATGTAAATAGCAATAACATGTAAAGGAAATGGTTCAATATAAAGAAAACACAGATAATCGAATTTATTAAGGTGGTGTGGAAAAGGGGGCGCAAAGAAGACCAATGTTTTTACAGTTCTTTTAGCAATAAATGTTTTTTGTCAAAATAAATTATCTGTGAAGAAAATTTAAACTCTTATGTTTCTAACGGAGAATTATTTTATTTATATTGACCATTCTATTAAAAAAAAACTGCAAAACATTGCCCTTAACTCTCTTGGGTTCAATTCAAGACGGTCGGGACTGGATTTTTTTTTTTCAAAGTGTGATTTTTAAATAATCTTTCCAGGCGAGTAGCCGTAAAGTTGCCTAACTCAGTCTAGTCTGTTATTGTTTACTTAGAATATAAACAAAATTAAAGATACATTTCATAGTGGCCACATATGGTACATGTCTGACACCGTAGCACAGTCGGTAGCGTGTCTTCCTGCTGAGCTAAGCATTCCGGGTTCGATTCCCGGCGCCGCCGAACAAATTATCATTTGTAAAATGGTGGTTTACAATGATGAATTAGCGGCCGGGTGGCTAGCTGTTATGTCTGTGGTAGATTCAGAAAATATACAATATACATGTTTAGTTGTTTTTTTTCTCTTACAAATTTAATTCCTCCCGTGGGTGGGCTTGGGGTCGGGGGCAGGGGGGCAAATTAAAGGTAATTTTGACGGGAACTGAGCGGTCACAAAACGTTCCTGTCACCCCCTTTCCGCTGAGATGTTAGGCAATAAGCAGTCCGTACCTGCTCGCCTGGTGAACCGCCTCCGGGGGCGGGCAGATTTCCGCGCCCTGGGGGACGGAGCCGCCCCCTCCGGGTCACCGCCGCCGCCGCTCGACTTCATAACGGGATCACTCTGTCTGCAAGTAGGGGGCGGGGAACAACAACGTCAAACTCCCTCTCTCTCTCTCACTCTCTCACTATCACTCTCACGGTCCTGGGCCTGGCACGGCCGAGGAGGTTCGGGTTACTTTCAAAGAGCGTGCGTGCCTAGGCCTCACAACCAATACGAAAAAAAAAAGATACCTTTAAATCCCTTCCCGGGATTCAAAACACAAATCTCCTGAGTCAAAAACCTCCCAGGTAAAATTTAAAACACAATACTCTTGTTCTAATTATAGTCTAATTTTCATAGGAAGAGCCCTTTATAAAATGTATTATTCCTATGTCCATATTTTATAGCCTCTAGCAAACATGCGGTTGTCTAGAATTTATATATCAAACAAATATTTGTTTAAAATATCCACCCCTATGGGCTAATAGTCGGGTTCGATTCCCGGTGCTTACAAATCTATGAAGCGTTGGGTCAGATACGGGGTCAAACTCAAACCTCGTGAGGGCAAATGATGGGCTACTGGAAAAAAAAAAAAAACTCCAGTTTATAAAACTGAGATTAACGGTTTCATTATGCTGACCGCATGACACCCTCTATCCGCATACGGCGGCCGCTTGGTCCGTATAGATCTTTTGCGGGCTGACGACATGGATTTTTTTATAAATCAAATATTGTTCCAGTAGAAACTTAAAGAGTTTAATTATCTTCACACGGTGATATCAACAGTTGTTGAATATCTGTCATGAGCATAGCGGCATTAGATGAGAAACTTCTTATATTAAAAGAAAAATTATCATTATTATTATTAGAACCACGTCTTACTACCCATTCGGGTTACACGCACTTACGCTAATGTGTAATGGTAGGGTGATTGTGAGATGAAATGGAGGACCTACAGTTTAACGTGGGATCCGAACCACGGTGGAGGCATGGCATTCCACACATTCATAAGTTGTGATTAATACACGTCTTGTCAGAGGTGAAGGAAGGGTTTGGCAATCAGATAAATCTGTGCCGGGACCAAGGATTGAACCCCGGACCACCAGCACAGAAGTATGACACCTTAAAGTTATCATTAGATTCCACGCCACCCGCGATAGATATTCAACAACTGTTGATATCACCATGTGAAGAAAATTAAACTCTAGTTTTGTACTGGAGAAATATTTTATTTATTTTAGCTAAAAACTGTTTTGATACAAAGACTAATAATAGTCTTAACTCGCGTCCCCTTGACTTCCACCTTAAGCAGTACAAAATATCAATCTCGTAAACAAACTTTAGAGGAAAACATCAGGTGTATCACTTAAGTTATTTAATACTATATTATATTATCACAAAATTACAACATGCTAAATTAAGTACAGACGAACAAAATAATATTCTAAGTTATTGTAGTGTTCAATTTTCATAAAAAGAACTTATGTGGACACTAGAAAAATTACTAGATATACTTTCACGTATTCATACGTCAAGTCATGTGATCTGCAGCTCTCACCTTTGAGACATTAACAATGACAATTAAGTAATAATAATAATATAGTAGAATGTCGTCAATGTGGAAGGCAGAAAAAATATGTTTTTATTTTCTAAAAGGTCACTCCTTTAAACAATAAAATGAAAAACATCAGGAATAATTATTTAAAAATATACACGAGAGAATTTAAATTCTGGTTTGTTATGATTTTCATGGTATAATATAGCTCTACACTCACTGCGAAAAAATAAATAAAACAAACACAGGAACGAGTTACACAAGATAGGTCGTTTATCAAATATAGAAGATAGGTCGTTTATCAAATATAGGAGGATAGGTCGTTTATCAAATATAGAGGATTTAAAAACAACTCCAAGGCTGGTCTCTGCGTCCAGAAAATGTGTGTTTTGGAGGCTTATTATTGCTCATTAATATAAAATATAAATTACTAGGGTTGTGCGAAGTCCATTTTTTCAATTCGAAGCGAACTCGAATCGAATATATGTAATATTCTCCATCGAACATTTTTTTGTTAGTTTTTTTTTTTACACTAGCAAAATATATTATATTGTTGTTTATTAAACTTTATGTATTGACATTTCTTAGAAAAAGTTTTTTATCTGTCAGTGTTTTATTGAGGAAGCTTCGAAGCCGGAATTATTTTCGGAGCGAAGTCGCAGCTGACATTTGTTTCGAAGCTGAGTCGAGCTGCGCGCACCCTAATCAATTACTAAGCTGAAAAAGTAAAGAACACCATATAGGAGTTATTACTTATTTCTTGATATTTCCCATTTTCCCCAAACCACCCCCTCCCTTGGAAAAAAATCACTTTCTTTACATCTTTACGAAAGTTATGGTCGGTTGATGTTAATCTATTTTTTCATACAAAGAAAGTATTATGACCGTGAAAATTTTCACACGCGGTATTAATATAGATCGTGACGTTTTTATGTGCCTTTGAATTTAAAAAAGTGTTTTTCACAATACTTTTTGTCTGTCCCTCTGTATGTCTGTATGTTCCCGCAAAAACGATTCCTATATTATCTCGTTCAAACTATATATTTAGAAGGTATACGATCATACCTCAAGGAAAGGGTGATTTGGGTTCTAGCCCTAAAATTAAAGAATTTTTTTTAGTAAGAGATTTTTCGAAAATGCCTTTAACGATTTTGATCCGCGCAGTGTTTTATATGATGAATAAGAATGTATTTTCGTAAACTTATGTTTTTTAACTACTGTATTTTGACGTTTGAAAATTTGATTAATTTTTTTCAATCCATTAATTAAGTTTATTTATTTGATAAAAAATAAGCTCAAGAACGACTTAAGATATGGGTTAACGAATAACGAACTACAAAACCATAAAAAATATATATATTTAAAACCACTGTCTTTATTATTATTATTTTTTTAAATATAACAAGTTTGAACATACCGGAAAAAAATCTCAGCAGGTGTTAGATTTCTTATTGCACATGTAACGCAATATTCCTCTCACGTTTTGGTTGACTCGACCACAAAAGAGGTACCCCACCCCCACAAACCCCCAGACGTTTTCACGCCAGAACTTTCGAGCGTTCCAATTTCCTTTCCATTCGCCAGCTGTCAACATCTTGTGGAAATATTGATCCTGTTACATGGAAACTGTTTAGAAGATTTATTTCCCAGGTTAATTAGGTACAGTCGGTTCGTGATGGGTGCGGACCAAATCTTGCATGATTATAAAACGTACTTTTCATTAATATATTTTTTTTAACACTGCATCTTACTACCCGTTCAGGTTATACACTTATTTACTAATTACGTTAATATGTTAGGGTTGATGAAGGTTGAAATTTGATAAGTGTATCCGCATTTTTGTAGAGGGAGAGTGGAAAACATTTTTTGGAAAGAAAAAAAACTCCCTCAGTACACATGATTTAGATTAGAACCTAGCGATCTCCCCGTCATCTGAAGTCTAGTCTACTGCGAGAGTAGCGCGTTAGACCACGCGGCCACCGAAGAGGGTTTTCACTATTCTTATTTTACACAAAGTTTTTTTCCCTACATTTACCCAAAAAACCATGTTTTGGACATGTGGAACAAGGCGTCAGTCTCATCTTGCCTTGATTTATCTGTGACGGCAAGGGTGAAGGGGAAGACAGCACAAAATAGCTTCGAAATCTCCAAGTAGACAACGTCGTTAAGGGTGTTTTTCCCCCCCTAAATTGTTTCTCACTCTCCTTCCACGCAAATGCGGGTAGATTACCTCTAAAATACTTCTTTCCTCATCTTTACCCCATTAGAGTAATTAAATATAATTTGAACAGGTAGTAAGAAACGCTGATAAAAAATTATATCTGTAGATCAGTAATGATATCAGTTTTGTTTTTTTCGGAAATCTAATTTTGAGCCGTTTTTTTAATGATGAGCGGTCTTTGATTTCATACTACTCTAAAGAAAATCAAAAGGGGAACAGAAAAATTGTGGTTTTAAAATCGTATCTTCCTTTTTTATTATGTGAAGAGGCTGATCCTAATGAGATTCTGTCTCATACGACTCCGCCATCGACTACATTGGTCCATATACAAAGCTCTCGTACTATTTAAGTTCCTTAATGGCTTCCTTGGTAAACAGTCTCGTAAACGCAAGCCGATCCTAGTAGTTGCTGCCAATTATTTATGCTCTGTTGTGAGGAAATTTATAACACAGTCTTAAACTATTTCAAACTTAAGGTTCCGCTGTCAGGCCACACAGGGCTGGTACTAGGAAATTTGGGGCCCCCTGCGAACTGTAGAATGTGGGCCCATAAATATTTTTTTATAAAATATTAAAGCAGTCCAATCACATAACAAATTAGATAATATGAATCAGACTAGAAAAAAATATATTAGGGTAGCAATATCTTATATGATCTTGAAAAAAAAAACCGAACATGTGAGCTTGAACTAAATATTTAAAAAGAGAGTATTGACTGACGTATTATTTTGGGATTGAATAAATCAAATTAAATTTCCTAGTTTAAAATTGAGTATACATCTTGAAATTTAAACTTTAATTGCAGAATTAAAATAAAATTTTAAGTAATTTTTGACATATGTATTTTGAAAAAACCACAATTAAAGAGAAATTTAAAAAACCACAAGTGGTTTGAAATGATGGTTGTTTAAATACTTTGGTCTAAAGCTTAGCTTGTATTTCAAAAAGGGTAGTTCGCCCTCTTAAGACGGCATTACCATAATGTAAGCTTGGATAAAGAGGGTAGTTCGAGGAAAATATCTCATTTTCAGTATAGCCAACACTATATTGTTCAAAAGAAAAATACCTGCTATTATGTAACATCATGAACTCACTGGTATGAAGCAAATAAAACATTCTATACTGCATTCACGGTAGGAATTACTCTCTGAAAGGTCTTTTTTCCTAACAAAATCCTACTATATAATAGCTTTCTAGTAGGGAAAAAGGCCTTTCAGAAAACAATTCCTACGCTGAACAGACAACGCTGAGTTGTTCTGTCCTCGCGTGCATCCATGTTTTGTCCTTGAAATCCTCTATACAGAGGCGGTCCGAGGTAAATTTTGTTCCCGGGCGGGATTGCTTTTTGGCGCCCCCTATGTAACCGGTGGATAATAT